>OU612081.1:19852792-20452792 GCA_914767735.1 Anoplius nigerrimus
TGTTCGGTTCGGCGCGTGGGATGATATGCGCGCAGACAGCAAACTCGTGACGCCCCATTGCAGTACATATTCACACACATGTATTACACGGTAGGCCGCGGTCCGAGTGGATGTATAAACGTCCGCAACAGCCAATGGGTTAAATCTCGATAGTCTCGAACGAGCACGCATCTCCACCCCCTCCCCCGCACGTACGAACAGTGCTTTAGTGTCCGGCTGTCGCATGAATTTAACGCCGACGTTATTGGGTCTTCAGAGACCCGGCGATCGTTTCTATACCGGGCCCGAAATAAGATACGAGGTAGGCATACCTGCGGAACGCACGAACCTTCCAGGAGTTTCGATTACGCAGGGGCCAGGTATGGCTCCGATAACGTAACATTTCCCACCCCCTCTAGCATCCACCCCATCTGGCACCGACGGATTCGAGTGTTCGATCATTCCCGCGGTCGCTATTTTCCATCGTAAACGAGGATTACACCTTCCTTAACGTCGATCCGATCTTTCTCGTCTTCGTTTTTTGCATATTTTAGCCGCATTACGAGCCCCGCCTCGTAAAGCGCATTATCGGCAAGGTAATCGCGAATGGACGCGCCGAAGTCAATTCTTCCGATCTATTTTGCCGGTCGACCGAGCCCGTAAAGCGTATCCGCACTTTATAAAGCGCATAACCGTAGAAGCGAAGCTTCAGGACTTAGCGAACCTACACAATAACCCCCGTCGTATAAGTAGATTGTCGTCATAATCGTTTAATGGCGGGCATGGATGTTGCGCGTCGATAATACCCCGGGAACAATTAAGTGATAAATTCAAAGGGTGCGACATCCAGCGATCGAGAGGCGAGGCTTTCAATCGTTATTCCGGCCGCAGTTACATCTCCTGATGTTTCGCCGAATCGGGGCTATCCTATATGCGAAAATGGACGTCGATATATTTATTTGTAATCCGCCGCTTTTACGCCGGCCTCTATGTTCTCTCTTTCTCTCTCTCTCTCGTTCACTGGAAAGCCACCCTCTCTCCGGCATCCCTTTCTCTGGCCACCCATCAGCTACTGCCCTCCGATGGCGCTACGAATTTGTGGGATTTCGATGCGTGTGTACGTATTACGGTAGTTGAATGTACCCGGTGTACACGTAGGATTCCGTCGGATTAACCGGGGCTTTACGATTTGATCGCGGTTATTCTTAAAACAAATATCCCGCGCGGATAAATCCGTTACGAGCGACCGCTGCTCGTAATTAACGCTGAAGGGTTAGCCGTTAACCTACGCCGGCGGACGAGCCGCTGAAGACTTTTTTCCCACCCCCTTGTTGTTCACTCTTTTCGGACGCACGCAGCCCGAGAGTCGCGGCCAATTCCGTTACAATTCACTGCAGTCCGCCGTTACGTCTAGCGCGCGCGCGCTTCCGCGGTTCGCCGCAAATCAAATTTCTATTCTGATGCGCTCGGTTTACGGTACACAACAGGCTTTAACGGCAGAAACGTCAAACGTCACCCCGCGCCCTCGAAACTTCCCTATCCCATCGTCGAGCAACGCCCTCGTAATATCTCCATCGCGAAAACGCGCTGTCACGGGAGGAAATAAAAGGGAGGCTAACGGTGGATATTCATGTTTCCGTGGACAGAGATTTAAAGAGAGGTAGAGTGAGAAAGACAGAGAGAGAGAGAGAAAGAGATAGGATAGACAGAAAAGGGTTAGTTTCCCCGAAGCACTGAATTCTAAGATCAAGTACTTACACGCGAGCGGAATTCGATTCGAACATTTAAACCTGGCACGGTGTTCGAGTTCGATCCTTCGATTGTCGAGACACGCAGCGGAGAGTGTTTCTTTCGATGGACGACTCCGAAGCGAGAGTGTGTAGGAGGACGATGCACTTACGGTTTCTCACCCCTCGGCGACTTAGAACGAGAGAGCCGTGAAAAAAGTTGACGTTACGTCCTGCGTGCCGCGATAGAGCTGGGAGAGTCACCTGTTCACGACGAATGATTCCTGTTACATTGTTTCGAGTCCGGATAGAGCCGCGCTGGAAGGGGGTGCGTGCGCATTCCTATTTCGAGTTTCGAGACATCGGCCGTTGTATCGTCGCTGTATCGATTCACCCCCACCGCGGCCGCCGACGCTGGCCACCCTGGTGGGGAGCCGAGCAGTTAGTCCATTTTGCACGAGGCAAATTTTTCCGAGCCCTCCGCGAAAGGGGAAATTTATTTCCTGCTGCCGCACGGCAATTCCCGTGTGTGAAGGAACAAATTACGGCTTCGGCATTCAATCTGGCCGCGATTTAAAATATATCCCAGAGCCGAGCCGCGCTCGCCACTCTGATGGGATTAAAACAGTTTTCACGCGCCTCGCGAACCGGCGGACGTCATCCTTCGGTCTGGAAATCAATTTATTCTTCACCGTCGTACGTAACGGTAGAGTCCGAACGAACATTGAAAATGAGTAGGAGGGAGAAACGATTCTTTGCAAATGGGGAGTCTTGTAATCGGAAAGTTGATGAGACCGTGGCGCGACATGGGTTCCACTTTAGCTACACGTCGCGAACACGGCTGCGAGGAGGGTAACATGGACTTGTACACTCCATCCCCACTTGAGCCTCTAGTACCCCTACTTCTCGCCCGCCCCTCCAGTCCCTCTGACGGTCGAATCATATTCGTAGTTCGCGCCGCGTCCGCAGGATGACGCCAGCGTTCGCTTTTTCGCTGAAATCCGACCGGCGCGGCCACCCCTACGTTGGTAAAGTGGAGAATCGCGTTTGGCGAGGAAGGGTAACATTCAAATATTTACGCGCCGGTTCGTCGGGCGTCCCGATATCATTCGCCGATCTTCTGAGAGAGGCACGTCGAGATCGAAGGTGGAAAAAAAAGTAGAGAAAAAGTCTGCCGCCTGGGGTAGTTGCGAACTGGCATCGGAGCGGTCGGTGCGGCCCGAGGGGGTGGTCGGTTGCCTGTCGGGGGTGGTGTTGGTCGGCGGAGACGTCCGGGGAGGGAAAAAATAATACTCACGCCACGTACGGCACTACAGTAATTTTCAGAGCAGTCGTGCTCGGCTTGCAGCAGGGTAAGCGTGACTGGGGGCGATACCATCGAGATCCCGTCGGCCGGATAAGCGACCGCCAGCCAGGCCGTTTTATTTTCTAGTTTAAAATGTAAAATAACGGGAATTTCGCAAATTACAGCTGCGAGCGTTATTTGTACAAAGTAATGCGGCGAGCGTGCCTGTCCTTTCTCTCCCTCGCCCGCTTTGACCCACCCCCACCCCCCGCCCCGAAACTCCACTTATGTGCACTCCAACGACCGACGTCTCGCTATAGAGGCTTTTATAGAGTCGGAGAGGCTCCCCCCTCCCCCCTCTCCCACACCCTTTCTACGATTCAGCCGCGCTCCCTTTGCATCCACTTTTCGAATTTTTCCGCCAGACACGCTATCATTATTCCTGGCGGGCGGCAATTGGTATCGAGCTTGGCCTCCGTAACGGCGGTGGACGGTCATCCGAGACCCGACGCTCGACGTCGACGGAAAAAGAATGCGCCGTTTTTCGTTCGCCGAGTCCGCAGTCGTATAATAATCGCAGCCCCGGCTCGCAACGTCGCTGACACGATCCGTCCAAGGACTTTTCCGCCCCCCACCCCCGCCGCCCCCGCCAACCCCTTCCGACGCGGAACTTCACCCGGTCCGGGGTAATTGCACCGTAACTCGGTAATTCTCGGGCTCCGGGTCCGATTTCGTGCCTCGTTCAAGTTTTCCGGGATGCACGTCGTTTTAATAAACGCGCGGAACGCGACCTGGAACCGTGGCCGGCTCGTAACCGGCAAAAACGAGGAGTTCTCCGAGTAGGAAAATTACCGCCCCTCGAATCTGACGCAGTTCGGCCTCGGCGATCAAACTCGATTTTCCATTATTCCATTGACGCTGAGTCGAGATAAGCGCTCGGATATGAGACGGGGAGAGGGAGAGGGAGAGGGAGTGGAGGGGGCGCGGGTAAGGTTTTAAAGGAGGATTTAATATCAGAGTAACCGGATCCGAGTTCATCGCGGTCCGCGTGGATCGGCTTACTGCCCTTTGATAACCGGACACCGGGAAACTATTGCACCCCTAAACTGCCTCTGCCTGCCAAGTTCATACCGTGTCACCGGCGTACGCTTGAGATTCCGCAAAGCGAAACCGCCGTAATGTATCAAAAGGCGGGCTTCTCCAGACACGGCAAGCCATATTTGCCCCCGAAATATATGCGTCTGCAAGAACCAGCGTCAAATCTTATCCGACAAAAGGGCCAGACTACAAACTCGTTACATACTCGGTATCTAATGGATTCGATACCTGCCGCCCTCTCACGTGCCGATATCGCGGCCGCGAGCAGAAATTGACACGTATTGTTTTCCGGTTATTCGGTCGTCCGAAATTTCGGTCACGTAATTCGAATTCTCCCCCGAGAATCAAGTGGCGGAGCCCGTAATAAAACTTAACGCCATCATCCCATTGTTCTCGCTCGAAGGCGCTCGGCGAAGGTCTTTCCTCTCTTTTCCGGCCCCCCTCTCGTTTTCTTCAGCCGACGAGCGGAATAAGGCCGGCAGCTGTTTACGCTCCGCGGACAAGGGGGTGGGCTTTTGGCCAATGCAGTCGGCAGCGGAACTGCATAGCGATCGGAGTCAATGGACACGCTCGATCTGCCGGTGGCTTGTTAAAGCCGGGCCTCTGTGAAATATTTTACACATTTTTTTCCCGGCGGCGTTACAACGAGGGTGGGTGGCTCACACGTCATGGAAGTTGAGCGGTCCGCGGAAGAGCCGAGGGATGAACTCGCCCGGTTACAGGGTGGGAACGTGAAAATCGGAGCGCGGGGAACAAAAGTTTTTTACTCCGGCTCAAAACTAAATCGTCGGAATACAGTTCTAACGCGCGCAACGGATCGCCCTTCGACAAGAATTACGCGCGCGTGTCGACGGCTACGTTCTGTCCACCGGGTGTACCCAGCCGCGAGCGTAACAGGGTGGGAGGGGGGGGGGGAGGGGTAGTAGCTGAAAACAGGATCCCGGATGCAGCTCAGATGTCGAAAGAAATTATTCGAAAATATGCAACACGTTTTTCCATACATGACTTCATTCCGGTTGTTCCGCGATTCTCCCACTCCCACCCTGTATATCCGGGGGAGGTAGTCTACGGGAGGCCCTGCGGGCGTGTGCGTGTGTCACGTGCGCGCGTATATTTCCAACGCGGCTCGGGCTCGTGTAAACGCGAGAGAACGCGAGCGGAGAGGGTTGGGGCTGGCAGGGGGGGTAGAGGAGAGGAGGGAGTCGTTCGGTCTGCAGGCAACCAGGCAGGGAGAGTAGTGCGTGCTTCACGCGACACAACCCCCACCAACCTCGGCAAAAACCCCAGCTAAGTCATTACTATTAATAACCAGACAGAGAGAACACCACGGACAGGGCGTATTATTATTCATAATGATGTGATTCATTTCCCTCGACCCTCTCAGCGGCATTCTCGCCCTCTCTCTCTCTCTCTCTCTCTCCCCCTCCCTCCCTCCCTCCCTCTCTCTCTCGACCCATCTCATTTCGACTCTCGAGATACCCCTCTCACCCGGCCCGAACGTCTGCCGTAATCGCATTAACATGCAAATATTCACTTTGCCGAGGCGACGAAGATCGTCGATCGTCTCGAAGCGTCGCTCGCGCCATGCAATTTCTGCCCGTCCCGAGACTCACCCCTCCCAGCACCCTCCTGCCGACACTCTCTACTCGCGGCAAGAGTTGCGCCATTCACATTGTTCCCGCGCGCAAACGAGATTCTGCCGAATGGAGAATGCCGAGGAGAAGCTCTCTCGAGAAACTCGGCGCGCGTAAAACGGACGCGTAAAACGGACAGCCTCGAAATGCGACTCTCCCCGGTGCGCGTACTCACCCCCTCCCGGCCGCCTAGCCAAACCCCCTGTCCGACGCGTTCGACGGATTCGAGAGTCGGGACATTTATGGCAGTTAAAAGAATTCGCAATCATCGATCGTTCTCGCGAAAGCTTTCGGATAACGTTCAACGTCGCTTCATCCTAATTTATTCCTTCTGCCGGGGCGAACGTCGGCGACAGGTTGATCCCTCTTCGTTAATCCGACGTTCTTTTCGCTGTCCGATAATTAGTGCCCGGCGACACGATGATTTCGAGATCGCGCGCGACAAGCTGACATTCTAATCCCGCGGAAGTTGAACGTTCAAAGGCCGCGGAGTCGAAAATTACGGCTGCGGCGTGACTCCTCGAAGCGTCCCGTTTCATCTGGCAATATCATTTCCTTTCCGGCCTCCCCCCCCCCTCTCTCTCCCTCTCTCACACACTGGGATCAGCCGCGTCCGGATCAGGCGTCCGCGCCACGTAGGTGGTAAAATTTTCGGAAATTGTCGCCGGGGAAAAACGAGCACGTACGGCACTTTAATGGCCGGAGTGCGCGAAGGGGAAGAACCATTTTCGTAGGGTGGCAGATATGAGCCAGATAAATCTCGGATGCGAGTGTTTAGCGCCCCTTGCCCCACGGCCAGCCCCTCCGCCCCCCCCCCCCTCTACCCACCGCGTAGGATAAGAGGTAGCACAGCGCGAAACAACGTTCGCGGATACGTGCGTGAAAAGTTATTGCCGGAGCTTCGACTATACGTGAGCGCGAAGGGCGGCCAGATTATTAGAACTAAATCGGCCTTGTTTGCGGAACGTGTTAGACTATCCCATTGCCACGCTTTATGGTGATAAGGTGTACCGAGGTGAGCCCTCCCGCCCCTCGTTTCCGCGGGCAAAAATACTGCCCGGAGACGCCCATCGCGCGGCCAAATTTGCGAACGCCATCAAAGCCGTCCGATTCATCGGGGGCCCTTCGCGTCAGGATAATTCACGTCCTTGTAAATTTCGAGGAAACTCCCCGTAGGGTGTGCAGTCGTTAGTTTGTCGGGAGACTGGGAGGAAGGAAGAGAGAGAGAAAGCGGTGAAGGGGAGTGAAGGAAAATAGGCGCGAGACGGATCAATGAGCAAAAAGAAGGCAACAAGTCCGCGCTGGGAAAATGGATAAACTATGCCGGTTACGCCGGTCGAAGGGCTGCCTTCGTCACGTGACAGGCTAGGAACGAGTGTAATGTCGGCGCGCGATAGGGATGGGATACGGTAGGGTTACACAGCTATTTGCCGAGGGCAAGGCACGAGAGGGCCGAATAGCGTGTGAGAGAGAGAGAGAGAGAGACAGAGTAAGGCAGACTGGGATGGCGGGAAGCTTAACTTTGCCTCCTTATTTCCCAACAGACTTGCTCGCTCTACCCTCTGCCCTCTCGCCCACCTTGCGAACATTCCTCTTCTTGCCCATCCCCCTCATCCCCAGGCCCAGAAGCGAGAGCGGCGGGCGCGCATTTACCCCCCTCTCTCAGCCACCCCTCGCGCCCACCCTTCTCTATGATTTACAACCAGCGACGCTCATCTTGTAAACAGAGGCGGTACTTGCGATTCTCGCCCGCGAGTGCTTTTCTTCTGCCTTCGCCCGGATCTGTACCGAATTCCGTTTGTTTCGGTATTAAGTAAAGTCGAGTCGTAACCCTCTTTACGCTCGGCGGACGATGTTTACGCTGCTGCGTTCCGTTTGCCGAGCAGTTTAGGAGGATCGCGCCCGGTCACACGATCTGTTCAGCGAATCTCGGGCAAATTTTCTCGCCTCCCGAAGTCTTCTGTCCCGATATCGGCTATCGTTTCCTCGCCGTCTATATTTTCCGGCCGAATTTGCCACGCCGGCTTCGATTTCAATCGGGGCTAACGCGCGAGGATAATGAACAATTTTCCGGATTTTTAATGACAGAGCGCGATCGGTCGGATCACGCGCGAGTGAAAAATCGTAATTCGATAGCGTTATAGTCTACGTTCATGGTATCAGAAGGAGAGGGGTAGGTAGAGAGGATTCGCGCGCGACAAATATTACGGATACGCGCCATTAAATGATCGCCCGGCGGACGAGAATTCAAGTTTTAAACGTACGCGTTACATCGCCCGCGGAAAAGGGGAGTCGGAGGAAAGTAGTATTTTAGTTGAGAGCACCTAGGTGCCACGCCACTAGTTGCTAAGTGCAAATAGTCAGCTTCGGGGGGTAGAGAGAGGGCTCCCGAGGTCCCAGACTTATTTCACGGTAGAACGAAGGCGGGTACTTTGGGACGCTGGGAATTCCAAATTCAGATCTGGGAATCCTGGCCGCGGGTCCATTGTGCGCGGAGCGAACCCTCTTTACCTTTTATTCTCTATTGTGAGACCCCATAGTCACGATCTGCCCTGCCGCCTTAATGAATATGAATAATATAAAAACTGTAATTGCGCGAGGCCCTTCTTAAAACTCGGCCCACTACCCCCTACTGCACCCCTTTTCCCCCTCCGGCCGATCGTTATGCACTGAAGGAATTGTGTCAGCGTAGCAGAATGGGCTCGCAATCAAAAGCATCCACCGAGATATCACCTATTAAATATGCACGTCGAGCTCTGCGTTACGAGCGATCGTCGTGCCAGCCCGGTTACCGAGGAATTCATTTTCATTACATTACTTTCGGCTGCGACCGCAGTCCCGACGACGACCCACGAGCCACGAGCGCGACGACGACGACGAACATTCATAAAGTGTAAATAATTCTTAAACATGAATATTCAACGTAGCAACGGAGGACCCCATTCCCGCCGTTACTCCGCTAACGTTCTCAGCCTCCCCTGATAATCGAGGTCAATACTCCGTTTAATCAAGCCGCCCGGCCGCGATTAAACTAACCCACCCCATCTCGCGAGGAGCTGGCCGGCAAACGACTCGGCCAGGCTTCCAGCGGCGCGAGGCAATGATTCTCCACTTCTTCTTTTTTTTTATTTTTGCACCCCGCACTCGCGTTTCCCAGAGACGCGGAACGCCGGCGTTGAAAATAACACCGGTCGAGAGAAGCAAAAGGACGGTATCGGCCGGCGATCGAAACGCGACGCCCGGCGTCGGATTACTCCCCCCCGGTTCGGGATTTTGCGTACGAATCGTTTTTTTTAAACGCCACGGCCAGCGCGACCCTCGTCGGGACGCCGGCATCGATTTTGCGGTGTAACCTAATGACGGCGAGTGCTCGAGTGCCTCTGCGATCGGCAAGAGTGCCGGGAGGAAAAAAGGAGGTCGCTCCAGTACAAAGGTTACACGATCGTCGTACGATTTGTACGCCCGGCGACGCAGGGGTGTTGATTGGCCGACAAAGGCGACCGCTGTTTCGGGCCTCGGCTGACACTTTTGCCAAACGCCGAAACGAATTCCGAGCGCGGCGCAGTGTAAATATTCATGCCCACGGCTTCCGCGTTTTTCATCTTTTCACCTTTCACGGGAGAAGTTCACTTTTCGTACATTCCCGGTATTTATGGCTTTTCGGTGGATTGTTGGGAAAATCTGAGCGTTCTGAGAATTTGGGTTGATTATGAGCTAAATCGAAGGAGATATGGACCGTTTATTTTGAAAGTGGTGTAAGTCCGTATTTTAAAGAAATTAGATATATAATTTATGATTTTATAATATTTTGAAAGTGGTGTAAGTCCGTATTTGAAAAAAATTGGATATCATATAATTTATGATTACACCACTTTCAAAATAAACGGTACATATCTCCTTCGATTTAGCTCATAATCGGCCCAATTTCTCAGAACGCTCAGATTTTTCGAATTGTAAATCCGTATTTTAAGAAAATTCGATATTATATAATTTATGATTACACCACTTTCAAAATAAACGGTCCATATATTGATCAAATTTAAAGAAAATCGTCAATGCTCTTAAACTTAATACCTGTATTGCTAAATTAAAAGAAATATTCTGACGAATTTTTAGTTGAAGAGCAAATTAAGTGAAGAGTTTCTTGTTTACTGTTCAATAACGGGGAGTGTACGATGAATCATCGACAGCGAAGCGAGAGGTAATCGAACGGTGTTACACGGATTGTCGTGCGATTAGTCATCAAAGGGAAGCTTCTCGTACGTCGCGGCACCTCGAATTCAATGGGCACCTGAGTGCACGTGTACTCTAAACGTCTGTGAACGGGGAGGGCTGGGAGGGTCTCTTTACGTTCCCTTACTTTTATTCTCTCAATTATTTTTACCCCACCTCATCCTCCCGCAATCGATTTGCGATAATTGAGGTGCTTATTGCCCGAATCGACTAACTTCACTGTTTGATTTATTTTATTTTATTGTCAGAGTTTGACAGACTTTTTTTCTTCAAATAAATTTTATTTGTTAGCATTCGCAAGCAATAGTAAACATTTGATTTTTGCTAACAAAAATAACTGTTACGATATTAAGTATCTACTTCCTGTATAAAAGGAACGTAAAAAAGTTAATGTATTACATTATTGTCATCCACTCATACATTCCATTAATGTGAACAACGAATTGTTAGTATCCACAAAAAAGCTCGTCGGAGGGTAAAATAAACATCGGTTATCGAAACGAATCGCGGAGTCCTTATCGAGAGCCGCAGCCACTTGAGCGAAGAGAAAATTTATCGCGTCGAACGAAGCATCCTTTCAACCCCTCCCCTACCACCCCTAACACGAGTGCCTCATTCATATTTCGCGCACTTCGTGGCGAGTTTATTAATCGCGACAAATCGCTCGCCCTTTTCGCACCCCCACCCCCGAAAGCGGAAGGTCTGAGTTTCAATCTGGCACCAGGGCCGTTCGATTGACCCTCGGTCGGGGCCCGAAAGAATTCGAGAAGCGAGAACAAGGGGGGGGTGGGTCCGAGCCGGGGACTAATCGATCACGGCAGCCAAGCGTTTAATCTGCCGTTTTAGCGTAGTGCGACAGCTCCGCTCGTTTCTCATTGCCGTTTTGCAGACAGCGGCAAAAAGTTTATAGCGCGGTGCTAAACCGGCGCACGTAGATGCGCTATTAGAGCGGGATGGCACGAATGGAGGTTTCATGGAGGTTGCGGTGTCATCCGTGCACACTCACCCCTCCCACACACACACCCCCGACCCTCGCCGCGCTGGCAGTTTCATTTTTTTTTCCACCCATTTTAATACATTTTAAAGCAGAAAAATATGCAGATGCGAGATACTCCCCGTCGCCCGGCCTCAACCCCTACCCAACCCACCCCCCCACTTTCCGACCCCGTGAATTTTGCATTTTAACGCATTACCCTTTATTAACCCTGATAAATCGCGGGGCGCCGATAGGCGTTCGTTAGCGCATGAATTTTTAACATCGCCCGGATCGCAGATCGAGGGCTCGATCGCGCCGCATCGAAAATTGGAAAACTATTTGCCGCGCGCGCGCGCGCGCGCGGCGAAACGAGAAGTCTCTGCGATCGGATCGCGGCTCTGCCCGCGGTCGGGAATTTGGGTTAATTTCGATCGTTTTTGTTCGCCGGCTGGCGGCGGTTCATTGAGAAGGCGGACGGAGAACCGAGAGTGAGAAAATATCGGGACGCGAAATACTTGCCGGACGTTCGGTGGATGACGTTTAAAAATACGATGCCCGTCAAAACGGCCGACATGACATCCCGCAATTAGCTCGTGATTCTCGATACGCTCTTATGGGACGGAGAGAGAGAGAGAGAGAGAGAAGGGGCGAATGGAGGGGATGGGAAGGAAAGAAAGAAGAGGCGAATCGATCTGAACGTCCGACAGCGGGACGTTTAATCTACCATTTTAGCCGGGCACGACAGGTACGCTCGTTTCTCACTGCCATTTAGCAGACAGTGACAAAAACTTTATAGCGCCGCGCTAAACCGGGGCACGAAGATGCACAAGGCTAGCTGGACGGCCAGGAGGGAGGGAGGGAGAGGGAGAGAGAGAGAGACGTGAGAGGGCGCGAATGCGGAAAGTTACAGCCAGGCGCGAGGAGACTTTCGTCTGAAAGGTTCTGCTATTTGTCCGAAAGGCGAGAATAGACGGGTCATGCGATGGGGATCGCCCGGAATCTCGCGAAAAATTCCACCGCCTCCCCGTCCGCATGTTTTCGCGATGGTTAGAAAGAATAATTGTTGACGGAAGCGAAAATTATGACGTTCATGCGGGCGTAGCGCGTGTTTCAGTAGTGTGTATCAACGACGAGTCGGACGGACGGTAAATCTTGATGGCGATAGGACGCGCGTCTTGGTTATCGTCAGTAATCGGTATAACAGTGAATAAACAGTGACAACGACTAATGACAAGTCAATAATTATCACGAATACGTAATGTTAACCTGTCAAGTTGAATCGTTGAAAAGTTCAATCGAACGAATGACGGAGACAACGTATATATTCTGTAAATCCTAATCAGTTACCACGAGGGTTGAAATTTTCATCATCCTCCCGAACAATGCATATGCACAGAAGGTCCTAGCCGCGAAGGAAGGTTCGGATAGGTGTCGTAGGTGGGCGGCCAGCGAGGTGTGGGCCGATGTCGTGCGATAGAATCGTGGCACCAATACATTTGCTGCATTTACGTGACCCTGGGTGGCCGGTGCCGTTAGCTGCTAGGCGGCGATGCCCGGACGAATGAGCGGAGGGCGTTAAACGGAACCATTACCCGGCCCGCCGCCATTATTGCTCATTTATCGGTGAAGGTACCGTGAAACTATTGTCCGTAGGCCCGTCGCGACACGATGCGCCCCAACTACCCCCATCCCTATCCTTTAACTACCGGCAACTTCTCCCGGCCAATCTGTACGCGTCGCCGCTTATACGTCTTCCTCGAACCAAGGTTCCAACCTTCCCCACCTCCGGATCGATCTCCGGCCACGCCGATCGATCACTTTTAATCGTCCGGCCTCGTCTCCGAGGCCTCCCCCGGCCACCCCTGTCCACTCCTGTCCACCCCTTCCCACTCCGTGGACTTTCTTTGATTTTTATCGCCGAGCTCGGAATCGATCGAGTTCGGTAATTATAGCTGTATAATAAAGGCGCGTACGTTGATTTACATGGACGTGCCCGCTTTACATAATCCCGTTGCGGCCCCCGGAGAAGGTGGGATATGCCGTGATAGAGCGAATTAATAAATGTGCCGTAAATCTTTGCCGGATATTACGACGCTCCCCGCGTCGCGGCCGCAGGGGCGGCGGTGGGGCGGGAGAGAGGCGAAACTTTACGCCGATACGGTAGAAATATGTTGTGCAATTGAGATTATCAACGTTTGATACCTCTCTCCGGGCTCGGCGGAGCTTATACATATGTATGCGTATGTCATCGAGCGTATATTCTTAGGCGTCCTTACCGGTCTTGCCTGTCACACGGCCCGAGGCTTTACATATACGTAATTAGCCTTTTTATCATCCACTAAAAAACTTTACTGCGCGTTACCGTTATAATTGTCGCGGAGTTAGACGTAATGAGCGGAGGAACGGCGACGTGCTGCACGAGAGGGGTGAGAGAGGGGGGCGGGGGAGAGCGAGAGAGAGAGAGGAGGGTAGAAAAAAGGAGAAAAAAGGGCCTCTTTCGTGGCTAAACTCTATATTCCGGTTTCATGCGATGCAACTGTGCCACCGGCGCGCTACACTTAAGTTAGCTCGCCGCCCGTTAATTCCGGAGAAACGATACTTGGACGAACGAACGGAGGGCGTTAAACGGGACCATTACCCCAACCCGCCATCGTTATTGCTCATTTATCGGTGAACGACCGGCGAAATTATTGTCAGGCCGGCTTAGCACCCGCCATACCGGTTCCATCCGCTTTCTGTTCCGTGACAATCATAAATATCGCTCTAAACTCTGTTTATGCCTGCGGCCGAAACGGCCGAGAAATTCAGCATCGATCCCGCCGGCCTCAGACAATTCTTATCCGGCCGCTTTATAAATAACGTCTGCGCGAGACTTTTTCTCCCTGTTAAAGAAAAAGAGAAAAGGAAGAAAAAAGGAACTGTAACGAGGCTTCGTTGAACGGTGGGGCCCGTCGAACGGCCGAAATAAAATTAGCCCATCAGCTTCGAGCGGGGCATAACGGGAGCGCGTCCCGTTTTCCGCGGATTCTAAACGGACAAACATTGGCCGAGGGAGCTTGCCGAGGGATTTACATTTGTACGATGTCCCAGGCGTGTCAGATCGTGCCGTGCGGGGGCGAGCGGGGGCGAGCGCGGCCATTACCGCCGCAAACTCCCCGATTATAAAGTCCATTCGGAAAATGTAATCTTTTCCCCCCGAACAACTGCAAATTTTCCGCGGCCAGCGTTCCCGTGTTAGGACGGCTCGGCCAGTTGTAGTCCGAAGTCGCTAATGCGATTGACAGGCACGATCAGATCGCGAGCCGATCAGCGCTCGAATTTTACCAACTTCGCGAATCGCGAAGGGATTACAAGGAGTTTCAGGCTGTCGGCACGTGTAACGCCGGCCGTTTCGTGTAACGCTACGGCCGATAAACGTTGCCGGTAAATCCGCCGTTGGCTCGTCTTTCGTCGGGGCCCGTTCCGCTGTCATGACGGAATCAATCGCTGTCGAGGAGCCGAAGCTCGCGCAACGCTGACGATATGATAAACGGACTTCGCGATAAGCCACTGTATTCGGCGTACTCGTACTGCTGTTTGGAGAAAAATTCTGAGCCACACTTTGTGCCACCTTCCTAGCTTCCGTAGAAATATGGACCGTTCAATTGAAAGTGGTGTAAGTCCATTTAGAATAGTAATTAAATATCACATAAATAAATCGTTTACACCACGTTAATCATAAATTATATGATATCTAATTTTTTTAATTATGGACTTACTGTGCTTACGTGTGCTTCCTAATTATTCGTAATCGTCCCTCCTGTAATTAGATGACTCATCTCCCGCGAAGATTGACGATTTCCTCGATGAGACACATTTCTAGCCAAATGTTACTTGATCCCAACGGCTATATCCATACGTTTCGTGCGTTCCCTTATCGAGAAGCAGGCGGTCGAGATTAATCGGTAGTCAAAGGTAGAAAAACAGAGGATCGTTAGCGCTGGGTAAGCCTGTCAGGTGTGGGTGGAAATTTACGGCCTGCCTTTTTTTTTTCCCGAGGCATCGTCGAAACGTCCACCGGGCGCGTGACAGTCGTATTCTGAGATGCGGAAGCGTATGTTGTGTCTCGAGTTGACGGGGGCCATAACCCCGGCTCGTCGTTTACATACGCGTACATACACGTGTAACATATACATATTCGGCCAATCGGCGACACGCACCCCCGCACGCGAGCTCCGCCGAGGAGCCCAGGCATAAAAGTACGCGTCCGCGAGCCGAGTCCGGGGTAACGTGGGTCCGATAATTAACGAATATGCTAATCAGGCGAATAGAAAAGGAGGGGCCTATAATTAGCTCGGGGCGCGATACAACGGTTACGTTAATTATTCAGGCCTTGTTCTTTACGAGCCCCCGCGACTGGCTGTAATTAATTTTCGAATGACGTGACTGCAAGGAGGTTGCATCTATTAGCTTTGTCGCGGGAGGTTGGGGGGGGGGGTGACTTATGCGTCTGACAAGGAGTCTGTTCCAAGGCGCGGATGTCGATTCCTAATCATGCTCCTGAGATAGGAATTACCTTGGTGGAAGCAACGAATTGTAAGTCCTGATCGGTCCGCATCATTCGTCCGCGGATATCGGAGATCGTGCTCTCCGAAGGTACGAAATGCGGATCGTTCGATTTTCGAGTCTATCGTCGGAACGATGCAATTCCTGGCGAACGGAATCTCGCGCGAGTCCCAGATAAAGGCATGGAGAAATCGAAGTAATATAGAACGAATCGCCGCTCTCCCTCCGAAGCCCCTATGCACATATTCTGGAGATCGTCGGTTTCCGATCCTCTGTCTTCTACCCCCGACCACCTTGAACCGATAATTTGAGGAAAAATCGTGGACCAGCCAGAGCTGGCTGTATTCAATGAACTTTCCTCCAGGTTTGCGAGGCCTGCGATGGCTTTCGATTAACCCTCGCCGCAGCTCGAAAGGGGGTGGCTAATGGTTTTTTTCGGGATCAAGGCGAGAGGGTAGGCCGTATTCTCGATCCTCGATATATAGTCGCATCCATCGGCGCGCGGGGGGAAGACGTAGGGCCGGAAGAGGGGCAACTATTAGTCAGGGCGTAATTGCGCGTAAATAAAAGGCGCTCGCTGTCTCTCGTTAAGCTATCTATTTGCGGGCTGTCCGCCCGACGCAGTCCGTTCCCTTCGTTACGTCACACTCAGCGAAACGCCGATGACCGCGTGTCGAATTTTGGCCCCCGGGGGGTGGGAATGGGGCTGGATTTCATTTAATTTCTGGTCTCACCCCCCCGAAGAGAAATTAGGCAACCTCGAAGGCAGCCATGATTTCGGGTGCGCCGCTCCTTCGGCCTCTATTTATGGCCCGTTCGTTAATTCGCGCCACGTACGCGTCGTAAATATCGTTTCAAACGTCGACATTCCTTCTCGTTCCCGATTTTATTCTCATTTGGCCCGCAGTCGCGAAACTGCGCGTTTCGCCGCTAATTTAGGATTCGCCGCAGCCGTAAAAAAAAAAAAGAACAGAAGAGAACGGGAGGTGGGACGATAGAGCGCACCCTTTCACTCTTCATCCCCCTCTCCGATCATCCCCCCCCCCCCCTATCTGCCCCTGATACTAGCCCCAGTTGCGATCGCGGCATCGGCGAGACGAACGGCCGCTAATGATGACTAATTCGATTGTCAGACTAATCGAAATACATGCGAGTTTTAACAATAAACTCATTAATGTTAATGCCATGTTAACAGGGCGAGAGGATAATTTAGTGGTGACAAACAAAAGCGCGAGCGCGCGCGGGCCCGTCCTGCTGCCGGCTCGCAATGATTATCGGAGATATTTAATTAATTAACACGTCCAGCGCCGAGACTAATATATGATACGCACCCCGCGTGACATCGACGATATTACAATGCATTCATCTCGTATTTATGGTGAATGAGCGTCCGAGCAAAACGGCGGAATCGGGTCGTGGGAGGGGGTGGGATAGAACGAGACGGGATGAGAGGGGGTGGGGGAGAAATAGGGTGAGTGAATATAGCGCGGGACGTACGCGAGGGTTGGAAGCGAAGAAAGGGACGGACAATCGGAGGGGGGGTAAGAGAGAGAGAGAGGGGATAGAGGGCGGCTCGCGTGGGAGAGCGATGTAATTCCAATTTCACGCACTAATCAGGCGCGACGAGTAATTGCTTTAATCCTGTCGATAATTTGTTCGAATAATTAGCCAACGCTTCAAGTGTCGCCGAAGCATTGGGCCGGATCGATCGACTTTTCAGGACCTCTTCCCATCGTTTCGTCCAATCGACGTCCGTCGCTGACAGTTCTTTGTCAATGTCCCACCGCCTGTCCTCCCGATCTGTCCAGTTTTGACATTTGCCGTTCCACGGGACCGAGCGCCGCGCCATTTTCTCTGCCCGGCAAAAGTTTCCCGCTTAAACGTAATTTTGTCGGACAATAATTGTTTCAGTGACGCACGCAGTCATGAACGTAGCGGTAATTTGCCAGCGTAATCGACTCGTCGCCCAGTTAAAGGATCAGCAAACGTATCGGAAGACGCGCCCGTCGTTCTCGCGAATTTGTATGCATTCCCCGGCATTCCTATGCATTTCTAATGTACACCCCCACCCCCACCCCCTCCCTCCCCGTCGTTAAGCGATTCGCGGGCGGGCGAAGATAAGGCTCGCAGAAAGACATCAGGCGCGACGAGGCGCTTGTATTTATAATTAATGACTGTCGTCGGGCTCGTATCGCGACGCGATATCAGCCGCAGATAGATTCCAACTTCGCTAATTTACATTGTATTCGGGTACACGTCCTCCTGATTTCCGCTCCGCGTCTCAAACTTGCGCTGCCGCGCGCATCGATCTTCTCCGCCTCTCTCCGTCTCTCTCGCTTCTCGTTTTCTTCTCCCTGCAAGAGAAGAGACCCCCCCCCCTCCCTCCTCCCCCGCCTTCTCTTCCTCTTCCACCCTCTGCCGCCCCGATAATCTCCGCGCCTGACGGCGATTAGCGAACTTCACTTCGGATACCTTTCCTACCCCCCCCCCCCACCCCTTCCCTCGGGCGGGTGTGATCTACGACCGGATTTAAATCTAACCGCTCATCCTCCGAACTGACACAGAATTTACCCCCGGAATATTCTTTGAACTTCTGTCTACCCTACGAAGCTTCCACCTATTTCGATTTTTAGGAAGAATTTTTGTCAGCGCCGCCAAGGGATTCTGCGCAAACCGACTTTCACCCCCCGGCCTCGTTCGGATGGATTCGTTAAAAATATACTTCAGTTATGTGGACGAAAGGTGTACTTCAAATTTCACATCTTCAAACCCAGCTAGGAGTGTATCTGTCAGTCGGCGAGAAATTCCGCAATTTCATATATACAGATTAATTCTCGCGTCGAATTTATGAGGTTTACCGCGTAATCTGGAAGTGTATTACAAAGTCTGCGGATCGAGGAGCGAAAATATCGTTGTATACACCGTGTTGCTCTTTAAACTCCTGCCGGAACGGGGCTCATCCCTCGAGCAGAGGGCGCATTAATAAAGGGCGAGGCGTCGTAATCTCGCGATGCCCATCTTTAATTCAGGCCTCGCCGAGAGAGAAACACACAGAGAGAGAGAGAGAGGGAGAGAGAGAGAGAGAGAGTGCGGAAATCGTTGACGGTAGAACTTCATCGGAGGGGCTAGAGGGTCGTCGTCGAGTTTTGGGGTCGAAGCCCGCTTGGGCCGACGTTTCGGATTAAAGTCGACAAAAAGAACTCGGCGCCTGACTGCTGGAAGAAGGAGAGGCAGAAAAGGAGGCGAAGAAGAAGAAGGAGGAGAGATCCGGCGATAAGTGGTTAGCGTACGAGGTACCGTACTACGTACATACGTAGGAACGGACTTGGCTGAAAAGGGGGACAAAAGTTTCGCGTTTACGTACGCCGGCCTCGCCCGGGTCATTTGTTTCTACTTACGCTCTCTGTCCGCAACGAGAGTGGCCCCGGCGTAACGCGATCATTACGGGAAATGTGTTGATACAGAAATTGCTTCATTATCATTATATCGTTGCGTGGCGGTTATAGTTTACCTTAACGATCGGCCTATGCCTAATGCTCGCCGGTTACGAGCCCGCCTCTATCAGCGAGAGGAGGAAAGCTGCCGATTGGGGCGGCATGGACGGAAAAGAAATCGCACGCCACGCTCTCCTTGTAATTCTTTCCTCAAGTGGAGCACCGATAAGGCAAGGACGCGGTTATTAATAGGGCGATAAGGGTTACAAATTGAAATCGTTAGACCGTTTCGATTAACGCCATCGTTCACCCCCTCTTGAACACGACGTATTTTCGTATTGCGTTATTGTTGGCCGATGAGTCCTAAGCTCGTTCCTTGCCGCGGCAAATCGTTCTTATTATTCCTCCCATTGTCCGGCGTGTGGGGCCAGTTGGGGAACAAAGGACTCGGCCGATTAGATCGGCGAATCGAACGGTCATCGGGACATTATTCACGGTGAACGACGAGAGCGTGCACCGTCACGCCATTTATCCTCCGGCAGAGACATTCGTTCCATCGTCTCGCGAGTCTTTTCCGCGGCCCGGCGAATTATTAATCAAATCAAGCAATAAGCCGGCGAGTATAAATAACGGCGGTGGCGAAGGCTCGGGCAGCCTGCTGGAAAGCTCACGATCTCACGCCTGCCTCTCCTCTCCTCTCTCTCCTCCTCTTCAGCCCCCCCCCCCCCCCCCCGCCAACCCCCGCGGACGTAGGAGCCGCTGGCGGCGAGGGTGATTTGTCGCGGCGGATATGAGAGCGGCGAATGCCCCTCTGGACGCAATATTATTTTAAACGATGATATAGGAGGGGCGCGTGGTGCCGCAGAAACCGCCGGGCCTTCTCTTCAGCGCACGTACGGCGAGCCTCGACAACAAGCGTTACGCGCCAAATGAAAATTGCGAAACGTATATGCGAACGTGCGCCGCCCCTTCTTCGGGCGACGCCGAGGATGACGATCGGGAACTGCAGGCATGCCCCTCGCGAATTCGGCCTTCGCGACGAAACTGGATCCCTCGCTACCCTTCGATTTCCATTCCCACCCCCTCGCCATCCCGCTCGCCATCCCGCTCGCCATCCCGCTCCGCATTCCGCTCGGCTACGATTACAAAGCGAAGGGAGCTTCCGCCCTACTACCCTTGCCATTCTTTTTATCGAATAATTCCCTTCCTCCATTTTCTTCCCTTCCCTTCGCTCTCTGTCTTTTTTTGTGTCTGTCTGTCTTCCTCTTGCACCGAAACGTGGACTTGTATACGGTCCTCGAGAATATCTTTGACGCGAGTTCTTGGTCGTCTGGCGCGACGGCGGGAGCAAAAGGTGGCCAGCGAGGTGGATCCCTAAAGTCGTCGCGCTTGACCACCGTGCCAAAAGTAAATCATTGTCGGGAAGGTTCACTCTCCCGGCTAAGGAGATATAATTCAGAGTCGGTGGCCACGGCGGCCTGACCCATATCACGCTCGCGTTACATCACGCGTTAAGCTTCCGCCTCGTTAAAGTCACGCTTTCTCCAGCGGCAGCTATCTTGGGCCCCTTTTAACGCTTTCCATCCGATAATCTCGCGGAGGAAATTCGCAGGAAACTCGCAGGATCCGAGGAAGGAGAGTGTCCACTCCTTCCTTCCTTCCCTTACGCCGTCCGGCGCGCGACTTTTACGCGAGGCCGTAAGTACACGCCTCCCTAACATGGCAGCAGCATCTTTTCTGAACTATCGCGGGGAATCCGAAATTATCGGTTTGGCGGCGATTCAAGGGAGATGTATTATTAAGAGGCTGCGCTTGGCTGGCGACCAGGAGCGTAGCTTCCAAAAAGAGAAGCGCGCCGCGGCGCTTCCGGCATTAGAGCTTCCTTCAAGGACGTCGGACGGCGGCTCCTAACGGATAAGCGACGGGGTATATAATGGTAATCGCGGAACGAATTGGGCCAACAGATAAGCGACCTGCCGACAATTGGACGCTCCCCTTGTTTCGAGTCGAATTTAGGATATCTTCGGTTCGATATATATCGTTCGCTCCCCCCCTCATACCGATTCCTGGGAAGTGCATTAACGGTCGAAGCTTTGGCATGCGCATCCGGTACTGCTAACGATCCTTGTAAATCAATTATGACGGATACTCATTGTGCTCCGGCTCGACATTTTTATGCCCATCCCGTTCCTTCGTTCTTCCTTCCTTCGGACAGCCGAAAATCCTTCCTCCCCCTCCTCCCTCTTCACGGTCGATCCTCACGCGGATGCCAGTAACTATACTTATTGTATCCCGTCGAGTAACAAACTGGCCAAACTGGCCAAACTGGCCAAACTGCTCCTCGCCGAGCGAAACTCTTAACCGGAAGCCGCCAGATGAACGGTGCGCGCGTGACTTACTTCGAATCACGGCAAATTGACTCTCTATCGAGCTTCGCCGAGATCTCATGCGCCTTCTCTTGTGCCTCGCTTCGAGGCAGGATGTATTTCTGAGCCCGGCAACAGAGGAAGAGGAGAGAGATAGAGAGAGGATGAGGAAACGACAGAAACAGGATATCAATAAACCCAAGAAGATTAATCGTTCCGCGCGAGTAAACCTGGATGGGACGGCATTATTTACGGATTCATTAAGGATTTAGATGTGTGTGTATACTAGGTAACAGATGCAGTGCCACAATAGACCTTTTCCACTATCCGAATCTCTGTTAAAGACTGAATTATATAAATTTTCTAGCTGATTACATTACATCTGCCGCAACTCTCTTCTATTTTTCTGCTTTTCATTTTTCATTGTTATGTCTGTATCAACTGTATTCTATGTATCAAAGACGTTTTTGCCGTTAAACAAATAAATAAATAAATGGAATTGTTCAAGGCACTCGTAAGGTTACAATGCGCAAGCTTTTCGCTCGGCCATTTACAAATTCACGGTATCTTACATTTAACGTCGTTAACAATTACTTCGGCAACGTCTCCGGCCACGGGCGTTTACCTGGGCGCCAGGAAAAAAAAGGAAAGGCCGTCATCGCGGCCCGGAACACCTCTCCTCGTTCGCCCGTTTTGCAAAGACTCGCCGGGCACTGTCGGGCAATGAGGATACCTTCTTCGTCTCTTTTTAAGTCGGGCGCTTCGCGTTTTTAGCGCCTCCGGCGGCCGTGGTCACCCCGGCATTATACAGAATTACGAAATTAAGCCGCGCGCGGCTGCCAACAGAGGAGTCGGCCCGGTCTAAATACCCGGAGTACATTTGCCCCGGCGCCGCGGCTCGCTTTCTTGAAACAACATCGTGCGTGCGCCAGCGCGAGCGCGAGAACTTACGTTCAACATTTTTGCCCCGCCAAGAGTCCGCTGCGAAATTATATTGCTAATTGCGCGACTGCTTCTTCGCGCGCGGCGGAAAACGAGTGCGACGCTCGAATTAGTAACAATTCTCAAAGACGGGAGAACGCTTACCAAAGATTAACGTTGACCGATTCGCGTGGAATTACAAAAGGACGAGCGCGCTTAGGCGAGGATAGGCCGGGCAAGGATAAAAATACATTATTTGCCAGCCAAATACGGCCGGCTAATTATTATCCGTGAAACAAGCAAACACGGTTTTATTCGGACACGATAAACACCGTGCACGGTGTTGGTGCGTAGAGCCGGCCTCACGCCCACGCTCGTGGGGAGGTTTTAGCGAGCGAAGGGGGAGGGCAGGCAGACACGTATATAGATCGGCATAGGCAGGTATCTGCATTTTGAGCATCAGCGGCGCGTATTGGCGCATGCAAAGCTTCCAATATTTGACTAGCCGAAGCTTTTGATTTATACGCGCGTCCAATAAAATACAGGCTTAACTTTAATGCTCCGAGACCGGCTATGCGCCCGCGCTCGCGTGTGTTGAACTGCCCGCGGATGTGCGGGTGGCAGATACGTATAGGAGGAAATGTATATTCATGCAGGCGAACAGGTGTGCGACGATTCGCGCACACGAGCGGCCCAGCCAGACGGACTCCTATCTATCCAACCTACGAACTTACCGGCAGCGAACACAATATGGAACTCGTATCGCGATACTGTTTACCGAGTTTACGAAGGGGCGGATGCGATACGCTCACGTGAAAAATGACCGCCCGTAATCGGGCCGCCTACCCCGAGCCTTTCGAGACCCGATCGCGGATGTCGATACTTCCGGATACAATCGGCACTCTTCTTGACGACGATCGTATCCGTCTCAGCTTTCCTTATTTTCACCTGCCATGTCGTACGTCCCGGAACGTAGCGGCAGACTTCCCGACCTTGAGCAACGCCTTAAGTCCTTCGGGCCGGCTAATTTTTTGGCCTCGACGTAGGAAGATTGCGTTCGGCGCACTCGCCCGGAAGGAGTCCATTCTCGCGACGAGTTTATCTTCCGAAAAGGGCGCCTCGCTCGAGTGCACCGGGTGAGCCGGAAGAAGCGTGCACGTTCGCGGAATACGGAGATGAGACGGGTTACATATTACGCGTTGGGTTGAGGTAAAAAAAGGTCCCCGGACGCGCTCTCGGAGGAAGATCCATCTTCCGAGATGCGATGGGCCGAGGTAAGGGGTCGTCCCGAAATGGGTCCCCGACGGCGGACGAGCTCGCGAGGGTTCTTAAAGGAATTAGAAGCCGGCAGGGCTCGAATAATTGGGCCGCGTCACGATCGAAATTCAATTTCGCGTCTGGGGAAATTCTCGCGCGGATATCGAAAAATCGAACGGACGCGGAGAACAATACGTATGCGCGGACGCGCTTCTCCTTCGAAAATAAAGGAAAAAGGCTGGCGGCCATTTTTTACCCGGGCTACGGCGGCGGCTAACGATTTGATAGGAGGTTTTGATTTTCGTCAGGTAGCCGCCGGTGTTCGTCCGACGGATACGGAATTCGTTCCGGGGTGAACCGATTGATTTCCGGGCTTAGGCAAGGCACGTGAGTTAAATACATATCGCCGGCAAGGTCTCTCCACTGGCTAGACTAGCCAACCCTCGGCCATCCCTCGTTCGAAAGCCGCCTCTTTGCTCTTCCAATTTCGACTAACGATTCTTCCGTTCTCCTGGGCGAATAATCGTCACCTCCCGAGGATTCGAGTCGAGGATTCGAGTCGAGGATTCGAGCCCGAGGAAAGGTAACGAGCGATTTATTCCCCAGATTAGCCCGCCCGTAATAGGCCCAATTCCGAGGGCAGCTCCTACGGCGAGTTTAAAGAGCCCGAGAATGAGTCATTCTTGGCGGGCAGCTTCTGAAACATGACTAAACTTTGAAAGCGCGCGCGCGCGCGAGTGCGGGGAGCGCAGGAATAAACACGTCAGTGTACTTTCATGGCCTTTCATCACGACATACGCTCTCGCTCCCCCTGCTTTCTCGCCGCTGCACTCTGGCCCATTCCTTTTCATATTCCGAGATGGCGAAACTTCGTGCGGGAGCCTTAACCATCATTTATTTATTGCATAATTATCTATGCCGTGAGAAGGCGGGCACTGCTGCAGCGCGGTGAGTCTTTTCCTCTTTCTTTTTCTTTCTCTCCCTCTCTCTCTCTCTCTCTCTCTCTCTCACTCTCTCTGCGAGTCGTGCCGACGAACAGGCCGACCCCGTTTCGCTTTTCGACGAATAAAGGAGACGGACAGGCGAGCGTGGGCGGCCAGCAGCGAAACGGTTCGGAACGCGAAAGCGATGAAATATAAATATGGCACCCCTGGGGAGAGTATCCGGGCTGTCCTTTCGGTCATTTCCTCCCGCTCCTTCCTCGCATTTCCATCCCCATTCACTTTGGGCAATATCCTGTCTCTGCCGAGAGTCCAAGGGCCGATAGTCGACTCTCCGGACGGACGCGAATCTCGATGAAATATTGAAAGGGCCCCACTGCGCATCTATTGCGCAGCGTGCCCTTGCTAATCCCTCCGCGCGCCTAAATTCGACTCTTCTCACCTCGCGCCTCCACCTACCCAACCTACGCAACCTACCGCGACGGTTCGTTAACGGTCATTAGACTAATGGTCGCAGATAAGGCGGGATCGAAAAATGGGAGTGAGGACGCAAACACGTTCGGGCTTTCTAATATTCCTGCGATGCAAAAAAGTTTGCTTGCTCAGTGCCAGGAAAAAAAAATGGCAGAGGAAGTGTGTGGAGCGTGCGTCTCTTAATGCGCGAAGCGTTGAAAAGCTCGCCGGTAACGGGGAATAAAATTCTGAGCACGGCCTGGCGCCGACCGGGGGGGGGGGGGTGGGGGGGAATGAAAAATGTAAGCGACGTGAAAACCGATTGTCGCGGCGTAATATTAATCGAAAAGCCGGTTCATTAGCACCGCGAGCCTTCCCGCTCAGCACATCCGCGGGGCTCAAACGCGATATTTCTATCGCGGCCCCCCCCCCCGCGCGCGCGCGCGCGCGAGCAAAGGGATCGCGAACTCGCCCGGCGTAACGAGGATAATTAATTCTAATGGAGCCCGACGCCGCGTATACCCCGTGTGCCACATGAGCACTCCTCGGGAGAAAGAGCGACACGATAAACTCGTTTGAAGTCCTCTGCAGGGAGCGCGGAAATAAAATATGCAAAGGTATGTTTAATGCGATGTCCGCGAGAGGCAGAGGAGGGCGCACGACGTATCTCATTACCTTTAGCCCCCCAGCCCTCTCTCGCTCGACAAGCCATCCCTCTCTCCCTCCTTCTCGCTCCCGTTGTCTACTCGTTATTTTCGTCATTATTTACACGACAGAAGCGGTAAGACCGAGCGGGCAGCCTCCGGCTACGATCGGCATACACGATTCTTGTTATCCGATACACGTGGCTTCCCTTGCCGACAGAGAGATAGAGAGAGAGAGGGAGAGGGAATGTTTTCTGCGACCGAGATAGCTCATCGAATGCGGAATTGCGCGGCCGCGATCCAATAAGCAAGGAGGAGGAGGAGGTGGAATTTTATCGGCGAGCCTGCACTGTCACTGCCAGAAGAACAATTTCCGGGCAACAGGCTCGTGTTCGCTACACCCCCCGCCCACGCTCGGCTTCGTTCGCCTACAATCGCCACCCTGAGTACGCCGTTCCATTTAACTTCGCATCGAGACAGCCGCCCCCGCTTCCATCCGCGTCGATACGTCATCCGTTTCCGGCGGAACCGTTTTAAGAAGTACCTTGTCCGCGGTAGAGTCCTTACTTACTACGTGGAGCCCTACGTGGAGTCCTTACTATCAGGGAACACGGGAACGGGGGGAGACGATTGCGCGGAAGAATCCGGCGAATGCAAAGTATCGGACGCAGGCAAATTCCAATCTAAATACTGAGACCGGTTCTCGGCCGGGAGATACCTGTGGAGCGCTATTCGTACGGCGAAGAGAAACTGTACGCGTATATGGAAGGGTACACACAGGGCTGTCTTTGATATCGGCAGGATAGGGGTGGGGGCGGAGGGAATGGGTAGGAGGAAAGTCGGGACTAACTTACAAGGTCGGCGCTCGTGTATCTCCTTAACGAGGAGAGGGCGGAATGGTGGGCGGGCAGGAGGGGGTGGGGGGGGGGGGGGGTGGCGCCGAAGAACAACTCGGTGAGAAACTCAGATTAAAATGAAACATCTCGAAAACTCTCCTCTCGCCCGCGTGTTTGCCCCGCCGGATGTTTAATCGTTCCGCGAGTTCGTATTGTCTTGTTAGGAGTCAGCGTTTCGGGACAGTGCTTCGTCTCGCGAATTTAAAGCTGATTTATTGGCCGCCGCCGCTTTTGCCCGGGGGTGCATCGCGCGCCTCCCGAGCTCTCATCTCGCCGGCAATTGCGCCGTTTCCGGCCTGCGCGCCACGCGCGCGCGCGCGGACCGTAATTTATTCATAACCGATTTAGTCGTTCGCGGCCCGCGAGACAAAGGTGTGCCGGGAGACAAATGGTACGGCGGATAAAAAGTCGCAGGGGCGGCGAGGTTGGCCGGAAATCCTCCTTTCGTCGACGGTGAAAATGAGCAATTCGCCGCTGATGAGCATCGGCTCCGTGGGTAATTAGTTTGTTGTGCCAAGGCTGAATCCTTGAAAAATCGGAACAGCTAATTTTTCTTCGACACCCCCCGATCAATTCGCTCCGCACATGTATAATAGAACGCGCCAGTGTGTACTGTACATAGTTGACCAGTGTGTACATAGCGCCCGGAGTGTATACACGTTGGCAGTTGCCACAGATATGTACATCTAATATGCCCGCACACAGCGCCGAGCCCTCGATATTAACATTGTAATTTACGCCTCCGCGCACGCAATATTCCGACGACTGCGAGACGGCAGGAAAAATTCTGTCGAGAGGGGCCGTTAACGATTGCTCGATTTCCGGTTAAAATAATAATTAATCCCGGCCGCTCGATGCTCGCGATCGGAGCTTGTCAGCGATCCATAATGCAGCTCGGGACGTTTGATTAAGCTTAAAGCTTATTCCTGTCCCCGAGCGGTTCCCTCCCTGCGATTACCATTATCAGAAGGCCCGGGTGCACGTGCTGAGGCGATATCGTGCGAATAAATAATTGACGCCCCACGTTAAGACGATACGACTGCATTACGGCGAGAGTGTATTTCCCCAAAGTTTTAATCGCTCTAATTAACTCGAGCCCGAAACGGCGAGATAAAGAAGGCGGAGGGCTTGAAGGGGTGGGGGGTGGGGGGGGGGGGGTTGGAAAGGGTCAGTTCCCAGGGAAATGGTTCGTATCCGAATGTGAGGAGGAGCCGAACGAATTAATACACTGCCAGGGTGGCTACTTGACACCGGAACCCGTCATTGAATATTCATGGGGAAAAATGAAAAGACACTCGATGGGGAAGGTTAGGCCGAGCGGAAAGGGAATATAAGGAGGGGTCTATGATCGAACGGGACTTAAAAGCCGGCAGATCCGTCTCTGCCTCATTATACGCTTGATTATAAACGATGACCGACTCGGCGGTGACAGCTCGCCGTCCGCTCGCCTAAGAAATATGATTCGACTTGGCGCGAGTCTCGAATAGACGTTCCTACACTTCCGCCACCTCGGAATATCTTACGACGGGCGAAGTCGGTAGTCGTCGATGGCGAGTATCGTCGGATTAAAATACCCAGCCCTCCATCCACTCCGCAGGAACAACTGGCTGTTTGCCGTAAGAGAATGAAACGGCGGAGCGCGGATAATTCGAGCTCGAGACCGGCAAAGTTAAAGAGCACGGCTTCTCGAACCGTTTCCTTCCTAATCGCGCTCCGGTCCAATTACGCTCGAATTTTCCGTCGCGAGCGCGCGCGCACGGGTAGGGGGGAGGCCAACGTCTAGTCGCGCGTAATTGTCCTTCCAACACTTTTTCGTCGGACCGTTTCCAGTCGCCAGAAAACGAATCGTATAATTTCCGGCGAGCGTGACAGAAGTTTGCCAGTCGAACGCTTGGCGTGATCCATCCTTATTAAAGCGTTACTTGCTTACTTACCCACTGCCGTCCCACCACCCCTTCTACCCACCTCTCACTCCCCCTCCACCTCCTCCTCCTCCTCCTCCTCCTCCTCTCGCCGGGTTACTTCGCATCGTTCGCCGAGACACGTTCGGTCTGAAAACTTGGACGGTTTTTAATTTGCCGGCCGTCACAGACGACTCGGCAGTTGGGCGAAGCGAGGGGATATAAACTACGGACGTTGATGCATTACGAGAAAATTGTTGGAACTCGACGATGCGGCCCGCGCCCACCCCGTATTTCTACCCCCCCGGATGCAGTTTACCTGAAATTCGCCACCCCAGGGCACTGATTCGACCGCTCGATTTACGGCGATTAACGATGAATCTCGTCCGCGACGAGGAATTAATTCTGAATGCGGCCGATGCTCGACTCTCATCGCACTTTACTTAAACTGTCAAATATCTTCTGTCTGGCTTGTGCAAATATTAAATACATTGGTATCTTAACGTGATTCCGAAGAGACAGAATAGAAAGGTAAAATAATGTAGAGGTTTTGTGCTTCTTTTACACCACTCTCAGGATTGGTAGAATTTAACTCTGAGTGAGTATAATTCGGCGACGCCTATCGTTGATCCTTACTACTTGTTTTGATCTCTCATTTAAATAAGGGAGTTCAAAGTGCAATACTTTCAGAGAGATAGCAAAAATACAACTTGGTTTCCTTCTTCTATATTTTATTGAAGAGGGGATCATTTTTAGTGCACAGTACCATTAAAATTTTAATGGAAAACATTGTTATTCATAGTGAAATTAAATAAAATACTGTATTCTGTCTATATGCTGTGGTTCCAAGCTGCGCTCGGACATGTTTACCGATTCCGATCGCTGTGCCGAAGATCTAACCTATTATAGATCATTGTGGATCTTTTGCTCTTAATTCAAGTACCCTCTCTGGTACTCTACAACCTCCCTTAAGGATGTAAGAGATTAACTACCGCGACATTCATACGGCGTCATTCTTGTTCGTCTATACTAATACGAAATTTTATCTCCCAACTTCAATCTTTCATGTGTCAGCCAAGGGCTCTACTGACTAACTCATTCGCCATGCTAGATATACAGTTATTTAAGGTACATATTCTTATCGTGCGAACCTTACTCGACTATGCTACCACGAAATTATCGCTGTCACATCGTGTCACACACGATTACGTGACTTGTTGGAGTTTTCTATGTTATCTGGATGACGACAATGAGTTTTAACTGTAATGCAAGAGTTCGCCGATTGGTTTAGACTTTAAATAAGCCAAAGTGACATCCAAGTATGCTACATTGTTTTATTTGCCACCAACAAAAGCGCAATATAACTCAAATTATACTCAGTAAATGTGAGATCAATGACCTACGCGTGGACTAGTCGTTCGGGTACCCCTTACTGTTTTTCTTTCGCCAAAAAATGGAGAGCTTTCCGATCGACTTGTGCTCACACATACTTAAAGAGGATCGAAAGAGGATCACAAAAATCGCAGGCAGAGCCTTCTAAGTGCATTATTTTCGGAGTCACAGTCAAAAAACCATCGACTTGTTTATCCGCGTGGGAACAATGCTCGATCAATACTACTTAAACAATTATTTCGCCTGTAACTTTTGAACCGCTGATCAAAACCTATGATAATCATACACTTTTTTCCAGGTTTTGACGTGCTCTATCGGATAGGACTATCGGCGAAAGTCGATCTAAAAAAAAATTTGTTGAGGTTTAAGTCAATGTTTAGGTAGCTGTAACTCCGAAAATAAGGCAAATATCGGGGAACGGAAAACGGCTGGCTGAGTCTTTATTGACCCCCTACCACTATGCAAAAGGAGAATCCGATCCGGCGACTTTCATTTTTTGGCTCAAAAAAACGGCAAGGGGTTAGCCTTACCATTTTTTTCGGCCAAAAATCAAAAGTCGGCGGATCGGATTCTCCTTTTGCTATCTTGTAGAGCAGCGGTCGGGGAACTTTTTTAATCATTACCCCAAAATTTTTTTGTGTAAGTTGATATTACCCCATGGCGAAGAGCAAAAAAAAACGAAATCGCCTCTTTTTAGCATCTTTCATATTATAGCCCCCATGCATATATAAAATAGCAAATTAAAAATATATACTTTTTACTCACAAAAGTTTCATTTTTACCCCCAAAAATTTCATTTTTACCCCATTTGGGGTAATTTAGCCCGGTTCCCCGACCGCTGTTGTAGAGGGTCAAAAGTAAGTCACCGAACCGTTTGCCGTTGGTCAAAATTCGCATTAGTTTCGGAGTTAGAGCCAAAAAACCATCAGCTTGTCTGACCACGCACGGCTGGTCTGACCACTGACGTCTTACGACTTGTCTGACCGCGCGAAACTATGTCGCTACCGCATGCGATGACATAACATTCGACAGACTTTCGAAAGATCACAACCGGCGTACTCTAAGCGCAACAGTTCCCCAGAAATGGCTAAAAATCGATTACCAAGCCACAATCAGCCGCGCTCATAAACTCAAATTATCATACCTCGCCGCCTCACTTCAAACCATGGGCCCTACTTTCATCAAAACAGCGGGTAACACTCAAACGCAGAATTTTTGAAAAGCAATTAATTCGAACAATGTTATTCAACCGATGGAACAAAGCTCTATTAACGTACCTGAAATCGAGCACGTGAAAATTGCTCCGTTCCTCATATACGCCGGTGGAAAATGATTGAGTAGTGGTGGCGGAGTGCGGAATTGGACGTTTTGGCAGCGAGGTCATGGGAAGACGAGGTTGCAAGAAAGGATAACGGTTCGACCCTCGGTACATTCATTGGCCGGACTCATCAATGCTCCCCCCCCCCCTCCCAAACGCTCACCCCCTCCGGCCAGCGTCTTTCTATTTATCTTCGCTCCGCCAACTATCAGACATTGCGCAAGGGAGTTTTCCTTTAATTACGGGGACCATTTCTAAATTGGTCGTAACTCTCTCGCCTCGACTCCGGCTGCAGTCACTTTGCCTTTGTGTTTCACCTTTGTTTCCGTTTGTCCGAGGATGTCGGTAATTTTCCATCATTCTCCCGCTCCGACGTCTGAAAGCTCGGCTGAAACGAGCTAGGCTGCTCTCGATATCCGGAATAGTTGCGATGAATACTCCGCCGATCGCGGTGAGTAGATCGTTACGTTTAATTGGTTATATAAATTCATGGCAGGGAACAAGTTGCACTTTGTTTTCCGTAAATAAAACGCACGACTGATATTTGCGTTAGCGCGCTCGTACTCGCGCGCGCGCGCGTCCGCTCACCCTCGCGGGGCGGGAGGGGGGCGTATATTCATTAATGAACGTCACAATTGTTATTCTAATTGGTAACATATTCTCATTACATTACACAAAGCGCAATATGCAAATGACCGGCCTTCATGTACCGGGGAGTAATGTTATTACCCGCTAATGTTATCAACTTCATTAATGAAAGTAGCCTCGGCAGCAAAGCTTTAACATAGAACGAATAAATTTCGAGAACACCTGCATCAATTGCATCTGAATGCGGATCCGAAAATGCGGCGTCGCGCGACGCCCCCCTTAAATATTCAATTCGATTTCAATTTGCGCAGCTCGCGGGCTCGATTTAACGCGAGTACGGTGTAACGTAGCGAAACGTGGCGAAACGTGGCGAAGCGTGGCGAAGCGTGGCTGGCCCTCACTAACCGCGTAAAAATAGGTACGCGTAACTCTTTCCTTAGGTCGAGCCGCGTCAACGAGGGTAGGCAAAGCTGGCCGGACGGAAGGAAGGAAGAGAAGCGTGAAAAGAAGGACGACTACTCTCTCTCTCTCTCTGTCTCTCTCAGCTCTCCTCCCCTCCCGATCCTCCTCCTCGGACGTAGATCCAGACGCCGGACAAATTGTCAATTTTTTTTGCCCCGCGGCTTTCAGCGACATCCATCTCCCGGACGATAAATGGCTGAGGACGCCGGCGGGGAATCTCGAATGCGGGCTATTTTTTCGTTAAAACGTGTCCGTCCTGAATTTCGCCGTGCGCCAGCAACGCGCGCGCGCGCGCCTGCACTCTCGGGCGCCTACCCGCGGACGCTGACGAATTTTCGTTGTCTAAGGCAGGGCGGGGGCGGTGGGAGCGGCGCGTTCAACTGCACGCTCGGACCGGTCGACAGGTAGACATTGAATTAATCGCGATATACAGAGGAAGTGTATACACGTCAAGTACCGGCACTGCCTAGAGGGTAGCTCGGTCACGCGCGCCTACCCGCTGCCTCCGGTGCGCCTCTGCGCTCGCGTCAGGACCAGCTACTTTTTGCCGAGCTTTCTTTGCCGCGCAACCTGATCAGAGGTAGAAAAAAGAGCGACCGGCAAAATGCAACAGAGAGGAAGAGAGAGAGAGAGAGAGAGAGAGAGAGAGAGAGAGAGAGAGGATTGAGAATCGGATGTGCGTACTTTTTTACCTCCTCTGTCCGTGCCTCTGCCCAGCTCCATGTCTCTCCGTACAGAATTCTTTGTGTTCGTCTGCGTGTGTCTCTGTGCGGTTGTGTGTTCGATGGAAGGGGATGAGCATCGCTGGCGGGCGTGCGGAGGAAACGTCAAACAGATCTTCCACCAAATGCCGCGTCAGTCGTACGTTGGGAATTCGATATTTTATTTTATTTCGCCTGTCTTTCTCCTGCGTTCCTCCGCCTTCCTCGACTTCCTTCCACCCCCCAAGGCTTAGAGTCCTACCCATTCATCTCCTCGGGGTCCTTCGCCCGGGCAACGAGATATCCACCCTTGCGCCGACATTGTCGGGAGAGCGTCCTCCCGCTCTATTTTCCGGCCGGCTCCTCGATTCGCGAGGAATTCGATTTCGAGCCGCGAGACGAGTCGGTAATTTGCCACGCGCCGAGTTCATCTTTCTTCACTGGGATGAAAGGAACAATTTTTAAAATTTATTCCTCGAGATGTCTGAGAATCGAGCTTAACGTGGAATTAGCGAAGCTCTCAATTTTCACCTGCGGCTGTTTAATTCCATGTTTACGGATATGGAGTATGGCTGACACGTATATTATTTCGCGAGAAGTTGGACCATCACGGAACCGGAGTAAAATCGTAAAAGGGGGTTGACCGCTTTTGTCGGCCGAACGGAAGATTACCACCGGCTAGATGGCACTGGAAACTATTCGGAACGGGGACGACTTCCGGTTCCTCGTAAACGCGCCTTAAACGGGCCCGGTTAATAAACGACCGACGCTCGTCCCGCGGAATCGCAATCCACGTCAGGCTCAAAAATCATATTTTACGGGGCGGCAGGCGGCAATTTCGCTCTTAATTATCCGAAACTTTAAATACAACTTTAATGTATGCAGTAAAGTTTCCTACCTGGCGTAATGCAATTTTAGACCCCACAATGCCTTCATTGCCGTATCGGAGTCGCTCACGGATGCGTGCACGGTGGAAATTATTGCCAATAAATCTCGACCGGTATCGCGGGCCACCCCCCCTCCCCTCCCACCCCTCTTCTGTACTCTTATTGTTTTAGCCGTACGAGTTACGGCGATGGAGATATGAATTGATATTCAATAGTGCGAGGCGCGAAGGCAAAAAAAGGCTAGTCGGACCCGGGAGGGGGTGGGTCGCACGTGACGCGACGTGAATGGGGGATGATTTACAGTGGACGTAATTCATCGAAAAGGAGGGGGGTAAAAAGGGAAATAATAATGCAGCGTTATTATCTCGAGCCAGTCTAATACGGTTCGCCGGCCAGCTCTCGGCCGGAAGTTGAAATTGGTCAACTAGTCGGCGAGCATCAAATGCTTTGATCAGCCATCAAGTCGTTCGGATGTCAATTTGCCGGCGCGTAATTTTCGTCCTCCGAGTATTTTCAGTCGACCGCCGCCACCGGCCGACCTACCAACCTACCTCCGTCGTCTATTGCGGAGAACTACCCCCTTTCGACCCCCGTCGGGCCGCGTATTTGCGCAACTTTTTAAATTTCCGGTCGCGGATTGCCTTCCTCGCTCTGTTCCTCATCCCCCTCTCTCTCACTCTCTCTCTCTCTCGCTCGCTCTCTTTCTCTCTCCCTCTCTCTTTTCATCCCTCCATCCCTCCGACTGCGTCGCTTTCTTTTTCCCTGGAACAATAAAGCGGACGCGGCGGGTAGCTCCACGCGATCCTTCCACCGCGATACGATAGGACGCGATACGAGCTTTAACTCGTAGTACGCGCCGCCGGATGTCCATTTCCCATCGGGCCGAATTAGAGGAAATTTCTCACTCGAATCTCCGCGTCGATTCGAGCCCGCGCTCCACCTTTTGTTCCCTTCCCATACCCGGCGCGCGAGAGGGGGGAAGAAAGTCGACGCGACAATAATGTCTCTGTTCGCCGATTGCGCTTAGCCGCCGTCAGTCGAAACTTTATCGACGCCTGCCACAGCGGAACTCTCTCCTGAAACCCACCCCAACACGGCGCGGCCACGCGGCGTTGACATTTTCTTTTTATTTCCACCCCCCCTCCCACCACCCCACCCTCCGCTTCGGGCTTAACGGCCGGACGCGATACGCTAATTGTTATTCCAAACTCCCGGCAAGCCGTAATCGTGGCGTGTATCAAATAGGATTAATCCGGATCAATCGTTCACGGCCATTTGCGGGCGGAGAGCGCGGGCTAGTAATTCCGTGCCGGCCGCAGTTGGCAGCGCCGAATCGAGAAGCGGAATCGAGAAGTGGAATCGAGAAGCCGAATCCAGAAAGCCGAACGGAGAGAATATTCGCATTTCGCGACGGAATTCACTGTTTTCGCCGCCTCGGCTGTCCGAACAATTCGACTTCCTCCGCGCGGCTTCGCTTCCGTGACCGGTGGGTAGGTGGGTAGGTGGGGGGGAGGGGGTTGGAAATTGTGAAAATAATTTCGCCCCGTCGAAAAAAGCACGGCCAAGTCGGGGCTGTAAAGCGAGCTGCGCGTATCCACTGGAAACGGAGATGGCGCGTCTGCGGCACCCTCCCCTCGCCAGGGGGTGGCCGGGGGGGGGGGGAGGGTTTACAGTCGTGTACTATGCTAATCCCAGGACGTTACGCCCCGCATAAAACATAAAACTCACTCACTCATTTGCCCCCCTTCTTCGCGCGACCCTACACCCTCCCGCACTTCCGCCCACGACTTCTTGCCGACTCGAACCCTCGGCCTCCACCTTTTTTCCCGACCACCCCTCTCCTTCCACCCTCGAACCTCGCGCAATACGGAACTCATAGGAATATTCCTGCGGAATGCAGATGGCTTCGGATGCAGACCGGTAATTACGCGTCTCCGCCTTGACGGCCGATTGAGATTCATGAGCTTCTCTTCTGGACGAACGACCCTTCAGCTTCCTGCCCTCCCTTACCCTCTCTCCACTGGCCACTCGCGATCCTTATCGAGCCTGTCCTTTTTTTCGGCGACGACCATTCGGAACGATCCTACCCCGTGGGAGGCGGTTATTATTGTTTCATTTCGGTAATTGTAGCCGGCGTATGCGCCTTTCGAAACTAATTAAATTAATGCAGCCCCGTACACGTGCCCCGGCCATACGGCCCGTTTAAGCTTGCAGCCGCGTGTGTGCGTGCGCACGTTGGTAGGCGTCGGAGTGCGTGACGGTCTGCGTGGGCGACGCGACGTCGTTTTACGCGCGGATACGCGGCCGGAGCGCGGATGGGTAGGTAAGAGTAAGGCTGCGATGCGCTAATTGGGTTAAGTGCCCTATGGCGAGGCGGACAACAAGTAAGGATGTTATAACGCACAAATGGACTAGCCGGAACAGCCATCGCTTTACACTCACCCTCTGCCGGGCGTACACTCCTCTGATCTTCACTGACGCGGATGAGGATACGTTCGTAAACGAACTAACCTCCCGGCGGGCCGACCGTCTGAAATCCGGTTTCGTGCGCTGTCAGCCGGATTTGCCTGCGATATTCCTACGATCTTCGCGTCGGCTGATATGGCTTTCGGATGATGAGGCACAATGCCATGCCAGAGAAAGAGCCTTCGAAAGAATTGGCGTTACCTTCCGTCCTGTTTATCTGGGCGACATAATTCTTGGGAGTGTGCGCAAGTTTTCCAATAAAGCAGGGGGGGGTGGGCATAAAGGGCAAAGGACGGCTGAGCGCAGCTCTTGGGAAAGGTATCCGGTCCGCACTTACGTGCCGGCGGTATCTGTGCCGATTCGCATAAAGCGTGTATATTAGGTGAGGATAATCTTGATCGACCGTTATCAGGCCGGGGCGAACAAAGCGAGCAGCGCAGAAACGTACGTACCTTTCGAAGGCAGGGCGGGACGGCTGATCAAGATCGTCCGTTTCCACTGTGCAGAGCATTGTTCGGCGCCTCGTAAATCTCGCCTACTGCTCGCCAACTCTCTCTCTCTCTCTCTCTCTCTCTCTCTCTCTCTCTCTCTATCCCACTCTCTACGCACCTGCACCTATACGTTTTATGCACTTTAACCCTCGGCCATAAATCCGGCCCGGGCTACTTACGAAATTTGAAGCGACTGCGTTTGGCCCCGCGTCATCGAAGGATTCACGGCGCCCGTATTTTCGATCTGAGAGGCGGCGAATTTTTGAGACTCGGCACTTATCACGATTGCCAGCCACCCACTTCTCAGGGTGGCGCGCGCGAAATTGATCCTGTCCCCGGCCGTTAGATCCTGTGAAATAAATAAGCGTGACGCGTTCATCCCTTTAAGTGCAGCCTCCTTAATGGAGCATCTGATAAAAATCGCGTTAGGTTAAAAACGAGTTTGCTCAGACCTAATTGGTAGTCGGGGATCTTGGGAGCGGGAAGGGAGTCGGATGCCGAGGGGGAGGCCGAGTCGACGGTTTTAAGGGATGTTAACCGGGAATTAATGCAAACGGCCTTTATCGAAGTTACTTCACTCCGTCGCCGACCATCTTCGAGATGCTCAAGCAACTTTCGGGGAAGTGCGATAACTTCCCTAATCGTACGATTTCAAACAATCAAATAGTCCTTAATTATTCCCTTACAAATCCCTTACTCCGTTCATTTCTACACACTTTCTTTTAGCAACCGATTCTAATACTGGTTAGCCAATCTAACTGAATGCTTTAGCAGTACTTATATATGAATTATATGTATCTGCGCAATTTTCATAAAATAGTGCGACTCTATTTCTCTCTCACTCACAGTTTGACAGCCGAGAAGCTGGATGGTTCGACTGGAAAGTGAGGCGAAATCCACTTAAGACGTTAGCAGCCACCTTAACGAATCGGGCGGAACTCGCGCTCGTTCGCGTGATGCCTACCGGGTGGCGGCCGTCGGTAGGGTCCGTCTAATCGACATCGAAGGGAGAATAAGGCTCCTTAATTCCAATTTATCGGGCTTTTCGGGGAAAGCCCGGGCCCCGCAGAGAGTTCGCATCGTTCGCCAGGGGCTCGGGGCAGCATCGGCGCGCATAAACTCCCCATAATGTATGCAAGTGTAATCGCATAAATTTGCATACAATGATGTTTGCATAGCTTATGTATCTAAAAAAGTGTCGTGATAATCTGAAATGGGCAGGTTACACCCATGAGTGCTGAATAATGTATGGGAGGACGTATATGACGGAATTGATCGACACCGCTCGTGCTAGAGGGTAGGAAGGAGGGGGTGGGGAGGGGGGGTGGCACTGACGATTCCTACGGCTCGTTTTGACAATTCATTGACTCCGTCCACTCGTTACGCCCGCTATTAGTGACATTAAATGGCGAGTATTTTCGCGGGGCGGGGGGTGGTGGCTCAGGCCGAAAGTGTGCGACAGTGGGAGGGGGGTGGGTGGGAGAATAATTTATCGCCGCGGCGGGGATATATTAATCATGCCGGCATGAAATTCGCGGCTGTCACGTTGTCGGCGCGTTGTAAAATGAAATTGGACTCGCCCGCGAAAAAGGGATTACCGTCGGCGACTATTTGCGAATTACGTGACAGATGGGAGGAGATACGGGGTCGCGTTGCGGATCCGAACCGGAGGAAACCTCGCGAAACGTAACTCTCGCTACCATCCCTCCCCCCCCCCCTCAGACAACCCACCCTTGCAACACACGAGTCACCCCATGTTCCGGGCGTTCTCGCAGTCGTGCGTTACGTGACGCGAGATGCGTGCGTACATACACGCGCGCGCGGCAAGGTTTAAAAACGGTCGGGGCGATATCGCTTACGGGCGACGATTAAAACATTACCGATAAAGCAGCCTTTTTAAATGAGGAAATTATACTTCTCGACGACGGCGTAGATGATGTCGTGGCTCGCTCGAGATTCCGTAGCTACGCGTCCTATATACGGAGAGCGTATAATAATAGGCAGCTCGCCGTTACGAGCGAGCTACCTCGGGGAACTTACACGTGCTCGCAGTTTTTTACTGCGTCCTTCCCTCTTCAGGGGACAGGGGGTGGTGGAGGGAGGGGGGCTAAGTGCGAGTACGCAGACGGAAAGTCGGCTCTCGTCGTCTTCGGCTACGAGGATGAAAGCTCTGCCAACTCGGCTCTGGCCAAATCGGAGGCTCCTGTCAGCCTTCGAAGGATTACGGATCCTCTCCTTCGGCAGAAGATGAAAAAGTGTCGAGAACGTTCGCCTAATCTTCGGACGCTTCCCAAATCGCCTGAAAGAAATTAACTGACGTCAGACTCGGTTCCGATTAGAGTGTTTGTCGAGGGTGATATTAATTCGGTGTCGATACTGTTAACTCTTCGCGACTTTCCACCGAAGGAGTTCGACGTGCGTACGGTGGCTGACGATGTTTTGGATTCCCGGACGAATGCGAAGAACGTTGGCCGATGACGACAGATGCACGGGACGCATTCGGCAGGGGGGAGTGGCACGCATTAAGCCCGCTCATTCGAACTTGCATTCCGTCATAAAAAAGTCGCATTGTAACCGAGGCTCTTTGCCGCGAAATGGTATTACGTTCATTCTCGTAAAACTCGGTGACTACCCTGGAAGTGAATTTGGCAAAATAGCATCTTGCGAAGTTAAGCAAGATGTCGAGTATCAACGTTGAAGTAGGTAGAATGTTAGGCGAGTTTCTGGCTCGAGCGCATAACTAGACCCCCAGCCATCCTCCCCCCTCCTCCTTCTCCTCCTCTTCGCCGATCTTCCGCCCGAAACCCTTCCCGCCCCCTACTTAAGGATGTATGAAATCGTACACCTCCGCGGGCACCGTTAATGTAACTCGACTCAACTGAAATCGCTCCTGAAAGGGGAGTGCCAACTCGCTTTAGAAGTTTCAACATCGAGCGATGCTCCGTTCCTTCGACTCATCGCGTTAGATGTTCCATTACGCACTCCCGAAACGTTCGTAAAACTTTGCCGAAGACTCGTTCGCCACCCTGCCCCCCCCCCCCCCTTGCGGGAAAGAGACGGACCGGGACGGACTCGGACCTCGATGGATTGATTTTCCACGAGAGGTCCTACCTTCGACTTCGAATCCGAGGCGGATATTCGAATTCTCTCGCCAGGCTGGAAATATCGCGTTTAATCGGGAAACAAATGGGGGGTGGGAAGAGGGATCGTTAACTAAATTTCAACGCGATATCGTTGATATTGGATTGCACGGCGCTGATTGCGGGCCCGGGCCCGAGCTGCAGCTTTATTAGTCTTGTTTCTTCCGCGGCCTCGACCGAAATCCGCTTCGGTTTTCTTTGCGATCGGCGGCAGACGCGGAATCCGATTTATTCGCGACCCGACTAGTTCGCAGGTTGATAATGAATGGGAGAGCTCAACTTTTCGAAGTCCTCTTAGCGGCAAATGACACGGTTCTCGATTAGACTCCTCAAAGAGTTCGATTAGCGATACGAGGCCGGAGTCGATTAAACGTAATCAGTTTCAGGCTCCGCCGGCGGGGTCTCGTATAATTTCCACCGGAAGTGCCGGATCGCGAGTGAACTGAGGACCGGTCCGCGACCTAAACATTTCATTTGGACGGCCGACGATTTTTTCCACAAAATCCCTAACCCCATTGTCGGCCGGTGGCCATCTTCGTTCCGAAAGAAAAGTTTCGGGTTATGACGAAAGTTTCGCGTCAGACTGAATAAAATATGCGTCCGGCGGGGCGGTCGGCACGAATCACCGGTGAATCAAAGTTAAGCAGCGGTTCTCGCCCGAGGTCTGGGGGCATCATTTCGGCCGGCAGGGGGCTGGGGCGAGGTGGCGACTTAGAGAGCCCGGACGAAGAAAGTGTTTTAGACGAGGAATACCGGAGAGAAGGAGGATGGAAAAAGTGCTTAAAGCAGCGGCGAGATTGCGAGAACCGGCAGCCACCGCGCCTGCCATCCTCTTCCCTACATTATTGACGCGCTTGATTATCTTAAACATACTTTGCGGTGTCGGAGGCTAAAATCTCACCCCCGGGAGGGGGTGGCCACTCCGCGGAAGGCTTGCCCCGGGTTAGCCCGGGGAGCTGCTAATATATTTATTAAAAACTCCGTGGCACAAAGGCTCGTTGCCCGCTCTTTCAACATTCTCCACCTCCGGCAAACGTCTTCTCCGACCACCCCCCTCATCCTCTCGCCACCTTTCATTCGGCCAACGCCAGGATATTCAACCTATTATTGCGCGCGAAGGATCCGGATATCCGACAGGGCTCGTGAATACGTGAGGCCGGCGCGATGGATGGAGGTAAAAGAGTGGGGCAAAAAAAAAAAGAGAGCGAGTGCCGCAAACAATCCCCTCCGTGACAACGGCTGCCACCACCCCCTTCTGTACAGGGATCGCGCGGCAGCGAACGATTGGTCCGCATCGATATGAACCCGCGGGGCCGCGAAAAAAGGGTCGGTGAGGTCGACGAGTGGCGAGTCGGGGGTTATGAGCGTTGCGAGTGAAATCTTCTGGCATGGTGGAGTGGGGGGGGGGGGGGGGGTGAGAAAAAAAATATCGTTAGCTATCCTGACCCAAATAGTGCGGGGGCTTTCGTGCCTCGATAGGCAGCCTTCGGTGGAAGAACGCGGCGCACAAAGGCGGCGGGAGAGGTTCGGCCTGCCGTTCGAGAAAGGGGGCACGCGGCGAGGAGTGGCAGGGGGTGCAGGGGGGTTGGCTGGGCTCGGGAGAAAGGGGGTGAGCCACGCGGAGGGAGAGGGAAAGACTGAGCTTTCGCGAAAGCTTCGGGGCTGGCTCCGCCCCTCGCCAATGGCAAAGCACAGAGGTTTCCTTGTCTTCTGCCGCGCTGGCCAATATCAAACTGGCCTGGCCGCGCAGCCTCCAAGGTGGACCAATCGGTACGCGGTCGGAAAAACGCGCTTTCCTGCACCACGCTGCCTGTCGAAAGCCACCCTCGGCCGCGTCTACCCCTAATGCGAAGCGTGTCAGCGCGCGTGTTCACGCGTACGCACGACTATATGCTCGTCTATGCGACTTTCCGGAACTTTTATACTGCTCGCAAATTTTGGGTCTCGCGACACGTCGATGACTGGAAATTAGATATCCGCGGGAGATAAAGGTTCGCTCTGCCAGCTGTCGTAACTCAGACGCGAGCGTGAAGCTTGCCAGCGCGCGCCACGTATGAGGCGCGCATCGTGCGAGTATAATAACGGGCGTGATATAATAATACGTCGAGCTTACATAATTCTATCCGCCAACGGCAGGGGCGGCGGGCGAAATTTACGACGGGGATCCTCTCGTAAAATAGCATAAAATTATCGGAATAAGCGTCCGCCGGCGAGCGGGTGGGTGTGCGCGCGTGTAAGCTCGCGCGTCGGGGCGCGTTCGGCCAATATCGTTGTTTCTTGGTGACGCGGAATTATAGGGGATGACGCGGACGAGATACGCCGACGAGAGGGCGTCGTCGTTAATAGCCGGATGGAGGGACGGGCCTCCATTCTGGCGCAAAACTACAAACACTCGCCCGACGCTCCGATAGTCGATAATGCGAATTTTCAGCGCCATGCATTTCGTAGCCGACCTCTCTTTTCACGGCGCGTGCGTTTTCAATGTTCGTTAACTGGCAATATCGAGAGGAGAGCGGTATGAATAATTAATAGATCTCGCCATTTTATCTCACGCACTCGGCGAGCATCGGGCGGATAGTAGGCGGGGGAGGGAGAGAGTCAATTCTGCGAAGCCGTCGCGCTCGGCTTAGCAGAGAAATTATTCTTCGTCATTGGACAAACGTCATATTTCCGATACCTCGGTCGGACTCGGAACGGCTTCCTTCTGAATCTAACTTTACGCTCGAGATGCTCGGCCCAGGAAATGACGGCTTTTCCGTATATTCTTCCGCTCTTTTGTGGTTGAATTTTCCGTAGCGGTGATTCGCGGAGCGAAGGGCATCCAATTTCATGGCTTGCTATTTATATCTGTTGTTTTTAGAAATGGCCTCATTAGCAGAAAACCGTAGCCGGCGTGCCCGGTAATTGGACACGTTGTAAACTTCTGTCCCGAGGATCCCTTTCTCGCGAATCTTTTACGTAATTTGTCAAACGCGCCCTGCAGCAGCACGCGCACGCGCGCGCGCGCGCTCGCCGTTCCCGCTCGCATTTTGCATAGCTCCGGGCGATGACTAAAAACACCGTGGACAGAGAAACATCACTTTATTTGGATAGCGAAATATACTTGTTTTAATACCGTCCGCCCGCTACCCCCTCCATCGCGGCAGCGGTCGACGTTATTTAATCGCAACCGCGGCGAAACAAAGTTAAATGGGATCGCTAATGTGCCAACGGGCCGACCGAAACACTCATTTTTTTACAAAACGAGCCCTGCCGTTCGCTGCCTTCGACAAAATTGTTTTTAACTTATTTACGAGCGACCGACGTAAAACAACAAACGTGCACGTCGGTAGCGAATAACTCCCGGCCATGAAACGCATTGAAAGTCCGCGGAGTTTCGCTTTGTGAAGGATCCGCGCGCAGCAATGGGATCGCTGCTAACGGTCAACAGAGAGCCGGGAGCCGCCTCGAACCTGTTATAATATAGCCTTCAGCCTTTATCCTTTACTCCGAATTATCCTCCTACGCCGAAGAAACAACCGTCGCCGCCGGCCGCCATTGCGGCGCAAAACAATGGTTGGGAAAAAAGTCAATCGCCGAAAGCCAACAACTCTCTACGTTTTTCCAACCCCACCTCCTCATCCTCCCATCTCCTTCTCCTCACTCCCCTTTTCCTCCGACCATGGCTCTTTCACTTCTCATTTTCCGCGTCGTCACTCTTATCGGAGGATGCCATTCAATCAGTCGGCAGCCAGCGACGCTTCCTTTTCAAAGGAAGGCAAGTCGCGCGGACATTAGAAAAGGGAGAACCGGCTGAAAAGAGCGGAAATAGCAAAGAGCCAAGTAGAGATTCATGCAAGCTCGCGCACTCTCTCTCTCTCTCTCTCTCTCTTTGCCGATCGCGAGCTTTTTCTCCTGCCAAGAGAATAAGCCGGTATGAATTAATGACCGGCACTAGTTCACCGGATTCCGCCGACTTTTAATCCAAGTCCGTTCCGCACACTGCGTGCCGGCGGGGTAATAATGATTGAAGCGTCCTGATGCGAGATTTGTCACATCGCCCCGGACGAGAATTGACTGCTCGCGAAAGCTCCGATCCGAGCGGCGCGCATTTCTATCCGGGGCCCATATCATATGACGTAGTGCTATCGAGCGTGTCGGCGAATACGACACTCCGAAACGAGCCATGCCAAAAACTGTATGTCGCGATCGCTCGTTACCTCCCTCCAACTCCCCTCTCCCCCTTCCTCTCTCTCTCTCTCTCTCACGCACCCTGGGAAATTAGGAAGATTCCGAGGCGCAATATTGGACGCTCCGCACAGCGTGAGAAGAGCGGAGGCAGGATGAGCCCCGACGAAGCAGAAGAAGAAGAAGAAGACGAGTATAAGGCAGGACGTTAAACGGCGTCGGCGCCGGCGATCTCCCTCTCGCCATCAGCCCCGCCGACGCTTTCGCTTCCTTTCTTCTCCATTTCCTCATTTAGTTCTCCGCGCACTCGCGCGACAAAAGAGCGCGTAGCTTGTAAAACTAATGACGCAATTTCTGTTTCGCGTGCGAGAGAGCGGCGTCGCGATATTAAGGCAGGTATCGTGGCAGCGAGGGTGGAAAAGCTCGATGGGAGGCGGAGGAGGAGGAGGAGGGGGAGAAGGTACAGGAGGGCGGAAGGGTCTTCGTGCTTGAGCGAAATCTCTTATTAAAATAGGGCAAGGGGATCAGGAGCTGAGCCATGCGAGATCACGGTCGCACGAATAAGGTGAATAGGTACGGCGACGACGACGTAGCCAAGGTGATGCGGAAGTACGACATGTTTTTATCATTTAATTTTGCAGACAAAGAAGTCCCGGGCTCTTTTTCTCCGGGCTAAAATCCAAAGGAAGCCGCTAGCTACCCCCCCTGCCACCCTCCTCTCTTCCTCGGGACGTTATCTTCTTCATTTGCCTCCTCTAGTTAGAAGACGTCCCGCGGGATTAGAGATAGACTTCTTTTGTTTCGAGAACAAAGGCGAGCCTCCCACCAGCGACGAGCAGACAGTTTTTCCGCCCGCTCACCCTGCCGTCCGAGCCGCCGACAGTATGGTGTCAGGGATATTTCCGGATTTCCTCTTACATGCATCCCCGTAATTTAATGGACGCCCGAGCTGCGAGCCAGCTCGAAATACAGTTTGATTGTTCGGGCCAACATTTACATTCGGCGTTCAGCTGCGCGATCGCGACCGGGTACTCGTTCTGATATACTCCCGGCTCGATCGTCATCACCGGGCGTATCCGGTGATTTATTAATCTGGCCGGCTGATCTTTCGATTTAAAATTCAAATTCCTCCTAACAGGCGTATTTGCCGAATCGACGCCACTGTTCGACGTCGGTCCGATGAACAAGGAGACATTAACGTGCTCGGATATTCACCCTAAGAGCCGGTCGACAGTCACGTAATTGATTAAGTTCGTTTGACGCGCGAGCGGAGGTTTAGGGGTGGAAAAATGGGTCAAACGTCAGTAGGGGGAGGGGGGGGGGAGGACATTCGCGTCAGGAAAGCGTACTCTGCGGACTTAATGTCACTCCGGCACATCTCCGACCAGCGTGCATCCGCGCTAACTGCCTCTCTGCCCTATATAAGCCCCGAGGATGTCGGAGGGTCAGGCAGGGTGGCAAAGGTGTCCCGACGTTAGACGCGGGAACGGTCTCCTCTAGGGGTAGGAAAATTCGGCGAGATAAAGTCGGCGAAGAGCTGGGGTGCCGTTGAGGTTGGGAGGTCCGGGACGGTAGGCACGCACGATGGGAACAGGGGTCGGGCTTGGCCCGCGCATCGGAGTTAGGGGCAGAAGCCGAGGGAGGCATCTGGGCAGGCTCGCATGAAAGTTTAAACCGATGTTTTACGATGACTTTTTGTTTCGCGTGTTTTATTGAGCAGAGAGCGGATATTCACGTCAATCTTGCTCTCTTGCCATCCGCGAGAAGCCATCCTCCCCCTCCCTCTCATCCCCTCTCTCACCATCTCTCCATCTTGCTCGGCATGTATTATACATACGCTTACCTCTTCGTTCCTCTATTTTCGTGCGGATCGCCATCTCTTAACGCTACCCGTCGTTTTCATCCGGTTCGTCTCGGAATCTCTGACTCACGAAGATTTTCCATCAAACTTTCAGTCCTGGCCGGACGACGGCGGGCCAGCGGCAGTCGATGGCGGATCTCGCAGGGTTATAGTTTGAGGCTCGGGACTTCCTGTAATTGAGGGAAAGGGGGGCTCTTTGTGCGCCCGGGATCGCGACTTAACGACAACGCTTTGACGTCGTTCCGGCACGAAGCCTCCGACGCCGACGTCGCTTACCGGAGTTCGTACAAGCTCGGCAAGTCGTCCGCTCACGAAGCGTATTATTTATTTATTCCTCGCGCTACTCTCCCTTCCGGGCCCCGGGCATCGCGTTACGTCGCGAGAATGGTGAGTAACGACCGAAAATGAGAGGGAGCTTGGGGGAAAAAAAGGAGAGGAGCCCGGAGCAGCCTGTAATTGAATATCCGCAGCGATTCACTTTCCCATTACGGGCCGGCAGGCTCGATAACGTTCTACGCGCGCGCGCGTGCGTTGCGGATAAATCCGTGCGGATGAAGCGGATAATTCATAGATCCGCGAAAAGCTCTTTCGCGGATTCTCGTAATCGAAGTCGAATCCTAACTGCATAAACCTGGCCTCTCTTCTCACTGCCAACAGACACTCGCATACTCTTATCGTTCGAGCATCGATATTTTTAAAAAAGTCGACCGGCAGACCTGCACAATTACACCCTTCACACCGCTCGGCGCTTCCGGAGAAATATTCGCGGAATCTTACAACAATTACGGGACTGACTTTCCATGTAAGTGGGCCAACGATCCTTGCAACGGTCGATATGCGAAGGAACGTAAACGCTGGCTACACGTAGAGTCGAGCGCACCCTCACAGACGCATACTCGCACACACTCGCGCGCGCGCGCGCGCACACAACTGTCGCGCTCCCTTGTACAAGTGGACAAAGAGCGCGGATGGAAACTGGCGAATGCGCGGAAGGTACTTACTACTAGGATGTCAAAGCAGCCCCCTAGGGACGTACGAGACCTCTTGCCTACCGGACTCTTTTCCGAGAGCCCTCCGTCACCCTCCAACCTTCAACATGGCTCACGGTATATTTAATTCTCCACTTTCCACCCTTCGCTCCCTCTCTCTCTCTCTCTCTCTCTCTCTTTCTGTCTCTACCACTCTCCTCCTCTCTCTCTCTTCCACCCTCCCACTTCCTCCACCCTCCCGGGTTTCCGTCCCGAACCTATCTTACTTTACCTTTCTCAAATTACGGCATATGTATCGAATGCGTCGCGCGTCTCTTGAAACCGTTCCACTTTGCGCCGCGTATCCCGTGTCGATTTCAAAAAAGTTGATATCCTAGAAGCGAGGATAGTGTTCGGACGAACATACGTACTGCTCGATTCCAATCAAATGTCTGTCGGTAGAAATTGTATAGGGTGGTCGTCGGGTATTGCGAAGCGACGATCGTTGATTAGAATGAAAGTACGGAAGGCTGACGCCGGTATTCGGGAATCGTCAACTTTTCGGGCTAGGAGGCGGAGGCCGTAGGCAGGTAAAGCGGCTGTCGTCGGTCACAAAAGAGGGCATGTGCATGCGGCTTGCCTGGTACGTGCCGAGGCGAGGCCGGGTTGGCGGGAGGAAGATTTTTGGAGGAAAACCGAGCGAAGACGCCGTCGACGCTTCTCGCCTTCAAACTGAAAGAATGTAATTACCGGCGAGGATCAAAGCCAGAGAAACGGCGTCCGTGACCCGTCGACGACGTCCTTCGTCGGCGTCGTCGGCGTCGCTCTCGCCGTCCTGGCACGGAATTTAAATATCGACGGGAAGAATTTCGCCGTTTGACTTTCCGCCGTCGCATTCGCCACCTATTCACCCTCGTCGTTCGCCAGTCAAAGTTTTCCGGGTTGGCGCTGGGGGGGGGGGGGGCTCCAGCGGGGGATGGCCTTAGACAAAGGACTTATCTAGCGTCGCGACGCCGTCGGCTCCTCTTTTTTATGCATGCTCGCCTCCCGCCGAAACGGATTCCGCGAAGATAGAAAAAGGCACTTGCGAAATATTTCGTCTTTCTATTATTTATGACGATGCATCCGGCGCCGCGCCGCTCATCCCTCGGAACGTTAAGGTGCACGGGAATCTTTTAAGGTCCTTTAAATGCCTTCCCTACGGCTGTCCCTGAAGCTCGCGAAGAATGCGCCGAGCTTGTGAGCCGCCATAGACGACGAGCACTCAGCCCCCCGGAGTTCCCGCTCCCATATTAATCCGAGGACGTTGCGTTATGCGAGTTTTGCAGCCGGGATTAGGGTACCTTTGTCGCGTCCGAAGCCGTGTCGAATTATGCCTCTCGAAGCGCTCCGGTCGGAAAAGAGCGAGAGGGATCCTCCCCGTTACGCAATCCCGACAATTTTCCGCTTACAATGGCATATTACGCAAACAATTAGCGGAAACGATTTTAAGAGGCTCCCAAGGAATTGCCTGGGCCAAGTCGCGTGGTGGAGTTTGCCCAAGTTTAATGTCGCCTAATTGCGTTGCGATATTGTTCCGCGGCCATTGAGTTACGCAGTTAGACGCCTATTTCCGGCGGCTGATTATATTTACATTTTTATCGAATTTACCCTCCGGAGTGCCGGAGAGACCACGCGGCACTTTCACCTCGCGATACATTGATCCTCGTGTCAAGAGACGCTGTGACAGTCTTCTCGGCTCCGCAGATGGAAAAGTTTCCCACCCCCTCCCTCCACCCGTCCCTTAAAAGCCTCGAAGAACAGTGGAAAGGATTAAGACGCGCCGAAGTTCAATTGGTCGTATTATCGAACAAACTGCGAGCGGTACTTTGCGCGACAAACTACTTTCCTCGCTGTTTAGAGTGGCGCAACTCTTTAAATCGTTAGCGCGACGACCGTGTCACGCTCCTGCGACCTTTATCTCAAAACGAACACATCCTACGAATCCGTTCCCGCCCCCGCCAACTACCTGCCCTTATTGTTCGCCAACTTTCATCGGCGCTAATTGCGCATTTTTTTCTCTCCACTCCGTAACGCTTTAGTATTCTCGGCAGGTGAACTTGTTCCGCTTGCCGCAATCTGTAATTTTCCCTCCCAACTTCTTCGGGTGCGGAGCCAATCTCGGCGAGCCTCCGATTTTCCCTCTCGCCGTCCGAATCCAGCGTCGAAATCCGTTTCGCGTCACGGACAGCCGACCGTTCTGGCCAGATAACGATTCGATAAAATGTTGAGCTTCGATCTAATCGACCTAATACCGTCCGACCGCCCCACGTCAATGCGACTCATCAATTGCGCGGAACGATCTCGAGCGGCAATCGGCGCGAAGGACGCGAGCGACCCGCACTAATTTCGAAATTGGCACAAATTTATAGCCCTTAATGCAATGTTGTATTACATACATCAGCGCGGACGATTAGAGATGGGACACAGTCGTCAAATCGAATCAATCCGGCGTGTCGCGCTGGCTTCGATCAACTCATTAATCGCGGCGATTTCGCGTACAGCCTCTGACCGCATTCGGCAACGGGGGGGTGAAAGCGGGTCGGAGGGCTGCGGGAAGAGGGGCTGGAAAGAGGGTGGGAGGAAAGTTGAGACGAGCGAGCGAGAGAGAGAGAGAGAGAGAGAGGGGGACTGGAGACAAAGAGAAAGAGAGGGCCACGCGTTTAGAACATTTCGCGAGACGGAGAGCCACTTGAAGAGGAACACATTCCAGCGGGGGTGGCTGTTCAGCAGCGAAGGAGCCCAAAAGCTCGCATCAGCCTTTTCGCTTAAGCTCAGCACGCGCGTACGTGCTTTCTCTCTGGAATGCCTCGCGCTTCTCTCTCTCTCTCTCTCGCGCGCTCTCTCACTCACTCACTCTCTCTTCCTCCCATCTGCCTCCCGACCCATCCTGGCACCCAACTATGGCCAAACTGCGTTTCACGTGGGTCACTGAGAGAGTAACGCGCAAAATTCACTCAAGGAAAGACCTCCCTCCTCTTTAACCCCTCCCGCATTCTGTCGCACGCCCCGTCACGCTGCGCGACTTTCCTTTCGCTCGCCCTTCGCTCATTTTTCCACGCCGTCTTTCACCCCTTACCACCCTTCCGATTCCGGCAACCTGTTGTAACGACCCTGCGCGAGCGCTCGAAATTTCGGGCGGTACCTTGACGCGAGGAACTCGTTGTAATCGTTTATTATCTCCGAGGAGGGTTAATGCGATTCCGGAGTCGCGAGCATCGCTAAACGGTACTTGACCTTAGATTCAGGAAAACTGGACCGTGGAATGAGATTCGTGCAATGACGAGGATCGCAGTAGAGATATATAGAGAGAGAGAGAGATAATGACGCTGCTCATGCCGTTAATTACAGAGGCTAAAGGAGCAAAGCGTAAAATTAAACGCACATATTTTCCTTCCCGTCTTATCGTTCGCTCTATTCTCTCCTCTCCCCGTATTTTCCCGCTTCGCTCCCTCCACTCATCTCCCTCCACCTCGGCCTATCTCGAGGCCAACATTTTTCTCCCGGACAAGCGCGGAAGCCCTCGACCGCCGACGAAAACGGTCGGCCGATCCAAGGAATTGTTTCAGGTGGACCCTCCTGCGTGCGGGACGCATCGCGAAGCGGGAGAGATTTACGAGGATTGGCCCTTTATTATTTAGAGTACGGTACTGCGCGCGGGATACGCAGGGGTGCATATTTGACGTGGACCCGGCCGATTGGGGCGCAGCCATCAAAGTCAGTTTACATGCCTGCCGGCTAAGTTATCGAGCCGCGGCGGGGAGGGAGGGAAGCCTGCTGTATTAGCAGCTTGTTGCCGTTATTCTTCCCAAACGCCGTCCCTTCGACCCTAATCGCGTCCCTGGCGCGTTCCCATCAAACATTCAGCCGACGAAGGATCCGAAGCGTCCTCGAAACGGATTCTCGATAGGCCGGAGTTCCCGGAGTTCTCCGCGTACAGGCGGATTACGCAACGAAAGCCACCGGTGCGGGATTTGCATCGGTCCGGGGTCATGGAAAGTATTTTATTGCGCACGCGACAAAGTTTGCGCCTAGACAGTTTTATCTGAGATTAGCCGAGCGACGCTGGGGAAACGATTAACCTTAAACACGGGCTCGCGAAATCGTTAAGGCAGCCGCTCGAAGGCGAAACTCGAAATCAAAACGACGGACGCACGCACGCCAGGCAGGCGAGGAGAGTGGCGAATAAAACTTTTACATCCCATCCGTGCTGCTGACGTGCGTATTCGGTTTGCCGTTATCCACCGACGCTGTTGACGCAGTCCTTTTTCCACACTGTTCTTTCTCTCTCTCTCTCTCTCTCTCTCTCTTTCTCTTTTTCTCTCTCCACACTCCCACTCTATCGACGCAGCTCGCGATGTTTATGGGCACCGGTTGTATTTTTAGTGCTCTATTAGCCGTTATGTCAATACACTCGGCTGCCAGGGCATTTAAAGCGCCATTTGAACCGCTGCGCCGGCAATTATTCGCGAAGAGGATATGACGCCATCGGGCTCAACTCTTTTTTCCTCCGTTCCTCACCCCCCTCATCCCCCTCAGCGAGACGAGGCTGGCATCTGTTTCAGGGTAGAAATATAGCGCTTCCGCGCTTTCCGGCGAGAGCGATTGCCAGCGAGGCATCCTGGGACGAGAGGGCTCGCAGACGGCCTCGAGGAGTGCTCGCGCGGTACCACCTGGCCAGATGGTAAATCAATAAGCGGAACTTGTTTCCCGGAAGCGGGCCGATCGCGTTTATCTCGCCTTCCGCCGCCTCCAATTCCTCGGGCTGGTATTGACATTGAATATCGGCGAACTTCCATCCTGGCGAATGTATAGATGCTCTCAGCCGTGTCTCTGGCTCCATTCGTCGCCACTTCTACTATCATATATATATTCTGAGCGAGAGAGAGAGAGAGAGAGAGAGAGGGAGAGAGGAAAGCCTGGAAATGGATAAAAAGAGCAGCCTCGAATATCCTTTTCCGAGTGATTCCGCTGATAAACAATGCGATCCGCGGAGGAGAACAAACGGGAGCGACTTTGGCTGCCGGAGGTATGCAGGAGCCGAGGGCGGAACGGGGGTGAGAAGGAAGGGGTTGCGGGAGGGAGGAGAGAAAGGGTTCTGTGTACGGTGGCGGTAATACATAATAAGATACGAACGCAGGGCATGCGGCATAATCATATATCATAGGTTAGTGCGGTATGGCAGGGTATTCCTCCGTCTAGGTTGGAAAGTAAGCACCACCTACACCGCCTCGCTGGCTACCATCACCGTCAAACCGCCTCCATTGCCGTACAGTACCGGCAACCGAGACCGTTCTAGACGTCGGATAGGGGAGCCAGCTCGACTCAGACCCTTCCTTTCCCGGTCTCTTCTTACGCGTACCTCGCTACCTACTCGCTACCTACTCGCTACCTACTCGCTTCCTACCTTCTTCCCTGAAATTCAGACAGCCGGTAGACGCGAGGCCGGCACTCGAGACAAGCGTCGCGGCGCACACATGGGACCGCCGCCGAAACTTTCCGGGCAAGAAAGCCGGAAGGAAAAGTTTCCCTGCGCACGCCGATGTCGGGGTAAACGGTTTGGCCAATGAATAAATACGAAAACACGGGAGTAGGTTCGAACCGGACTACCCTCGGGAGTGTCCCTCTCGCTTCTCTAACGGGAAGGTAACGGGGAAGTAGAACGGATAGAAAACTGCTACCTGGCATCTATGGCACTGTGTGTACTCGCGTCGAATTAACAACCCCCCTTGGGCTCCTTCCTTTTACTACAAATTTCAGCGGTCGGCTGCGTGGGGTGTATTAGAAAAATTTCGTTCGCTAAATTTTCCCCTTTCCCATTCGCGCCGGGAGAGAATGTTATTCACGCGCTACATGCACGCCCGATGATGCGAGAGCTGCGCCTTTATTAGCATAACAAATGTAATTAAGAGTGGTCGAAGTGCCGAAAGCGGAGCGGCACGAGAGCCGAAAGAACGGGGCGCGAATTTACATTTGACACGGATCGTTGTACGTAATAACGAATGCGCACCTTTCCACCGGGGCGAATATTAAGGGACGGAGAAGTCTTGAATAACCGTGGCCGGAATATTTCTTTCGCCTGGGACTAAATAAAAATCCTATCTCTCGCCAGCGTACTCCGGCGTCGTCTAATTCTGATCTTCCAGTTATTAGACCGTTCGACGGCCAATAGTATCCGAGGCACTGCTGAAAATTGACGAAAACCAAGCTAAAATACACACGCTCGGACTCCTGCAAGAAAAAGCCATTATTGACGTGCGTTTGTTCTCTTGTTGTTTCAGCATAAAATAGGATAGGATGAAATAACATAGAATATCGCATCCGGAAAGCTACGATTTCGAATCATTTCAAATATATATCTAAAAGTAACGGGAGGGATGTTGAAAAATTTACATTTTGTTGGTTCTACCGAGGAACACATTTTTTTTGTCAAACTGCTCTACTGAAAGATAAAGAGGAGACAGAGACAGACTGAAAAATCGGAACAGTACTCTCCTAAGTGCAGTACTTTTCGAGATATGACTGGAAACATGTGGGAAAACGGGTGAAAAATTCAATGTTCCAGTGACGAACTTTTACGTGGCTCTCCGGAAGGGAAAAAGTAGGTGTCCTAAATTAGTAAAGTATATAGAGACCCTGGTATTCTACTCCCGACGGTGCTCTTGCTTAATGCTGTCCGTAGAAGGTCTGCTTTCCTCTGGTTTCTACTTGTTCAGTGTTGTGGCCTGACTCTGCTCGATGCTGCCCTCTGGGTCGATACTGTATACTATTGACTCGCTCCGACTTTAGATCGTGCCAACTTCTATTTTTCTTGTCTCGACTGTGAAACTGAGGTTCGAACCCAGTTCGTTGTGTTCTGAATCTTGTATCCGTCGACTGAAGCATCTACCTGCCTTGTAGTCTCAGGGATATTTACCGTATACGTTTCCACGGTGTATTGTTTTTCCGTTTCTACTTACGGTATATGGTTGACCTGTACTACTTAGAACCCAATAATTTACTTCTTCTACCGATGTACTATTCTTGATCTGTACTACTTAGTTCGATTATTTCTGGTTGAGTGATATCATTGACTTGTACTACTTATAATATGACTGAAACTCCTACTTATGCTTGACCTACACTACTTGCCGCACAATAAAAGATCCCTACTGCACATATCTCTATCCTATCGACACAATAACTTACAAAATCAGTAAAACAACAAAGAGGATCAATAAAACCAACCTTAACATAAAGATTGCAATTCAATAAAGACTGTAAATTCAAACATATGTGTATCTACCGATACCCATATGAATATGGGGAACAATAGCACGCGTAGCGGTAAAACGTACATCCGCTCATATCAGACTTCATAACACCCATATGTACAGTGTAACGGTACAACCACCTCGGTGGATTGTCACAGGATCTTGGGAGAGTCCAGTGCACCGGCCAGCCACCTGCATCCGTGTGCCCCGCACACGATCGCAGGTCCGGTCGTCTTGCGCAGCGCAAAACGGCCGGAGAAAGTAAGTAAGCGTCCCCGTAAATTCGCTACGACAGTATTTCCGTGACTTATTACCGCGCGACAGGCGAGAAAGGCGGGGTCTGGGGCCGGACTAATGGCGCCATGTGGTCGGCAAAATAAGAAGATACAGGCCGGCGGGAAGAGAGGATAGCGGGCATAACGTTAGCCGCGCCGACGAAGGACTCCCAACCCTACGTCTCGGAAAACTCCGAAACGGCCTCACGCCATTAAACGTACTTATATAAGATACCGACCGCCGGCCGGACCGTGCATCAATCAAGATAATAGGACGATAAATATCTCGGCCAGGAGCGGGCGACTGGCCGCGCGACCGAACCGTCAGACTGGACCCTGGGCTAAGGTCAAAAGTGCACCAGCTTGCAATTTCCGCCCGATTTCCCGCGGCCGGGCCCGGCCATTCGCGAGCAATAACTCAACCTTCACATCTGCAATATGTAATCGCTCCCTATCGCGGCCTAAGCCTCGCATTAAAGTCGCCTGCTACTCGGCGGACACTCTCTTCCGTTCCTAGGATAGCTTTCTTTCGGGTCGTTTTCTTTCTGCGTCTGCCATGCGAGCTCTCGAGGATCAGACGCTGGCCTCACGGAGAGTTCGACGGCTACCGGCGGATATGGGAGAGACTATTCGTGTGTCGAGAATCTCTCTGGATACTCAATCTTGACCAGCGAAGATTAGCCGAAGTGAAAGTTGCGAGAGTGGCGGGTTCAATAATACGGAAGGCGGCTGATATCCGATGAAAAGTTCGCGGGTTTAATATATAAATACGGGCGGCACGGTAGGCGGCGCGTGTGCATTAACTGTTCAAAACTACGACATATAAACTTGCTTTGCTCCTGTATAAACTATAAAACAACGGGCTCTGGGCTGGCAGACGACCTCGCAACCCGGGCTAACTATTAAAAGTTGCAAATTGCTGCAGACACACTGCGGGCCCCACGTTCGCGCACCGGCCGTCTTGGCCACTCTTTCTCTCTCTCTTACACTCTCTTTCTCCTGCCTGCCCTTCTCCCGTCCACCTCTCTCTCTCTCCCTCCCTGCCCTAACTTACTTACTTACCAGACTTACTTACTTCCTTACTTACATAGTCACTCGCTTACTTACTTATTCCTCGCCCGGTATTCCTTATCCCTGCCACCTTTCCGCGCCCGCGGTTTCCTCCCTTAACATTACTTGTTCATGTTCCCACCCTGCATCTTCAGCAACTAGTCTGCCGGAACTCCCTAAAAGTGCGGTCGCTCTCTATGGCCGTCATACACGCGGCTCTTGGACGTTCTGCGTTTTCGCGAGATTATTTAACCCGCCAATTGGCAGCGGAGCTCGGCTTGAGGAAAATTGGCTTCAAGAAGAGCGAACGACAGCGACGATCGATTGTTTAATCGACGTTGATTCGAGTCGCAGCCTCATTATGTGGCTTCCTCGCCGACTCGCGCATTCCTTTTTTCCGACATTTTTGCGATCCGTCGCGCATCAATAATCGGACAAAGCCGCCCGCCGGTAAACGCTTTATCTGGGCCCACTTCTCGGCGCCGGAGTATTTTGCCTCCGTTCGCGCATTTCGCCGATAATTCGGTTCAATTATCATTCGGCTCTATCGATTTTCCCCGAACCGACCGCTCCCGTTATTATTGCGCAAATACGCGGCTTTTTGATGAGAACGTCTGGAGTGCGGCAACCTAGTCGCATTGACGCACGAATATTTCAGCTGGTCGGATTAAGAAGAATTTGCAGCGTGATTACGCGTATGGGAGTGCACTTGTCTGGAAGCGCGTGGAGGAAAAATACTCAGACTAATGGACAACAGACTCTGCAATTATATCTGCGTAGTTGGAAAGTGGTGTGCTTAAGGCGCAACATTCCCTTCCAGCTTATTAACGAGGACGTGGGGTGAGACGTTGGAGGTGCTTTTCTTCTTCAATTCTTCGTTTGACGTACGTGATAAATATTTTTTAAAGGGTTCTATCTGTTTCTCAAAGATATTCAACTGGCAAAAGGTAATTAGTGATTCCTATAAAAACTGACATTTTTGGAATTTTCTGAGATTATTTCTACTGGAAGAAGACCATAAGGAAAAAATACGTGTTTTCTTAAATTTCATCAACTTTATTTTTGCAAAACCTCATCGAAATCGGCCTACTAGAAGCTGAGATACAGATAGTTTGTCGCAGACAGGTTGTGAAAAGTTTTCTGGATAAAGTTAAATATGGGACATTTTCACGTTTTCCGAAATAATTCCTGATAGGCGCAGGCTATTGGGAAAAAATACGTATCTCTTAGAATTTCATCAACAATTTGATTGCAAAATCTCATCCAGATCAAATCACCAAAAGCGGACATACAGTTGATTTGTCGTAGGAATACAGTTACAGGCGAACCGCATCACTGACAATAAAATTGCATATTTTTCAAGTGTCCTGAAATAAATTCTACTGAAAAACAGTCAGTTCGAAAGAGACACGTACGCGCTAAAATATCCCCACCCATCCGCTTCGCGAAACCTCATCACGATCCGCCCACTAAATTCGCCGTTACAGCCAATTCGTTACGCGCGCATTCCGATCCCTTAATCATTCAGCCACTCAATTCACGCACCTAGCCCGCAGCAACGAAATCATGAATTATTTCCGCATGAGCGTACAGTTCCGTTTACACGGCAGTGAAGTAGAAGCATTTACGCCGTCCTTCCGAGCGAATGGACGCTGAGAAAAAAGGGAACAAGGCTGGCCGGGACGTTGCAGGCGTTAATGCGCTCTAACGACTGGACTCATTGCGCGCATCGCGCAGGATTTTCCATAACGGGCTAAGGCAGGCCATCGTAACTGTTCGAGATTCGCCGTGGCCATAGGCGAGCGCTGCAGCAACGGCCGGCGTCGACGGCGAAGGAAATGAAAAGTAACGATTCAATATCAACGGCTGCCGTCGGTTGCGTGTACCGAATTAACGCGTACTGATATGGCCGGAATGTCGTCCGCGCCTCCGACACCATTTTTCCATTAACCCTGTCCACCCTGTCCACCCCTCTGCACCCCTCTGTCCCCCGTGCGTCGTGCGAGCCTTTTATTATGCCGCCGTTTTGCTTCCGTTACCTTCGACCGGCTCCCACCGGACTCCATTCCCCTTTGTTGATCGCAGGAGTTAGAGCGCGCACCAGGACCAGAATTAGCCGATCCCGCGGAATTGAATACCGCTGGCTTATTCCGCGCATCTTTTTTCCCTCCCTCTTTGGCTCGCTCTACCCGGTATCTTCATCTTTCGCCCCCTGGAAGAGCGCTCCGTTCCGCCGAAATGACTTTTACTATCTATCGAATATCTGCGAACCGAGCGGGTACACGACGACGCATAAAGAAGCCAGTTTATGGCGTCTGTTAGGAGCCGACGATACCTGACACGTCCCATTTCCGTCGGACTCTTCCCCCTCGTCCTGTCCCAGCCCTCTCCTGGTCGAGGAAACCAGCTTCCTCGTTCGGACTCGAGATTTAAAAGTAAAGAGCGCTCTCCAGTCCGCCTCGTGAGCGCGGACACCTCTCGATGAATAAATTCTGCGGCCAGAAGTGTTCGGGTCGCGGAAGAAGTCGCTCCGACTCGACCGAAATCGGTGTTAATTACCGAAAGTACTGAGCGGAGCCTGAAATCAGAATAACAGTGGAGTCAGAGGAAATCTATTCGTCAAAGTTTCCGATTGATACGGAAAATAACAGGATTACGTCTTTCTTCGCTTAATTCTCCCCTGAATTCTCCCGCCCAGCAGTCCCGATGCCGTTTGGCGAATTTCAACCTCCCACTCCCTGTTTGCCGATCAATTGAACCGCAGGACTAAATGAGTTTATCGTTTGGCATGTTTCAGGAGATGAAAGTTAACTGGGCGACGTCGCCGGGTAACCAACCAAAGCAGGACACAAGCAGTGAGTAAATTCGATTTTACGATTTTCCATGCTCTCTCTCGCCGGGCGCGGATACCGACCCCCCGTCGGTTTATGCTTCTAATTCTGACGTGGTGCGCCGTTATACCCGAAACCGCACGGCAATTTGCCCCGCTGGAAAAAGCGGCGCCCGCCAAATGGGAAATTGCAATTATTTCGAGCGAGGTATTAGGTCTTTAACCGTCATCGGAATAATTACAGCGATACCTATATTAAGCTTCATTATTACACGAGAGCTTTCGCTCTGTAATCATTCCGGTGCAGACGAATATGAGCGCTGGGCGGTCAAATTTTTGCTACACTCCCAGGTGTGCGTGTATACGAATCGTGGGCGTGTGCGTTGGCCGCCTTCCGCGGGCTCCGCATTTGTTCCCATTATTTCGAATGCTATACATCAATTAACGCGCCCACATAAATGACGAGGCGATGACATTGTCAGTGGACTGTTGGCGAATGGCGAAAAACAATTTGCATTTTAACCGTCCAATATTCGACGCCGAATCGTACTCCCGTCCGATGGATCGCTTCGCATTAAGTTGAAGGACGACGATAATCGCATGGCCAAATTTTTCACATTCGACAATTAGATCAGCCTGATCGACCTTCGTCCGCCTACATTATGCAGGTAAGAGTTGGCTCGGAACGTCATCAGCCTGATCCTACGACGTTCCTTTTGTGAAAGAAGCGGAGATCGTCTCGGCCGTCAAATTTTGCATTAACCAATTGGATTCCGGCCAAACGGAGAGTAGGAGGATGATAATCTTTATCCTGCGTCTCTCGCATTACTCGCTGCGGATAATCGTATGCAGTCGGTGAAAAATTAGTACGTTTAACTTAGGCGCGCGCGCGCGCGCGCGGCCGCGAGCGAAATCTGGACGTACTGGAAAACGTAAAACCGAGCGTAACACTTCGCTGTGTGTTCGTATAATAATTTCTGCGCATAAGGGCCGGCGGATGTAGCGGCAGTTACGCATTAAACGTACGTCACTCGGTAAGCTCTTTCGGGCTCCCCTCTTTCTCTTGCCAAGCTAAGAGAAACACGGCACCGGCACCGTAAAGCCAGTAAACCCATCATAACTACTTCTTTTCTGGGATTTCCGCTGTTCATGTTTCCGGAAAAAATTGATACGGTTTTGCGCTGCCTCGCTAAAAACGTACTTCGATCCTACCTCTTTACGGAGCTAGCGAGCTCCTAAAATTCTTGTACGGGTCTTTAAATCTCTTCGAGCTCGTTGAAAGAATACAGACGGCTTTGCGTATCTCGCACGCGTTCGCTAATTAATTGCAGCGTAATTGATCATCGAATGCAACGATCTGCCTCGTTAAACATTATTTTCCGATCTTCTCCCTTTACGGTCTCTGTACAATCATGTAAAAATTCTCGATGTATCTTTACATCGTTCAAGGCACATTGAAAGAAGACTGTCGCCGATTCAGCCTGTCTGGGACGCGCGCGGGGCCAATTAATTGTAAAATAATTAATCGCCGAATGTAATAATCGGGCGCAGTCATAAACGGTCGCTTTCAAAGGTTTCGCCTCTACTGTTTCGAGGCTCGTAAACAGGCCGAGCCCGCGGTAGCGTTTTGGCCGCGTATAAATTATTTTTCCCGCGTCCCTTTGTGCGGTATCAGCGAGAAATCAAATCTAGAGCGGCAAATGCGCGATTATCCCTTTGCGCTTTGCGCGGAAAACGGTGAATCTCTCGGCTCCCCTTTGCAGAAAAACGGAATTGGCTCGAAATAGCCGGTCGGAGGAAACGTTTTACAGAGAGACCCCGGCTGCAAAACTCGAACAAACGGCATATGTACATACATCGGGAACTGCCCGAGCGGTGCCTGCGCAAATTTCATTCCCGGAAAAGTTATTCGCGTCCTCTGAAAAAAAGGGTTGCCCGTCGCCCAGAATTCAGGGCTAATTTCGCCGCAATTATTATTCGACCGTCGTTACAATTAGGGCGGAGGAGAAAAATAATCGCGAGCAGGTCCTCCGTAAATATCGAAAGGTAGACTTTTTCTTCCCGCCTCCCGGACGGCTCCGGCAGTGCGAAATAGCACGATGTGGCGCACGTGTGTAAGCCAGGGCCGCGCATTATATATGTACAGAGGCGAGTCGGACGCGTGTGCGTGCTTGAAATTCAGTGAGAGGCGGCAGCAATATTTAACTCAGTCTGAAATTCCTCTTTTTATGGACTTGTAAAACCGTGACAGGCACATGGGACCCGATCTCCCTACCTCGTGTCTCCCTCCTGCCCTCCGACTCTCTCCTACCCGCTGTCGTTTGCCACCCCCCTCCGACCACCCCTATCCGACGCGGTTAGATGGCAGCCCCGTATGTCTCCTCGTCCTACCGACCGGCGTCCCCAATGCCGGTCTCCGGTCTACTGCGTCCTTCCACTTCCTCTTAACGCCACCCATATCCTCCCCCCTCCCATCACCCCCCATCTCGAGGCAAGGCAATGTACTTCCTCCCCCTCAGGCCCCCTTCCACCCAGCGAGCGATCCTCCTCGCCGACAAATGCAAAACTAAAACGTATATTCCCTATTCTCTCTGTAAATATGGCCAGGAACAAGCGTCGTTCGAGAGGGTGGGTACTCTTTTTCCAGAGTCCACCTACCGCTCCTTCTGGCAGCCCACCTCCTCGGAGCTTCCTTACCGCCACCTACCCGCCACCTTCCCGCTACCTTCGCCTCGATGTCGACCTCCAGCCGACTACGTTCCTACACGGTGAGTGGATGCGACGATGTAGTGCCTCCAACTGGGACGACGACGACGCCGACGACGACGACGGCTTGTTTTACTTTTCCGCGAGAGACTGCCAGTAAACTCCGGTAGCCGTGCACCTGCGCGCATCCTGCAACTGCAACTTGCGCACACTAGTTTGTGTTCACCGACGAGGAGCACACGGAACTCCCTCCTTCGCCTCCTCCTGCTCTTCCTGTTCCTCCTGCTCCTCCTCTTCCTCTACGTCCTCTTCCTCCTAGCTACACAGATATAAACCGTTCTGGACTAAAGTTTTGACGGCTGATCGCTCGGCCATGTATACGAATACGCTTCGGGCTATAGGAAAGCGCACCCTCCGGGGATCCGAGCGATATATCGATCGCTGACCACTCTCTCTTATTCATTCCGCTGCCATTCTCATTCTCCTACTCCTCCTTTTCCTCTCATCCTCCTCCTCCTCCTCCACCTCCTCCTCGTCCTTCATTTCCCTACGACCAGTTTTCCGCTCCTTTACGCTCGTTCTCTTTGCCTGCCGTCTTTGCGAGCTGCTCGAGCCTCGGCAACCCAGTTCCAGGCTCAGTTATCCGCGGAGGAGGCAACTTTAGGACCGCACGCTCGTTTATGCGAAGGTCGCGGTGCACGGTCAGGGATTTAAGGTAGTACCTCCGCGTCTGCAAAATTTCAAGAAGTCTTTAAAATTTGGAGTGTAAGTAGTTAAATGCGTAACACACACGATGTCAAAATTTGGTGACGATTGACCACACCAAACATGAGATAATTGCAATTAAAAATGACATGTTTTGTACATACAGCATAGGAGAAACGTGGGAAAATGACATATTTTATATTTTTTTCAATTGAAGGACTTTTACCATCTTAATGAAAAACTAATATTTGTTAGAGAAATATATTTGGAATATCTTACAAAAAAATGGAAATTGTTCACCACGTAGTTTTAATGAAACATTACAAAGAATAACATAGTTAGACGATTATTTTTTGTGGTGGGGATATCAATGAAGTCGCGTAGAAATGATGCGGCAACGATGCATTATCGGCGCTGCGCGAGTGTGTGTGTCTTTTCGTCGCCGACCACGTTAACAACCGAAAAAACATATGCGACGTTGTGACATTTTCACACAGAATAATATTTCATAGTATGTGTGTATTCGTATAGAGAATATGATAGTGTAAGAAGTACAATCTCGTAAAAAAAACCACAGGCTACAGACTGAATTTGCTGATATGTTTAATGTGGGTACTGAGTCAAAACTTTTTACCTGGATTGTCGCGGAAGTACTACCTTAAAAAGCCGGCGATACTGTCCGATGATGAAAGTATACATAAGACGTGCATCGTGGATGTCTCGAAGGCCGAGGCGCGACCTGAAGAACGAACTCGAAATACGTCTCGGAAAATTTGGGCTTAGCACCGGAAAAATCTTTTTCGCCGGCTAAGCGTTTTCGATGGACCGAGAATGAAGATGCGAATTCTGTTCGGGGGAGCGTGGAGTCTCGTCCACTTTCCGTGATCCGCGCGGGATGAAAGAAGGGTAGTGGGATGAAGCCAGGGAGAGAAAGAGAAAGAGAGAGAGAGAGAGAGAGAGAGAGAGAGAGAGGAAGGGATGCGGAGAATTGGGGAGATGGAGAGCGAGCCAGTAGAGTGAAGTATAGAGAGAGCCGCATTGGGCTTCGCTGGCTGACTGCGTAATCGCGCATCGTTTTTCCTGCATTATGAATCGCGCCAGGGGATAATCGCGCCAGTATTTACGGGGCTTTTCGGCACAAAGGGGTTACACCGCGAGTCCCACTCACGTATTCCGTTTATCCCCGGCAAAGTGTTTACCGTTAGACCGTAAGCCGCTCGCCTTTGCTGTTTATATGCATTACCGTAGCTGTTATCGTTATTAACAAAATACAAGCTGTCTCTCCCCTCCTCCCCAGCCCCTCCCCTCTCGTCGGCCGGTACGAAAATGCTTTGCACTTTCATTACCCCGGGTCCTTGTCGGCAGCTCCCATTCTTCTCGCGAGCTGTTCGCTCCTAATGACGTTCGGGGAATGAAAGCGGCCGGCCGGACGTTACGTTTTCGATGCTGCCGACAGCATGCCCGGTACGTGTAGCCCCTCTGAAAAAGTACGCTGAAGATTTTTTGCCCGAGCCCCGGAACACAAAGCTCGTTCGCGCTCCGTTCGTTTCAATTTAAATGCGGAATATCTTCCGGAAAATTCCGGACGCGTCGGCTCTCTCTCGAGGCCCGGATAGGTCGGAGGACGGAAGAAGCAGAAAGTAGGCGACCCCTTGCCAACGGAGTCGCGCACTTTGCGGCTGGAGGCTGAGGGCAGCCACGATGTTTAAGAGCCGTTCGAAAATTGGAGGGAAAAAGGAACAGAGAGAGTGAGAGAGAGAGAGAGAGAGAGAGAGAGAGAGGGGAAAGAAGCGTAGCTTTAACGCCTTGGCGAGCGGAAACAATCGGAACGGCTCGCAAATGAGAGAGGGGGTGGATGCGCGGGGCTAGCGGGGTGGACACAGGTGTCTCCGGACGTGCGATCGCGAGGAATCCGCGTTTAACCGACAACACGGCCGCTTCGGCGGACCGAGAGAATGGGATCGGCGGACAAGTGCATCGTCCATTCTCTTTGTCCGACCGCCAGGCCGAGAGAGCGTTGTAGCCCCAAACCCATTCACCGCGGCCGTCACACCCACTGGCAAGCCTCGCGCGTGTAACTCGTCCACCCTATGGTGTATACCTCCGGCATATACCGTAGGGTCTGTACTGCTCTCTACCGACCACTCCCTCTCCGTCTCTCTCTCTCTCTTTCCCGCTCCGATGTTCAATGTCGGTATCCTACGAACGATAGAGAGCCTGCTCGCTGTTTCGTCGGCCGCGAGGCCTTCCCATGGCCGATACCTACGGCCGTACCTACACACGGGCGTACACATAGGTGTACGGTGCACCGATGCACCGGCGAGGGCCGAATCGTTCTGGGTTTACATTGAGATGGCCAATGGACACGGCCAATGCCGCTTCGGCTTACGGGACTTATCCTGACGACATCATGAGCCGATTGATATCGCGCCCGCAGGAAATCCTTGCTCTATCAGGACACAATTACCGCCGGGATTATCGGTCGGGGCGGTGGGCGATCGTGTGGAAAAATGCCAGCCGCAAGCGATGTTTTTCGGAGGGGGTGGCAAGTTTTACGAGGAGAGGTCCGTAACATTCGGAATAGGAATATCGGGGAATGGGGGAGGATCATTTTTCCGTTTTGCACAGCGCGACCGAGTCCTTGGTTAGCGGGGCGATGATTACCGGATTATTATTTCCCGTCTCAATGGGGTGGAAAAATACGGCTGTTTTTCGCATTGAGCGCCGCTCGTGTCGCGAGCGCGTTGGGGTTAATGAGGTTTGGGGTAGATTCGGTTATAGATGTGGCGCGGTAAGCTTTATGGAGGTCGGAATATGGTGTTGTACCTGGGGGCAGGCGGGGGGGCCGGGTGGGGGGAATCGCACAGAGTGCGTCTATCCATTTTCCGTTCCAGCTATTTTACGTTCGCTCACGCCGCATTACGTTATTTCGTTATTCAATTAGCGCTCGGCCGCGCTTTTGGGCAACGATCGTCGATATTTTCCCCGGTTTCCGTCGTTGACAATTCCCCCCCTCCGATCGGTCCGAGCGCAGCTCTAATATCGGGTGCGCCAAACTTCTCTACGGGCTGCCTTCGGCCCGGCGAGCGGCAAAAAAGCGTCCAATTAGAGCCGTTTCGTTAACGGGGCATTGTTTGATCGGGAACAGGAAGCCTAGCGGCGGAGAATCCGGCCAAATCCGATTAGCAGCAGTTATTGTTTCGAGCCCGAGCGCATCTGAGGGAGTATGACGGCATACCGGCGGCCGTCGATGGGACCCTTTCAAAGGAGCGCAATTGCTTCTCACTCGAAGCGGCACGGATTCCGCTCTTTACTCGGGTACGACGCGTAAACGCCATCCGAGTCCGAGTCCCGCTCCTCTAATGACGACGAATCGAATGGCGGCCGAGTCAAATTCGGAAGCTGCCAACTTTTCCATTACTTCGCGGGACGCCGGCAGAGCGTAATCGCGCGACTGACGTAAACGAGCCGAGAGTGAGAGAGAGAGAGGGGGGGGGGAAGTGTGATTACTCTCGCTGAGCGGCAACTAAAGCCAGCTTGCGGGAGCTTGACAAGTTTGAAACGCCGGTAGACACCCATTCCGCGAGACACGGGCCCGATGAAAGTGGCCGAGCCAAGAGCCCGGGCGATCGTAGGGCATGAAAAACGTGGACATAAGGCATGATTATTTTCCAGCAGGATAGGAGGGAAGCGACCCCGGCTCGCGCTCTCTCTCTGTATCCGCGCAAACAATCAGGCGCCCGTGCAATTTTCAGAACGCGAGCCGTTACAAAGGAAATCTGCACGGGAAAAATTCGTTATTCGCGGCAGCCCGGCCGGCGGCTATAAGGATTACTTTCACGTGCGCCCATCGGTGTTCCGTTGATGGAAGGATACGCGCTTTAATCAAGTTAATGCAACCACGCGCGCGGCCCGGCAAACGTATCAAGGCTCCTCCCCCGGCTGTGTCGGGCCAGACCCAAGCCGCCTTCCTACCTACGTACGTACGTACGTACGTGTGTCAGCTCGTATAGCGCTCCTCGGGGCGACTTTTATGCCCGGTACACACTTCGAGAACGGTGCCACCGCGTGCCAACCGGAAGTTCGAACTGCCGCTCGCTTCCTGCGAGCACGTTTCTCGCAGATTGGTTCGAAGAAAAATGCCGGGGCAATTTTGAACTCGCTTTTTCAATGTGAGTACCACCCCCACACCCCGCCTACCAGTTCTCCGCTCGGAACACAACCCCCTCACCCGCCACCCTCTACCCTTTATCAATTCGTGGCCGCGAGTAAACATAAGAACAATTTCATAGTAATCGATCCCGCGAGCGTGTTCGGCGACGCATTCCGCTTCCTATCGGTTTTCAGCGTTCCGGGGGGGAGAAGCAAAAATGGCGCAACTCTGCTGCATCTTGCGGACCGATTGCTCAGCAGGGAGAAAGAAGGGGCGCGCGAGGGGGGTTGGATGGGAGATGGGGTTAGCGGAGGGTTGGGAATAATGATACGGAGGAGCTCGTCGCGGAACGTGTTCGCCGGTTAATAGGAGGATCCCGACGACTTGCAGGGACTTAATAATTCGCGCGGTAAGACCGAGGGTAATCGGGATTAATTAACCGGGCATGTCCGTGGCCCAGTTTCCTTCTCTTTGGCCTGGGCAAAGGCGGCCGCCTTTCGGCCCGGGATGGGCGCGTCAGTGTTCCGCGCCCAAACTCGCCCAGTGACCCGACATTAGCATGCTAAGAGTTCCCTCAGGAAGGGAAGGGCCTGCTCTCCTGGCCGACACTGTTGTCGCGCCAAATGAAGGAACATCTCACTCTATCTTCCTCTCTCACTCTCTCTCTCTCTCTCTCTCTCTCTCTCTCTCTCTATCTCTATCTCTCTTACTCTCCTACCACGTCGCAAGGCGATCGTGAGAATCACTGCGATCCCCGGCGTGTGATAATTCACCTGCCGCGAATAAGCTGACCCCTCTTTGCCCGAGAGCACGCTACCCCAACCCTCTCCCGGAACAGCGACACATCCCCGATGCTTTCCAACCCCCCCTCGTTCGCACTTTCCACCTCCTCCTCCCCCCACCCTCCCGAACGCCTCTGCGTGCATTCGCTAGAAACTGCTATACGTGTCGTACACGCGCGCCGATTTACCGCTCTATCGTTTTACGGCGCTCGTTAAACATACCGCGGGAACCGAATGCGTCGACGAGATTTTTCCCTCCGGCTTGAAAAATGTCCGCAACCCCGAAAAAAGCTCGGCCCGCCACCGCCCCCCCCCCCCCCCGATTCCCCTGTATTCGAGTTATAATAAAATGCGCCGTCTGTGTCCGCCCTTCCCGCTTTTTTTCGGCTCTCGCGTCAAAGCTTATTGGAACGCTTTATGAGGATGAAAAAGGAGGGGGAGGGGGGTGGAAGGAGTCGGACAGGACGACGGACTGTCGGGGAAAAAAGATGCGATTCGCAAGAAGCGCTGTTTGATGAGTCGCCGGGCACGCTTCATTAACCTTTAAACGTCGGAATTTATTCTCTTTCGCCTCCGCTCTGTCCGTCCGCGTTTTTCTTCCGCTCGCGAATATTTATTGGCGATTTAATTGACATTCGACGAGGGGGTGGCGAACCAAGCGGCAATGAGCTGCGAATTATCGCGTTCGGATTCGATCGCAAAGCGTTGTGGCTAACAATTTGATCGTCGAACTTCTGAAAAGGAAAGTTACGCAATTATGAAAATCAAGGAGTGGGTGGTCGAATGAAACAATAGAGACAGACTAGCAAAAGTTGAAGCTCCGAACTGTTAAGATGAGCGAGTCAAAAAAGGACGTATCTAAATACACCGATAGATCTTATCGCACTGAAGCAGAAACAATCACGGATCGATACTCATCTATGCACTCCTGGGCCTCGCAATGCACGCTTTTTCTCACAAACCGTAAAGACCTTCGGCCTGGCCATAACTCGAAAAGCTGAACGAGGAAGGGCGTGCGAAAAGGGGAGGTGTCGGCCTGGCACGGAAAAACGATCGCGACGTAAAATACGCAGGCAACGGAGGAATGAATCACGTCGCTTTATATCTGCCCCGCGTCCGGATACCTAGCTGGCGCGCGGGGGTAGTTTTAAAATGCAGAATTCACCTAAGGGGAAAGTCTTATCCCCCTGCGCTGTAGGTAAAATTATTTTGTCGCCATGACACATGCCAGATGGGGAGAGGGCAGGAGGGGGGGTCGGAGGCTGCTGAGGGAAACGGAAGGGACGGCGAGCCTGAGTAAAGAAGCTCGCGAACGATATGAGAAACTGAGTTTACGGCGGCTGTAAAGATTATGCCTGGCAGGAGTGCCCGACGCGTAAGCTCGTTCATCTGCCCACTCTTTTTCCGGTAACCGACGTCTCGACGTTCTAACATCCTAACGTTTTAACCTTCTAACGTACCAACCTACCGACTCTCCTCGCCAATCGCCGGCGGATTGCAGACCGTTTATATCATGCAAGTTCCTCTTCTGCGCGCAAAGCGTTTGGCAAACATTTCTTCTGGCCCCATTGTAATTGCTGCACGAAGGAAATGAAACGGGCTTTCATTCGATTCGCGATTTTTCGTGGAAAATTGCGACCACGCAGAATTTTACTTCACCGCATGATTTCAATTAGTATTTTAATGTGAACTTCGCCGTTATTTCTGTGGGCTGCTTTTATTTCGAAAAAATATGCAATGACGGTATGATGTACGAGTTACGGGGAGAGTGGATGTTTCATCGGTGGACATTGTTTGATTGTATACAGGTAAAAATATGAATAACGCTTTCCTGTGGTAATGAAGTACGGTCCAGTGGATAGCGGATATACTTATTGTTAAGTTTACAGTATGGCCAAGAGAGAAAACGTCAAGATATTGTATAAACCATACACTATTTGTATGCTAGCTCCAATGGTTAAGTGAGGAAAATTTAAAGTAGCGCTCTAAATGGCTGAGAAATGAATATTGAAGAATTTCTGTGGTTGAGGTGAGGAGCAAAATAATACATAGACCCGGCATGACCGGTAATATACTGACCGCGACTTGTCTTTGATATTTTCCGAGATACGCCAAAAAAGAGGCCCAAAAATGTCTAAAAACGTCGAAAATCGCATATATCCGTTCCTGTGCCGTACTTAGCATCTTAAAATTAAGCTGGTACAATATGAGATGAAAGAATAATCAATCTACTTTCGAAAAATCGCAACCGGAGGCTTTTACGGGATTGTTTCCGAATTATTGCCAAAAATATTCTCAAACACACGAAAAAGTGGACATTAATCCATCTATACAACATACACAGTTGTTTCACGCATTTATTCATATAATATATAAAAAGCATGTACAGCATAAGAAAAAATCACATTAGAAGTGATCACAGTATAATAGTTTCATACGAAGGACCCGAAACGGAAAGATTGACGAATTTTTTCGCTTTTTTGCACTGTTCTACATAGGGTGCCACGATTATCTCAGAAACCACTGTACAGGGCTCAGATAACAGTCAATACGTTAATAATCGCGGTGAGTAAAAGTCGAGCATGTAACGACCGGGATACGTACGCTCTCGTGCGAGTGCTAAATGGAAAATGGAATGAAGTTTTATGAAGGCAAAACGGGCAGCGCGCTATCTGAATTTAAATTGCATGCAAGAATTTATATCGAGCAGCCGGAAAAAGGGACGTTGATAAGCAATGAACGCGGGGGGAGTCGCTAATTAACCCCGGGCGCGCTTGTTATTGAAAATATAAAGTGGCGATATCGGTTGGGGGGGGCACCCTCCCTCCGTTATTAATTCGAACAAAAAACGCACCGCGCCGGATTAAAGCCGGAGGATAGGGCCTTTGTGCGCGCATAATGCAGACGTTTTCAATTTCCCCTCCGCCGCCCTCTCGCCACCCCCCTATGTAATGAGAAACATTTGACCGGCGATCGGAGCTGAAACGAAGTCAAAGCGAGTGGTTCGATAGCTGCTTTTAGAGACACGAGCGAGGAAGTCCGAACGGTCACGAGGAGAGATATTCGCCAGCTGTCGCCTGGGCCCCGGTCCGAGTTCATAATGCGAATCCGTCGGGGCGGAATGCGGAATGGGACGGCGGGGAAAAAGTCGTGTAGATGTTTTAAATAAACCGCCGGCGGGCATGCCATAAGCTACCCCCGCGCGTACTCGCGACTATTTTCCCGAACCGAACGTGTGGATTAGCGGAACATGACCGCTTTAGGGGGTGAGGTGATGGGAAAAAATTTGCCCGAAATTTGCATCGAACTCGACTCGACCCAGTAAAAATGCAAATTCTATCCAGCGCCGAGCGTGACTCGCTTTGGAAAAAAAAAAGGGGAGAGAGAGACGGACGGCGCGAGCGGTGCAAAAAAAAAAAAGAATTTCCTCAATGGTCCGGGCATGCGAGGCAATAGCTTGTCGGGATTAATTCCCCCACTCCCGAGAATTATGACGATCGCCCGAAAATTATGTTCCCTTTATCGGGAGCTGATTTTTACATCGTTAGCCGGGAATAATCGTAGAGCTCGTCGGGCTGGCTGATTCGACTAGGCCGATAATCGATGCCCCGATAAAGCGCTCAATTACAGGAAAATAACGTGTATAGATCGGGGGCGCATCGGGCGTGCCCTAATTATTCCTCATTTCGCAGCAATTGCGCTAATGACGATACGAGACTCCTATTAATCTCTACCCAAAAAGGCGAAGCCACAATCGAACACGCAATCGCGTTTGTAGCCTCGCGCCAACTTGATGTCCGTCGACCAGAAACCTTCTTCCTGGCCCGACTGTGGAAGGTGGAGGGGTGGTGGAGGGGGCTCGGCGTGATTAAGTGATTTCCCCGTCAAAAGTCTCGGGCGAGTCGATAGACCGCAGCGTGGCTGAACGGCGTGCGTGCAACGAGAGTTTAATGAGCCAGCACGCACGAGTCCGTAGAAAAGCTCGCGCTGACCACGCTCGAATAAGGCTTCGCGTTTTACGGCTAAACGTGTAGCCTATCTTTAGCGCTGTTACGACGCCTGAAATCGCTGATACACCATATCCGCCGCTATCGGCTCGAAAAGTGGGAGCTTTATTCCGGAAACCATATATATTCACCCTGGATAACGAGGGATTCGAACCCAACGTCACTTTCGCGAAACGTAAGACATTTCCGCGGAGATCCGTCACGACTAAAATGAATTTTTCCCTTATTTCAATTTCGTTCTTTCAAGTTGAATGAAAAAAATAGTGTACGAGTTGATCGATTAGTTAGAGATTAACGGCGGACAATTTAAAGAGTTTGGCGCCGAATTATTATCGAGACTTCGTCACTGACCTTTGAAGACACGCGGCTCGGAACATATTTCTCATTGTCATTCCATAGCAGCGCCGCAATCTTCGCGTGGGCGGCGATACGAGCTTCTCCTCAAGCGGTATCTCCACTCTCCACCAACTCGACTAACCGCACGTATAAGGACACTCCCTCCCTCCCTCTCCCTCGAATCCACTACGCCGCATAGATGATAAAGAGTCTCGCTACAGTTAACTCCGTATCCTCACCCGACGAGTTACTCCCGCACTCGAGAATCCCAGAACCCAGTCCGCCGAACACTACCTTCCTCCCCCGCGTCTTCGGCCACTGAAACAGCGCACGTTAAGCGAAAGTTATTCCCTGCCTATCTCAGGATCACGCGGCAAGTAACCAATGCGGCCGTAAAGGGAAAAAATTGTTGCATTGTTCCGGGCCTAATAACGCGAGAACGGCAGTGCGCGTTCCTGCGTGCCGCGGCGGATTGAAAGGCAGGAAAGAGAAGCCAGGAAGCTGCGGAGGAAGCTGCGGAGGAAGCTGCGGAGGAAGGAAAGACACGGGAGGACCGAATGGCAGAGCCATCGTCGACAGCGGCATGGCCATCGTATCGCAATATCCGCCGGCGGTAACGGCCTCGAACGCCGGAGAGAAAGAGGAACCGTGGGGAGCCGTTAGATCGTCAGGGCCCTTAAATTAGCAACGACGCAGCGAAGACCGGATCGACGAGGGCGGCTAGTCGAAGGGGGTGTCAGGCGGGAGGGGGGGGGATGGAAAAGGGGGTGGAGAACGATAGGACCGTTATACGGGACGAGAGTGGAACGCCGCAGTTTTGCGTACCAGCCGCTCTGGCGGTTGCACTGCGGTGCAGTGCTGCGGCTCGATATCGAAAAAGTATAAACCGGTGGATATGCAAATGCGTTTCGAGAGAGCCGTTCCCTCCCCCTATCACCCCCCCCCCCCTCTACCCCACTCTCCTACCCGCCCCATTCTCATCCCCTTTATTCCGGCCGCCGAGCCGAGCGCGCTCTGCGCTCTTCGTTGATTGCCGCCCGGCCGCAGAGACTCCGCACAATGATATTTCCGAACGTCTCTGAACCGTCGGAGGGCTTCTACCGGATTCCTACCCCTCCCCACCGACTCTTAGGGGAGTCTTTATGGGCGATCGAATCGTTCGCCTGATTCGCGATCTACTCCGCGTCCGTGGGGTATGCCTCGCCAAGGATAATTACACCCCTATACGTCCGCGCTCAGGAACATTTTGCTAGAAGTGGTGGAAGCTAGAAGGCAGGAGGATGGGAGGTGGGAAGGGGGGGGGGGGTGAGAGAGAGAGGCTCGTATACAGACACACGTCGCTTCCATATGCCGCCCAACGGTGGCCGGGTGGCCGGGTGCCCTCCGTTTATTAAATTCATTTATCTTCCATGAAAATCATGTTTGTAACATGTACCTCTCTAATTGGACGCATTAAAAATAATTCTCCGCGAACACGCCTTAATATGCGAAGGCCGTAGATGCCAGTCTAGCTGCGGGGAAGCGGAGTTCCTTCGGCGCTGGCCTGGCACACTCGGAGGAAAACGACGTACGCACACCCCCTGCATCCCAGCCACCCCCTCTCCTCCATCCCGCTGCCGACGCTCGAAACGGAGAAGGCGAGCGATTACGCTCGGCAGAATGAGCGCGTGTGTACATTCGTGTATTTAGCTACGTACGTACATCCGGATGATACATATTTATGATGGAACGTGTGCTGGGTGGCTGAATGTGTGCAGCTAAACAGCGGAGGGATGCCGGGAGGGAGGGCAAAGGGGTGAGACGAGCGGGAAGGGGTGAAAGCAAGGGGGACGAAGGAGGGATGATGGCGAGAGCGGAGGGAGAGGATTATTTGCAAAGCAAATAGCGCGACGCGGTTCTAAGTGGCAACGGCAGCCACGTACGCGACTAATCTCATCCTTTTGAATTTCACCCTCCCCTGCAGGCTCCCGCGGCACTCCCCTTCCGCGCGCCCTCTTCGTGCCATTGTTCCTCGTCCTCCTCTCGGCGCGTCTAGCGCGTCCTAGTCTGACGTACGAGGACGAAGATTAGAATCTTACAACGGCGTCGCGAAGGCGAAGCTTATTCGCACCTTCCATCGACGTGGCTGCAGTAAATTACGCGCCCTCCGTTCACCCTCCGCACTCACCCCCTCCTCCCTATCTCACCGAATGTGTGCGTGCGTCAGAAATAAATGAGCGCCACTATTTTCGCCTCCGACGCTCCGAAACTCGCCGTAACTCGTCCCGACGCCTCTCGGCACGGCAAACGACAGGAAGGACGGCATAAACGTCTGGCAGCCTGTTCGAGAATTAGGTTCGCTAATCTTCGGAGGGAAAGCATATTTCATAAGTGTGCCAGTCCACGCGGGCGAACGAATCGGCAAACGGCGGGCTGGCTCGCCTAGCCGAGAAAATGGATTTAAATGCGTTTAAGCGCGCCTTTTCTTTGACAGCGGTATCAAGCAACAGGTTGGTAAATATTAAAAATCCGCGACGCTATCGGGCATTTTTGCGACTCACTTACCCCGGATGTGTACATTGCCGAGTAGTCGAAGACGCGGGTTGTAAGTCGGCGAACCGAATTACCCCCAAGATCCGCGGGCCGCCCTCCGCGTCCAAAGACACACACACGGACGCGCTCGGCGCCCGTGGTAGACGGAAGTGAAATTCCGAAGAAATCCCTTAAGAAGCTTTTTAGCCGGCCTCCGCCTTTTCCGCGCTCGAGTTTGCTCTGCCTCATCCCTCCCACGCTGAAAGCCCGGCCGCGAATTGTTCGACGAAGAAGCCTGACAGCTCGCTGATAGGATAGGCGTGTCCTGTAATTATCGGTACGCCCTGTACGCTTTGAGGACGCGGCAGTTACACGGGATGTCCATCGGTTACGGTCAACAAGTCAATAGTCGAGATTCGAAGTTTAAGCAGGGCCCTTTGACCTTAACTGATCAGGCAGGCAGCCAGTCAGGGTTTGCGCTTGTTCCCGCGTCGAGTTCGGCCAAAGGGAATTTCGATCGTGGCATTTCTTTGCTCAACGAGACGCATCCACGGAAAGAGTTTAATTCTCCGCTCGCGGGGGCGTTTATCGGGATAGTTCGAAGGGCGAAGGGCCATTACCGCGCTGGTCGGAGGTACTTGGAATAACTTCGAGTTCGGGGGCTCGCGCGGCCGCCGATCGAAATTGGATGGCGCGGGAGGGTGAGGTCGAGAAAAGGGGATGCGTGTAACCAGAAATTAAAATTTACGAGATCCTTTTAGAAGCGGAGCCCGGGGGCGCGCACTAGCCGCTGAATCGTAAACGGAACGAAATGCTAATGCGGCTAATGCCGTATTCGGGCTCGTCCGCCAGCAATAAAAGCTTTTAACAACATTTGGCAGGAAAGCGCGCGGAGGCTCATTGGCGTCGGGCTTATAAATAGGTACCCCGCGGAGGACTGGGTGTGGGGAAAAAATAGAAAAAGGAAGAGTAGTAGCAGCCAGCGGTAGCCAGCGGTAGCCAGGAGCGTCGGAGAGCGCAGTTTGCGTGGGCTCAATCTGCTCTGCGGATCGAGCTATCGAGAGGAGAAGCCGGAAAGGCGGCCAACGAGACGGAAAGCGGAAAAAGGCGCGGAAAAGGGGGGGAGTCGGTGGCCGCATTTCGACGCTATCGCATCGTCCGAGGCGAAACTTTGCGAATGGCGCGTTTGCCCGGCCAGTTGTGGATTTTAATGCACGGGCGACGCGCGCGCTTGTGTTGGAGAAGGATGGGGTGAGGAATGGAGAGAGAGCGAGAGAGAGAGAGAGAGAGAGAGAGAGAGAGAGAGGGAGAAGGGAAGGAAATAGATAGGAGTATCCTGACACGGCAGCCGCTTGCGCTCGTCGCACGGTATTTAGAGCTTTAATGCGAGCAGACTGAAACGCAAACCGGACTCGTGTACCGAGGTCGATGGAGTGAGCGGGGTAATGAATAGGGTGTTAGCGGAACACGGTGTAACTGCTAACGTTGAAGCGGCCACGCGTGCAGATACTGGCCTGCGTATCGTCCCGCTGCGAGCGCCTAGACATAGAGCTTGAAATTGCATCGGCGCTGGCGCGCTCGCGCGCACGCAGCCGACAGTCTGCAGCATTATCGTTGGGCAATAATTGCAAGGGCACAAAGCGAGGCCGCATTTGCATAGGCGAACGGTTAAGACGGGGCTGGCCGGTGCGCTCCGTTGTCTTTTCAGTCGGAACGAAACGGACGCGCGAGGGCTCGAATTTACGACGCCTCGTTGACTTATGCCTCGCGAGCTTCAGCTTCGCTGCCATTCGCTGCCGTCCGCCTGCCTGCAACATGGATTTTACACTATCGATAATAGACACGTTATCCTCTCACCCCTGTATACCTACATAGACACCGAACAAAGTCGGCATAAATTATTCGACAATAGGAACCCGCCCATTGGGCTTACGCAACTGGACCGTACCAAATCGCCAAATCCGCCAGGAAAGATTATACCTTCACGTTCGAATAGCTCTTCACAAGTATAGGATTATCTCTGTAATTATTAGGTAATTGATTAGGCGAGAGCTCATCCGGTAAATAAAGACAGCGATAGCCCGTGCTCGGTAGGTGGGAAAAAGTCGGGGATGGCCGATAATTATTATCGGGCAAATCGGGCGAACGAAATAAATTAGCCCGCTTTCGAAGCTGACTGCGGCGGTAAAGATAAACCTTTGGGGGGGGGGGGGGGGGTTCTAAATCAACACCAATATCGCCCCTCCGCATTACAGCCGCCCCCCACGCGAAACACGGGCTCCATTCATCTTTCAGTCAACGGTACACCGTTCATCCCTGAATTCAAAATTGCTCGCGCCTGAAAGGGTTAAGCGAGTTGGGCGATGTTCTTCCGGGCGAGCGGCTCGAATTAAAGACGGAGACGGGGCCAAGGGGGGGGGGTTGAAGTTGAGTCCCGCAACGTTTACCCTTTCGCCGCCGAGCTCGTCAGTGGACGGCCGGGTGGACTTGATTCCGTCCTCGCGAACGAGAGTTTGTCAGCGGAATGCGAGCCCAGCTTCCGGCGGCGGGTCATCTCTCAGGAGATGCTACCCTAGGAGTAAAATGGGGAACGACTTTTTGAGCGCGGACCAGCTAGGGATGCGGGAGGAAAATTTGTCGTGGTTTTTCCACCCCTCCCGGGGGCGACGGCGTAAAAAGCTATGATAATAGAAGCGTAAAGAGGGTCCGGGGTTATTTCATAATTACAGACTGTACTTAGACGAGCGTGCATTATGCCCACCCCTCTCTCTCTCTCTCCCTCTCTCTCTCTCTTTCTCTCGCGCTCGCTTTGGCTCGTCTCTCCTAGCTAACGCCAGAGCCCGGTAGGTGCATATATTCGTATTACGGAATTAAGGACGGAAGGCGCGAAATCCGGGGGTGAGGAGGGAAAAGCTTCCTCCAACATCCCCTTTACACCCCCTTCACCCTTCCGCGAGGCGAGCAGCCGCTTCTTTGCGGGCGTCTACGTTCTTTTTCGGCGACATCGTTACGCCTATTAGCGGGTTATGGGATTCCGCCTTAATTAAACATACAAGGGCGACGTTCATTCCAGGCTCCGCGCTGAATTCATCCCCCGCCCACCTTCCGCTTTCGTTACCTTACTCGTCGCGGAACAATTTATTTCCCCGACTCGCTTAGCGCGGCCGCTTTATCGCTAAACAAGTCTTAAGAAAATTCCGCGCAACTTTCCGCCCCGGCGCTCGTCGGCTGGATATTAAAATGGAGGACGCCCCCGGCATTTGCCCGGGTTAAATCGTCTGACGCGCATCTCGACACGTCAAGATTCCTGAGGGGGCGGTGGGGTGGGGTGGTGGGGGGCGTACGCAGGAACAGAAGTCGGAGACGTCTACCCTGAAATCGACATGCGGGGGTCGCAAACATCGGTAGACAGACGTCTGTCGACTGGCAAGGACAAAGAGTCGATCTTCTCTCGCGGCTTATCGATTCGATATCTGCTTGCGAGTTCTCCTGTAATCTCCGAGATGCGTACTCGGCGACGTTTGGCGTCGAGATTTCTCCCGACTACCCCGGTTGACACATGGGGCCAGGCCATATAAGCATTCCTATAAGCGGGCGCGTATCGCGTGTATTGTGTGTACCGGGGCTCCCCCTCCCTCCCCCCCTACCACTGTGGGTGAGCACACAATGAGGCCGGTTGCGTACACACGTTCCGCCCGTATACCAACATGTGCTCCTTGACTGCTTGTACACCCTGTGTACACTTTGCGACGCTCGTAAAACACGCTCGCGACCGTTCGGCCATACTCATCCCCCTCCACCCTCTCACCCTCCGTATCTGTCCCTTAGCCTCCCTTCTTTCCGACACCACTCAGTCTATCCTCTCAGTACCCACTCGATGCTCTCCCATTATTTGCCCCGGATAGTCTCGCATCGATGGTGGACGAGTGCTCGTCAGGCCGAAGTCGACACTCATTAAGCTCGCACCTCTCCGCCTCCCTCCCATTCCTCTCGAGGACGCGCGTGCAGAATCGATCGCGCGGCCTGCCGCGGGTCAAAGAGGTTCAAGTGCACTTTTGCAAAATCGATGCCACCCGTCGGAGGTTACAGTCTAGAGTCTTCCGTCCGCAGTGTCTTCCGTCCCAAGGCTCCCCCAGCGGTGGGGAGAGAGTGTTGTTATGAATGAGACCGAGGGTGGGCTGGCCGTAGGAATCGCTGCGTAAATGGGGGTGTACTTTCGACAAAACCGCCCCTGCGGTTGAGAACCGCTTCCTCTCCCCTTTTTATCCCCGTCCGACGAAGGCGCGGAGTACACGGTAAGAGTAATTAAGACGGTGGCCGAGAGTCCTCGAGAATGTTGCCGGAGTCTTAACTATTTCGGCGGATCCGTTAGCGGGGCGAGGTAAGGGTAGGTTCGGGGTAAGGAAAGTTCGACCGTAAGAAAGAAATGCGATCGTCGCTCGGCCGGTCTTTCCGGTGATTGCCGCGTCCAGAAATTCTGTAATTCCGCGAGAGAAAGAGAAGGAGGGCGCAGAGGGGGTGGGGGGGGGGTGGCTTTTGACAACGCATGCGGGAACGAAGTCGGCCTGGCTGATGGCTCGTTCGAAAAGTAAATCAGAAACGCGAAATAAGATTTCAGTTCAGAAAGTAAAAGTAACGAGTTCTGTCGGCGAACCACTTAGGTAAACGCAGCCAATCCCGCACCCCCGGCCCACCCCTCCTGCTCGGGATAAACGATGCACAGAATATCCGCGCACAGGGAAAACGTTCGGAGAAACTTTAATTGCGCATCGTCCTTCGCCGCGAGACGATGGGATTTATTAAAAAGTTCTCTAAAATGGCATTTTCCCCGATCGCGAAATGTACCATGACCACCCCTGTCCTCCCGCCCTCGTTCCACCCTGGGCGAGTAGCGAGTCGCTCTTACTCGGAATTACAGTCACGTGCAGACACGTAGAGCGTCGCTACGCCGCTGCGTTCGAATTCGCGTGCGTACCGAACGCGCGCGCGTTGAAAACATCAATGCCCCGAGCGTGGGATTCCTACGTTCGGCGGGAGAAAAAAAAATCTGGAACGACGTCGACGACGGCGGCGGCAGCGGCGGCGGCGAGGCAGACGTCGGGATGTGACAATTATCTTTGACATAAATTTCATTTCGCGTCGGCGCTGAATTCGCGGGCTAAATTCGTCGGCTCTCCGCGGGCCCGGGGTTGAAGGGTAGGAAGAGGAGGCAGGGAAATGCGGAGAGTCTGGATATATCTGGGATATATCTGGATATACGCCGCCACCGGGAAGCCGTCGAACGCGTCTATAGTGGAGCTCGACAAGCGTTCGGTAGGTTGCGCGCCTGCTTCTGTGAGCTCCTCTGATTCGGCCAATATTCCCTGCAAAACGCTTGCTTTGCAGCATTATCCGCTCGACGCATCAGGCGAGCCAGACATTTCGCGCAATTTTTTACTCCCCCACCACCCCCCACCCCACCCTCCACGGTCCCGTCTCTCTCGGCGTTGACAGGCAAGAAAATGAAATTGCCGATCGACCGGTCAACCGTGGAGCGGGACAATTTATCGAGTCGCTCGCTCGGAATCGTAAACACGCCGTTTTTCGCCTACTTACCGTAATTCCCAATTACACACGGATATCGGTGTAAATACCGGGTGGGAGGGGTGGAGACGCTGCCCGCTCGTTTAGCGAATATTCCGATATCGATGACGGCTTAATTATCCCGATTACGTCGGCGGGCGATAAAATGCAAAGAGGGGTAAAAAAACGGAGGACGGGGGGGGGGGGGGAGGTGGGAATCCAATAGGTCGGCGCGTCGGAATTATCGTTCCCGGTTGTCCCGGTAAGAGCATCCGAAATGAGGGAAAGTCTGCGCAGCCGTGCCCTACCGATTTAATTACGTAGAAACTCTCGGCTTAGCTATTATCGGGCTGGAGAGGGTTTGGAGCGGCTGGTGACGCCATACCACTCTTGTAGTTTCATGGGGGTTTACTTGAGCCAGCCAAGCAATTAGCATCCAGTGTTATATGCAGATTCTCGGAGACGGGCGGGAGTGAGAGGCAGAGATAGTCGGAGATGGCTGAGATAGGCGCGAGGAAGGAAGGAAGGAAGGAAGGAAGGAAGGGCGCACGGCTTCGAGGGCGCGGAGTGGGGCGGGGAGGGGGGGGGTGCTGGAATCGGGAAGGAGAGCAAAGGGCGAGACGAAGAGGCGAAGGGAGAAGGAGTGCAAGCTGTTTGTTCATTTGTCACGGGATAATCCCTCCGCACACATCGCATAAAGATGTTGCATATGCCTCTCTCCGGGCTCACTGCCACCACATTGTTGCACGGCCAACATAAATAAGGAGTGGATATTAATTCGAAAAATCCACAGCTTACCCGGGCATTTGCCAAGGACCTCCCCCCCTCCCGGGGCCGAGCAACGGCAGTACATGGGATCGAGAGTAAGCGAGCGCGTTAATTCGCACGCTTAATTACGCCACGTTAGATCCTGACGATCGTAAGATCCTGATCGTCGGAGACAGTCCTCGCAGGACCCGTTTCCTGCCTCTCGCCCAGCGGCGTCTATTAAATTAACCGAGATGGACAGTTGGCGGGGAAAAAAAATGGAAATTTAGTTTAGCCCAGCGAAAACAGAGTGCATTGCCGAATAATTTGATTACGTCAGGGGAGCGGACTGCGATAGGCCCGCCGCTATATTAAAATGTACCGGTGCGAGCAGTCCTTTTTTGCAGCCCGATGTCGCTATCCTGCCTCTGGGCCGAACAATCCTGGCGGCAGGAAACCGCCATTCCCGACGTGAGCCCGAGAAAGGTGAAATGCTTTAACTTCGTGCAGCGCGCGCAATGTTATGCGTCATATTACGCGTTAGGTGGCAAGAAAGAGCGACGAGAGACAGAGAGAGGGGGAGAGGGAGAGGGAGTGAGAAGCGAGGGGTTGCGTTTCATATTCATTACATCGGTAGCTATTTGTCATAGACTGGTATCGCGCTGAAATACTGGCCGAGATAGGCGAGGTCCCTCATTGCATTGTTAAAATGTCGCCGGGGGTAAAAAAGTTCGTCTTAGAGAGGGTAGCCGAGGAGGAGGGAGGAGGGGGGGGGTGAAATAACGGGCAGCCAACAATCATCGGTCATACGTCTGGTATTACTGCCCGGCTGCTGAATGCAATGAACCGGGCACCGGTCATGAATTCCGAGGAATTACGTGCTATTAGTAACGCGTATCGCGAGTCGAGTATCGACTTAACACATTGACCGCCCCTGTCCAGCTCCCTCCCGCGCGCACCTCCCCCTCGCCGCTGACATATACTTGCGACGCGTTTACTCGCCGAGGCTGTTCTCAAGGGCTCGTTGTCGCTCGATCGGGGGGCACTTCTACGTCGGACGTCACGACGTCGGGCCGTAAATATTAATTCAATTAAGATTTTATCCCGCCGATCTCGAGACTGCCGGTGGCCCGAAACAGTAAAAGGCTTTATGGACGTCGCGAAACGCCTAATTCCACGCGGAACCGGGCCATATATATTCCCACGTTGGCTCGTTCGAGTTCCCAATTAGGCGCGTTAAAAGCGGAGGAACATTCTCTCTTTTTTTTCATCCCCTCCCATGACGGTGTATCGAAATGAAATTACGCCGGAGCGGGAGACCGGCCGTCGGGCTCTCTCTCTCATAACTAATGGCCAATATGACAATCGATCGTTCTACTCGAACGGTACCGCCAGGACTGGAATCAAATATCTCGATGGCAAATATTTACATAACCGGTCGGAGGTCGTGTTGCAGTGGGCGGGGGATAATTAACGGTGCGCGTAATACAATACCGAGAGAGAGAGAGAGAGAGAGAGAGAGAGAGCGGGCCGATATTGGTACGATTTTTTTCATCGGGCGCAGCAAAGAGCAAGGGTGGGCGCCGGAAGGGGTAGGAGAGAATGGAAAAAAGGGGTAGCAAACGTCGCTGGCGAGATTCTCGCTGGCCGACGGCATTTCTATTCATGCATTCATCAATTACAGGCGTACACGGGTCCGTGTCTAGATATTCAGAAAAGATATTTGCGCGGCCGAAGAAAGGAAAGGTACCGGGTTGCGGATCGAAGTAAAACGGAATATGCGCGTACGCGTAGAGAGTGCAGAAGGGTACGGTGGAGTGCGGGAGGGGGCGCATAGCGGACTTTTTAATTCATAAACAGCGGGGGTATACGTATTTCGATCCATTTCCATGCGTCGCGGCATTACGCGTTTTCCTTTTTATTACGAGCGGTCGCCGCAGTAAACAATTGTATCAGACCCGATACCGTATCAAGCTCGCCTGCCGCCGCGGATTTATAATCTCGCGCCAAATGTATAATCAGTATGCGTACGGCGGTGTGTACAAAGTGTGCGTCGCGATATGCAGAAATAATGCAGAATTCGAATTCGAGAACATGGCAGCGAGCGAACCTACGGCGGCCGTTGTCGTATCGCGACGTAACTGAGAATCGATAAAGCGGCAGAGTGCGAGAGTGCGGACGGAGAATGAAAGAAGAAAATGGGTGTGTGAGAGAGGAGGGAGCGAGAAAGAAAGAGAGAGGGAGGGAGAGAGAGAGAGAGAGAGAGGGGAAGGAGTGAGTCTCGTTTGAGATTCCTAATTAAATGCCGCCTTCGCTGGACGAAGGAACTGTAGCCACTGGCAGCGTAACAGGAGGCACTCTAATCACCCGGTCTTTCCCATTTCTCCACCGGGCAGAGTCGAGATAAGAGAAAGCGAGCGAGAGGGGCCGGAGAGGGTGGAGGGGAGGGAGGGGGACGGAAACCTAACCACCGCCTTCGCCTCCTCTCTGTTCTGCATCGGCGAGCTTAATTTCATCGTAAAAGAAGTATCGTCCGGCACGCCCATCCTGCGCACGTTCTTATCACGCGGCCGCTCTCGAAAAAGTCAGGTTTCAAAGAGGCGTCGCGCCGGCCCTTTGGAATTAACAAACGGAATTCGGAGTAAAAAATACGGCGGCCGTCCCTGAAATGCTGCGGCGTCTCTTCCGTACGTACGCCGGTACGTACCCGTGTACACGCACGCAGACAGGCGCACGAGACCGGTATACGGAGCGTGTACAGAGGGGCTGTAGAGGCTCGAGGCATGCATAAGGGGTGGCACAGGGATGCGAAAAAAATGCTGCACGGTCCAGATGCTTTTTGACCGCGTTGGCAGTACGCGTTGTAGTTAATAACGCGAAACGGCCGGAGGGGGGTGGCATGGGAAACCGCCGAAGGAGGAAAGTCGCATGCTGCGAGCGGAGGATGGAGAAGGGGAGGGATGCCTGAGGGAGCGGCGGAAGGAGGGTAGACAAAAAATACAATAATTTGGAAAACCGCGAACACACGATACACACCGGTATCTGCAGGGAACCACGCGCACTATGTCACGCGCTCTGGTTTGGGACACGGCAGCGGCGGCGGCGGCGGCGGGCGTCGGCGGCGTCGGCAACGAGGTCGTAGGGTGAAAGGGTAGGGGCGGTCTGGCCTGGGGGTGTCCGCTTCGCCCAGGGGGTGCGAGAGGGACAGCTCGCTCGCGAGGGCGGGTGTTAAACGCAACATTTTTCAGCAGATAAGTCACGTATGTTTAATTATGTATATTACTGCCTGCGGGGCTGAAAACCAGAGCACGACTACCTCCACCCTCCGCCACCCTCTCCTCCCCCCTGCCCTTCGCTCTGGCGACCGCCCGTTGTCTCGCGCACACTGTCGTTTGCCACGTGAAAGAGGGGAGAAAACGCGACCCGTTCGCCGCGATATTTTATTTTAATTATTAATTCCTGGTGTGCGTGGCCCGTAGCAATTAGGCGGCCATCCTGCAGGAATGCCAAATTCCGTGCCGGTGGAGACTCTATGTTCCGCCCTCGTTCCGTCTTTCTCTCCCCGGCCGTTCGCCACCCCAGTGTCGTCCACTCGCCGACACCGTGAAACTGTCCCGCATTCCCCATTTCTCCTATTATCCGCTCGGCCGGTATCCGTGCCGAACCGAGTCGCGGAAATTGGATGCGTTCTTTCGGCGATGGTCAAGACGCAATTTCATTAGTGTCGTCCGTTACTCTGCTCGCGATACAGGGCGTAAACGCCATGTGAGTTATACGCGAGATAATCTTTTGTTTTAGGGGCTTGGCGAACGTCCGATTAGATAAGTGTTCATTTTTACGTTACATAGTCTGCACTGTTTGAATTAATGAGTTTCTCGATTAAAAGAGACGTCGGGAAGCGTTCAGTAGTTCGCGAACGAACTGTTTTGAAATTGGTTCGCTGATATGGCAAAAGATGTTTTTGGAAATAGTGGGAAGAGATGGTTTACCTGACTGTACCAGTTGTGAAGTTGTTTGGCATGATTTAATTAAAGGAGGAGTGTTCATGGCAGAGAAATTTCACAAACTTAATGAAAATGAAAGAAACAAATTAACATTTCCAGCTACAAATATCGAATTCAGTGTACATATGCTTTTACCGTATTTATTGTGCTGTACGGTTTTACTTCTCGTTATACGAGACCTTTTTACTTATTCCATTTCATTAGAAAATACTTAATATAGTTTATATGCTTTTAATTGAAATTTCTAGATAAATCCATGCGGAATGTGTAAGATATTTTCTTTCCTGTTCTTTATACCATTCGATGGAGAATAATTTATATTGAATAATGGCACATACATTTTCATGACAAAAATATTCTTCGCCGTTAATTAAAATAAAACATTATATAGATCCTATACTGGTTATGCGCGTGCTAGCCATCTGCTGGTATGTCTTTCACTGTTGAGCGCGTGCGACTGACTGTTTAATATTTCGACCGCTCCGCCGGGAATCGATCCTGGATCTTTTGCTTATGAATCGCGCACTTTATCTACTACTCTACAACCTCCGTCCCGAGTTTAAGAGGTTACCTAATGCGACATTCATACGGTGCCATTGTCGCTCGCCTATATTAGTACGAGATTGCATGAGTCATATGTACGGCTTCTCTACTGATTAATCTATCTTCTCGCCTTGTACCCCGATTGAGTTGTACTTAGTTTTTTTGCCGTACATATTCTTACCATCCGAACATTATGGAACTATGCTACCGCGGAATTAACATTATCACATCGTCTTTGCATATGATGGCATACTTTTTAATTATTTTACGTTACTCCAATGCATTATATTAGGCGTTTTCATCAAGTGGAAGGCTGGGGTGGCGCTTCCAAGCGATTTTAAGTTACTTTGTCGGTGTTACCACTTTCCAAAGATAATGAGCGACCGAAATACGATACTAGGATGTTATGTTATGTGGTTTTTGTGATGATTTATTGAATTATTTGTGATAATTTTCTGAATTACGCGGCTTAGACGGCCTTTCAACGTAGTTTTATGCTACTCGGCTGATGCCAACGCTTTCCCATGACAATGACAGACTAAAATACGATTCTAGGTGAAAGGCACTCCCAAAAAACATAATAGAAGTGCTCAGAATACGATAGCTTCCGATATGTGGTCGAAGGTAAGAGCATAAACTGAGTAATTGATACAATTAAAGACAGAATAATTCTTAGATATTAACATCTTTTGAAACAAAATGATTTTTACTAGACAATGATATTATAATGTTATGCAGACCCTGATAATTCGGTACCTAATGATTAGCTAATGAAATATATTGAAAAATATTAAAGATGAACAGTCAGAAAAATCACTCTGCCATTCATATACCTGTGTAAAAATCTTTCTAACCCGTACAGCATATGAACGTGCAGCGCAAAAGTGTAAAAGTGAAAAAATGCCAGCATCCCACGGATTGTTAGGAAGAAAATTGTCGATATAGCCTGTCGCTAATACGGTAGAAACATGGCATAGAACCATAGAACATTGTATTACAGGGCTTTGAGAGGAGCGCAACGTCCGTTATACGCCACCGACACGACAGTCAATGTGTTAATGTAGATGCGGAATGAGCGTGACACGGGAAAGCGACGAAAAATAAAAGGCTCTCAGGCTAGGGGGAGGCTAGGGGCAGGCAAGCTCGGAGGAGGAGCGGAGGAGGAGCGGAGTCGACGACGGCTCTTTGACGGCGCTACCTGTTGTCGCTCCGCTTTTAATAATTAATATCATTATACACGCTCGAACGGTCAGAAGCAAAGCGCGCCATCGTGTATGTTATCTCGGGCAGCTCCGCTGTTTATGACTGTTTAGCCGTCGGGCTCTCTCGCCAGATAGGCAGATAATGGCCGAGCGCGCGTATCCTTAATCTATGCCGGGCAATAAAATGGCCTCTCGCAGGCGCAAAAAACACGTACGTCCACCTCCGTAGCGATGGGGGCCGAGTCGCACGTCGAATCCGACGAGTCCAATCTCCCGCGGTAGCTTCTCCTATTCTCGCAGCTCTATTCTCGCTGCTCTATTCTCGCCAACATCCGGCCAAGGGCGTATAGGGTGAGAGCGAGACAGCGGAAAAACGACGCAACTTCGAGGATAGCCGCAATTTCGCGGAGTGCCGGCCCGTTCGAAGCACGAAACGCCGGTAAGAAGTGACTACGATAATGGCGGATGAAGTTATCAAAGCTTAAAGTCAATCTCGACGGAGTGAGAGCGAGCTAAGGGCACGGAGGCTCGCCAGTAGCATATATTCCGTGGGAAACGGAGAGGAATAAAGAAATCGCGCGCCGCGGCCGAACTCCACTTCCCCGGGACGGTATAGGAAACCACAATCCACCTCTAATACGGTTAATAATTAATGGGAAAGCGAAGGCGGCCTCGTCAATCTTCCGGCTCAGAAATTGGCCGAGAGCGAAGGGGAAAGTAGATTTGCCAGAAGGATCGGAATAATTTACGCCGATCCCAGGAGCACGTCGACAAAACATATTCCCTTTGTCCGGCTCTCTACGGCATCCCATTACTCTCTCCCTCCTCTCACCCTCCGAACAGCTGGGGGGAGGGTGGGAAAAAAAGCGTCGAAACAGCCTCATCGAGCGATAATTGAGAATTGCGTGCCGGCGTGTTACGTGGAAAATCGGGAAAATGGGTTAAGGGGCTGCTCGCGGCACGCCATGCGGAAAGCGAACGTCAATTTTTTGGCGGATCGAAGGGCAGCCGAGGCGAGAGGGGAGGGTGAGAAGGGCGCGAGGAAAAGCCAACGATCGCCTACCGTTTACGTTCGTTAAAGCGAGCTTATCGATCATTCCTTTCGCGGTACAATCTTAATCATGTCGGGCCGGGCTGTTATTAAGTCCGGCCAAGGGGGTCGAGGAAGGGGTGGCGGGGCGGCGGAGGGGGGTGGATGACTTTAAATTCGCCCTCGCCACCGTAAGTGCGGCCTCAGGCCTCGCACGAAGTGGGGCTAATGCGAGGTGAATAAGGTTGTCGCGCGCCATTATAATTCATGCCGCGATATCGTCTGTTCGGGCGCGCGGGAATGCTCGGGGAGTAATTAAAAATTAAAATAAAAGCGGCGATAAGGCGGTAATCAATCACCGGGCAGCGAGTCGACCGGAGGCGAACTTTTCTGCCTCCACGGAATGCGTGCTCTCTCATCTCTCTCTTTCTCTCTCTCTCTCTCTCTCTCTCTACGCAGCCAATGGCCACTCCGATGCATATTCTCCGGCGCCGTGACATAAATAAGGAGAGGCTCGAACGTAAAAGGCCTCCTTTTACGACGCACGTCCCACGTAATACCTCATTCACCTGATGAGTTGGCAGGCCTGGGCTTCGTTAAGGGGCGCAGGCGAACGCCGGTTACTCCAGTTATTGCTACGGCGTAATTCCTGCCCTGCTCCTTCCTTATTCACGAGAGCTTCATCTAATTTGTCACCCGGTAGCTGTGCGTAGGAACGTCCCTCCGACCTCGTTTCCCACGTTAGATTCGTCGATTAACGTGCCCTACTCAAACTCTGCCTCCTACCGAGACTTTTCTAACCGACCTGTCTTGACGTTAGTTTACACTTTGATCCACCGAGCGGGAGGAAGAATTATCCTTAGATAAAAAAGTCGGCCGGTCTACTGACGAATTCACGAGGCTGTCGCGACACGACCGGATCGTACGTAACGTCGGGGGTGGCCAAACAGAACAGGGGGGAGGGGGGGGACGAGTTATTTCATTCACGGATTTCCCATAAAATCAGGGTATCGAGAGGTTGGTGTCGCGCATTTAATAATGCAGACGCCGGATGTTCATAGCTCGGCACCGCGCCTGCAGGGGTGGCAGGGGGGTGGCCGGAGGTGCGGATTGCGATGGAGGAAGAGAGAAAGAGTGAGGAAAGAGAGAGAGAGAGAGAGAGAGAGAGAGAGAGAGAACGGAGAAGGGAGGGTGGGGAAAAGGTTGCTGGCTGGATGGCGACGAGAGAGACCGGGTTAAATATTTCACCACGCATTTCCGCCATTGCGCCCAGAGGGTGGTTTAGAGTCGGGCTGCCGGGAGAAGGGGGCGGCGAAAAAAAATAGTACAATTTGGCGCGACATATTCGCCGGGCTGAATATGGATTTCCGAATGCGCGCGCGCGCGCGCATCGAGGAGATTTCTAGTTTCATAATTGATAAAGACGTCGGAGAATTTGCAGGCAAAGGCGGATAGAGATCGGGGGAGCGAGGTTGGGAGGGAGGGACAGAGAGATCCGGATGGAAAGGAGGGTGGGATTTTTCCATAACGGACGGCTTTTAACGTACAACGGCCGGAAAATCGTAACGGGAGAATGGCCATTACCGTGCTCGCGATCAGATATATCGAATTCACTCTTGCCGCGCATCTTAAATTTCCGTCAGCGCATGAGAGGAAGCGGGAGAAAGAGATAGAGAGAAAGAGAGAGTGGGAGAATAACTGCGCAGTAAGCTTCCTCGTCCGAATGCAACCTGTTAGACGATTCATCCAAGATTTTACTGGTTTAGACGCGCTCGCATCGGCGCATCTCGTGCGAGCCATTAACGTAATGCCCCTTAACCTTACGAACGGTTAGATGGATCGTGTCGGGGGTGCTTTGTCGCGCTATGGCTCGTAATAAACGCGATCCGTTTCCCGGCAGTTGCTCACGTGCACGAATGGCCTTATAGATCTCCTCGCAAAGCCCTTACGGACTCGTCGTCGCTACTTTATACACTTGAGCTATCCCGAACGCGGCGCCGTTAACGGCGAACGAAAAAAAATTAAAACAACGCCGAGGCGTCCTACGCTAGACTACGTCCACTCATAATCGGCGGCGAGGTAGATAGGTAGCTAGGGTAGATAAGTAGGTAGGTAGGTGAGTCGGGAGAGTGGTCTCTGCGACCGGAGTGGAAACAAAGGGACGGGAATATAATTTTCCGTTCATCGTCGCGCCGCGATGCATCATTTTCGGTGCAGAAGACGGTTTTATCGGGAGACCCTTTGATTTCTGCTGCCTCGAGATACCTACGTCCGAGGTGAAACTCGCGATCGATAAATCTTGCGGGAGACCGTCGGTCGGACGGTCGAATGAAAAATCTGGAGATCCACTTTGTTATTTATGCGCTCGCCGGCTCGCCAAGATGCTGGGGGTACTTGCGCATGTGGGACAGGATTATCATTTTTCCTCCGTGGGATTCCGGCGAGGCCGCTATTACTTCTCGAGTTCCTCTCGCGTGTCCTTCCTTCTTGCCTCTCCCTCTTCGGGTCCGTTCAGTTGGCCTCCTGCCTTCCTCTCTCTCTCTCTCTCTCTCTCTCTCTCTCTTTCTTTCTCTTGCCCTCTCCGTCCGGATCCTGGAATAGGAGTGCGCAATTTTTTAATATCGAACGCCAGCACATCGATCTCGACGATTTACATGAGAATTACTGGCAGGAGTCCCATGGGCTGGGAGTTGGCCTGGGATCATTCGCGTGCTGCTTTATAGCGCGGCGTGCCTTCGGGACACGCCGGGATCAGAGAGGTCCCATGGTATTTCCATTAGTCCTGAGCCGCTGGCATTAGCTTTACCTATTAATGAGGCGGACTAACCTGCGCACGGCGGGCCAGATATGTTTTGCCCCCCATAGGTTGTCCCTTACGTGACAAGCGCAAGCCTAGAATACGCGCGGCTCCTCCACCCGGGCCAAATTGACGAACAATATGCCGTCGAGAGTGTTCGGTGCTAGGGCCTGAGCAACGTCCTCGAATTATTTTCCTTATTATAATAGACCGACCATGATCCTCCGCCGACCCTAACTCCCGGCCTAATCTCGAAAAATTCCGGAGTCCGAGCTCGGAGGACGGCTAATCGGCCTTAACTGCGAACTTTCGCCGTCGGTAAAGAAAGCTTAAGGGAATTTGAATACGCTAAGGGCGAGGGGGAAGGCGCGGAATTCAGTGCAAAGTAGCTGAACGATGAGGGCCGGCAGCCGAATTAATGCGCGCGACAACACGGCCGGCCATATTTACGGCCGGAGGGCAGGATGGCCGCTGTTTCAGCTTGAACGTCGCTCGCTGATGTGGGCAAGCCTCTCATTACTGCGGCCGGTGAATGTTTCATTAGGCAAATCAGTGCTCCTGCGACCCCCGGCACCCTCGGCGACCCCTCCGCGGCCGCCACGCTTGGCCCGGTCAATTAAAATGAATGTGCGACCCCGTATAAGGCGTTCGAGAATCTCTGATACGCGTGAAACATCGATGTTCGATGCAAAACAACCCTCGATTTACATCGAAGATCCCGGCCTACAGATTCCGGAGAAGTACGAGCACGCGCTATCACTCCCTGCCGGAATTGGAAATAGTTTGAATTGATAATTATCGCGGGTAACTCCGCGTTCACCACCCCCTTCTCTCCCCGCTTTTTGTTCCATTCACAGTCTCCGCGGCCGTAGTCCCGTAAATTGCAAACTCCCGCGGCGAGAAAGGGAACCTACGTCCGCGGAACGGCCGTTTTCATGTTATTTGTTTAACGCGGGAGTGCGCGGGCGCGAGTTAACCGGCTGAGAGGAGAAAGAACGGGCGAAATAAACGGGGGTGGAAGAAAAAAAGGCTGCAAGGTGGAGATTGCGCGGAGAGGGCGAGCCGGTGCAGTGGAGGGGGGGGGGGGGCGAAAATGAAGTAGAACGAGTCAATATAATATGCGCCGTCTCGCAGATAAAATAGTGAAAAATGTAACGACAAAAGCCGAGAGAGCCCTAATTAAAATGCGGAACGCTCGTCAAACAGGCCGGACGGGGAACGTGTGAAAGGATTTACAGAAATTCCCGTCGACCGTCTCCGCCTCCCCCCCCCCCCCTCTACTCGCGAAGCGGCCAACTTTTTTAACGGGCGCCTATCGCACAAAGAAACTATTAATAACGTAAAGCGCGAAACGTCGGACTATTGTCGACTTTCTCTCCGCGCTGCTGTTCGAAATAAAAATCCCATGAATAGCAAAGTGCGTGTGAAAAAAGAGGCGGTGCGACCGGGCGGGCGGGTGAGGGGGTGCGGGGTGCGGCGATCGAGGGTGAACGGATCCGAGGCTCTCTTTAATTTAAATTCATTCGGAAACAATACGGACACATGCATTTCAGCCGCGCGATAAGCCCGCTAGCGTTTTCGAGCGCGACACGGGCTTCAAAAAAATTCTCATATCATATAGAGGGTGAGCGCGAGCGCGAGCGCGCGCGCGCGCATATTTCCCCCCCAAAATGCGTATCTCTTATTCAAATTGCACGGAAAATTCGGTACGTCCTGCGCTCGCGCAATTTATGGACGGACCGCACTTTGCGGCGTGTCACAGCCGCCGACCTGCACCATTGGTAGCTGTAATTGGGATTTATGGCTGGCGCCCAGTCCTTTATGGTGGGCCATGGTGCCCTTCGATGTACGTATACAGCTGTATTTGTCTCTCGGCCGCGTAAATAAAGCGCGGGAGGGGGCGTTGGGGGGGAGAGGGTACCGACTCTCGCACAGCAGGAAGAGTGACAAGGATGGCCTACGCCCGTTGGCCAGAGCTGACTGACAGGGGGTGAGAGGGGGTGGTGGGAGAATGTTTACGCTAGAGCACTCGCTGTTGCTCCAGCTCGAGCTTTCCCATGATCGGCGTCCATTTCCGGCGTTGCGCTGCTCGTGTCTCGCGCGACGAAGATAATCGATTTATCACATATGATTTTTTCAGCGACATTTCCTCAATCCTCTGTCATCCTGGACGTCGCTCGCTCGCTGGTTTGAATGGCCTTTTTCGACGCCTCTCTCTGTCTCTGTCTCTCTCTCTCTCTCTCTCTCTCCCCCTCTCTGTACAGTATTTGAACACTTCGTAGGCGCGCCGATTTTTTCCCCAGCGTTTGTTGAATCGTGTTTAAGCCAGGAGAGCGCTGATTTACTGAAAGAGACATTTGACGAGCGGGCCCATTCCCGAATTTGCGCGGTATTTAGAGAATCGGCCTGAGCACATAGCCGGAGGGGGGAACATTGTTCGTTAGAAATGTTATCAGCGATCGCCCGGTGGGACGCGCGTAATTAGAATTTTCGGCCGCGGAAAGCGTCTGCGGTGACGCTTAATGCGAGGACCGTTCTATAAATAAATTATGCAATTTTCAATAATACCTAAATGCCGTCATTAGCCCGGGATCACAGAACGACGCGCAGGCCGCGAAATGAAACGGCAACGAGAGCGGGCCCGAACACCCGCGCGCGCGCGCGCGCGCACAGGCGGGAATATTGAAAAGCTATCGGCTACGGGCAAATTCACTTTTCCGATTACGAAAAATAAGGGAGGAAAACATGGACCGCGTTGTCGGGCAAAAATTCAATAATCCGAAAAATCTAAAGGGTAAAAAACGTACCGTTGCCGCCGGACTCTCTCTCTCTCTGTCTCTCCTCCTCCTCTCGCCGTCCGCGGCCGCTGCAATCGCGAATGCAGCGACAATTAACGATTAACGCGGATATAATCTGACGGTATCATATATTCCGGGCCTCAACGTTCGCGTCCTGGGGAAAAAAACTCCCTCTAAGCCAGAAATCTAAATCAACGGGCGAACTCACGGTCGGGCGAGAGCGCGGGAATAAAGGCAATCTCGCGAGATGGAAGAGTGTTTTAAGGAAAGCGCACGTCCGCGGAAAATTTAATTGACGCGGACACGTGCCGTGGGGATAAAGGCGGCGCACGGACGAGCAGAGACGGTAAACACCATCGCTGACCCGCTCCTAACTCCGGAGTTTATCTATAGGGGAGGGGGTGAGGTGGGGGGGGGGGGGGGGGGCTTTTATGCGTGGCAGGCAGCTGCTCGGCTTTCTAACAGGAACTCGCCCCGACCGAGTAGTGCATACCCATGTCCGTGAGCCATAAAATTTCGTCTTGCTGTAGGCGCTCGCCCCGTCGTCTCATTTCAGTTGCGTTTTCGGGGCATCGGGCGAGCGTAGAACGGTACGGCCAACTGTTATATAGAGAGAGAGGTGGAGAGAGAAGGAGAGAGAAGCAGTGGACGCGTGCTGGAATACGGCTATGTTTGATTTAGCGCGGAATGTGGCCTGCGGCTAGTGCCACCCCAACCCACGCTAACCTCCCTCCGTCGCTTTCCAACCAACCTTCACATAAATGACTAACAATTATCAACAGGCCGGGAATACGACAAACAACGTGGGCTGCGTTACCTCTCTGTCTCTCTCTCTCTCTCTTTCTCTCCCTCCCTTTCTCACCCCGGAAAGCTGCACCCCCCTCCCGGTCCGACTCGCCCCGGTCTAAGTAAAAACTCGTTAATTAATTAACCTCTCCCTTTCTCCAGCGGGGGCTTTGAGAGCAAACACAGAGACGGCCGTGGAGAAATGACGCGCAGTAGGGCGAGCTTGCAGCTCGGTACCCAAGGGTGCCCCGACTAAACTCCCAGGATGTCCAAGCTCCGGAGGCCGCCGGCAACTTGCGGTAACCTGAGCCGACTAGTACTACTCTATGTACGAGTCTACCTACCCACCTACCGTACTCACTCTCTCTCTCTCTCTCTCTCTCTCTCTCTGTCTCGATCTCGCACCCTCCCTAACCCACCCCTTTGGAGAGCCACCCCCAAACAGGTCCCGCGCTCGCTTGTCCGCAGCCCTTAAGCCCACTGGCACGACTGGCGTGTGCATTATATTCTCTCTAAGCAAAACATACCCAGGAGCGTTTAGCCCTCGACTTTGCAGTTACGCCAGCCACTCTCCGACTATGAGAATTTCGCTGTGAGCGCTCAAAAGCTTCGTAAACATCGACCGCCGGCAGGACGGGGCGCGAGGGTGAGGAGGCGTGGGCGAGAGACGACGACGAAGGGTCGAAGGGATAGGCCGCTGCGGCCGACGAGAGGGAAAAACGTCCTGGAAATAGTCGCCGAATGAAGTCAGGTCCGTTCTTCATGTTTCAATGACTAGGCCGGCCGGAAGAAATGTCAATCTCGGATGACACGCCTGACCTTTCCCCGATCGACTACACTCTAAATGCCATGCGTCTCGCTCGATTATTTATTTTTCAATCTATAAGCGAACATTGTGCGTTAAATTGCGTGTCAGTTTCATTGGGCCGAAGACTGAACGTGGCGTGCCCGGCGGGCTGAAGCGAGCGGACGCGCGTGCAAAATTCTCGTCCTCCGAATCGTTCACTTTTTTTTCGCCCGAATAAACGGGAATATCATTGGCGGCGGCTACCCGGCACGGTTTGATGCACGCCTTGAGGCAATTACAACTTAATATGTAATTACGCTTCGATTAATAATTGTTTTCATAAGTTGGCCTGCCGCTGGCCGACGGGGCGTAAATTTATTATTCGCCCACGAGAGAGAGAGAGAGAGAGAGAGAGAGAGAGAGGCTGCCGATATTTCCGAGATACCGCCGAAGGTATTCGTCGCGGACGGTGTACATATTCAACATCGCGGGCTCCGGTGTAATTACAAATTACCCAGGCGCAGCCCACGGTATCATGGAGCTCCGCAATTATGCACTGCGCCGAAGTTAATCCAAATCTAACCTCGGACCTCATCCGAACCCGTCCATCGCTCCGGTTATCTTAACGCGCCAACATCCTATTCATCCCTTTATAACCGGTAAGCGGCATTACTCGCGGACAGAAACGAGGAGACACCGTTTATCCTGAATAATGGCCAAGAGGGTGGGGGGGAGCTAAGGAAAAAATGAACGCTCGAAGAAAGTGAAAGAAAGTGAAATGGTTTGTTTGCCTGCGAGGACGAAAGGCGACCGATGAGAGAGAAAGAGAGAGAAAGAGAGAGGGAGTGAAGTACGATGAGAAACAGGAGACGACGAAGAAAGAGGCAAAAGCACGGCCAAGAATGAGAGAGAAAAAATCAGAGGCAGAGGGATCGAGATCGAGGGTGGGAGAGTGAAAAGCGACGGACGGGGAAAAGTGAGAGGGTGGCTGAGCTGGAGAGAGAGAGAGAGAGAGAGAGAGGGTGAAGGAGGGTGGGAGGCATTCTCTATAACGCGGCTACCAGTCCGCGTTTGCGTTGACCCTGGAGGCTTTCGAGAAACGAAGCGCGTAATTACACGCCCAAGGGCGAACGCCGTTCCAAGCAACCCCCTAACTCACTCCCCGACTGCTTCCACTCTGCGACCCTCTTCCCCTTTCCACCCCCGCGGCCCACATCCCTTCCATATTCCAGCTCGTTCTGAATAAACACACCGGCGGCGGACTGACGGATGGACGGTCTCTCTCTCTCTCTCTCTCTCTCTCTCTCTCTCTCTCTCTCTCTCCCTCTCTTTCTCTCTCATCCTCTCTCTCTCTCTCTCCCACTCTCTCCGTCTCATTCTCTTCCTCTGTATAGGCCGCGGCAGTGCCGGCGAGTTACATGTAGGCGCAAAAACATGAGCGCGGGTCAGCGGTTGGTGAATATCGTCGGCCGCGCGCGAGTCTGTGCTGGTTCGTACGTGCGCGACCGATGCGTTCGCCAACACTTCGCGAGTGAAAAGACGCTGATCCGCAAAAGGGTACCTTCAAAGTATGACCTCGAAGGGTCGCGGAAAGGAATTTTTTCCGCCGCTTTCCTCCGGCCGCGCATAATGACCGAGCGTGGGCGCAGGGCGGAGGCCCGTTTCCCAAAATCTATGGACGATTGCCTTCTGCGAAAAGTAGTTCTTCGGCCGGAGCAAGTCGGGCAGAGCGAATCAGGGAGTAGAAGTCGAGCGGTGGAAGTCAGCCACAGCTTGGCCGAGAGCGAGAGAGAGAGAGAGAGAGAGAGAGAGAGATAAGAGAGAGAGAGAGAGAAAGAGGCGAGCGATTCTGGAACACTTTGCCGGCTCGCGAAATTGGGGCAGGATATTTTTTGTTAATACTACCCGGCACTGCGCCGAGGAGCGAGAACGCTCTTTTATACCTGGTCTACGTGTTGTTCGGAATTAACGCTCGAGCATTCGCCGACGCGGGCAAGAAGCTGGCCGAGTGTGAGTCTGCCTGCGCGCGAGCTTCTTTCCTCGCCAAGCGTAGGCGGCCTGATCATTTTTTGTTCGATGCACCTGTACGAGCATCATCGAACGAGAGAGCGTGGGGGTAATCTAGCCTAGGGCGGCGAGGAAGACGAGCGGGACACTCGAGACCGAATCTGACCTTCTATCAAGCCCGGGACGTACGCTGGAATCGGACAAAGCGCGCTCGTTAATTTTATGGTCTATTACGCAAGCATTTTCGAGTTTTCCGCGACGCCCCCGGCAATGCACTCGCCGTGGGGGGGGGGGGGGGGTTTTGGAGAAGTACAAATTGCAATATATCGGATGTCCTTTTAGCCCTCGGTTAATTTACAATGTCCGCCGCGTAAACAGCGAACAAAATGCGCAACTTCCAAACAAGCGCCGAGTCGGACAAAAAACAAACGTCGACGGTAGGTAAACGCGACGCGGAGCGTCGCAGTCCTCCCGGCTGCAGTTCGGCGCAGTCGACGCTGCAGTCCGTACCCGGGCCGCACTTGGTTATTTGACGTTCGCCGATTAAACTTCCTGTCTATGCGATGCCGCTGAAATAATGATATCTGAGGCGCGTCGGCCGGAATATTCGACGTTCTCGACGTATATTTACCTGAACCCTTTATGCGAGCCGGGAAACAGCTGTTCCCGCTGGATGAACAGAGAGTGGGTGCAGGGAAGGTGCAGGGCCAGAACGAAAACGGCATTAAGAGAAACAGACGGACGGGGAAAAATGTTTCCCGAGGATGAGTGCGGCGTAAACCGGCAGTGCCGCGGAAGCACTGGGCCACGTCATTCCGCGAATTTTTGCCGTTCATGTTTTTCTTGCCCGCAGAATGAACTCTCCGGGACCTCGAGTAGGAGCTAAGTCGGAGGTGGTAGGTAGGGGGGGGGCAGGGGGAGAGGAGGCTGCCGGTTGTAATTTCTCATACTCCAGGGGATCTCGATGCTCCGCGTTCCTCAACTTCTTCCTTCTCTCCGTTTCTCCGCGAGCGTGGCATACTTCCGGTGCCTCGGCCTCGCGCGCAAAACCAAATCCGACTTTCAAGCATTTCCAGAAACGAAAGTCTTCCCCAGCTCGCCCGATCTCAGCCTTCTTCCGCCTCCCCCCCGCGCCGGGCCTGGAAAAAGTGGCCGCCGCTGAAAGGAAGACTCGCGAATTTCCAACTTCCTCAATTGAGGATGCAGTGGCTAACGATCGTCCTCTTATTAATCCTTCCCGCCTCATTTTCCGGAGAGACGAACGGCTTGCCATGGCTGCCATCGTCAATGCACGTAGAGTTTACCTCCCGCTTATCGGAACAGGCTTTCAGCTCCAGTCTGCAATACATTACACACGCTTCCCGCGCCTTACTTTTATTATCCTCCGCTTATGCGGCGGGAAAATGAAATTTTGCCGGGAGAGAGAGGGGGGTGAGAGGCGAACGATTCGTCTTATGGGATTAAAAAGCTCCTTAATTTCCCAGGCGGGAGCCTCCGCGCTCTTCCCCGATAACACCTTCCTGCATTCACTTTCTGATACGCTGAACTACCCCCGGAAAAGCGAACTCTGTCGTCCGGAATATTGCAAAGGATATTCAGACACGGTCACGTGTCGCTCCGGCGACGAAAGGCGGGGAGTTGACGCACTTAAATTAAACGGAATTACATATCAAGAGGCTCGGCACCCTCTGACATGCTAATCGACCGAAATACAGGAGCCATCCCTCCCGCGTCGACTTTTTTTCCCCCCAGCCAGCCGACTCTTATGAAAGATGCAGGCGGGACGTCACTCTCCATTTCTTCGGGATGCCGTCAAGTCCGCTTAAATATATACGAGCAGTAAGCGTACCTTGAAAATGCGCACGATCGGAGGAACAACGCACCTCGCACCACCACCCCCCCTCATCTCCATCTGCCTCTTTTCTTTTCACCCCTCTCGCCTTCCCCACTCCCCCGACGCTGTCCCGTCAGCTCGTTCAGAATTTATGGCCGCCGTGTTTCACGAACATACATCTTCGCGAATGGATAAATCCATTTGCTCGTTCTCTTTCAATGAATTGCGTCGGGCCAGCGCGAGATTATCGGGCGTTTAACCGGAAATTCGTCGTCTAGGTGGTGGAGGCTAAGAAGTCGGGAAATTGCTGATTACGAGGGCGCGATCGGCGCGCATAATTTTTCCTCCCCCCGAACGGGATAAAGGATGGGCAAGGCTTTTGTGCCGATTCGCAGGCGACGATTAGCATCAGTAGGGCAAGAGGCGGGCAGGGGGGGGGGGGGGCAAAGGTCGAGACAAACGGCGAAGCGGCGGATGGCGAGGGCATTTATTGCACTCCCGGAGTCACCCCGTTAATTAATAAAGTACCAGCGTAAACTAACAGTTTTACTGCGGGGGGCCCGGCCAAACTTAATACAAGAGAAACAGCTTTTGTTTCTCCGCGGCGGAGTAACGAAGTCTCCGAGGCGAGCCGTGGCAAGGCACCGGGCAGATTACTCGCTGCATACTTAAAACCTTAACAACCGAGCGGTCTGAGGGAATGTTCGTCCCTTTTCCACCATTCCTCGTTGTATCGCCGAGACCTACAGCCTGCCCTACCTAACCTCCTCCTCCTCCTCCTCCTCCTGCCCCCGCGCGCGGAGAGCCACCTTTCCCTCACACCCTGGCCACGGATCCTGCAGCCCTCACTCTCGCTCCACTTTCAGAATTTTTCGCCTAACGAAGAAGCTCGGAATTTCATTACCACCGAACGCGCCACTCTTCCCTCTCTCTCTCTCTCTCTTTCTATATCTCATTCTCGCCTTTTCTCCGTTTCTGTCTTCGCCTAGCTCTTCTACCTACCCACTGGGCGCCGATCCTAGTTAATGGATACGCCCGGTAAAAACAGTCGAAACTCGCGAGACTAACATAGCGACGCGGTTCTCGAATAACGAACAATCACACCGTCCTTAATTCCGGGTACTTTTGACTTCCCGGAGAGTCTGCCAAAATTTCTAACCGCCTCCTCACCGGAGTCCTCTCCTCGAACGAAATAAGAGTCGGCGAGTTCGGCCGAGGGTCGTTGAAAAAATAACTTTTTCATTCGGCCTAATGTCCGCCCGCTCGGAGAGGGTTGGATTTATGGTGTCGGCCTCGCGGGCGAAGTGCGCCGAGGCCGGCAGTGCTTACGAGAGTTTGCCGCAAGAATGTTGTCTGCCACCCTCCCCGGTCCTCCTAAATATCGTCGGTGGCGTGCAACCCCTTCGCACGGCGACGACGACGAGGAGGAGGACGAGAAGGAAGCTGACTGCGCAACCGGCAAGCGGAACGGTACCGAGCTGCCTTGCCAGCTTGTTTTTCGAGGGCTTTCATTACGCGTGCCGTAGCTGCATTCGCGATTAAACCGCTGAGTTATGCGCATCTGCATTTTTAGCGTGCCACACTCGCCCTCCTCGTCACTCGGTCATCGCGCGCCTCCCACCCCCGCCATTCATCCCCCATCTCGCCACTTTCTCGGCTCGGTCACACTCTCTCTCTGCTGCCCGTTTCTTTCCTGTTTTTTTGCGTGGACACCCGGTAGGCACCGTCGACTTTCGAACCAGCGATCATTTCCCTGCTTTTCCGAGTTACGTGTTGCCAATTTGTTAGCTGGTTATGCGGTTCTCTCGTCTTACGGGGGTAGTCACCCTGCTGCGGATTTACGCGAAACTTTGCGCCGAAACGAGCACGCACGATTCACGAAATCATTTCTTCCTCCCGTTCGACTTTACAGCCGTTTTCGAGCCCGGGCTGGGAGTATAATTTTACAATAGTCTGCTCGGGTACAGTTGCTACTCCTGACAAGCTTAATTAAATTAACAAATTACCGCGATACCCCGGCAGTTATTAACGCGATCTCGAATGGAGGATGGGTCAGTGCGGCCGGGGATTCTATGGGGGTAATACGGCATCGGTCGGTTCGCAGTGGGCGCCATACGGCGCGCGGCCAAAAGGGACCTAATTAGTAATTTAACGAAATAATAATGTTCACGCTAACCGGATCTCTTTCCGCGTGTTTACAAAGCCCGCCAGGTTCAGAGCGAGAGCCGTACACCGGTGCGTATCGTCCGCGCATTATTCATCCCCCGGGCGTATTCGAAACGGCCCGGGTGGGAGGGGGGCTGGTAGAGGGGGGGGGTGGCGTCCTGACAAATATTTTCCCCTTTTCTTCGACTCTCTTTCTACCGGCAGGCACACACGCGAGCGTTACGAACGTTCCCGACCCACCCTTACACACACGCGTGCACACGGTCTGTTCTCTTTTTCGTCGCGCACGCGAGGGGGCGGAGGCTGAATTATTAAGGAGCCTTTTTTGGATAAATTATTCGGAAAGAGCAGCCGGAGACCGATTGCCCCGAAGACCCAGCAGTAGGGTGATGCGATATGATAGGAACGTGGAATACCAATGGGCGTCGAGGCGGGGTAGTACAGGTGTGTGAGCGCGATAGGAATTGGCGCCGGGAGATGGGATCGTGCGAGAAGATAGCGATACAGCCTGAGCCGGCTGCTCGACTAGGAGGGTAGGGGAGGGAGGACGAGGGAGAGGACAGGGGGTGAAGACTGCCGAATAGGGGCCTGGGCTGTCCTGAGAAACGACGATAGAGAAAAGGTACTCGAGTCGTCAATGTTGCACGTGCAACCCGCAACCGTGAGGGCGAGGACTATCCAGCCACCGCTATTGCTCAAATGTTACTGGGCGTCGCGGACGGCGAGGCTTGCGGGGGTGTGCGTGCTGGGAAAGGGGTGCGGAGGAAATAACAGGGACGAAAAAAGCCGGCGGCCCGGGGAGTTTTCGACTGCCGTAAGAAAAATACGCGGAGACATATCGAAATGGGGCTCAGCGTGGGTGGCGACCGTGTGTCGAGAGAGGGTGGGGGGTAGAAGAGAGAGAGAGAGAGAGAGAGGGATAAAAAAATCGACGGCGAGGTGGGGAGGACGGTGGGCATTGCGAGTTGAGTATACAAGTTTCACCGACGCGTTCTTATTTTCTAAACAAATACACCTCTGCGGCCCTACCCTTCCGGCTAGGGGCGGGGTGTGTGTCGAGAACCGGCTTGCACACGGGTAGCACATGCACAGCTGTACACATACCGTGGCAGAGACGGTGGCGCACACCGATTGAAAGCGGGATCGTTGCGTTGGTGTACGCACACCGTCGGCATGTTTGTTTGCTGGCATAATACGCGGAGGCGCGCGCCCGCGTGCGCCAGAGAGCGCGCCGAGGGAAGTTTTGCGCTATTGGAAGTCGGACGCGGGGTGTATCGGGTCCAATAATGAATTGTCAACAGATAATGCGAAAGGTAACTTTTCCATTTCGCCTCTCCCGCGAGTTGTTTCTTCCGGACGAACGGTTTCCTTTAAACGTCCGCCGCCGGGCTCTGCCAACTGAGGGGTGGAACAGGAGCGGAAGAGGAGAGCAGCGAGGGAGGGGGGGGGGGGGAGGGTATATACGTTTAATAGACTTTCCTTTCAGAGGCGAAAAGGAGTCGGATAAGCGGCGGCATCCTAAGCAAAATTCCCTTTTCAGCGGTCGCGATACTCGCTCGCGCGGCTTTCTCCAAATATTTTTCCTCTTCCGTACGAAACCTCTAATTCCTCCCCACCCTCCGAACCCCTACCCAGGTAGCCCTTCTGTCCGCGCAAAAGGCAGTCGGCGGGTAACTTCGACTATTGGCCGGCTTATTTAACGTCTCGTTAGATAAACGACTCGACCGATGTCGGACGAAACTAAATTATTCCGTCGTCCCGATATTTTTTTCCCCCTTCGCGTAATGACGCAACATATCGTTCCCGCGGGGGCGTACCGGCAAAAAGGGAATCCATAACAGAAAACCAAACCGATACTCGGCCTCGGGCGGAATCGACGAGTAAACGCGAAACGCTCTGCCATACTGGCGTACGACATTCGTGCACGCACACAGAAGGGGGAGGGAGGGAGAGCGGTAGAGAGAGAGAGAGAGAGAGAGAGAGAGAGAGAAGTGAGGCGCTTTTTGAGCTTGGAGTAAAAAAAAAAAAAAATAGCGTCCTGTCGTCGGAGGGCGAGAGAGTCGGCTCGCATATTAGTTCCGCGCAGCCATTTTAGCCCGCGTACTCTTTTAATACCGCCGCCCCGCCCTTAGCTCGAAAAACCGCCCTCGGACAAAAATCGATCGGCCACCGGGCGGAATTTCTCATCTGCCGTGAGTGCTTTCGAATTTGTCGAAAAGAAACGTATGCGCGCGCGAGGCCGACGTTTTCGGCCGCTCCGTGGAAGAGTCCCTGGAATTCACGTTCTTCCGGAGTGCCATCTAATAACGGGGGGAGGTGGAGCGAGAGGGGGGAGAGGGGGGGCGGCAGCGGAAAAGCGCAATACCGGGAAATGGAGTGAGTGGCGCGCAGCTTCGAAAGTGGGGTGGGCTTAGTCTCGCGCCTTCGAGCGAAATTGAAGGCAAAACGCGAGCGTTTCGCCATTGAGAGAGGCTTCACCGTTGGCCGAAATTTACGGAAAGCCGTTTGTTTCGCGCAAAAAAAGGGCGCGACGCGTGGGACGCGTTTTAGGCGAACCGACGTCGCTGGCCAGGACCGTGCACAGAGAATGGCTAGCAGTTTGAAACGTTAACGGCCAAAAGCTTTCAAGTATGCCCACGCCACTGACCCGTTTCCTTAGTGAGATCGACGCGTGGTAGGAAAAGTCTCATTGGCCAGTTTACCGGCAGCTCGGATCGGGTCGGTAGGATTTTTGGCGAACGCGCGGCGAACCGGTGCGCCAAAGGGACAGGCGAAAGGGTAGCCAGAGGGTGGCATAGGGGTGGGTTGAGCGGGAACGATGGGAAAACGTCTGTTCCGCCGAAAGCGAGAGGAGGAGAAGCTAGACTGACGTAAGAATAGCGGATTTCTCGCGGGCTGACAGAGGGAAAAACTTGTCACGATGACAAAAGGACAGGGCTGCCGAGTGGGTGGGCTGGATCGAATGTCTCTCTCTCGCGCGATTTGCGCCGCGAACCGGGGAGACGGCTGTTCGAGGGATGAAGAGGGTTGGAGGAACAGGGTAAACCGGGCGAGAAAAGAAGAGAGTGAGAGAGAGAGAGAGAGAGAGAGAGAGAGAGAGGAAGAGAGAGTTCATGCACCTGGCCGTGCATTCGAGATGTAAAGAGAGGTTCGAGACTGAGGGCCGTGAATAAAAAGTTGCAAACTGCAACACCCCGTGACACACAATGGCCTGCAAACAGAGAGGAACGTACGCAGAGATCAGGAATAAACCCCACTGCAGCGCCGGTGGGCGCATTGCGCAAAACCCCCTTGCCTGTCCCGCTCTCACCCCCCAAGTGGCGGAACCGGGCGCCGGGAGGGGTAGGGGGTGGCCGCCTCGCTCTCCGCGACCGACGGGGGGTGCAAGGAGGTTACCACCATTACCCTCTTCCACCTACCGCACTCACCCCCTCTCACCCTTCCCCTCCTCCCCCGTTGCCGGCCTTCCCGCTTTCTACCTCCGCGTTTCCCCATATATACGCTCCACTTTTACCCCCGCAACACCCTCATCCCCCCGACAGAGGCCGTTTGCCCATTCAAATACTGCCTCTCACTCTCTATCTCTCACTGTCATGTTTCGCTTCCTTTTTTTTCACACTTCCCTTCATCTTCGTCTTTTTCCTCCCTTTCCTCCGTAACGGTTCCTCTCGACGGCGGCGACCGGCGAAGGGCCTCGTCGCCCGTCCTCCACCCCGCCCTCTCCGCCATTTCTTTTTCTCACCCTTTTCACACCTAATTGGGCATTTTGCGCTGCACTGGCCGAGATATTATCACGGTAATAGCCATACGAAGTGCCGGGCTACGGCTCTCGCGTACAATGACGCAATTCCGCCCGGTATTCCTCTCGCTCCCTTCCGTTCTTCCCATCCCACTTTTACCTTCTCCCCCAACCTACCGCCGCCTCGTCCTTTGAACAGCAGCCACTCACCCTCGAAAACTTCGAGCGCATCTTTATTCCCGGCGAGTCCTCGCCAAAATCGTCGATCGACGTATCGCCCCCCCCCCCCCGCCCCCTCCCCCCTCCATCAGTCCCCGGTTCGCAGAGCCCCTAATTGCAGCCTTCATACGCCGACGAGCGCATATAGAGATACTTCGCATGGCGGAACCGCGAGAGCTCTAATACGGTCCGCAATGCGTGCCGTTTGACGTAAGTTTCGCAGACTGGCGGTTGGAAGTTCAAAGAGGGGAAGAAAGATTACTGAGCAGAGTCGCGGATCCTCCTCGGCCCCGGGAAGTATCGTCTGTCGCCCAAGGCTTTTGAATCTAAATCGGGTCCGGAACCCCCCGTGTCAATACTTCCGTTCCGATCGCGTAGAGATCAGTGGCGAGATCCCGCGGTCTGTAACGGCGGAAGCTGGGAGGGTTTTCCGCGGCTTCGGAAAATCAGCTTCGAAGAACGCGTTACGTTCCGCGGTGAAAATTTACAGATTCCACGCGCGGTGACCCCATTAATATAAATTATGAAGTAACCCCAGGCACCGGGGTCTCGAACAGGGTGGCCGGCATAAAGCGCGGCTTGCCATTAAGAAACCTTGGGATTTGCCCTCGTACCGAATACACTGCACGTGTTCTTTATGTTTATGGACACGGCAGTCGCGCCTTTCAGACGGAGTGTCGCGATCATGGCTGTTCATAAAAAACAGAGCGAGATCGAGGGAGGAAGAGGGGGAGGTGGGGTAGATGGGAGAGGACACGACTGGGAGGACTTTGCATATTGTATAAATCGTCCTGGGAGCCATTCCTGTCTGGCGCGGTGAGAAAAAAGTCTCGCTCGCCTGCGAGGAATTACAGTGCGAAATCCCAGGTGGCGCGTGCGATCGATAAAATTAGTTTTGCGAGAGGAGTGTGTCTTACGCTCGTGCCGCTTGAAGGATCGAGGCCCTCCCGGAAAAACAGAGAGGCCCTCCCGCGCTCTCGGATAATTCGTCGGCCCGTTAGAGCGACAGGACGAGAACACGAGCCCGGTCGGCCCGCGAAGCGTTTCGGAGCTACAAACGAGACTGTCAATAGTAATTCATCTTGACAACGCTTCTAACGAGTTTTTCGCCCCGTGAATTATACCCCTCGGCCCGTTTATGCGGCCATTTCCTGCCCGGCCCGCGAATAGCACGCACATTCGCACTTCGGAGCGGTAAATATCCTCCGGAATATCGTTAAGGGGTCGCCGAGGGGTGCAGCGGGGCAGGGGCTGGCCCGCGGAAGGGTAGTTTGAAGCGGTCGGTAGCAATAAGGGCCGGAGATCGTCGTTTTCAGCTAATTTCTCCGCTATCTTTGGCAGCCGATATATGATCGTTTCTGCGCCGGGGCTCGGTGTGTAAGCATTCGTTAGCATAAAGGAACCACGGCTAACCCCTGACTCGTATCGCGACATTATCGGCCCTCTGGCGCGGTCGTTAACGGAGTAACTGTAATTGAACCGAGCGCCGGATCGAGAGAGAGAGAGAGAGAGAGAGAGAGAGGGAGAGAATCGGAAAGACAGTGGCTCTCACTCGGACTGCCGATCCTCGTCGATTCTAATCCACTCCTCGGACTTACGGGGAACACACGATTCGTCCCGATATCGAGACTCCCCCCTCCAAAGACATTCTGACCGATCCGCGACATCGTTAACGCTAATCGAAGAACCGAAGGTACCCCAGCTCTCCGGAAGAAGTGCCCTTTCCCAACGGCGCAGTTACACTTAAACGTCCCGAGAACAATCCCACGTCTATTTGGTCCTCGCGGAACGACCTGCCGAACGTATTTGTCCGCTCACGAATCCGCTTGGCATGCTGGATCGTCCGGGAATTTACAGGCGTCGAGACGGAGGACAGCGAGTGACTATCGAACGAAAATCGCTCTTCGCGAACACGCGAGAGGTTCCGCCGAACGGTAGGGCGAAATAAATCGAGGTTACAAGATGTAATTCGACGCCAATAACCGCTGGCCCCTCTCCTCAAACAGATTAACTGACGTTAGTCGTGCGGCGAGCCGGTTAACGGTTCGCTTCGTTGCCTGTAACGGGCACTTTCGAGTGTAACGAGCTTTTGTATTAATTTCTTTGCCCGTGGCCCAGCTAACTCGGGTACTACCCCACACTCCTCCCTCCGGCTGGGCCCTTCTCATTCTTCGCCGAGTCTCGCCCGTTCCTCTCTCTCTCTCTCTCTCTCTTTCTCTCTCTCATACTCACACTCTGACGAAGCCTTCTTTCTTTCGGCGAGACGTCGTGCCAGCTATTCCTCCGCGGGAACGCGAATTGCCCTCGGAACCGGCGGGAGGCACTCGACGGTTTCTAATTCTTCCCCGGGCCGAACTAACTTTCCAGTCTTTAGACCGTTCTCATTTAGCCTCTCAGCTTAACGTCTTTGAGCATTATTACCCACGTTCGCCCGGCTCTCCCTTTCTCTCGCCAGCTTCCACTCCTTCCACCCCTTCCTCTGCCCACCCTTTCCTCCTCCTCCTCCTCCTTCCCTTATCCTTCTTTCCCGCGGAACGTACTTCTCACTTCTTCGTCTTCCTCCTCCCTTCCCGGGGCTGGCTCATACAATTCTGTCCGCCGTTCCTCCGAAGCTAATAGTCCGCATCTCGGCATTCGGAGAATGCAGTTTTCATAGGAGGGACTTTCCCTCCTAAGCCGTTAGAGGCGGCGTGTCGCGGAACTCTCGGAGCAGCGTCGGTTGATTCTCGATTCAAGATTCATCGGCAGCGAGCTCGGTCAACCCGACTCAAAAATTCAGCCCCGACAAGCTGACGATGGCGTTACAGCTCGATGCAGCGACCGGAGAACGGTGGGGGCGGTTAATTATTAGGCGGGGGCAAAAGTTCGAGTCGGTCGACATTTCGAGTTTGTGCGTTGAAACAATAGCTAACCTCCCGCCCCCGCCGTCTTTGGCCGGACGAAGACAAACTCATTGTCCGTCAGATTGTGCCACGAGCTAGCCTGGCCACGGCCAACAGCGGGCGACTCGAATGAAAGCCTCATGTCGCGCAAAATAAATAATGTAAATGCAAACGTAACCTAAAGCGTTATTTCATGCAGGCTGCCGCGAATTCATTGCTCGAAGTTTGCGATGTAAATATTTACCGCGCTCCGGAGGCGCCCGGAGTCAAAAGAAGGAGAGGGGGTGGAACCGAGGGGGTGGCTTCGATTGCACGCCCGATGCCCAATGTCGCAGGCTGCATTTCGCTAGCCGATCATTGATCCACAAATTCCGATTCTAACCTGGCCCCCTCCGATATCGGCCGAACGATCCGTCAGGCGGCTCGAAGCGTGCATCGCGTTAAATTCATGCAAATGTCTTGAATACTCATTCGCTCAATTAGATCATTCCCGTCCGTCGTTCAAGTTCTCCCACCCCTTCCGCATCTCCCGTCTCGGTCGTCGATTTATTTCAGAGCCATTTGACATTAAATTCCGGGGCGCAGATGAACATTTTCGGATTATGAGCGAGTGGCGGCGGTGAAAGGCTCGGGTAACGTCAACGTGGATTACCGAAAATCCTCTTTGGCTGCACTAAAAAAACATTTGCAAGCCCATGGCCGAGCGAGGCAGAGAATAGAAATGAAGGTGGTGGGCAGGTGAAGTGATAGCGAGTTCTTTTTTCGATAAAAAGTGGACGGCTCTTGGTTGGCGCGGTTTTGCCAGTCTCGAGCGAGAGAGAGTGAGAGAGGGAGAGAGGAGGGGGGGTAACACTCTCATCGTGGAGAGGGTGGATCCCCTTTCCGCCTCTTACGGAACGTGCGCTCGCGCGCTGCGCAGCATGTCTGCCAGGTATAGAGCGGACAATATACGTGCTTAATGGGGAGAGCTCGCGAATAGCTCGAGGAAACTTCTCGAAATATCACTCGGCTGGTCCCTAAACCAACCGACGCAATGGCCGGTATTCCTGTTGGAAGCGGAATAATATCAGCTGTAGGGGTAGCGTAGCAATTTCATTACCGTAACCACTGGGTACCCAGGCATTCGTGTGCAACCGACAATGCCCTGCACGTTTATGGAAGGGACAGCCTATATGCGAGATTACACGACTGTTCAAGTATAGCCGGCCCCGGCTGATACTGCCGGTGGTACTGCCGGTGGTGGTGGTGGTGGTGGGTACTGCCGCTTGCTCCGCTCCGCTTCTGCTCCGCTTCTGCTCTGGCCCGCTCCAGCGGCCGCTTCCACCGCTGCCACCGTCGGGACTGCCACCGTCGCTCCTGCTAATTCACCCGAGAGCCGGCCAACTCCGTTCGCCAACCTACGGACGAGCGAACCGTATCAGAGCAACTCCCATCAGAAACGCCGTGTCCGAGCTACGTCTACTCGCCATCCGTGCGTACCTACCCCACCTACCCCACCTACACCACCTACTCCTACCTACCTACCTACCTACCCGCCTCGACTATCAAGCACTAACTGACCGGCCAAGGCGCGTGCGCTCTCCTAATGAGGACTTTCCGAAGGGCCAGCGATCCTATTTCCGAACCCCCGAAACTCCCTGATGTGCGAACGCGCTGCTCATCGCTCACGGCTCGTCGATAGATTCCGAACAGGATGCCCGTGCCGTTTCAATTTGTCCGAGAACTGTTGCATGCACACGGCGGAGTGGAAGCTGCGATTTCGTATGGCCGACTCCCTTGCCAAGATTCGCCGGATTAAAAAGGGCGTCCTGGCAATTCGCGCCCGCCAGGAATATAGTGGCAATTCTGCGGGACAAACTGCCCGTTCTTCCGTCCTTGCGTCCTGCATTTGCCGTGCGAGGCTGGTACGTGAGGAGTCGGAAGATCTAATCAGAAATTTTAGCCGACTGCCGACCGAATTTGCCCCAGGACTTCGATTCCGCGGGCTGCGGACCTCTGCCAAGATTCGGCCGGAGGATATTAGAGCGACAATTCGCCGGATTCCGAGCGAAGAGCTTGCAGTCGATGGCTCAAACTTTCGGAAGGGGAAACTCCGTCGATCGCGTCGATGAGAAATGACGCGACCCTCACCAGCCGGGATTGAAAGGGCTCCGGTGAAAAATTCTGCGAACTCGCGGATTCCTGCAGGGTGCCGCGGAAGCTGACTGAACATCTGGACGAATGGCCCTGCATTGGACCGGTCCAAGATATCGCGGCTGGGCCCTTTGTCGTAATTCCCGACAGAAGGAGAGAGGGGGAGAGAGGTGGGCTGGGGGGAGAGGCGAATGTTGAACTTAAGAGGCCAGAGGGCACGGAAAGCGTAATGAAAGAAAAGTGTAGGACTTTAATTAGGTTCGCTCGGGCCAGGAACAAACCCGGAGTTGACAAACTACCTCCATCCAGCGTCGGGCGTCCTTCTGCGTCTCTGTTCCGTTAACTTAAGGCAGTGCGCGTTGTTTTCCCGGGACGGTGGCTGCTCGTCGGGCCAGGGGCGGCGGGAAGGGGCAGTTACGGGGGTTGGGGCAAGGGAGGGTGGGTATAGCGTCGCCCCATCATCTCCTAATAAGACCCCGGCTCTCTTATTTAGCCGGACCTTTTTTAGGGAGAAAAGGCAGTAAATTGCGTAACGCTACCTCGAAATTGCCGGTTCCTCCGCTTTGTCTCCGTTGCCCTCCTTCGCGAGCAAAACCAGGGACGGGACAAAAGTACGATTTGCCGGAAGTCGCTCGGCCCGCATCCGGTCGGATGGAAGAGGTCTCCAGTGAAAATTAGCGTGGCACAACTGTCGCCTCTGCATCAAACTGCACTCGCGAACGAGAGTAGGCGCGTCTAACCGTTCATCGATGCCGCCGAGCGACGCTCGCTACTTACTCGCCACCCGTTAACTCGCGAACCTTACGATAAATCGCAGCCGTTATATTAAAGGCGCGGCAGTCTGAGGGATATTGGAAATTTAGCGGGATTCAGCGAGCTCGGATCGCTGAATTTTCCACGACGTAATCTTAGCGGGCTGATCACGAACGTAGTAAAACTAAGTAGAACAAGCCGGCTTTAGTCAGACGAAGTCTTTATCTCCCGGCGAACGTCGTCCGTGCGACGTCGCCAACTTCGGAATTGCGACGTTACGGCTGACGACGCGAGGGGCGGGGGTGAGGGCGAGGGGAGGGGGTGGCGAAGTTCGAAAAAGGGAATTTTGAGAGCTGGCCCGGGAAACAGGGCGACAACGTTCCATGCAGGGCTGGCTAAGCCAAGATTCGCCTCCGCGGATGATGGCTGAGGGCCGTTAGGGGAAGTGCACGCGGCTCGATCCTGTCACGTCAAATGTTTCCACGGCAAAGTGAGCGTTTCGCGCGCGCGCGGGTCTGCGTGCACCTGTGCGTGCAGGACGGAGTGCGCGCACGCTCGCACACACTCTCGCACACCTCATCCGGCCGACGTATCGCTAGCATGAGGGCCGCCAAGCCATATAGGAACTTCTCGCTGAAACTTCGTGCTCGGATAATTGTTATTACCGCGTTACCGGGTTAATTAGAAGTATCAGATCTGAGGGAAACGAAGTAAATCTTAAGAATTCTCGTGTGGGTACCATTCGACTATCGCGCGCGCGCGAACGCGCGCTCGTGTGCACGTGGGCTTCGGGCAAGTATGTACGCTGAAGAAGCGTGTATGTACCCGGGACGGAGTAAATGCCGGGGCCTTCTACATGCTAGGTGGACGTAGGTATATACCGCCCTGAGAAACTCCCGTTGCAAATCGTGCGGCACAACTCGGCGAACTTTGCTCGCGCGAGACTCAAACTTCGTTAAGACAAACGTTTCAAACGGAATTCCCCTCTCTCCGATAAGTATGGCAGTAGGAGTAACGCGGGGAGTGGTCGACGGGGGGGTGGAGAGGCACGAAGGGGAAGCAGCGCAGAGGGGTCGCTCCAGGAGGCGCGGGGGGATGAAGGGGGGATGGGGTGGAAACGCTTGGAGAGAGGGTGGAAAAACTTTGACGCTTAAATGGTGAACATCGTCGAGGCGAAGGGGCCCCCGGCGATTAATAACATCTATGATGAAAGAGACCCGTCGACGTTTTAAAAGAAAATGAATTCCCGTTACCTGCGTACTTATGAAGCGCGGCCGCTTCTTCCTTCTTCCACCCCTTTTGTCTTGCCGCGCCGACATTTTGTCGCGCTCGACGGAGGATTCGTCCTACGAACGGCGGAGAGACCTCCGAGACCTGAAAAAAGAACGGTCCGTACCATTACGCTACGCTGTTTATCTTGTACCGGCCAATTCTCAGGAGCCGCCCGAGTGTATATTGTTTTAATAAGAATGAACGTTTAGATGGAGAGAATTTTTGTGGACTCTGCTAACTGTCTCGGCAATTTTTGAATTCTGCCCGGAGACTCCGCGGCGGGGCGCGTGAGCTCGCTGCAACTAAAAATTCCATTATGTGCCATCTCTACTTGCCGCTATTTTCTCAACTCACTCAAAACTATCGAGTTTCTTTGTCATTTTTATGCATCTTTTATGTGGCTATTCCGTTTCGTGTGTGCGCAGGTTAAATGGGTGACATCTGTTACTCTATACCAATTCGAGGAGTATCTTTCAGTATGATTGATCATTTCATGGGTCAAATCTCCGAGTCTATAGCACTCAGAACAGTTCTGATTATTGTTGGTTCTGATTATTTTTAAAGCTGATTGATTTATATTCACTTCACACTATAATAATTCAGCGGAATTGAATTGTTTGCTGTATAGGTCGCAAAATGGCAATTTTTAGCCTTTTTTTAAACACATTTTTATCTGTATCTCCGACACTACTGCACCCAGAATGCTCGGATTGCGATTTTTCGAAAGCGGGTTGACTCTTCTTTCATCTTGTATAGTATCAGCTCGATTTTAAGACGCTATTTACGACACAGGTGCCGAAATGTCCAATTTTTAACGTTTTTTGACGATTTTTCAAGTCAAACGGCAGACTTTTATTTTTTTGCCATTTCCGGGACCTCATTTTTTCGACGGTTTTTTGGCTGTAACTCCGAAACTATTAAGAATTCGGAACTTTGCTTGCGACCAACTTTCAGGGCGAGTTATAAAACAGGGTAGTTATAAATCCGATTAGAAACCAAAAAGTTTTTCGCGTTTTTGGGCGTTTTTGACAGTCCTATCTTCTTTCAATAGGTTCAAGTGATGCTAAAGTACCCTCCATTGGTCGCTCAATGCCATAGCAAACCGCCACGGCCATCAAAACTCGTAAAAACAGCACCTAAATGCCACCCCAGCCGCTCCATTCGCGAAAATTTGGCTAATAACGCAATAAATCATCATAAAATAATAAAAGGTGATGCCTTAGTATCATATTTGGGTCCTTCATTGTACCAGCAGTGCGTGAGGCCCGCCAAAATACTTCCAAATGTCGCCCAAAAGCGTCCAGAGTCGCCTAATCAATGAAAAGGTCCAAAATAATGCAGTATACTATCAAATAATAAGGTAAAGTAATGTAAAATGATTAGAAATATTCCAAAAATGCACAATAAGTACCATGCAAAAAGGATAAATACATTAAATAACCCTACTTGACGACTCCTTAAATCAAGTTTGTTGGCCACTTTTCCACTTGTATCGTGTTTTGCTAGATGCAGATGATGCCAAAATACCATGCATCGGTCGGTTCATATCATATCACAACGATAGGCCCGTCGGACGTAATCCATATTACGCTTACAACACGCTATTTCTGACCAAATTTTTCAAAAACCCAACTAACGACATAAACATTCATAAAATAAGGTAAGAACGATTATTCAAGCATAAGTTAGTGATAGCCCTAAGTATCATGCCCTAAGCGTATACAAGCTAGAGAACTTTCAATATTCAACTTAAAGTCCCTACAGTGGCCTAATCAAGAAAAAAATATCATAAATATCGCGTGATTGTGCAGTACGAAAACGCGAAGTAACGTAGAACAGTGTAGAACGATGTAGAGTAATGAAAAATAGCGATGGAAGTACTGTAGAATAAGAATACGTACGCTTAATGTCGCTTAAACCAGCAAAGGGACCCGTTCAACGGAAGACTGAGCCAAAAACAATACGGCTTCTATTCCCAGTTCGGCAACCGACGCGAGAAAAACATTACTTAACACAATCTCAGGTTGGGAGGAGTCAACAGTAGTATAGAGATCCGCGCGCGAGGATAACAGAAGTAAACAGACAAGTCAACGCTGTAAGCCAGCCAGCGGAATTCAGTGAAGCAACTAGCGATCGCAAACAGTTACGCTACCCGGTATAGAAAAACATTGAAGCGCGTACTTTATATCCTTAGAACATTCCAACGATACGACATACGCAAAAATTCTCGTACATTCAACTCATCCGTATTGCCCAATGCGAATCGTCACGTTTTAACGATTACCAAAGGTTATACCGCGTACTTAAATGATCCTCCGAAAGAGAGCAATAAAGGGACGTAATTTTTTAGCCTCCTTTCATCGTTGTCGTCAAGTACTGGCAGACACTCGAGGACATACGGTTTACGCCTAGAGCCCTTCGTTAATAGGGAGAAACTCCCTCCGTCTCCCTCCGAGGATCAAGCCCCAAATTCGGAGGCACTTGGCGGTCAGAGGACGTAAAATAGAAATATCCCTTCGCTCGGGGGGGTCTCTCCCTTCACGACTTCTTGCCCTCCAAGTTACCGTCCCAGTAGTCCCCAGGCGTTCTCGGAAAATATTTCACGTTCAGTTAATTAGCGTAAGACAAACAGGCAAAAGTTACAGCTCTCGCGTAGTGAAAGGAGTCCCTCTCTCTCCCACCCATTCCTATTTCTCCTTTATTCCGTTTCACTGTCACCGCGGGGTAAATAATGGCGGACAGACATGTTTTAATTTTTCACAGAACGACCCGTCGCACATATAGATAAAAGGGTGGACACCGCGGTGGGAAGGGGTGGGATGGGGCGGGGGGTGGGGGCTTGGCGACGTGCGCTTTATGCAATGCACAATGTATATAAAAGTGACCGCAAAAAATCCGCGTGCGCCCGCGACGATAAACGGGATATCGTGTTATGATCTATGCCGCTGCACGAGCATTCGCTCTTTTGACGCGAGCCAGACAATTTTTGAGCAACGCCATCCCATTCGCCAGAACGAAAAAAAACTCGCGGGAGAGTTATTAAGACCGTAACGACGTTTGTCAAAAGCACCTGCAACGTACCTTCGAAGCCAGTGGCACATCTTTGATGCTCTACCATTGCCGAGCACGAAACTATACCTTCGAAGATTTGATCTGGAGCGAAAAAAGGCCGTTTCCATTATCATGCAGATGCACGCCTAACAATTGGAGGCGTAACATGCAAAGGACTCTGGCAAGACGCGGTCTGCGATCCTTGATAGACGATTGCATCGCAAAGGGAAGATATCGCCGGGGCAACGAATAGGGGTAGTGGACGAAGTAGGGAAAGAGAGGCTGTATTCAGCTGGAAGGGGCTCGCTCGGGGGATAAAGTGGCGGCGGTGGAAAGGGTGGCCACGCGTTCCCATGAATAAGTTGATAGAGTTCTATCGGACGCGGTACGCGGTTACGAATTAGTATATCAGCGGGCGCGCGATTCGCCCCGATATCTAACTGGTCCACCCCCACCCCCTTCCTCCTTCTCTCCAGTCCCCTCCGACCTCCGCCGACCCCACCTCTCTCTCTCTCTCTCTCTCTCGCTCTCTCTATGGTCGGTAAAGCAAACGTAAAGCCGAATTGCCAACCGCACGGGCACGGTAGACCACAGTAGCATAATAACCGAGAGTAATGCATGAATTATTGACTGCTTCCTATCTTCCTGCCCCCGACTGCACCCTCCCCCGCCTTCCTTTCCGTGCACAACACGTGTGCGCGCTCGCGAGCGCGCAGCCCGCTATAGGGAGGCCACCTTTGTCTACCGCGTATTAAATGGTTTCGTACACGTAGATTAGCTGCTGTCTGCCTTGCAAACGGCGTCGTACGTCACATGAGAAACGGAGAGAGAGAGAGAGAGAGAGAGAGAGAGGGAGAGAGGGAGAGGAATGAGAAACTTGTGCGTGAAGCACGGAAACTCGTGCACGCACGTTAACTTATCCCCCTGCAGATACCGAGAGAAAGACCTCGAACTTTGCCGCGTTCCCGAGCGGACTACAGGCGGTTGGCTAGCGTGCGTGCGGCGCACGATTGATCGAGGGAAAAATGATAGCTTAACGAGTCGGAGATTGACTGCGGTCAAGAGGATTGGCTCGCTCTCGATCGCGATCGCGTTACCAAAACCGTTCGCGTTCATCGAGAGGACGGATGAGGCCGGCTCTCGCGGCATCGAAGCTTTTTCCGAAATGCATCGACGGCAAGTTCTCGCGCCGGATCGTTAATCCTTTCATCGCTGCCCGATCATCCCCCCCGGCCGAAAAGACTGGCTCGTCGAATATCGGGTCAGCGTTCCCAAACGATCGCCAATGTTCGCCGGGCCAATCGCCTTTCTCCTTTCGGAACGCGACGCTTCATCGCGATGGCCGGAAAAAAGGAATCAGTTATCGTCGGGCGGCCATAAATTCTCGCCGGAACGTGACTCGCGAGTATGGATTGCCGTGCGGACAGCTTGTCCCGTTAGTCTCCGAGGCCCTGACTGCGGCCAATGGGAGAGCAGGGGCGCGCATGAACTCCGAAGCACCTGGCGCAGGTTGCAGCTGATGTTACGGCCGATGTCCTCTATTAGCCCGATGGAAGAGTCATCGATCAAGCCGCCGGCGAGAGCCCGACGACAAGGGCTCAGTTTCTCAGACAATATCCTCGAGCAGAATCCGCACTCGCCCCGAGATCGAAGGAGCACTTAGCGCGACCTAATCGACGACCATGCCAGGCAGACTTCAAGTCGAAACAATGCCAAGCTTCAGCTTCATCAGAATATCTGCGAAATGTGGACGAAATTCGGTTTCCGAAAAATGGATCCGGAGAGTGGGGTTCGATAGACCGGACCAATCTGAAGTTGAATGCGGACTCGAGATTAAGCTGAAGCGGAGTAATTGGTGAACCGGGGTGGGATATGAGCGGAAAAGCGCAAACGATCAATCTAACGCGTCGTGGAGGCGAATTATTGTCCGGGCGGGCCTTAAGGGTTGATGGGATTGGCCGCGCTCAGTGTTTCTCTTCTCCTCTCTCTCTCTCTCTCTCTCTCTCTCTCTCTCTCAATCTGGCAGTCCGCTCGGACGAGGAGAGTTATGCGGATAGAAAGACTCGGAGAATGGAGGTTACGTCGTGCCCTCTGGAGAAGAGACGGGGCCAGAGGTTTGCGCCGCTCTGAAGCGGGAGAAGAGAGACGACAGAGTTCAACCTCTTAATTAGCTGCAATTACCGCAACATAGCGATGTCGAGCGAATCGCCCGAGGCTCATCCTCCGTCCTTCCATCTTCCATCCAGTGTCTCACCCTCCACCAACTCCCTCCCTCTTTCTCTCTCTATCTCTCTTTCTTTCCTTCCGACTCTCTCCATTATCTCTCTCACTCCATGACAACCGCCTTCCTTTCTCTTCCAGCCGGTGCCCCCTTTGGAGTTCTATCTCCGGGCTATTCGCCGCGAAAGAGGCAATTTGCGATGGGATTTAAACTAATATGCGGAAAATAAAAATTGCCCCTCCACCGCGAGGCCGATCCGAGCCAACCGACGGGGAGGGACTCTCACCCCCCTCTACTCGCGACGAGTGGCGCTAATCTTAAGAATGCGGAGCGAAACGCGCCGCGTCGCTTCCTTTGCCGGCGTTCGACATGGCCGGTCATTATCGGATTCCTCATTACTCTGACCCGGGAGAGTAATGAGGAATCCTGTCGCGGATAATGGTACACGCCGCGTGCGTCGTTGCCTCCAGGCGAAAGTTGCGAACATCCCTTTCATTATCCAATTCTTCGATCGATAAGGAGACTCGCCCCGGAAAGGAAACATCCCCCGGATTCCTTCGCGTAAGACCGGCGACGCCGGAGGGTGATGGGGGAAAAAAATGTGAAATGCTTATGAATCTTCGATGGATCCCGGAATCAGGCACGTCGATTATCGATACCGGTCGAAAGCGGAATTGACCGTTAGAAATTCATGAAGCCGAGCGGAGGACAGAGAGATGAGGCTGAGGGGTGGGGAGGGTAAAAAGTGTGGCGCAATAAATGTCGCGGGCCATAGATTCCTTCTTGGCAGCCCGATGCCAATAGCTCATAGATTCCCTGTGGTCGGGACCGCGTCACCGCATCTACGTTCCGCATGTCAGTTTGTCCCCCGCCGACCTCCACTCGACGGCCACTACGCCCACAGTCACAAACGGAATTATATATGAGCTTGAACATGAGCCAAAGCGCGTCTCTAAACTACTAAGACGTCTCTCGATGGTGCCGGCATTCAACGGGGTATCCGTATCAGAATCGTCCTGGCCGCCACACTTTTCTCAACTCGCTACTCCAATCCCAGCTACCGGCTTTCAGCGTCCCCGTCGTCACTCACCTCCGGCGCACCTTAAACATTTGACTTTCCGATTGTCGTCGGAACCCAATGTAGCGAGTGGAATTTCGGAAAAATGCCTAGCTGAAAAACGCTGCCTCTCCGGGAGAAGTCCCGTGAAAGTTGATCCGCAGTTTCGGAAATGAGCCGCTTGAATTGCTAAGTCCCTACGTCGAGTCGTCCGGTCAAGGAATCGTCGATGAGCGTGGGCTGCTCTCCTTTCCGTGCATCAATGTTACCGAAAACAGCGGAGGGAATCCTTTCGGCATTCGGTCGAAGGATAGCGTCGCAATCACCCTAGTTCGATTCGCGACCAGCGAGCGGCGCCACTTAATGGATCAGTAGATACGCTGCTAGGGGCTGCGTCAGGTCAGACCCGGCCGCGTTCCACTTTGATCATCCTCCGACGCCAGAGAAGATCCGTTCCTGCCGTTTCTGCCGTTCCTGCCGTTCCTGGCGCGAGAAAAATGCCCTTGCGAGAATGCTTAAATCTCGAAGGCGCGCACGAACGAACGTCCACCAGGCAAATAGATAGCGATGCACTCGGACTAATGCGAGCCAGCCAGGATCGTTTTGACAAATGGGCGTAGGGGGATGCCGGGAATTAGTGCGAGCGCTAATTTCATTCGTCGGGATGAATCTTTGCCCTGCGAATCGCTGCCAACTCTTTCCGATGGACTTGACGCTCGTTTTGCGTGCCGGCGAATGACTTGCGTTTTGAACGCAGCGCTTGCTGCCTAAAGTAATTGTTTCGAGAGTGTTACTTTGTGGATCTATTGTTTTAAGACGGCTGGGGGAGAATATTGATTTTTGGAGTGCAGCTAAAAATAAGTGACTTCGTCGGTTATACGGAGAATAGTTTAGTTCGAAATAGAGTATCTCTTACGTACCCATTTACAGCGTGCAAGACTAATACGAACGTTTCTACATTATTTGCATAATTTTGTATGAGGAGGTGGGTGAGATGGATTTTGACGTTCGAGTGGTGGTTCTCTGACTAGCTCATTTCTTTTCTACGATGATGAGCGTTTGGCACTTTATTAATTTAGTTCCCCTTGCACCTAACAAACCTACAAAGCAACTTACAAACATTTTTTGGGTTCAAAATTTGTTCATCATCCTATGTGAAGAAACAGATGAAACCCTTCAGGAAATTCTGTGGTGATTATCAGTTTTAATCACTGTTTAAAAAATAATTTCTATGCGTCCTTTGCCGTGCCCAAAACCTTGTTATATCTCGGAAGGTATACCGAGAAAAAGTTGGAAACACAAGAGTGATTTCTCACATGATATGGTGAAAGAGAATCAAGGGAATTCAAAAATCTTAAAAAGAGAATTATAAATAAAATACAATTTAATACGTGATGGAACGACTGTTGAAAAATTGTAAAAAAAAAAAATAGTTATTTCGCAGTTGCATGGTAAGTAAAGTTTCCGATTGAACTATTACTTTATCTGGAAAAATAATTATTCAGCCATTTTCTGAAAATCCAAACCGGACCGTTCTACGTGCAATAGATCCGAAGATATGCGCAAAATAAATTGGAAACAGATAGTTTGTCCGAGCAAACCAGTTTTTCTCAAAACCGTTCAATACTGAACTAAACTGATTTGCTAATGCGAACCGACGTGACATACCAGGCACTTTAAACGCGTTTATGTGCGATTAATCCGTCGACATGCTCGGACTTTAACGTTAATTTGTGTCAGTTTAGAGGCAGTGTACTCGCGCGTGCAACATTTTACAGGAATGCGCGTATAAATGTTTACGCAGATGTGTTTCAGAGGCTGCGATACACTGAATGATAGCCCATGATAATATAATTAAATTGCGTGCAAGCATAATGAACGATAATAGCGCAATATTTAACGACATGAATGTATTGTAAAGCGCAATGAATCCTATTTATAGGGAGCATATAATATCTATCGCGACGCAATCAAAATGAATAAGTGGCCTTTAATAGTGCATATCCCGCTTGCACAATGGCATCGTTTTTCATTAATTCTCCCCCCCCCCCCCCCCCAGTTCCCGCGAGTAAGGGAAAGAATGCGAGAACGAGCAAGATTTCGCGGGACAATGTTCGCTCGGAAGGTACTGATTAAATGCCGATACAATGCGGTGCGTCGAAAATTATTGCGTCAGGCTTGATGCGAAAGCGATACCGTTTCGAGTAGAGGCGAATCACATGTTTGACATAACGTAAACGAGCCGATTAATAAACGGGATATATTTCATGAGAGATCATCGGTCGCGTTACTTGCCCCGGCGTGTAACGTCACTTTGACGCGCTGCAGACGAAATCCAGTAACTATCCGATATCAAACGTAATTGCTCCGGCTACGTTTGACGATTGTATTCCCATTGCCGGGCCAGCGTAGGTTCAACAAACGGCGTGAGCGTAGTTTACCGACTTTCCCCTGCCCTCGGCCTCCAGATAAAGCGACCGGTTTTATTTCCGCGTCGCGACTACATTACACGCTAAAATCTCGACGAAATCCGTGTCAGCCGGCGCGATCTTGCGAGCTTTGCAAAAACAGTAAAATATGTCACACATACGGAGCCGAACACGGTATAACCGCACTACCGGCTCATGAGTATAGCTCCTCGGTAATCGATACGCAGAGAGAAATACTTTGTCGCACTGTGTACACAGAGTATAAAAAACAAGCTAACAGTTTGTCATTATCCCCCTACGAGCTGACCCAGAAACGCGTTCGCCTAAGAAGGAAGAAAGTTGAGGGAAAAAAAAAGGGAGTGAAGGGCTCGAGGGGGTCGAGGAGCCAGAAAGAAGTTTCGCCAAAAAAGCGCAGTGACCGCGGGCTAATAACCAATCATCCCCCCTCCCGAAAAAGCTACGCAGCCAGAAAATCGGAAAGTCGTCTCAACCCTCCCCCAGCCCCTATCCCCCGCCATCCAGCCCTTACTGAAAAAGACAAACAGCCGAACGCGGCCTCTCCTCGGCAACATAAATTATGCGAAATATCCACGCAAGTATAATCGTTTCCCATGTACCATTCACGTCGGTAATATACGAGTATAATTTATCGTAAAAATCACCGGGATAATCCGAGCACTCATTCTCTCTCTTTCCCTCTCCCTCCATTTTCCGTCGCTCTACTCCACCCCCGCCGCCAGTGCCGCCACCCCTACGATGCATCCCCCTCTCGCAGCTGTCTCCCCTCTCTCTCTCTCTCTCTCCCTCACACTCTCTGGCTGTAACTAACTCTCCCTCTCTCCGTCCATCTCACTCTCTCCCTCGCGCACGATCTCTCCCACCCGTTGGCCGACTTCGATGTAGGCTCGCGCGCCGAGCAACCCTTTCGGCGTGGCGGCGAGCGAGCGACTGCTGGCTCGCGTCTTAGCTCGTGCGATTCCGCGGACGCTCGGGAACGCCGGCGCCTCTGGGCGTCGCGACGGCGGGCGTCCAGGGCTGGCAGGCTGGCAGGCAGGCAAAGGCAGGCGTCCCTTCGCGCTCTCCCCGCCAGACGAGTTCCGACTCTACGCTCGGCCGGACGTGACGTAACGCGCAGCGTGGAGAGCGTAGAGAACGTCGTCTCTGTCCGAATATCTACTCCCCCCGTTCATCGTCGGAGGTTCATCGTCGAAGGTTGATCGTTCGGGCGTCGATTCGTACGCACGCCACATCGTACGAGCAAGGTTTTCTTCGTTCGGCGAGTTCGCGCAACGTCCCGTTTCATCGAGCCGAGGTGCGTTCGCGTCCAGAGCCCTGTCTCGACCAAGTTCCGAGTTCTCTCCTCTCTGCCGAGTTCCCTCCTTCTACCAACCTATTCTATTCGGACAGCGAGGAGCGCGGCGTGCGCGAGCGCGCCTTCACGCGAACTCTCCTCTCCTCTCCTCATTCTCTTCTCGCCTCTCTTCCTCGCGTCTTCCCTTGCCGAAGCCGAATAACCCAGTGACACGAGAGTTCGAGGCCGAGACTCTTCGGGAGAAGAGTGCTCCGAAGACGACACACGACTGCTGGGAGAGGAACGGGAAGACAGCCACGCGTGATCCTGTGATCGGTGCTCAAGAAGGATCGATATCACGTGCCGACTCGCCTCAGTGAATCGAGTGCCGAGTATCGTTGCGATTACGGTCAGCTCGACCTAGAGTCCTCACGGCGAACGCTGCGAACGGGAGCAAATGTCAAGAGCGGCGAAGAGAGTTAGGCGAAAAGGCAGTGTAGCGACCTGAGGAAGTAATGTCGCGAGGAATCGGCAGTGGTAGAGTGTGCGAAGCGAGGCGCTGAGAGGAAGTCGACGCAGCTGGTGCAGGCATCCGACGAAGGAGAGGGTCGGGTTCAGGGTCCGGAGAAACATGCTGTGAGAGAGACGAGTCTCGCACGTCAGGAAGAAAGGCCCGCTGGAGGCCGAGATGCGCCCCGAGCAGCATCTTCAGCACGAGTGAGTCTATCGCGCGATACGTGGAGATCGAGAGACGCAGTGCCGCGCGAGAGGAGGCTTGAGGGAGGATTTAGGAGCGATTCCGAACCTCGGGAGCGTCGTGTGCGAACCACCGCCTACGGCGTGGTCAACTGATCGCGTACACGTGATCGAGAGTGTCGGCCGCGATCGTGCGAGGCGAGAGGAAGCGGCGGGGCCAGCCGAGATCCAAGATGCTGGCGATGTCGACCCTGATGATGCCCACGACGATGACCACCATGACGAATCCGGGTCCCATACCCACCTACACGATGCCGCAGAAGATCGAGCCGCCGAAACTGACCGCCACCGCGACCCTCGCTCACACTGCGACGGCCGCCAACAAATCAGGTATTGCCAGCAGAGATTTACGATCATCCCGTCCTAGAAGGACACCTCGTGCCTATTCATGATCCAGAGTACGCGCGTCCGATCTGCCGAATTGCGCGCCCATCTACCGTGCGTGTGAGTGCGAACGTGTGCGCGAGTGTGTCGATACTAAGACCGAGCCGGCTCGGGTAAGTAACGAGATTCGCAGATTTATCGCGCGCCAGCGATTATCCTGCGCCTCCGGTTCTGAATTTCGAGAGGGTCGATTCCACGTGTTTCGCATCCGACCATTTTTAGTATTCTCACTCTCTCGCGTAAGGGCACAAAGCTTTCTCCCGACGAGGAATTTCCATATGCATCCGGAGCGTTCGGTGCGTGCGACGGTTAAAAGAGCCGGAAAAACATATCTTTCCACCCCACCCCCCCTGCGTCCGTCTGCCGAGGTCGTCAAGGACGGAATGGGGCGACGGATAGAAAGACGGGGATACGTTTTCTCGGAGCGAGGGATAGCGCGATCCCGCGATGCCCGCAAAATTGAAGTCCTTTTAACAATGCAGCCGGGTCGCCCCGGCGAATGGCGAATTTTACTCTGGGATAAAGTCTACAGCTTGTAAACCTCTTTATTGATCTCCGTGCGTTCCGTAGCCGTTGCTCTGCGGGGAATATCGTACCGAAAACCGGGGGACTTTAGCAATTTTTATTCCCTTTTATTTTCATACATACCATTCTGATACATTTGCCGCGAAACTACCGCAATTCTGTGTTCCAATTCCCGGCGTCCATAAAAGAAGTGCTAACTTCTTGTCGGGTGCAGCGGGGGAGAAGGGGGATGGGGGATGAGAGGCGAGAGAGAGAGAGGGATGGAGGAAGGAAGGAAGGAAGGAAGGAAGGAAGCAAGGCCGGCCTGCGCTGATCTGTATGTGACCTGCATAGAAATTCGAATGGACGTCCTTTGCTTCCCAAGATGGGCACGGCAAAGAAATATCGCCGTCAGCGGCAGAGATACTAATTTATTTCAAGACCACTCTCTCGCCCCCCCCCTCGTTGCGCCGCACGGGCTTTCGTGAAAAAAAAATGTCGAGTCCCCACTGTCCGGCCGCGCGAAGATCCTTCGGGTTTTGCGAACGGCCGTCCCGCCGGAATGTAGGACTCGGCATTATTCCGCGATCACGAGTCGCGCGACTCTCGATTTGCGCCCTGCGGGCAGGGAAAAGCCAACAAAGTTGGCCGAAATCCAAGAGTTTTCAGTCACTACTTAAGCGGACGCTCTAGCACGAATTTTTCTTCCTTCCCCGGGCTGTGCAGGCTGCCCAGTCGTATTTCAGCGTTAGGCAGACTTTCGTATCGCATTCCTGCCGGGATAAGTGGATTCCGTTGGGCAGCCAGCGTATACCTGTCATTTGAGCGCGACCGAGCACCACCCCCCCCCCCCCCCTCCCATCGGAGCTCGACTGCTCGTCGAAGTCAGAAGCCAGCCCCTTCCGCACCCCCAACCCGCCCCCCATTCGCCGATTCTCCCTCCGCGTACCGCGTAGTCGTAATGTTTAGTAGTTCGTCACCGAAAGTCAGGACGATATATCGGTCGCAACGGCAGCGGCCCCGCAAACATGTTTGCCCACGTATGTGTAATCCGGAGCGCGGAATACGTACAGCTGCCAATAGGGCAATCCCTAACCGTGCACACTTAGCACGTACTAACTGTAGTTACCGTTACATCGTGGGTGTACGTGTCGTGGGAGCGTAACAAGGGCGCAAGTCCCGGCACCGGTGCCACTTTGCCACGTATACTACCTGCGTGGTATGCACGTTAGCTACGTGGGCGAGTGGATGCATGGAATTTATCGAAGACCACCGCCGGCCGTCACGGCATTTGCCCCCGACTCGATCCTCGCTCCCCCCCCCCCCCACCCCCGTCCCGCCCGCCCCTTAGCCCCCATCGTAGGATCAATCACACTAATTGCTTACGGATAAAATAAACGTCCCGCGACGGAAGAACTGCCAAATTGCACGGGCTACCGTATTCGACCCCGTTTTCCCCCCGATTCGTTTCGCCGCGCCAAAAGTGACGAGACGACGAGGAGTGAGATACCGACCGGCTCGTTTATTTAGGAGCCCACCCCCTACCCGCTCGCATTTTATCGCGAGCGGACGCGGCGATAAAGGAACGGACGCGGACCGGCGCAGAATTCGATTACCCGAGTTCCTCGCCCTCCATCTTGGCCGCGTAATGAGCGCTAAATTTGGCGATTCCGCGATGTTCCGCCTGGCTCTGTAATTTTTTACAGTCGCCCCGACGGTAAAGAAAGCAACCGAGGCGTGTTCCTCCCTCTCGCCTTTACTCCGCTCCGCCGCCCCCGCGCCACCCTCACCCGCCGCCGCCACCCCATCCTTCGCCGTCTACTTCTTCTTCTCCCTCCTCCTCTCTACCCTTCCTTCCGACTCGTTTCGCCTCTTTGTCTGAGCGCTCTCAGCGCTCGCGATTCAATATATCCGCGTACGTATATCCCACGCAGCTAAAGGGTAAGTGCTCGTAAAGTTGTTTGTCTGCTCGATATACTGTAACGGCGTGGCGGCCGCCCATTAGTAAGGGAAATTCGTTTAAGCGCGATTCGAAAGCATCGTAATCCGCAAATTGAATCCGGGGATGGGCTCGCGCTTTTTTAATGTCGGCTCGCATGAGCCGAGAAACCGGAGAAGCGCGGACGCGTAGGGGAAGAATTGGGAAAGGGGAGTTAGCCATGCGATCTTCATCCGAGTCAAACTTCCGAATGTCAGAAGCTCGCTCTATTGTCACGGCATCCTCGACGCGCTTCATTCGCACAATCGAAAGTGGAATGTGGCGGGTCACGTGACGCGAGAAATGAGCAAAGCGCCAAGGAGGCGAAAGAGGGAGAGGGTGGAGGTCAAGAAAATAAGAGCAGAGCGGAAGTTAGATGACGTTAAGCGAAAAGCGGGAAGGTTCTAGCTCTGGGAATTCATGCCAAAGATGGATAACGAGTGGCGTGACAAACGGGAAATAAGTGTCGGGAGTTTTTCGAGATAAAAGGCGAGGCCGAAGATGGCCGACGACGTCGTTCTCGACATCACCGACGCCGACGACGACGAGGACCGAGACGACGAAGACGACGAAAGCGCGGGCGATGGATGGCTTTAGCTTCGGTTTCCTGACGAGGTTACCGAAGTTTCGTCCGCAGATTCAATTTTAGTTGGCGCGCCAGCCCGCGCCACCGCCATCCGCGACGCTCAATGCCACGTAGCTACCTTACAGGGGTGGTTACCAATCCCACCCCTCCTTTCTATATTCACCGACACCCCTGCACATTGCCAAGCCTCCCGCCCAGTCGAGCCGTCGACGTCCACGAGGCTTCGAGGTCACTTTATTCAGCTACACTTAACTTTTCGCGTTTTCCCCGCCTTTCCACCCTCTGATTGCAGCTTGTTTACCCCCTCGCACCCTCCTGCCCCAGCTATCCTCCCGGAATTAATCGAAACGTCCACCTGAACCGCTCTCAAAGATCGGGTGTAGTCTTTGGAAAATTTGCTCAAAGTTTACGCGACGGACAGTTGTCGGAAGTTTGAGCGCGTAGCTTAACATTTAATGACTGTCGATGAGAATGATGCGCCGCGCGCGGCCGATCGATTCTTTATACGGGAGACACTTGGCGAACTTTATCAACCGACTCGCAATCGATCACCGAAGAAGGACGTACATAATGGCGGGACAGAGTTTTAGCGATCGTAAATAAAGTCCGAGTTCCGACTCGTTCCCGCGACGCTTCGGGGAAATAACATCGTCATTAGTGTTTGCCGCGGGTATCGAGTTCCAGAGCATAAGGGTCTCACGCACTGTTCGACAGTCTCATTGATCACGGACAGTAGCCTTGTACGTGATTACTGTGAGACCTAAAAATACAGCGTTGACGTTCCAGTTAGCCACACGGCATTGGCTAGACGATTGTCAATAACCCAGTGACACGTGCAAAGTATTTATCGCGTCCCTCCGCCATAGGCGGGTAGGGATAAAATGTTCTCCTGAAAGGTTCGCTGCGAGAGAAAAGTCGCCGGGTCAAATTATTACAAGGCACTCAACGAAGAGAGAGCGCGCGCGGGCGCGCTCGAGTTAAATCTCCGCTCGTAATGCATAAATATACCCGGGTCTAAATAAATCACGATACGGGACCCGGAGCCGGACGGGTTATAAGAGCTACGAAGAATATCATCCCATGGAAATCTACGAATTAAATGTTTCATCAGCGATGTCGAAGCAGCTCCGGAGGAAAGTTTTTAATTAAGAACAAGTCGCAGGCGAGAAAAAAGCCCCTTACGAGACGGTCGCTGGAAGAGGGTGGCGTGGGAGAAAGACGGAAGTAACCTTCTTCCCCCGCGTCGCGAGAATCGTTTCTTTTACAAGATTTCGCGAGATTTGTCTTCCTTTGCCTAGTATTTGTCAGGCGTGGCGCGGAGAGATCTAGTTTTCCGTTACGCTCCCGGGGGCGTTTATTAATTATTCGCTCGGTAGTTGCGCGCCGTCGAAGAAGTAAATTGACGTCGCGGGACAAAAGGGTGGAAGGACGATGGAATCTGGAATCGAGCTTTCTCGCAGGGCATCGAAAGAAGATAGCTTGGCAGACCCTCCGTCCTCCTCCCAAACGTCATCGCGAATTTAGCTTCTTTCTCGGCGAACGATATTTCCGACAGGCCGGCGCATGAGATTTACTAATTAGGACGACAATATCAATTTGTCAGCTCGGACAGCTCGCACGATCCTGCGAACTGTCAGTGTCTGCTCAGGTGATAGGCGCTGATGGTGTGCGTTGACGTCGCTATCTATGAGCTATCATGCGAAGCGCATACGCCAACAGAAATTTTCCTAGAATGTCGATATTCGGGGCGAAAAAGGGGGTAGGAGCTCGTTGCCGAAGATTAGCGGGATGGGCTACTAATTTATTCGCGATGCGTTCGGCGGGACGGCGGTCGTTAAAGGTGTCGGTAGGACGCCGGCGTCGTTTGAATAAAAGAAAAACGCGAAGTGCATCGGGGATCCGCTATAAATACGCGGGGGGCCAGCTGTAAAACGTGCATCGATACCACGCCGACGTAATATTACGGCCGGCTCTACGGCCACTTGAAGCCGAGTCAGAATCCATACGGAAACTTAACGTCCCCTCGCTCTATTTTCCTATGCCAGCCTCCCGAACCCCTGCTAAATCCAATAGGGTCGTCGGGACTGTTCCTACTCCTGTTTTATGCACGCAGGCTGCGCGCACGGGTCGTTTGGGCCCGGGGAAAAATAACTTTTGCCACCTGAAAGATAACTACCGCGATAAATCCATTAACGACGCGCGTCCACGGCCTAGTCAAATTGAACTTGACGATTTCGCCTTGCGAGCCTCTAGACTCGCGGGTGCCATCAAGCCGTTCCAGGCCTCCGGTAACTTCTCTCTCTAGAAAGTAGACTCCCAAGATGCTGGGAACAGCGTAGGCCGCCTCGAAGAAGGCCTCGAGCCAGTCAATTCGCACTCGAAGCGTCGCCGACGGCAAGATTGATAACGATATTCGGCCGGCCGTTCGCGAACAAACTGGGATCGCATTGCAAAATTGATTATCCGCCTCGGGCCCGTGGAGACAGCTGAACATACCGTCGAGCAGTCACTTCGGGAACAACATTTACCGAGCGGGAGGAGGGTAACGACTGATCCCTCTATTCCCAGTGGCAAGGAAAACTCGTAAAACGGTACTTGGAAATTCGCTGCGCCAAGTTAAACTTGATGGAGACGGAGGGGAATGGCGGCGGCGACTGGATGCTGCTCGGCTTCGACATCTCTTCTCACTCTCTCCCTCTCTCTCCCTCTCTTACTATTCCTGCCTCTCCCTCCATGATCCGAAGCTGTCGCTGTCGGGCGTAGTCGTACAGATTCCAGTATAGTTGAGACCCAGAGGACTGAATGACCGTCCACCTATGCGGACGCGGCCGCGATAGGTAAAGGCTGTAGCTTCAGCTTCAGCATCGGCTTCAGCATCGGCTTCAGCATCGGCTTCAGAATCGGCTTCAACGGCAGGAACATCCAGCCTTCCTACGGGTCGTCCTGGCCAAGGAAGCGACATTGTGACGGCGAACGGAACAGTCGGGGGAATGAAATGATATTGTTTTAGCTGGAAACGAGTCCTCGGTCGATGCTTAGATCCCATTTGCCCGCGAGCCGGCCGTAAAAAGCCAGCGCAGAAATATCAGTCAGATACGTATTTCGCCCTCTCGCTCCCGCGAATGAGGGTGGCCTGGGAGGGTGAATAGGGAGATATCGAAACACGGACGGGGGAGGGAGGAGGGTAGGGAGAGCGTCTCGAACAAAGAATTCGAAATACTCGGGCGTGCATCCGTGAGCATCGGTGAGCATCGGTGAGCATCGGTGAGCATCGCTCTCCTGGGATGGAGGACAACGCGAAAACTCCTCGGTGGTATGAGAGACGCACGAATCGGAGTCCTCGCCGAATTTCCGACCCCTCTTCTACCTCCCCGCCTCCCTTCCTTCACCTTCTTCTTCTCCTCCTCCTCCTCAGTTCGCGGATTACACGTGAACAGCGCGACGCGTGAGTTTGCGTGAGACTTGGCCGGCTGCCTCGAACTGGCCGAGGCAAAATCTGACCCTCTTTCGGCGAGGGATAAATCTAAAATTTGGCATCAAAAGGACTCGAGCGTAGTAAGACGGTGCCGGAAGAAAAACTCGCGCGATTCGATCGCAGCCGCCGCCTTCGCCGCCACCGCCGCTTGAGGTTCCCTCGAGCAAGAGAAGAAAAGTGAGGGGAGGGAGGGAAAGAAATCCGTATTTCGACGATTGTCAGATCGGCCCACGCGTAGATAACGTCGAGGCACGTTTGCCGTAGAAATTTTCCACCCCCGAACACCGTCGAAGATAAACCTAACGATAACAAGCGCTCGCCAAGCTGATCGTAAAATATTTATCCAATTAATTATTCGATGACGAAGCTGGAAGGTACGAATGGAGGGATCATTTTTCTGCCGGTCTTAATGATAGCCGAGATTCGGCGAAAAAAATTGCTGGAGACCGAGAAGAGAAGAAGGCTCGATCTTGACAAAAGGCAGCGGCGAGTCATCGTTTTCTCGCTCCGCTTATTGTTTTCGTCAGGCTTCTTTCGTCCACGCGTTCCACTCCGTCTTTCTTCCAAGTTCTTCCTCCCACCGGCAAGAAACGGCCTTGTACCGTCGGATATGTCTGGCTCGAGGATGTTAGAGAGGAGCTATGACTAGTAAGTTCCTTCTTATGTTCTTCTCGGTTAATGGTAGGTGCTTCGGCTAGCAGCGGGCGTCAAAGCATAGGTGGCACGGTAGCCTGTATGGTAGCCTGTATGGTATCCTGTATGGTAGGCGGTATGGTAGGTGGATATGGTAGGTGGTATGGTAGGTGGTATGGTAGGTGGTACGGCGGAGGTGTGTGTCGGCCTGGGCCGCTAGTTGGCTGGCTGGATGACTAGAGCACTCCCTCGTACAGCTACCCTATAAAGCAGCAGCTGTAAGCCGGATGCGGAAGTCGTGTTCGCCGAGCGGGTCGAGTTCTCGCGCCTCGAGATGCACGACCGACCGTAAATCGTTTCGTTCGACGTGGCGTAGAAATCGACTGCCGGAGTGACCAAGTGATGTACAGTAATAATAACGCCCCGGGATGAACTGATTTACAGGGGCCGAATCGAACGTCCGCCCTCTCTCACCCCCTCTCACCCTCTCTCACCCTCTCTCACCCTCGTCTCCACGTATATATTTCTCCGCCTATTTCTCTCCATCTCCCTCGATCCCTCCATCCTTCTCGCCCCCGCCTACCTCCTCCCCCCCCCCCCCCCCTACCCTTACACGGCCTCCCTTCGACTATTTTTCTCTGGCCCAGTCCTTTGTCCTCTCTCTGTTTTTCCATCGACCTGTCTTTCTCCGGCCATTCTTCTTGCCCGCCGCCGCTCTTTCATTTTATCGTCCGCCTCACCCCTCTCCCTCCCTTCCTCGGACACCGCTCTCGATTTGTGTATTTTACCGTTTGTCCGACGACGACGCCCAAATTTTCCCCAATAAAGCGACGTCAACGGGGAAAAATTTGACAACGCAGCGTCGAAATGCTACGGGCGGCGTATTGTCCGTATTACGGTCGAACGATGATAATTAACAGACATAATCGTCCGGAATTCGATTACGCTCGATAATTGTAATTTATAAAATTTATATCGACGCCGATTAATGATGTAGATTAATCGAGATAATTCATTGGCCGAATTAACGGACGTTTTACGGGGGATGGCTGGCGCGCGCTCGCCGAGCCTGCCAGTGAGCGAACATGCGCTTTTGCCAAAAGGAAAGTCGGAATTTACGCACAACCGACGCGGCAGCATTGAAAGTGGAATATCACCCAGCCAACCCACCCCCCAGTCCCTCCCCGCCTGCCACCCCCTTCCCCACGCCGTTGTTACTGCACTTCACGTTCGAGTCGCTCTCGACATTAAGCCACTTTAAAGTTAAAACGATAATCCAGCCTTTTTACGTTCCGCACGCACGCCGAGTTTCAAAAATGGACGCAAAGGAAAACAATTCCGGCTCTCGAGAGCGGCGCGTTGCCACTTTGTAACGTGAAATTTGCTTTAATCAAGATGTCGCATGCCATTTGGAGGCACCGTCAAAGGGGTCGACGTACGATAACGGAGAGTTTTCCAAATCCCTCTTCCCAGTTTAACCTGCGGGGCGCGCGCGCGCTCATTAACACCGCTAACGCGTGCCGACCGTTTGACGAATGCTTATATTCGACTGAACAGCTGCCGATTTCTCGTTAAAACGGCGATCCCGTTCGGCGACTAGCCGGAAAGCGTCGCCGAATGGGGCGAGCGAGGGGAGGGGCCCGAAGTTTGCATGCGTTGCGAGATTACGTGAGCGTTATCCGTATCCGGGCAAAATCTTCCCCGGGCGCAATTAGATTAGCTTTACGATCGCGGAGTTGCACGCCGGTCAGAACACATACCACGGCCGCGTAATATTTCGTCGCGGAACATTTTTTGCCGCGCTTCGACTGCAAACGCCGTCCTTAAATATTTCACGATCGCCGCTATCAGTCGAATATCCGATGCAATATGGATGTGCCGGCAGTACCTACGTACCCGTCTATGTACGTTACGCGAGTGTGCGTACGTGTGGGATGGTCTATGTGGCGGCAGGCCGACGGCAGCGGTACGCGTCATTCCATTCGCCGTGCCAGTAACGGGCCCAAAGTGGTTGCTCGCATTAAGTGCGTTTTACACTGGTGAATTTAAGAGGGCGGCTCGCGGTAGGCTAATCAATATGCTAATATTTTGATGCTTCCACTCCGCTCCCGGGGAATCGAATTACGTTCGACGAGCGGCGAAGATAGACGAGGAGGGGGTGGAAACAAGGACGGGCCGCTTAAAAGGGAGCGCGGGAGGGTGGAACGGGGGGGGGGGGGGGGGGAGGGGGTGGAAGGCGCTGCCAATAGCGCGGCTCGTCGAATTCTCCTTTCCTTCTCACGACCGCCAGCCAACCAAACGATTTTACCGACCGCCCAGCCAATTATCGCCCCATTATCTCGCGCGAAACATCAAAATTGAGGGAGGAAAAAAAAAGTACTGGCTAACCGCTCTTATACCGATCCCTTGTCATCGTACGGACGGCGAGACAGAGGGAATTGGACGGGGAACGGAAACGAAACGAGCCGGGAAGTTATCGCCGATCGATGAAACACCACTCGTCGACGCCTCGCAATAAGGTTCAATATTAATGAGTCGTTCCTACTAGGAGAATCGCGTGTCGCGTACAGCGAGTAGATGTCTCCTAGCGATCATCCGCGGAATGCAGTGTTTTTATCTGATGCATTCGGTCCGAGCTGCGGACCGAGCAGCGACGAAGCTCGCTATCGAAGTACCGATAGGTTAACGAGGAAAGTTTATTTGCGTATTTATTACCCTCCGCGGGAGGGAGACCGCTATCTTAATGCCGCGTCACGGCGAATCCTGCCAACGTTAAAGGCCTGCGTATAATCTTCCCCCTACTTTCCGTACCGCACATTTTTCGCCGCCCTTAAGGAACTTTCCAGTCTTGCGGGACTCTTAACACGTTCGATACCATGTATCGCGAATACCGTCGCTATCTCGGGTTACTACGGGCGAGTACGTACGAGTTTTAATGGTCGGTTCCATGCGATAATTGCAATCGACGCTCGCGGATAAGAGCGGCTGCGTAGTTTGAGTCGAGTAACGAATCTGATTTTGGGAACTTTGGAGCAGTTTTAGCGAGATTATAAACGTCTCGGTGAATTTTTCAATCTTGCGACTGTTGTTCTGACATATTTTCACCCCCATTCGTAAGGCATGATGATAAAAGAGCTGCATGCGTCAGAATAATGAAGTCTTGAAAGATAGTCATGCCACGCCTGCGATTATTGTACATTTTAAACCTATTTACGACCATATCTCCGAAACTATTGCACCTAGGAGCTTCCGGTAGCGATTTTTCGAAAACAGGTTGGCTCTTCTTTCATCCTATGTAGCACCATCTCGATTTCAAGACGCTAAGTACAACACAGGTGCCTAAATCTCCCATTTTTAACGTTTTTAGACATTTTTGGACCCATTTTTGGTGATATCTCGAAAACTGTTCGACTTAGAAGGCTCGGGTTGCGATTTTTGTGATCCTCGTTCAATTCTCTTTTGGCATACATAACCACAAGTCGATCAAAATACTTTTATTTTTAGGCCATTTTCGCCACCCCATGTTTTCAACGGTTTTTTAGCTGTAACTCCGAAACTAAAGCGAATTTCGACCAACCCTTAGAAAATTCGCGATTTTTTAAATCGCCTGTAACTTTTGAACCGGCAATCAAAACCTATGATAATTATACAGTTTCTTGAAGCTTTCGACGCGTGCTTTAAGATAGGACTATCGGCGAAAGTCGATCTTTAAACAATTTTTTTTTCGACCTCGAAAAATGGCTGTATCTTCGAAACTACATATTAGGAATTCGGAACTTTGCTTGCGACCAACTTTCAGGGCGAGTTAAAATCTATGGGATAGGGTAGTTATAAATCCAATCGGAGACAAAAAATTGTTTTGCGTTTTTGCGCGTTTTTGACAGTCCTATCGTCTTTCAATAGGTCCAAGGTATGCCAAAGTACCCTCCATTGGTCGCTCAATGCCATAACAAAGCGCCACGGCCGTCATAACACGTTAAAACAGGGCCTAAACGCCGCCTCAGCCGCTCCCTTTGCGAAAATTCCGCTAATAATGCAATAAACCATCATAAAACCACATAAGGTAATGCCTTAATATCATATTTGGTCCCTCATTGCAATAATAAAGCGTCACGGCCGTCAAAATCGGTTAAAACAGCATCCAGACACCGCCCCAGCCGTTCCATTCGCGAAAATTCTGCTAAATATGCAATAAACCATCATAAAATAACAAGAGATAATGCCCAAATACCATATTTGGGTCCCTAATTGTAATAGCAAAGCATCAGATCCGCCAAAGTACTTCCAAACGTCGTCCAAAAGCGTCCACAACCGGCAAATTACCCTTTATCCGATAATATAGATACAAAGGCTAACAATAAATTGAAATTTTTCATCTAATTTCGTCTATAAAGACCAAAAATGGGTTCAGTTGCCAATCATTCCGACATTGTTCCAAAAATAATACTTTCCAGAGCACCGAGTACGTTTCGACAATTAATACCCATAATCAAAGACATTAACTGCAGAAGGCAGGACTATTTCCAACAGCGTTCGTCGCTTAGCAGGTCGCACGCCATATTCTCGCACTCCAAATTGAACAAGCAATTCGGAGAAAATTGACTTATCAGACGTCGGGAATATTTCCCGGGGATGGAGGATAAATTTTACAACGGGCCCAGGCTCGTCCCGGGCAATCCCGAAGGAACGACGCGCGCGGGGGACCCAATGAGAGCCGGTTCGCGGCGTCGACTGGTGCCACGGGACACAGGAGGGGGGGACTTCTCCGCAAGAATGAATTTCAGGGAACAACTCGGTTATTAGATTGGCTCCCATATCCGAAACGTAGTAATAATGTAACCGGGTGCTCCAGATAATCTCGATAGAGATCTACTTATCGGAAGGTGGCGGCGAGAGGAAGAGTGCGAAGAGAGCGGAGAAGCCGGGAGATGCCCGGAGATGGTTGGAGAAGGTCGGAGGAGGGAATTGGGGAGAAGGTTGTTGGATAAGGAATGCTGCTGGCGCATCGCATTACCTATCCAGCTGTCTTCTGGTTTCCGGAGAGCTGCGGGGCGTCCCCATGCCACCTAAAAGATGGCTCCCACTGTGAAATGCACTCAGTCACCACTCTTTCACTCGCCAACCCCTTCTCTCAGACGCCCTTTTTTATCCCGACCCCTACACCCTCGCCGTCGGGCTGCCCCCTCCCTCCCTCCCCCCAGTTGCCCGGGAGCGTCTGTTTCTCCCTACCGACATGCAGACTTTTTCGCCAACACGCAGATTTTCAGCTAAAATCCAAACTTAAGCGCCGCGGCCGAGTCGTGCCTCGGCGAAAAAACAAAGGTGCCCTTTCACGGGGTAAAAAGTAGCCCACCGAACTTGACGCCGCGTAAAAAGATTGGACGAAGTAAAATTATTTTCGCCGGTGCTCTCCGCAGAATAAATTTTCCCCGAAACGACATTCATCAGAGACGACAAATAAAAAGGGTAATACGGCGAGCGTCTAGATCGATCATCTTTTCTCTCTCCATACCCCTATCATGGCCAGCTCTACGTTCTACCGAACCGTTATATTCGAGAGGAGCGGCCAGAGTCAGGGGGCGCAAGAAAATTCGGCGCGCACACGTTTCGATCGCGGCGGCGAGATTGCGTTTGCGGGCAGCTCCGGCAGAGCCAATCAGATTTACGAGCCGGGCACGTATCGCGATCGTCTTTACGACAATTAGTCACTGTCACTCGGTCCCTGACGCACAGGCCGATGAAAAAGAGGCGAAAGCCTCGTAAAAAGGCGCCCCGGCCAGACCGGGAGTGGTAGAGACGTTGAAGACCGACTTTGAAGTCGGTGCCGTGCTCTAATTTATACTGATTAGATACCGGGGGGGGCCTCCGCTGCAAGGTGGGTCAAGAGAGGTCGAATCGAAGTTACGATTACCGTGGGGTTAGCGGAAAATGGTGGAGTGCGTTTCGAGGCGAACCGTTTGGCCGATCGACGCGCACCCCTTCTCGATTAACCCTTCTCAACCCTCCGCCACAGCTACCTGTAACTCCCCCCATGCGACTACACTATTTGCGCAACCCGTACAAACACGGCTCGCTCGATAGAAGAATACCTTTCGTTTCTGACACTCGCACACATACGTTTCCCGTTTAGGCTAAGATTACTTTCCTTACCCGGTATTTCTATTCCCAAAATTAAGGGAGGGAAAATGTGAGCGAAGAATTTGAAATTATCAGCCGTGCCTGCTGATCGACGTATCCCCCACGGGAGAAGGTGGGAAGGAAAAGCTGGAGGGATAAAGGGAGAATAGTAGTATTCCAGGAGAAGTACCAAATGAGGCAGAAATCGAAATCTCTCAGAGCCGAAGCGGCGCCAATCTTGTCAATCAGCGGCTCTCTCCCCGTCAATCTATATCAAGAGCCCGACTTTCTAGCCGCTGCGGATTTTTCCGATCGAAAGGCGAGAATCACGAACTCGCTAATCCGGGATGCGTCCCACGGCTGGACTTAATTGTCAATGACGCAAACGTCTTTCGACTCGGCATCGTGGACCCGGCCGCGCAAGAAGAGTAGGGGCTCCGGGCCCAAGGCCACAGCCCGCATCGTTCGATCTGCCCCACCATCCCCATGAGCGGAGCGAATTCCCATGCGTTTTTGCCCCGGCTGGCTCGAACGAGTAGCAACGGTGGGTGATGGGCGAGGTGGGAGTTGAGTGGTAGGATAGTGCGCCGAGATCGATGAAGATAATGCCCATTACCCCGTAATACGAATTCTCTCTCCTTCTATCCCGAACCACGATCCCTCTCTCTCTCTCCATCTCTCTCTTAACCCTCGTTCAACCTCCACCCATCCTCCACTACCCTCTTTCCACCCTCTGCCAACCCCCTGACCGCTCGCCGACTTGGAACTCTTCTCCGTTTCCACCCCCCTTCACCACCGAGGCATTCCATTCCCGTAGCTCTTCACGATCTGTAACTCACACTTTTTACTACCCCCGCTGACTCGGTTCGAGATATAGCGGTGCGGTCGTCGTTGTCCTAGTCATTGATCAAAATTTTGATATCGTCGCACATTTCACTCCCCCCTTCCTCCCTCGCGCTTACTCTTACTACTTTCCGGGAAATCGGACAGGATGAACTTTCCATCGACGTCGTTCAGTGGAACGCGTAAAAAGATTTGCTTTGGCCGAGCTCGCCGCTCTTAGCCGGACTCGTCAACTTTCTCGCATCGAATATACTTATCCGGTGTCGTACGGTCGATCCCCGGAAATCTTCTTCGGGAGCTCTATGGCTCGCCGTAAAGATAGCGATTTCTTCGGAAACGCTCCGGCGGCGAACGACACCTTCGGCCCGCGTCATTCCCGACTCCACCCGCTTATCTTCGCGCGAGACGCAGGTATGTTCGCGGAAAGAAAACAAGTACAAGCTCCGGATACGTCGGTGCCGGTAAGTTGTGTGGGCGCAGTAACCTGTTGAGTGCGTTCGCGTAGGTGGTGAGTAGTGGATATGTATACGCGCGAAGTCTGGGGATGAAGTTTCGCGAGGAAATACAGGCGAAACGGGGGGAGGGTGGGAGGGAGGGAGGGGGGAAGGGAGGGTGGCTGACTCGAGGATCGCGGGAACACAGACAATAGGATGTGCGTCGGTACGTAAAAATCCCGGTGTAATGCATCCGCGCCCGCTGACAGACGCCGTAAAAGTCTTCTCGCGCAAACTTCGGAATACGTTTTAGCGCCGAGCCGAAAGTACATACGATAACGTTCGATTCCATTGTGCGACCTGCAGGCATTCACTTCCGGTGCGCATTGACGCTTTAGCGGAAGCAACGACGCCTACGTTACACGCAATCCGATTTCGCGCTCATCTATTTATTTCGGGCCACGATCGAAATTACTTTAGCGGGCCGCAATAATGAGTCGGGAGCGAATCGTTATAATATTGTGGCGAGTCGGCATGGCCGGGATTGAAATTGTTTTTCCGTCGATCGAGCCGCGATATCGAGTTAACGCTATTGGGTCGCCATGGTCCAGATGACTAATGATACGCGTAAACGAGACTGATCAGCGCGCATCGTCTACCTTCGCTAATAATGAATGCGTCGATGGCATTAATTCGCTAACTCGTAGTCCTTCTAACGTTCGTTCGACCATTAATATCGCCATAACGGAAGCGGTTGTGAAACTTCTGAGATACCCGAGCGCCGATATCGGCCTCCTAGTAGAGGATATTAAAGATTGTTTTATCGTCGGCATTACCAGTAGAGACGGTGCGAACAAGCAGTCTTAATCGCCCAAGATTCGACCACGGTTTCTAGAGCTAACAGCCAGACTTCGACGGAGGAAAAAGACGAGAGAGAACGTATAATACGGGTTCGCTATCAAATTATTGTAATATTATATAAACGCGGAGTGCGTTAGTTATACTCGCGGGAGAGAGCAATTAGAAAATTAGCAGCGAAAGAATATATACTCGGGCAGCCGCAAAGCGACGCAATTTGTTCATTAACTAACGGGCGTCGTTCCGCGCGCGTGTTTTGATCTGGCCTGTAACGAGTATAGTTACACGCAAACCACACGGACAAACACACACGGCCGCGTCACAAGGCTCACTTGACAGCCTGCTCCGAAATTAGTGTTGTAACGTGGTCGAGTGTCTCGCGACGACATAACAATGTGTCTTGTCCGCTCATTCCCCGCGCACATGCATCCGAACTGGGCGGTTACACGTTACCTACCATCGTTCTGATAACTTCGTAACTGAGCCAACATCGGCCTCATTTTCCCTCGGCTCGCTCGCAACAACCTTTGTTAGAACCGCGGGCTATTTTCGGTCCCCGTTCCGTTTCTGTTCCGTTTCTGTTCCGTCCCTCCTTCGCCGACGTTCCCGGGAACTTGTCCGATCCTCTCCATCTTCAATATTATTCCCATTTCTACTTCGTAGATTCTCAAATCGCAAATGAACACCGCGAGCATCGAACGCTTCAGCGAAACTCAAAGAACGCTCGTGTAATTCGCCTGAGAGAGGGTCAAAAATAAAAAAAAAAGGAGGGAAGTAATTCGTAACCAGCTCGACGATTTGAGCGCGAGGAATATCGCGTGCAATATCGCGTGCAAATTGTTCGATCCCGTTTCTGTGACAGAGCGGGCCACGAGTGGCACGCTTGTGAAATTAACGCTGTAACATGTTCGAGTGTTTCCCGTCGGAAATAACAATGTGCGCGACGTCGCCTCTGTATACTCGCGGAATTCCATCGGCCTCGCAGATTACACGGACGCTTTGGTTCCGATGTTTCGATCAGGAAAACTGCCAAGATTCATAGCTGACTAAACTCTGCCATTACCTGCTTACCGTGTAAACATCCGGCGAGATAGACTGTGCTGGAGGGGCTGCTCAATGTTCTTTCTTCCTCATCTTCAGTTCATTTATTGATTTCAATACAGTTTTCTTCTTACATTAAGTCACAGGTAAAAATGCCAAAGGCAAAATGCATTGGCGCACAATGTAGATCAACATAATAATAAAAATCGAGCATTCAAGGAATTATTTGAATACCAGAAGGAAGTATAGAAAATTTAACCAGACTAACGTTAACGTATGACAAAGGAAATAACAAGAATATGGTAATGATTAATTATAAATGCTGACGTCTCACCAATGATAAATGACATGCAATGAGTATGCATGCTTTGGACATGGATGACATCATCGTTGCAATGCAGTGAATGTTGAAAGATCTTTCTTCAATCTGCGTCACTTCACACAACGGCGACAACAGGATGATATTCAGCAACGAGCAGAAACTCTTGGGAAGCAGAGCTAGTACACAACGTACGTTGTGTCAAAATAATAAAGGACATGTATTGGATATAGTAGCAGAGTTTGGTGTAAGCAGAAAAACATTTTTCAAGAAAACAACAGACAAAATGTAAAACACCGGGCAGAAACGCATAAATAAATCACATATAAAAATACGGGCTAACCAAGAAAAAACAAGTAAAAAATCATGTCAAATATCGAATAAAATGTAAACATGCGGTACAGTGGAGAAACACATGTGACATAATCAAGGGAAATCAGAGGAAAATCGAATGAAAAATCAAATGAGAAATCAAGTAAAATACGTGGCACATATACCGACACGATGAGAATGTTGTGGACAATGTACTCGCCATCCGGGCTTGAATTCTACGTGACCGGAACCTCCAGCAAGTTGCAGATATGCGAGGAATCCTGAAGAACTGCATCGCGTCCTCGCGAACAAGGCACCGGACCGTCGAATATCTCGGGGAAAATACCTTGGGGAATAGAAAAAGGAAAGATCTCACCGACAGCGGTGCTGTTTTTCCTGGCCACGAGCTTGTCAAAATGGCCGACCTGCATGTCCAGCGATCGACGGCGTGCTCGAACAATACCTCGATCGATGAGAAGCAGGAAAGGAAGCTGAGGCTCAGGAAACTGCAGAATTCGGTTCCATACCTGTCCCTGCAGCGTTGAAACGCAAATTTGGATCCCGAACAGAACTCGGGTCCTTGCGATGAGCCAAAAACCGCGGAACAACACGGATCACACACACGGCGGCCATTATGGCGTCCACAGACTTGACAGTGAACAGGGCGCCGATGCGGTAGCTGGCGCCCTCTTCTTTTCGCGGACAGATCTCGAACTAACGCTCGTGCAAGTTCGAACCTGCGCACAGGCGCCTATTTCAACCTACAGCACTGTGATATCCTAAAGGACGGTCACGCGCAATCTGTGGTAATGTAATCTCAATACGGGTTCCACGTTTGATACTACGCCGTACAGCGTACAAGTCATTCGAATGTAAACATTTAATTGTACCGACACGAAGTACCTCGCGTGAGCACAGTGAGGAAATTTGATCTGTTACCGCGGAAGCAGCCGTAAGGCGGCAAATTGTCATCGACAGAGCGTTCGAAGATGAATGCATTATCGCGAATGAAATTGAGTAGAAGCGTGACGAAATTAGCTGTGCTCGATCCTGCCGACGGAATCAACAATGCGCCTTCGTCGCGCCGTGTTCCCTTGCCGTTTTCGTGCACTCGACGCCGATGTACGTGGGCATTGTGTCGGCCGTTAAGCATTTGATACGGCCGCCTTCCTGTCGCGCGTCCCGTCCAGTCCCGTCCAGTCCCGTCCAGTCCCGTCCGAGGGCCATTGTTCGAGAGGCGCTCACGCTGTAACCGAGTATGCCGCCCTGACCGTTTCTCGGTATGCGAATCGCGCTCGCGATACGATACGCCTCGGCCTCCCTGCACGTGAAACCCTCTCTTACGGCCGAGCGCTCCTATCGCCCACGCGATACCGAGTTTGCGGAAGGCACGGAAAAATGACCGCGACCCGCAGCGAAATTATTTACAATCCCCGAAACCGTAAACTGTCGCCTTATATCGCGGGAGGGAAAAAGTTCGCGTGAAAACGTAATCCGGTCGGCGAGAGTCTCATGCGTAATAAGCCGCACACGATCCGACGCAGCGACACGCGGGCACAGATTGCACGCAGGCTGCGTCGATATCGAATGGCAGGCATTGTTCGTAGCCGCGTACGCACTCGCTCGCGGTACTTGCCGTGACGAGGCTCCTCGAAGCAGGCGGCGTCGAGCCGCTGGAAGTTGGTCGAACTCAGTCGAGCCGCGGTTCACGATCCCGGCGCGCGATTACGCTCGCGAACTCTCCACGGTCCGATCTCGCGGCAAGATCTGCCGGAGAGGGCCTTTTATCCTGGCGTTTCATCTCGCCAATCGATTCGGCCCGCGTCCTTTTCTCGCGATCGATCTTCAACGCTCGCGTGTGAGTCCCTTTCGAGAGATTAATTGCTCTCTCGAATTGATCGCGTCTGCCCGCGGTATCGTGACGCATATTGATTTCGTGCCAAGGGTTGCGTTTGCCCTTTTCCCCCGCCCCTCCGGCCGAGGTACTTACCGTATACTTACGGGCCCGAGCCGTCCACCACGTCGGATCGACACGTGTCGTCCGCAAACGTGCTCCATCACGTTCGTCGTCCGTCTCTCTGTCTTCCGTGTCCGGCCGTGTCCGCCGTCCGATCGGGGATAATCGTCCGTGTTCCCTGCCTCCCGAGTTCCGCGTGCCTCGACTTAATCTCCGACGGATGTCGTCGGATTTTTTGCCAACGGCGGACGTTAAGTCTCGCCGGCGAGCGAGCGAGCGCGCGCCCTCGATCAATGTTCCCTTTTTACCTCGCCGCGAGTTTCATCCCGAGTCCGCTTCGCTATTCCCCGCTTGTCGGAGCTTTGCGGACGACAGAGACGAATATCGGCGCTGGTCTTTCGCCGACTCCGACCCGCCGGAGCAATTGATCGATCCGCTCACCCTAATTTACTCGCCGAACCGAACAGAGAAAGGCATCCGAAGCCTACCGAACGATTCTCGTACTCCGCTTACCCGGCAATCGTTCGCCCTTATTCCCACGCGCGCCGGATAAAGATTCGTCGATGGCGCGTGTGGATTTTCGTCACGGCTCCTACGGCACTGGGTGCCTCGTTAACGATACGGCGGCGGTCTGATAAACGCGGAAACGCGGACATTATCGGAACGAGACCTGAATAAACAAGCCTCGGCGGCGAGGAAGTGGCTCGTTCGTAAAACAGTTTTCGCGCTCGGCCTCCGCTTCGAGCGGCGGCGAACGCGTCTTTATTCCCGTTCCATCGGCGATGCGCGAGGAACGTTGGGAAAGCAGATAGCGCGATCCGTCTCGCCGCGACAATAATTACGCGCGCGGACAGTCGGAGCGTGACCGTGCGCCGGGTGTGCGGAGTCAGCCAGCTCGTTGATTTCTCTCGATAATGATCGGCACAGGCGTAGGGCCCTGACGTGCTTCTCGCCGCACACGACCGACTCACGCCGGCCGGAACGGCGCGAAAAGGGGCACGGGGGTAGGGGGGATGTCCGTTATACGCCTGCATATGAGCCTATTAATTATTGACGCTGAAACAAACGGACGGAATGCATAAAGCAGGCCGACCCAGGCGGTAGACGGGACGGGAGGGCTATCATAAAAAGGAGGGGAAAAGAGAGAGAGAGAGAGAGAGAGAGAGAGAGAGAGAGAGAGAGGCGCAGAACGGGGAAAGAATATCGTTGGAATAATCGTCGGAGGTCTCCTGAATTATTTCGGAAATGCACCTGCATTTTTTATACACGCATTTCCAGTTATGATGTTCTCCGCGCCAGCGGTCCGGACAAAAAGCCTGGCGGCGAATTCGTGTAAAATGAATGTATCCTGTTTTGTTTGGAAATAGAGTTCGCGCGGAAATTGCGCGCCGACGGACGGCTCGTTACGTCGAGCGACTCGCGCGCGCGCGCGCAGGCTCTGCGATCGGATTACTTGCTCGCGATTAAATATTACGTATCGTCGCGTATCCAGACCACCATTACGCGTGCCCTTTCGCGTTCAGGGATTAGAATCTATGAAACTAAAATTCGTCCGCGTCCTCTTGCACGGTGGTGCGTAGGTTTGACGGAAGATTCGGAAGATTTCGGAGCACGAGTAGGCAAATCGAAGGAACGACGCGACGGCGAGAAAAAGCAGTTGACCAGAATGCGTCCGCGAGGCCGCCACGGCCGGTTTTATCTGGCCGAGTTTGCGGCTCGCAATCAGAGAGGCGCCCGTTGACTCGTGACGCTTCCGGTCCAGGCTTCCGGTCCGCGGAACCGCACCGTTTCCGTTCGGCTGCCCAGCCCACCGATCCGACCGACCGACGCCGAGCGCCGTTCGCCAGTTTCTGTATCGTCCCACCTCGCGCGACGCCCGCCAGCCAAATCGGCCGTCAGTGCCTCGCGGCTAAATGTCAGGAAACCGTCGACGTCTGATATTCCCGCGCGGCCCGCTCTCGCTCGACTAATTACTCGCGCCCGTTATAATCGTTCGTCCTGTCCGCACTCCTCCCAGCCTCAGCGGCAGCATGGATTCCGATGGATAGCAGTGCGAGCGCCAGTGTTATCGGTCTCCAGTTCGTTCCGCTTTTTAAACGTGAGCTGTGATCGTGTCGGTGGAACAGAGACTCGACGCTCTCCGAGGATAGCGACGATAATTGTCTCGGGGCATTAATTACGGGTATCCTCGCTTTACGAGGCTCGATTTTACGAGGCTCCTTCGAAGCTTTAACGGCGGAAGTGTGATGAACCGATCGGCGGACGATTATGCCGTGAGTTATGGCCCGGGGTGTGACAACGTGGCCCGATGAATTTCGACGTTGATCGGGCAGGTGCGATCTTGGGCATGATCCGGCGAGGATCGAGCGTGAAGGATCACTTTTTTTCGGCGAGCCCTCGGTGGGGTGTAATCGTTCGAGCCTGGCGCGCCGCTTGCACGTGATATCGCGAAAATGGCAGTTGCGCCGGGTAAGAATAAATTGAAAATGGGCAGTGCGGGCCGATACTACGGCGCCTATCTCATCTACGACGTGGCGAACTCGTGCCTAGCCGCCTTGCACGCCAAGATGCCTCCTCCGCTCGTCGTCACGCGAACCAACCCTCCGTCTCCTGTGCACGTCCAGAACCCCCGTAAGTTTTCTTCGCCCTTTTCTTTCTTATCCTGCCGCGAGATCCGCCTCGAGATCCGCCTCGAGAGCCTCGAATGTCGTCCCCCCACCCTCTTCTTCCGCATATAAGCATTCTTCGACTCAGCTACGCAAGCTTCGCTTTATAACGCGTAAAACAAGGAGGAACGAGCGGAGCGACGAACGGCGGGCGTAACAACGTTGAGAAAAATGTTGCGGAGTTGATAGCCTCTCAGACGTCAATTGTATCCGCTGATTCATGGGATTTTCTTTGGCCGCGTTTAACGACGCTCGCGACGGTAATAAATGCCGGCAGCTCTTCCGTGAAAATTCGGATCGATCGAAGGGAAAATCGTATTACCTACGCCCCGTATAGACGTACTAGATGCTGCTTCTGCCGCTGCCTCCGTTACACCGCTACCAGTACTGCTCCCGCTGCCGTTGATACATAACTAACGTCTAGTACCTTGGAAATGACATAAGTAGTCGTGCATTCCGCCGCTGTGCCCAATAAGCGGGTAACGTTAAACTAGCGGCTTGCCGAGAAAAGAAAGAGGTAACGTGTTGCCCGTCGTTACTAAAATGGGAGGGTTCGTATACTCGTCGCTCGCGAGAATCCCCCGTCGCGTGTCTCGGGCCAATTAACACTGAGACGACGGCCCGGGAGGGAGAAAAAAGTAGAGGATATTCGGGCCGATTTGTGTCGAACAATGCTAGGGGGTCCTCCCCCCTCTGCCGTTCTCGCCTGTAATACCGACTATCGATGGCGAAAAAAAGCGGGCCGCTCGCCCGGAATGAGCTTCGAGTAATTGGAGAAGATTAATTGTCGACCATTACTGCGGTATAACCGGTTATGTAAAGCGCGCGCTCGCGCGCGCGTAACGTCGGAAGAGGCTTCGAGCCTCGCCGGTCGAAAGTCCCAGATTATTGACTCGGAGTTTTCTGACAGCGCCGGGAGGGGAATAATTACAATTGGGAGGCCGCGCGGGGAAAAAGATGGAATTTTTAATCACTTCGACGCCGCCTCGAATCCGATTCTACCCCGCGGAAATTTCATTTGCTCGTTAACCGCGGGGATAATTTCGCGATGTTCTACCCGTGGCAGGCTAGGGCTAACAGTCAAGCGTAACGAACGACGATTAAAACAAATTCGCCCGGAACCGTCTGCCGTTTAAGCTCGTCGAGAAGCGTTATCGGTATTAAGCTCCAATGGATTCATCTCATCGTCGGTCAGTTCAGTCAGTCATTTCACGTACCCCGCGGGAATACTTTCGAGATTTTCCTTTTCTCTTCGTCTGTTCGGGTCAAAGACGTAGAGACGGGATGACGATAGTGACTGTTCGTGAAAAATGCAATGACACGTTTCACACCCCCTTTTTTCCCCCGTGCTCAATTTCGTCCCTCCTCCACTCGCGCCCCACTCGGTGGCGAGAGGGATGGGAAGGAAGTGAGAAGGCCGAGAGGGGGTGGAAACACCCTATGAGACGGGATAGCGTGTCTGTTTTGATTTATAAGAATTCGCCACGAACCCCTAACCCACCTACCTAAGTCTGGCCTCACCCCAGGCTCTCCTAGATCGAGCTAGATCAACCCCCTACCCCCCATGGCAGCCTTCCCCCCCCTCTCTCTCTCTCTCTCTCTCTCTCTCTCTTCTTTCCAGCTATCTCTCTCGGCGTGAATAATAGGCAGGTACCCTGCTACCCGTCGCTCCGCCGACTTCGCCTCCTTCTTTTTACCCCCTCCCTCACGGCCTCTCCTTTCTTTCATTACCTACCCCTTTGATCCTGGCCAGCTCGATCCGGCGCACCGCACTCGCCATTCCTCTCCCGCCTCGATCTCGTCGCCGGTCAGCGGGACGATCTATCAACGTTTGCGCGGAGAACAAGAAGCGCGGCAAAACATTAAGCCGGTCATGAAAGATTTTGCATCGGCATTTTCGCGAGAGTGCGCGCGTATCGAGGGCGCGTCATCAATCTTTTTGGCCGGCGCACGCGGCCGCGGTATTCTTCCCTATCTCGCTCTACCTTCCGAGAGGGATGATGAGAGAGAGAGAGAGAGAGAGAGAGGAAGGGCCAGAAGATGAGTCGCGATATTGCGGCTAATTTCGCGAAGCCGTGTTCGGCAAATATCCGCCCCGTACTTTCCCGCGATCCATTTTTGCGGTAATTACAACGGCGGCCCTCCCTCCCATATCGCGCGTCATCGTTACATCCTTCGCAGTTCTCGGCTCTTTTTGCTCTCCCCCCGGACCGTCGAAAACGAATTCTCTACCCTAGGGTAGAATCGATAGTCCGCCATCGGCCGTGGGCAGGCGTCGGCGGCTGGCGTCGGCGTCGTTTAAAAAATTTCTGCCCGTTGTGTCGGCCCGACGTGCACTTTGAAGCATCCCCCCTCTGTCGCCTGGATTGAATTAAAATTTCGCAGGGAGAGAAAGAGAGAGAGAGAGAGAGGGAGGGAGAGAGAGGTAGTGTGAGAGCGGCCGGACGATTTACCGCGATCCGCGGCGCGTAATGGGGAACAAATACGTTCGCCGTTCGCTGAAGTTGGAGAACGAAATGTCTGCAAACTTTTTCAATACGCTCACTCTCTCCCGTCGGTCGGCCTACTTATTTTCCCAATGGGACTTTTCACTGTGGCTCTCCCCTCCCCACCCACCCTCCCCATCGTCTCTCATCCTTCAGCAGCACTCCCCCTCCCCCCCCCCCCTCCCTCTAGCCACTCGCTTCTGACAGTGCATAATGCGCCTGTCGGCCTGCGGTCTAACGGCGCCATGTACGACGCGATTGTTATGCGAGTCTGAAAGGACCCCGCTGTCCCGGTGCAGTCATCAAACGTGCATCGTCGACCGGCCGGAGCTGCGACCGAAACGCAGACGCGGCCGCGACGCCCTCCGCCTTTCTCATGCCCGAGTTCCGACCGAATTCTCGTCCCGGAGTTCCTCATACTTGATCCTCATACCGAAATTCTCCTTCCAAACTCGCGGATAATCCGCCGAAAACTGTGCCCTCCGTCAAAAAAAAAAATTCCCGTCGCCGGTCTCCACTCTCGCCACTCTCGCGACTCTGGAAAAGGAGGGAAAAAAAGGTGAGCTGGAGAGGTAAAAAGGAGAGTGGCGATGCCATTAGGTTGAACTGTCGCGCGCGCGCGAGCGCAAGGAAGCGAGCACGCTCGGTCTCGACAGACGATTAGCGCGTTTAATTGCGGGACCGGGGAAAAAATTGCGCGCATGTCGGGCCCTCGTGGAAAACGAAGCCAATGGGCGGACAAGAATATATAATTATTGGCGAGTGCGATGGTGTCATTATCGTGGAATATGCGGCGGAGCTCGAATATGCTGGGCGATCGCAATCGAACGGACGCCGGCATCCATTATCCTTTCGAACGGCGCAATTTTTCCTTTATTTTTCCCCTTCTTGCGTTTATGTCCACGCACCCGAGAACCTACCCGTTCCTACCTTCCCTCCGTCGACGCTCGTTGGGCACACTGGCTTCGATGCCGGCCGATCGAATTACCGTCTTTATCTTAATTAAAAGAGAAGTGTGGCGCGACTCGGTTCTAGAGCATCTTGCTTTGATTGCAGAAACAATACCTCGTTAACTTCATAGTCCGCGATCTGACAATCTCTTCCACGCCAGCTGACCTCCCCTCCCCCCTCTCTCTCTCTCTCTCGTTTTGCTTGCCTCCCACTCCGTTCACCCTTTCTCTCCTCTCCTGCTCGGCGCCTTCTTCCCATCCGCCATTCTGCGGAGCCGCACGCCTGGCACACATACGCGTACAATTCCAACGTCTCGGAGTCTCCCGTCTTTCGATGTGATTCCGAGTCTATGAATAGGCGAACCGATTTAATCGATATGGGGTCTGGAAACTAATCGGGATAGTTCTTCCTGGGACAAAGTAGATTATACCGGGTAGGAGCCGGACTATTACCGGCGCGGTATTATGTCGCGAAATGGCAACCATTTTTCCCCCCGCTCTTCATCCCTCCGCTCCGTCATCCTTTCTTCAATGCGCGAATGTCATTCCCGATGAGACTTTTTCAGCCTCCGGATATATATCTCGGCCGGCAGATAAAATCGCCGGCTCTTTGCGCGCACGTTTCCCGCCGTCGGTGAAAAAAAGAAAGGAGAGGGAGGAGGAAGAGAGACGGCGGAAAAGGAAAAGGCAACCGCTCGCTGATAACGTCTGAGCACTTGTTAACGTCGCTTTAATGTCCCGACATTAATGTGCCATACGCAATTACGCGCAAACGCCGCCGCGCATGTACGATTTAATAACATTACATTCGCGCGGCATTCAGGAATTGCAATCCAATTTACAGTAGGACGTAGAAGAGGGTGGGGGAGGGAAAAAAATGTATACGCGCAGTCGGATATTTGTGGGGTCAGGCCAATATTGCACCCTGGGGCGCAACAGCGGACCACTCCGCCGGCCAAATTACTTTGCATAACGGCGTATAGGCAGTGCCGCGAAACGCATCTGTTCCTTGAAAATCGCAGATGAAGGTCCCCCGCTGACGAGGCAAGTCGAGCGAGAGAGGGCCAGAGGCTCGCGGACGAATTTTTGCCCGTCGGGTGGGGGAAAATTTGCTGGCCACGGCGGAGTAGAGGAACGGCCGGCCGAGATATAATCACGTCGGAGTATCGATCACCGGCCGATGGAAGGTTTTATTTGCCGCCCGTTTGTTATGGCCTTTGAATCAGCCGCAAGCTCTCGCCTGCAAGCTCTCGCCTACAAGCCCTCCTCCTCCGCGGTCCGACCCGATATGAAAAGAGCGGCGCCGCGAAAAAGTACGGACGACGTCGGTGGTCGCCTCTCGTTTTTCACCTAGCCCCAACCTTCACCTAATGGCATATCGTTCGACGACCGGCGTTCACCGGTTTCATGAGATGTGAAATTAAGCCTTTAACTGCACCCCCTCCCACCGCCTTTGGCCCCTCATTATTTAGCCTGCCGAAAATCGCGTGGAAGTCCTGTATCGAAGGACCTCGGGTAAGGACGCTCTCGGCACCCTTCCGAAGGTTGCCAAGATTGCCGCGTAATAGGCAAGGTAAAGGCGAGAAGTAATTGGATTTTTCAATGCGTGATAACTCTCTTTGTTCCACTCTCCGTAGCTCTTAAATTCTCGTTAGAGATATTCGAATCCTTCTCTCGCTCGGCTCGCTGCCTTCCCCCGAGGAACCTTTCCGCTTCCTTCGCGAGCTCCTTCCATCTCCACCCTCCCACCTTCAGCCCCTTCCACGACCAAAATCCAGCCTCACCCCTTCTCCCGACCCCTTTCACTCGTTCGCATGCCCCACTGCATTCTGAAGATTCGTTTCCACGGCTTAGCCGTTCTCGGCCGGTATCCGGCGTCGGCGCTTAATTACCAGCCGTTTAGGTCTTAATTGTTAATTTAGCGCGTTACGTTATTCTTCGCCCGTGCTCGTTAAAGGTGAAAATGCGGGGTCGGTTACGTCGCCCGGCGCGGGGAAATGAGATTTCTCCGCGAGAACCGCGAAAACGGAAGCTGAGCAAAACAAGGACAAACGGCCCCTGGCCGGCGAAAAAACGGAAAGCGCAGAAGGAGGCGACGACGCTTTAACGCCGGGAGCGGACAGTTAATGGGACGTTGTAAAATGTATACGGGAGAGGTATGACCGTGGCCGCGTGATAAGGACGCGAGCGTGGGCGGAGGAGGGGGGGGGGGAGATAACGAGTTTACTGCTAGATGCTGTCGGCCGTTCCGAATACGTTTCCGAGCGATCTCGCGCGATCGATACCGGGACCGCGCGCGCCATTAAGCGGAAAATGAAGCTGGCCAGACGTCAGCCGGGGAAGGGCCGAAGAAAAGGAATAAATCGCGATTAACGCTGCCCCACCCATACATTAATTAACCGTGGAGCGCGTCGCGCCAGAAGCAGCGAGAGAAGGAGAGAGAGACAGAACGCTTCCGACATTGTCCGTTGCGCATCCTTTTAACCTCCTCCCAGGAGCACAATACCAACTTTCTTCCGGAGACGCCACGGTCCCCTGCACGTCCTCGGGCTGCACGTGCGCAAAAATTCGATAACGATTTTCAACCTTAATTCGCCTTCTTTCCGGGCCCCTCCTCGTGCGTGCCGCTGGTCAAGGTCCTCGCCGTAGATCGGTCGACGTTATTCTTCCACTGTGTACCGCCTCCTCGGCAAAGAGTACAGAGTCGCTCTCTCTCTCCTCGTCCTCTTTCAGCCCCAACCCCCCCGCGCTGCCCTTTCACCCCTGAGAGCGGTCTCCACCCCCTGGTCGTCTACGGCTGGCCGCCGGATCCCGCGGAAGAATATTTCGGTCACGTACCGACCATCGTTCTCTCTCAAATGCCAGAGCTCGCCGGCTCCTGGCTCAGTGGGCCGCTCTGAGTGATATTTTGCCATTTAATCCTCTCCCGATGTTCAGCGCGACGCCGTCTCAACGGCCTTCCCCTTCGCACATTCGCCCCCGTTCGACCATCCCGCCAACGTCGACTCCTCTAATTTTCGAAATTCCATCGTAAACTCTCGCGAACGCCGGTAGCGAGATTCCGCAATCGGACAATATTTCTCTCCTTCTCGTTCCGCCTTCCGACGTCCGTGTACACTCGTCACGATACTCAATCTCGTCCGCCTCCTTCGGCCATTGTTGGCCAGCTCCATTGTCATTCGTCGGGTGAGCGGCTTGGCCGATAGAGCGGAACGGATTAAGCGGTCTTTGCCGATGATACCGAGAAAGAAAGCTGCCGTCCGGTCTCCTACGCAATTAACGACCGTCCCGTTAGATCCTTTGCTTCTAGCTTCGAGCCTGTTCCACTCTCAGTGTGCCAGTTGAAATTCGGACCTGCAGTGACGGTCGGGACTCATTGTCAGTATTAGGATAGCCGGCTGCGATAAGAAGATGCTCGAAAGCGCATGTTGGGAGGCGCGGGTCGCTTTTAACCTTTAAAGGTTAGAAGAGACGAAGGAAGAGAGAATAATTACGGGCCGGGGTCGAATATGAGCACCTTAAATTGGCCGATGCGCAGCTCGTGACGGCGCCCAGGATCCCTCGCCTCGCGGGGCAACTTTATTAGCCCTGTGCCCTCTCCTCGCCCTCCTCCCCCCTCCCAACCTCTTTCTCTCCCTATTTATAAACTAATAGTGATTTATAAAGCTGGGGGCGCGAAACAATGGCGAGAAGCGCGACCATGAATCACCGGGCGCGGCGAAAGCCCTACGCCGGCGGCGTCGGCGGCGTCGGCAGCGGCGGCGGCGGCCCGCGGAACTTGTTAAGCCTTCGTGAAAATTAAAGAGCTTTTCGCGAAAATTACGAGGGACACACAAAACCGCGGCCGCAGTAAACGTCAGGCGGGCCGCATACCATTTGCAACAAGTTACCGCGAAAATGTTGAAGTTTGGACAGTTTCAATTTAGTCGGTCTACACACGGCTGATACCCCAGCTTCGGAGCCCGCCCCTGTCCGGAGCTAAACGTATTAGAATTTCATTTGGTAAGTGTGCGCCACCCTCTCCCCCCTCCCTCTGCTGGCCCACCGCCCACGGAAGCCCGATGTTAACAGCCGCGCCAGATAAACCGGACTTCATAATTAATCGTCCGCCCTTTCTTGACCGTTTGACGTCCGACTGACCGAGCCTCGACGAACTCCACGCTCGTCTGCTAGGTCACTACCTTCTCTGTCCTCTCGTTTCCTCACTGCCTCTCTCTCCCTCCCCCTCGACGCTCGCCGCTGTTCCCCCTAGCTCGCATAATAATCCCGCAATACGGTCGCTCCGTCCAAAAACTCGATTTGTCCGGATAATTAAACCGTGACGCGTCGCCCTGAAATTGACGCGGTCCACCGCGGCTATTTACGTCATAATTACGTCGATATAATTTTCAGTAGAACGCGCGCGCGGACCCGGCTCAAATTAACGCCGGGCGAATATTCGAGCCCCCTCCCTTCCCTGTAAGGAACTTTCGAGCGGCGAAGGTGGCGGCAGGCGAAGTGGCGAAAAAGTCCTTTTGTTACGTATCAGATTGAAATCTGGGTTACGACAAAAAGAAGGCAAGATGGTCGGCGTGGGTAAAGACAGTTAGACCGGTTCGACTGACAATGGTTGCGGTGCAACTGGGTCGTTGAATAATAGTATGGGAGTAACGATCATGTTGGCGGAGAACGTACGATGAAAGCGTATGCCTCTGACCGGTTAAAGTCTATATAACGTTATTCAACTTTTTCTCGAAAATCGAGAATCCCCAAAATGCGCATCCAGCCTAACACATACGTGGGCAGATAGCGTGAACGCAGTGAAAGATGGACCTGTCGAAAAAGCGTGCATGGCCATTTCGGGAAATAATTGACGCTATCTCGCGAGGTCAGAATGTCGGTACGGAACTTTATAGTCCCAGCGATATAACTCGAATTTTCGCCAAAAAAATGTTATCCGAAGCCCCGGCGCGCATCGATAGACCAGAACACGATCCGGCAGGCAGCTTTCGCCAATTTCTTCGTCGGAATTAGAGGCAATTCCCTTTCGATTCCCGTAGACCGCCCTTCCGCCATCCGACCGCTCGTCCGTTAGCGAGAAACGTGTCGCGTTGATCCCCTTTCGTATTTACGCCGTTCGTCCTTCCGAAAGGGCCATAATTATCGGTAAACCGTCGAACCTTCGCCTGCCGCCGGAGAAACAAATGACCGACAGAGTGAAAATCCGGTCAGGTTTCCTTCTCCTTCGAGCCATCGGCAGCTAACGTTCACCTACCTAACGTTCGCCTATGCCTAACCCGCAGCCAACCCCTCCGCTCTCGGCAACCGCCCCACACCCCCTGGCAACCCCCAGTTCGGCCCCTTTTATTTCGCGAGATAGATAAACGACGTTTCGTGTCTCTTGGAATAACCGGCCGCGATACTGCGGCATGAAATTGGACGACGCTGTCACAAGAATCGCATTAGTCGTCGGGGCGGTAGCGTGCGGGAAAGTGCACACACAAGCTAATTACAGGACGACACGAATGCCTCTAATTACTTTTATTCCAGTTCCGACGAAATTTGTTGGAGCGGGATTCCCCGGGGGCACGTATATCTGTATATACGTCGGGCTCACGTCTCTCCCTCTCTCTCTCTCTCTCTCTCTCTCTCTCTCTCTCTCTTGCCGTCTCTCTGCCGATATGTGCTCGTCGCGCACATAGACGGCACGTACAGGGCATACACGTACCTACCTGTGCATGCCTACCGGTGGCCGCCGGTATCGCCATTAAAATCCGCGATCGGGGGATAATCCGCAAAGTGAACGAAATCTCGATGACAGAGCGCCGACAGGCAGCGACCTGCAATTTCACGAGATCGCAGCTTCGGCCGCGCCACGCCGCTGCAAAAGCCCCCGACCGCCGAAATAAAGCTTGATTTCCATCGATTCCGACTCTCCGTCCCTTCCGACCCCCTCGCCGCCCCTCTCTCAGCCCCTCTCTCAGCCCCCGCCCTTCGCCGAGCCACCCTTCCACCTCTCACCCTATTGTCCTGTCAATCGCCACCCCCGCTCCGCCCGCAGCCCCACGTCTCTTTTTTAACCCGATCGAACGGTCGTCGCTCGCGAGAAGAGAAAAGACGCCGGATGAGGAATGGAAACGGGGCCGAAGGCTTCCGTCGGCTCGAGATTAATTCGATCGGCCCCTCGCGGCCGATACGTGCCCTGGGAGTTCGGATAATCAGGCTGTAAAGGGCGGCAGGAGAGGGATGCCGGCGGTTCGGGGACGTCATGTTAATGCATAGCTAAAATGACGCGCTTGTAACGATGATCGTTATCCCGAACGTTCGCGACTCGCTGCGATCGATTTTTCTATTAGTCCCATTAGGGCCCAGGGCCGATCGGCTTCCGGCTCCTCCTCGCATTTAATAGCCTCTAAGAATTCTGCCGACGTACAGCCTCGAAATAGGAGCCCGCCGCCTTTCCGGAGGCATGGCAGATCTCTTAAACGAAACTGCGATACTGATAGGACACCGGAAAAGCCGTAGCTCGCACGAAATTGCTTTACCCTTCTGGGACGACGATCTCGTCTGTCTCCCTGGCATGCGATCGAGTCATTCCTGCGAATCGATAGTGCCGATCTACCTCGATTACAAGATACTTGTCTCCCCGACAATTTGGACCGTCCCCTCGGTAAACTTCATTAAAGCCTCCGACGCCGGTCCATTCCGCCTTACTAAATCGCATTCGGAGCCTGAATTTTCTATTGAGACGCCGCAAAATCCGACCGACGCTCCTACTCATCTAGTACTCGTCCGCGAGAACATTGAGTTTTAAATGATAATCGTGACCCCGGCGATGTTCCTCGGACAAGCCTCTTCTTTACTGTCAGTTCAATAGAGAGTGTCATTTTATTCTTCCTTCTATTCTATTCGTCGCGGTTTGATATGCATACGTTGCAGTCGTACCTTACTTTTGATATTTGAAAATACAGCGTCGGGGAGGCTGACGTCGGGAGTATAGAAAGTTCGATCGGCGTCTAACCACCTTGGGCGGGGGTTGGTAATTCAAACAAGGCTAACCCCCATAGTGAAGCGAACGGATCCATAAATCGGTAAAACGAGAGCAAAACGCCTAGATTGAAGAAAGTTGGAGGTAATAGATAGGGAGGCGTAGGTGTCCTATGGAATACCAAATGAGTACGGATAGAAGCCTCCCAGTCACATACTCTCTACCCAGTGTTTCAACTCTCGACCTTTAATATCCCTCCCGCCCCCCCTCTGCCTCCTTCAGACTCCTTCTCATTCACGATCCTTCTCTCTTTATCTCGTTTCCCCTACCTCCCCGCCTTCGGCCTCTAGCCGTGCCTCTTCTTCGTCGGCGAGTCTCCAATATACCCCGGGACTACCCAATACCGCGCGAGACCTGCGAGGAATAACTGACTGCTATCGGGGAGGGAACGGCTTCGGAGTGCAACTCGAAAAAGTACAGAGGCATGACGCTCGATAAACGCTATCTTCCCCTCGCCCGGCTACGTGGATCATTTAATCTAGCGATATTTCCTTCAGACTCCCCCCCCCCCCCCCCCCCCCCCCTCCACCCTCTGCCACCCTTCTCTACCGAGCGCCGCCTCCGCCTGTTAATCTAAACGATTTTCCCCCGCCCGGAAAAAAGAGTCGAAATTTTGGCGCGAGATATCTCGCCGGCTCTCTTCAAGTTGATAGGACAGTTTTCCAAATCCTCGGCCGTGCCCCGGGAAGACAGTTCCTAGGGAACCCTTAAGAACTCGGGAACTAATAGCTATGAAGACTTAAGAGAAGAGCCAGACGAATGAACGAAAGTCACGGAAAGTTTCGGGGGGGAGGGCGATTGTCAAAGTCCGTCGCGAAGTCGGACGGCGAACAGGAAAACTCTATGTCTAATTGAGGGGCAGTAAGAAGGCGATTGTGGTCGCGAATGACCCTGACCCCATTTTCAGCCTCTTCCTCCGTACCCCCTCCCTCCGCCGTCCTCCTATATCGTAGATCAAAACTTACGCCCGCCGGCTGGGCGAAAAACGGGATGCGCCGATGAAAAGAGCAAAGTTTCGAAAGAGAGGAAGCTAATTATCGGCCTCCGTCAAAGAGCGGACTCCCAGCATAAACTTCTCTCGTAAACATTTCCGTCGGCGGCCAGCGAAATCTGCTCACGGCGGGAAAAGGTGGCGGGGCAGCTCGGAAATAGAGGGAAAAAAGTGCACGTCCGCGCTACCGATAGACTAATATATTTTTTTAAAAGACGCGATTCGCGATCCGCGCTCGCTCGCGCGACTTCTCTCGCTGTCAGTGGAACGACGCGGGGGCGTTCATATATTTTTGACGAGAGGGGAGGGCTCGTATTACCGCGGCTGACACAAATGTAGGAAAATAAAAACTGATTTCACGCCATCTGTTGGTAGGAACGGGCCGGCAGCCCGGGGAGTGGCATATAGGCCATCAGCCGACGCATCGGACGCACCGGGCGTACTCGTTTCATAAATTCTCGTTCCCGTAATTTGACTCAGTGCACTTCGGTCCCTTTATTACGTCGTGCTCGCCGAAAGGGCGGCAGGGCGAGCGGGGGGGGGGGGGGGGGGGGGGGGAGCCAGCCTCAGCTACCTTTTGCGAGCCGACATCGGCCGCCTGTTCATGCCAGATTTTTGCCCGGCATCGACGTCGTTCCGCAAACAATCTCGTCCCTCCCGGTTACGTCGAACAGTCGGGCGTCGAAGCCAAACGATCTCGTCCCTTCCACCCTTCGCTCCCTTTCTGATACAGGCGAGGATGAATGAGAACGCGAAACGGGAGCGTTTAGTTGGGATCGGTCAACATCGAGAATCGGACCTGCGAGGGCTGCCTGAGAGAAGCGCGAGATAATTGGCCGCGAATGATGGAACTTTTGGTCAAGGACCTTCGAGACGCGAGGGGTGGGGGGAGAAGCTCGCTCGTGACACCTCGATGTTTGTCAGGCGACGACTTTTAAGGAAAGCGAACCGACGCCGCCGTCGCCGACGCCGATCCCGGAAAACAGAGCCGTAATGAAACTCAAATATTTTTAAGCAGCGCTGAAAGCTGGGCTGGCGCGTATGCGCTGTAACGCGTCCCAACGATGGCTGCACCGCGCATAGTAAATGGATCGACCAATATTTGCGGGCTTTTGGCAAACAATCAAACAAACAGAACCCTGTACGCCATGTTCGAACTAAATGTTAGTTAGCGCAAGTCAGGTGTGTGTCATTTCCATTAGTAGTGGTCGTGATTGTCCGGTCCGTCGGGTTCGGGTCGTGTAACGAGTACGACTTGCTGTACACCCGAGCGCGTTACAGCCCTCCTGCGCAGCCGTTCCTTCCTTCGACGACCCTCGAATTCGCCGGGAGCCCCCTCCTGTTTTTTCAGCCCGGCTTTCGACTCGTAAGGTTACATTGGCTCCGAATAAATTATCATTTCGAATCGAGCTCAAATATTTATCCCAGGCAGTTGGCATAATCGCGGAGCCCCGGGACGGCTCCCAACACTCGCCCAATGAATGCTGAGGACGGGTTCGTTTCAGCATTTTTTTATAAATCGAGAGAATTTTACTTACCACCGCCTCCCGCGTAAACGAACGAAAACCGCGAACCTTATTGATTCAGTTTATACTCCGGCGGTTGTCGCTTGTTATTTCAATTGATGGAACGGGAATGTGGCTGTAGCCTGTCTCTCCCTCTGTCTCTCTCTCTCTCTGTCTCCCTCTCGCTCTCTCTCCATGCCCAGTTGTCTCATTCCAGACAAGCGTAAACCCTGGACCTAACTCAATTTTCATATGCATGCGTCCCGCCTTTGGAAAACATCCGGTGATCCCCAGACTAACCCCCCGCGCAACATTCGTTCTAATAACATCCCTCTAATTAGTCGCCCCCGCCTCGAAAGTTGGGCCGCTTATTACCGGAGTTACGGTTAATCATTTCGCTAACGAGAGGAGGACGCGCGATACCGGTCGCGTTGCGACAGATCGATCGGAAAACGATGACTCGAGAAATGGCCACCCCTCTTCGACGTCGACCGAGGGGCGCAGACTTCGGTAGATCGGATCGCGATCTACGCCGCACGGGAAGGACATTAATGCAGTTAGCCGCGGCAGGGTAGACAATGCTCGGCTTTCGGCAGAGCGGCGAGTGCCCGATCGCAAATGGGAGCGCGAAAGTTTATATCGACGACGGGCATGTCCAACCAGATGGTTTTCAGCGTAAAAGCCGCGCACGAAGGTTACGAGGGAACCGACGGCAAAAGGGGGATGACGAAGGGGGCGGCGGCGGCGGCGGAGGGTGGGAATTACGACAGGAGGCAGTTCGACTGCGAGCGAGCGGGGAGCGGAAGAATCGGCGGCTGGAGGGTGGCTCCGAGGGTGACTCCGGGGCGGCAGTAGGTGGGGAAGGGGGAGGGGGTGGAAGGGGGATGGCGGTGGAAACAGTCACCAGTGCCCGCTCTCGTTTTACGTATTTACGGCGGGTACACACTGCCGGCGTATAAGCCACGTAACTCATCGTCTGTGACCCATATCCAACTAATTTTCAGATAATTAATATTTCAGTCGCGGCTTTGTTACGCGCGAGTTAATTTCGATTTGGCCACGTTTCAGTTTCCTGCAGTCCTCCGCCAGCTCGCCGCGACCCGAGCCCCCCCTCATTCCTCCCCTGAGCACCCCCTCGCCCACGAGAGTCGACCACCCACGCCGGGGCCACCCTCTCTCGCAACCCCTTTACAGCCCCTGCTCTTCCTACCGCCGTCCTCCTCCGCATCCCTGCTCCACCCCCCCCCCCCCCCCGACCAAACTATCCCCAGCCTCGACTCTGTCCCCCCTCTTCGTCCCTCCTGGCAACCCTCCGCACACCCCTCCTCGCCGACGCCTCCGCCCTTTCCCCTCGGTTAAGCCGTTTCCCGTGAAAAGCGCCGGCCAACCAGCCGTGTGCATTCGTACGCGAAGTGCGTGCATAATTTATTTTCACCCTGCTCTCTCGGTGCGAGCCCAACGAAACGGGACCGGGTAGCAGTGCGGCTGCTTGTCCGCCCGATTCGAATTTCCTCCTATCGTCCACCCCATCCGCCGACTATGAGAGACGAGCCTCTTAAAAAGCCTCAGCTATCGGCCGACTCCCGATTTTTCGCCGTTTTGTCGTGCCTCGTTAGGGAATGGAAGTGTCGTTCGTTCACTCGTTCGTTCTGTTACCGAAAAGATTTGTCGACAATCGAGCATCGATGTAAATGTTGCGAAGCATTTTAGCCGTCATCGTCGGAGGGTAGCCGCCGATGCATGGATTAGCCAGAATTTCGGACGCCGAGTGTGTACTGTCCTAATTCGATCGATATCAGGAGGAAATTGTAGGAACAAAGCACGAGGGGGGTGGCAATGAGTTGGGGGGAGAGAGGGTGGGGGCGTACGCTGGGCAAAATGTGCGGTTCGGATTTTTGTTTGCGCTCGCGAACGATTACCGGATTCTGGATCACGGCCGGCGTGCCACGTCGAATGTTAAACATACTGTGAAAACAGTGGGATATACGGTAGGCGTACACATCATATCGTAGCCGGGGATCGCTAATGTCACTTGGAGTCTGATCAGCCTTCCGCCACCGGTCGCCGGCGCGGGGGTTATATATTCTCGCGAAATATACGTGAGTGACATTCGTATGAGAGCGGCGGCCGGCCTTTTTTTTTTGTTTTTCGTCCGTCGCTGCCCGGGCGGGGCCACGTTTCTGTATTCCGTAGAATATCAGATTTCCCCGTGCATTACCTAAATGAATCACGTATCATTCGTTAAATTTTAGAAATACCGCGAACGCACGCCCCGCACCGTGTATTTATAATTCTGTCACATTTCTTGCGTTACTTTAATGGTCGCGTCGCTCGGAAAAATACGAGCAGCCGAGAATTTATCGTCGAAAAACACGAGCACCGCGTAATCATCCGCTTCGTATAGATTTCACGTTTCGCGCTAAACTCTGTCCGTGCACTCTGGCCCGCTCTCTCTCTCTCTCTCTCTCTCTCTCTCGCTCTCGCTCGGCTGCCGGAAAGATAACGAACGATTTCTCTCTCTTCTTAGCGATTCGATGGAAATTGCGGCCGATACGTTAGAGCGAAATATCGGCAGAATTGCATTCCCCCGGCCAACCCCTCTCACTTTTTTGTTTAACTCCCAGCAGGATCGATCAGCTGATCTCGCCGCGGTCGTTGCGCCGCTTCTAACAATAATAATAATTATTATTATTCCTACGCTAATTGAAACGCAACCGCTCGGCTATTGACAATCGGCCGATTAACGATTTAAGCTCATTGTTTAAGTGCGGATAAAGCCCACGGCTGCCTACGGCGGAAGCTCGTTATTCTAAGCCAACGTCGCTCCCGCGCACATTCGATTTAACAAACACGCGGGCAATTATTCGCGAACAAGTAGCAGACGCGGCCGCGGGAACAATGGGCCAATGTCCCTGTTACAATTTCCGATGCGAAAAAGCGCCACTGCCCGCGCGCGCTTCCCCGGGCTTGAATAATATTTCGGGGGAGTCGGGGATAAATAAAAGTCGGCCACCAAGACTCGCGCGGATACGTTTTACGGTCATTCGAATCGGGATCCCGAGAATCTTCGAGGGACGATTTATTCGGTAACCGGCATAACCGCAAAATTCATTCCATTCTTACATCGCGAAATCCCGCTCTCGTCTCGCTCGGGAAAATATTCAAAGAATAGAGCGAGAGAGAGAGAGAGAGAGAGAGGAAGCGAGTCACTCCTCCGCTCGCTCCCTCTATTCCTCTACGACGGTTGATGGTTCGGGATTGGGTTGGGAGTCTTCGCGTCACCAGGAAATGGCGATCGTTTCCTTTCCATGGCCTCCCCGCGGGTCCCTCGTACTCGGCGAGGGTTTAACTACCCAGTGTTTCTCAACCTGGCATCCCCTGTCCTCCGAGAGGAGAGGAGGAGGGTGGGGCACTTGGCCCGCGAAGGGGGCGGGTCGGAAATGAACGCGAAGCAAATCGAACGTCTGCCGCGGCTATCTGGCCTCTCGAACGTGTACGAATATATTATCGAGAAGAATTTGCTGCTACCTCGTCCTACGCTACGACTTACGACCGGCAACGAAATATTCCTGCCAGAAGCGACGTCAATATTGCGCCGACATCGAAAGTGATAACACCGAGGGCGGCGCACGTAAATTCCGCGCACACATCTCTTCCCGGTTGGGCGTCGTGCATGCATCCATGCATGCATGCATGTGTGCCAGGAGAGAGAGAGAGAGAGAGAGAGAGAGAGAGAGAGAGTACGTGCAGCGGGCGTACTCGGCACTACTCGGTACTTTGCTCACCAACGAGAGACACTTGAGCCGCCGTAGACGTGGGCGGCCATGAATAAATCCAAATGCACGACACCTACCCTAGCTGGAGAGAGCGTACATCTACAGAGCTAAGGCATTCGCATCTTTGCCCGCGTCGATATTGCATATCGGGCCACAATTTCCCAGATCATTACACAGCGGCGAACGACGTAGGGGGAGCTTGCCGGCGGAACGGAAGGGAGGGAACTATAGACAGCCCGACGAGTAAGGTTTCCACTTAAATCATGCGGCCGCGTTCATCATCGCGACTCCCTTCCGTTCGACCGACTGACTAACCGAACGACTAAACGAACGACTAACCGAACGAAAGAAGGGTCGAAGGAATGGCCTGGGGAAGGAAAGCAGACTACGTGTCGCGGAATTTAAACGCTGCGCTTATCTGTCGCCTCGCATTCGCACCATCATTTCGTAGGATGCGTCCACGGCCTGCAATGCAGACGTCTTTAGCCTGCGTTCCTCCATCCACCTGCACGATGACTCGTATAATTCTCCTGCTTCTATACAGTACTCGATTGAAGTCCGAACAATTGGTCTACAAGAACCGAGAATGGATTTGCAGAGATGCGGGAAAGGACAACGGAAGGGTTGGTGGGCAAGTTCAAGGGCAGGACGATACAGGCTGGCCGCGATAAAGCCGGACGAGTGTCATGCGACGGTATAAAGTAGCCTGACCAGGACGGTTTTATCGGCGGATCAGCGAGATGCGCCGATAGTCCGCCTTCCTGCCTCGAGACATTACTATAGACATCTGTTTCGCATGACCGTTAACTCGCCAGCCCGTCGTCGAGTCTCAGTTCTGCAATCACCTTCCACTCCGCTGTAAAGGCTATTGTAAAGGCTATCGTAAAGGCTATTGCGAGGACTCGCGCGGCGAAAGTCTAAAGCGCAAAAGTCAGCGTATTCATGAGCATCCGATCAGCTGATTCGCGCAATCCCTATCGGAACGTATCACCGTCCGCAGGCCATGATCGTTACTCGATGGATAGAAGCGGGGAGGAACTGGCAGGGGGAGGGACGACGGAGGGAAACGACAGAAGGCGAGACAGAGGGAGAGAGAGAGGAAGCGAAGAGAGAATGATGGAGGGAGAGGGAGGGGAGTAAAATTGGATTCCACGGTTGGTTCCAATACGTACTAGTCGAGAAAAATCGTGGGCCACCGTTCCGTCTTACTCAGCAGACATCTCGAGCATTCGCCGCGAAAGTATACGTCGACGAAGGTAGGTACGTACCTCCCCCCTCCGATGGAGGGTAGGTATTATCGGGACGGCAATGCGATCGAGCGGTTCGAAGTCAAAGTTTGAAGAAACGAGCAAACTGCCTCCTCGATGGGCCAAGGGTCGCGAGTCTCGACAATCCGAAAAAGCGCGGAGTGCCATCGTCGGATGGGAAGCGCGACGAAAAATCGTGAAACTTCAGCCTCCTCGTTCGGCTAATACGTTTCTAATGGGGAGGACAGGCGGTTTTCGAGTACCTCCGAAAGCATCTCGAAGCTTGACAAAAGTAGACAAAGGCTATCGCGCCTGAATGATCTTAACGAACATAGGAATTATATACCAGGCCGGTGAAAGATAACCAAACTGCCAATTAACGCTTAAGGAGACGATAAGACTAGCCTCAAGACAGCGCACGAATAACGATGGCAGAGAAGAAGGGAGCGAACGGTCCGCCGATCGAGAAGGGCTCACGGTGGGAGAGAGATGAAAGAGGAACGTCACTCTCGAGGGTCCAATACCGCAATTAACCATCAGTCGTCGAATGCAAAGTCCTTGTCGGCAGCCTCTGCGGCGAGAGGCAAGGATCAATTCAGTGGCAAAGGGAAGGATCGTCCTGGTAGGACGAGCACGATCGGCGGACGGGCTTCAATCTGCGCAAATCAGACTAATTTAGCTTAGTCCCCGTTTTTTGGGCGTACCTTTTCGTACACGGATACCGGAGGTAACGACCAATCGAAGGACCGTCGACAAGGCAGGACAATCGGGTTCCAATTAACGCTTAAACAAAAGACACGGTCGCGGAGGGCGAAGGAGGGCTAACTAGGAAGCTCGAGGAAGCTCGAGGAAGCTCGGATACCATCAACTGGCGAGACGAGCGAGGAGCCTCAGTCTCAGCAGTTCAATGCCGTAAAATTAAACGTGAGTCGTTGAATGCGGAATCCTTATCGACGGGGTCGAGTGATAGAGGGAGGGAAAGAGAGAGAGAGAGAGTAGGAGGTAGGGGAGGGGAGAGAAGGGCTTGAGTTTGCACAAATCAGACTAACTTAGCTTAGCGCCGTGTCCGGGCGAGCGCCGACTTCGAAACCCGGAACAGCCAATTCCCGAGGGGTCGCCGTCTGGTGCGGGCCGTCTCCGTCAGCACCCAATAAGCCGAAAGATCGGAGCAAATATTGGCGGGAGGGGCTGCTTCCCGGGGGTGAATGCAAAAAGCCGGCCCGGCAAAGGGAAGAAGCGCCTCGGCCGAATCGCTTAGCTTGTATTACGAGAGAGAGAGAGAGAGAGAGAGAGAGAGAGAGAGAGAGAGAGAGAGTTAGAGTTAGAGAACGAGATAGAGAGAAAAAGTCAGAGAGAGAGAGAGAGAGAAGAAGATGAAGGAAGGTTGGAGGCCGGAAGAAGGCACGAAAGATGGGACGCCGGTGACGCGAAAGAAGTTGAAGCTGCCTCTCCAGGGACAGAGAAAGCGGGCGCAAAGTAGAAAGGGAGAGAGGGCAGGGGGAGGGGATGGGGGGTGGAAACGGACGTGGAGGAAAGGCGTCGAGTGCGCTTATTTGTCTTGACACGAATTTATTTTCCCGTCCGAAGGAACTCGGGATGACGCGGCCGTCCCTTGTCCGCCTCCCGTGGGATACTTATCCCACTTTGTTACGTCACACAGTGCGCGTCATTCGGAGAAGCTCCGGGGGCCCAGGAGCAATCCTCCGAACGGCTTTCTCGATCGGCGATCAGCGGACCGGGAATAACGGAGTCGCGGATGACAAAAGAAGCGTCGATTAGACTTTTCATCAGCGGGCCCTTCGAGGGAAGGGAATGCCTTTGTCGCGGATCGATCGTTGGGAGGATGGTGGATTTCGGGATGGCGGGGGCGAGAAAAAAATTTATATGCCGCCGGATTAACGGGCAGCTCGGCTACAAATTGATGGGCACCGCTGGGCAGTATTTATCGAATTACACAATAATTGAGGGAAATAATCTAGCACGGTGCATCGGCACAGAAAGTCAAAGCTTTGTGCGGCTGGGTAATAACGTTATCCACGCGAGTATCCGAGTGGAGAGGATAGCAATGCAGGGGGGGAGGGGCGGACAAAGGGGTTGGGGAAGGGGATGAAGAGGGTACCTGTTTAGTTGGTAAAGCGGTAGTAAACGAAAGAGGGCAGGCGAGGGTGGGGGCTGGGGTTGGTCGGTTCGGGGGGGGGGGGGGGGTGGACTGGATTGCACAGGGTAGCAAGTGTGTCTCACCCCTTCGCGCGCACCGCCCGTATCCACGAGCGTGCGGAGATACGTGTTCAAACACGTGTGTACACACGAGATTATTTATTGCTCCTGTGTGATGTTTGTATCTCGCTCGGCTCTTCGGAAATCCCATGTTTATTTGCGGTCACTATTCATCCCCCTCTGCCCACCCCCACACCCCCCTTCCAACCCCGGGATCGCGCAGCGTGCGTTTAGGCAGCCAACCATTCCTAAGCGAGACTCCTATGGAATACCGAATGAGATTCTAATCGCTGGAAAGAATTCGCGGAACGACGGGATTCGTCGGGCAATTGATGACGATGACGCTGACGATGACGACGCATGCGTTAATCGTCCGCAAACGAGTGCGTTCGCCGGTCGACGATTGTCAAACATTTGGCCGATAAGCATCCGTCCCGCTCCACGCTCAGCTTCGCGTACGCTCGGGCAGAAATTATTCATCGATTCCCTTTGCGGGCGGGAAAAGAGGTTGCGATAGTTTCGCGGAAGCGGCTACATTTCACATTTTTACCGTAAGCGAAAATGCACCGGGGCTTCGGCCAAAGTAGCACAACTTCAAACGAACTGCCTAAAGATAACCTCCCCTTTTGCCCGGGGGGGCGTCCACGTACCGGCAGTATTTTCGGAACGACGAAAAGGGCCGTATTTCAGATTTCGCCGGGTTACAGGCGAGGCGGAAAAGGCCGGCCAGTACATTTTCTCCAACTTTCGACCCGAATCTCTCAATAGACGCGGGAGAGCGCGCGCTCCGGCTCGTCAGGATCGATTCGCGGATCGTGCCCGGTTTTCTCAACAAACTGTCAACTTTCCAGCCTGCGGAGCGGCGATGCACTCTTCTTCTTCCGGCTCTCTTCCGGGCTTCTTCCGTCCGGATGGGCAGGGCGGCGAATGAGAGAGAGAGACCGAAGAGGAACCTACTCAGATAAGATAGGGGAATCTAGGCGACTAATTACCGTACAAACTACCCGTTATCGTTCGATCCTGCGTGAAATTTCGATCAGATAATCCGAAGTTGCTCGGCGAGCGAGAGGGGTCGAAAGGTTCGCTCGAAATTCGACGTAGACGTCGTCGGGACGGTCGTTGGGTACGGTCGTCGGGACGGTCGTCGGGACGGTCGTGCCGCCTTAATTAAGACTCACTCGTGCTCGATCTGGACACCTAGATTTGGGACAGCGTCGTACGTGGTACGGGCGCACAGCGATTGCCGACGTAGAGACGTGTAGAGACGTGCAGAGACGTGCATAGACGTGTAGAGACGGGTAAGAAGGTAGTGGTAAGGCTGTGTGTAGGGGCCGGCAAGAGGGCGAACTACTGCCAGTTCTATACCTATAGACGTGGATTGAGTCGGCCGGAAGACGCCACGAAGGCAAGTCTGTCTCGCGCGCATACACACTGACACACTTACCGACACTTACGCCCACGCGCACAGACTCGCACAGAGCTCCGCACACAGTCCTCTGCCGGGAGGAAAATCGAGAGAGGAGAATGTTGCACCAGGTTGCTCGTGTGAGATCGGAGAACAGAGGAGGGTTTCTCTCGGCTGGTTAGAATATGTGAGGCCATCGAGTATGCCGCTCACGTGCCCCTAACTGCCACGCTGTGTCTGTTCTCTAGCCCGGAGCGCAGAGCGCATTGTGAGTTATACTTTAGGCCTCCCTCGCCACCCTTCCGTCACGAGCCACCCCCTCGGCCGCCCCTGCAACCCTCTCTACTCTCTTCCACCGACTAGCTTTCAGTCCCGACTGCTCCCGTAGTCGCGAACTGAGAGGCGCGCGCTGTCTATCGGGTTACTCTCCTCGACGTCGACGTCGACGTCGTCGTCGTCGTCGTCGTCGTCGCGTGCTCGGCCAACAACGGGACGGTAAACATGCGACGAGGCGAGAATCCGAGATACGTCGCGAACGAGACTGCGATGAGGCGTGATCGCGCCCGGATAAGAGTCGTAATTCGAGCGAGATAAAGGAAGGCGAGGCTGGAGGAGGGGAGGGCGCCAGAGAGAGAGGGAATTATCTTCCGGGCGCACGTTCGGTATCGGCTTTGAAATATTCAACTTCGTTCCGGCGAGAACGAGATCCCATGGCGCTTTGTGCCGACTACGTGCGGCGCAGAATCATCAAGCCGTCGAGTGGGTTAAGCAAACGCGCGCCAAGCCGGCTCGTGCCTTTGTTTTCAGTACTGGGCTCCACTCTACAATAAATGCCGCGCCCCCTGTTTTTTCTTTCCGCCCTTGTTCGCGAAATGACGAGAAGCTTGATACGCTGCGGGCGTGTAAACGTTCATTCTTCCTCCATTATTTCTGGCGCGTCGGCGACGAAAAAGGATCCAGCCCCTCGCCCGGCATTAGTTGTAACCGACTCCCGACCGACCCCTCCTCGACTTCCGGCAGTGTCCAGTTATGCGTGCCAAGTAATTTAATCGTTCCCGTTACCGGGTTGGCGGAAAAAATTCGAACGTTTTGTAGCTTGCCGCGGCGCCGCGCGGAAAATATGTAAAACCGAGCGTGCGCGAGCGGTTACGAGCTGAGAAGCACGGGCCACGAAACCTATTGTACATGGAACGGTGTACGTACGCTTGCCATCCCCTCTCTCTCTCTCTCTCTCTCTCTCCATCTACTACTACACGCCGTTCTCAACGGCCGACATGGCTATATTAACGCTTTTTTTACGACGACGGGAGATAAATTCGTTTAATGGCCGGGTAAAATACTCGGCAGCGCGACCCGTTCTTTTCCTCGCGGTTTATTAACGAAATACAATTACGGCATAATGAGAGACGCAGTCGTCCCCTCGTCCAACCTCTGGCTACTGCCGCGTTCACGTGACTTCTCACCTCTCGCTCTCGTCCCGCTGCGCGGAGGGACCGAAAATTATTTCTTCCTCAATTAATCCCGCCTTCCGCACGGACGCCTCGGGCGGTTAAACAAGGAGGCGATAAGTACTGCCGCGGACCGATAATTCTCCCGAGCGCGGTCTATCGCGGGAGAGGAAACACGATCCAACCACCCCCCCCCCCCCCTCAGACCCGAGGAACCCTTCCGAAGTCCAAGCTCTGCGGCCGACTTAATGCAACCTTGAACGCAGTCACGACTTAATGCCCGCCGAGCATGATAATCTTCGGCTAAGTAACGATAACGACAGAAACATCGCGCCACATCTCTTGTCCGCGTGCCCGTTCGTTAGCCGCGGAATTATTTCTTTCCAACCCCTAGCCGCGTACACCGCCCCACCCCCTTGCTGCTCTCGCACGAAGCCGGTCACGATCGCGAAAAAGTTTATTTAATGGGTGACGTCACGCGAGCGCGTGCAGAATCGAGTGCGTGCGTCCGGGCTGTGTGCACACGCTGCCTTCGGCCAGATGCATGGAACCTGGACTCCGGACGATAGGTGACCCGTTGCATTTATCTCTGGCATTTTAATGCGCCTCCTTACCTTTCTCACTCTCTCCCTCTCTCTCTCTCTCTCTCTCCTTCTCGGCCGGTCTCGATGTATACGAGGACAATTAGCGCTGACCGACTAGGGCGAAGCCATACGCAGTATATCCTCGTCTTCTAACTGCCGCCATTGATGGCTCGGCTGACGCTTACACAGGGTTTACAGGGAAATCGCATTAAGTTTAGCCGCGACGCGATTCATAATTCCATTATGAGCAGCCCTTCCCCTCCCCCGTCCCGGCAACCGCCCCTTCGCCGGCCGACCGCGAGAAGGAACGGCCGATGGGCCGCTTTGTTTGCCGGCGAACGAAGCGATTTCACGTTCAGCCTCCTCCTAAACTTTCCCTCCTGCCTCCCTTTCCCTTAATACTGTCGTACAAAAGACGGCCGGCGGAGCCCTTTCTCGGGACCCGAGCGAGCCTGACGGGCTGTAAAATCTGTATCAATTTAGCCACCCGCGGGGGCCGCCAAACTTGAAACGACGCGCGATAATCTCGGCGGCATATTGCGCGCGCGCGCGCGCTCACCGAGGTAGAATGAGACGAAACGAGGTCCTTTTTCGAAAAAAGGACGGCCAACTTTAACGGTGGTTGAGGGCAATTTTCGGCCCGAGAAGACCGCTAACGACATTTCTTTCCGCGCGGAACGACGCGAGCGTCGTCTCGAGCTAACGGCTTTTTGCTGCGGACCCGAACAAAGATAAATCTGACGCATTCCCGCGGCCCCAGCTCGCAATTCGTCCTACGAACATTTCATCCCCCCCACCTACCGACCCCTCTCGTCCGCACCTTCGATCCCATCCACCGCCGTCATTTATTCATCAAAACGTCTCGAAGCGGGCATCCGAATCCCATTCACGTTTCCGCTGCCGCAGAAAATTCTGGATCGAAGTGTCGGCGACCGGGCAGTCGAGGCCGGATAGACGAAGGGGTGCGGACGCCAGGGTTCCAGGCAGGAGAGGGACGGGGGTGGGGGTGGGGGGGGGGGAGTAGTGATGGAGGTCCGAACAGGGAAGCATGTCAAAAGTTCGTTCATCGAGAACCATCCGTGCCTATATTCTCTATGTACGCATATGTACCTATATGAAATCCGTGCATATAGACGCAATCTATGTACGCAGGGGGTGGAAGCCACCCCATCCCCTCCCACCTCGCATCGGCCTCACGCACAACTAGACTATTCCGCCTCGCATTTAAATCCACCGCGGAATGGCGCGATGTTTGCTCATGGACTGTAACCGCGGGCAAGGCCGGGGGGGGGGGGGGGCGACTGGGTAGAAGCTCGCAAAATTATACAAAACTATTTAAATAGAAGCGTATATGGATTAACGGGGGCGTAGGAACGCTAGCGGCCGCAGCGCGGCTTCCCTCCCCAATTTTTTTTCTCTCTCTTTCGCCGCCCTCTCCCTTCCCAGCCCTCCGCCACCGCCCCTCTCGCGTCCCTCTCGCGTCCCTCTCGCGCTCCTCGCCCGCTAAATCCATCAATGTGAAATGCAGGCAGGAAACGCGCTTGACCGATGGAAGGATAGGATGGGAAAGGGGTGGCGTAGAAGGGCGGCGAGAAAGGGAGCGGGAAGAGGTGTACGCCTGGTGGACGCGGAAGCGAGAGGGCTGCGAGAGGTATGGGGGTTGGTTGTTGGTTCGCCGTTTGCAGGTAAGGGTAGGAGGGTAGGAGGGTAGTCGGCGGAGGCACGCGGGCAGAACCCGGCCAGGTAGGCAAGCAGAGGCCTTCACTATAGAATGCATTGAATCGCGCCGAAATAAAAACAGCCTTTTCAATGTTTTATATACAAGACTACACCATCGCCGACCGCGACCACCCCCGTTTCAGCGAGCAACCCCTTTTCAGCCGCCCTCCTCCTCCTCTCCTCCGCGATTCCCGTGCACCTCCCCCTTCCAGCCTCATCCCACCCTCCGTCTCCTCCAACCACCCCCTCTCACTGACTCAGGCACCGTTGCCGCGTTATCAAACCGCCAACCTTATAGCAACGAGGCCGCTCTCCTTTTTTCTCATCTCGCTCCTTTCTACCCGGTGCTCATTTTTTTCTAACAGCACGGACGCGCGCACTTTGCCCGCACGCGGTGCCCGCCGCGTGTTGCGCTTTAATTAATCGGACTCCAGCCTGGGTGGTGAGACGGAGAGAGAGAGAGAGAGAGAGAGGGGGTGGGGGCAGTGGGGGCAGTGGGCGGAAGGGAGGCGAAATCGGCCGTCGGGCTACGGACAGAGAAAAAAGGAAGCGGAAGAGGAGCCGAGCGAGAGAGACACGCCGGGCATATACGTCTATCGACCGCTCTCTCTCTCTCTCTCTTTCTCTCTCCCTTTCTACCGTTTAACCGCCGACAATGCTCAGCGGATCGAGTTGATCGAAGGACCGGGCTTACCTTTCTCTAATATTCCGCCTGAAATACACTGCAAAATAGCTGCCAAATGTGAATGCACTCGAATTTCGGCGAAAAAAAGATTCGGAACATTTTGCCTGCGTCGTATTACTTCGCTGCGAATGATTTGCGTTCCGAATGGAGGAAGTGGATGCTAGTTAGTGACTGTTTTTTCTAGAATCTATTCTATTTGAGTTTTGGGTACTTGCTACTCTTCGTGGGTTTGCCTGTGCAGCCTGCATTGCTGCCTCAGTGCTGCGGTTACTGCTTTCACTTTGCGGGGTCTACTGCGACTCGTCCCTGTTCTGCATCGCGTCGTCTACATTTCTTCTCTATCTCATTGGCCACCGCTGAACTCACGATACAAGCCTAGATCGGTTCGGATAACTTTGTTTTCCCTCCAGCGCTCCAACGGCTGACCCAATTATCCGTCTTGCGGGGTACTTAAGAGTCACTTTGCGTACATATTCATGCCGTATAGGAGGTTCGGTGCTATGCTCCGCTATTTTTCATTACTTTACGCAATTTTAACATATCTTGTGAAACGTATTTCGACTTAATGATACGGTAGACAGGTTTGCGGAGTATTTAGAATACATAGCTTTACTGTATCATACTTTATATGCTGCTTTGCGTTATGTGACATCATTTCATAGTAGACTACATTATTTTACTGCATTTACGTCATTTTTGTTGTCGTTTAGTGCATTATTTCGGGCATTTGCAAGAATTAGGCGTTTGTGGGGGCGTTTGGACTGGGTTTTTGCGTACTTTGTAGACTTAATGCTTATGTATGCTAACTATGGATCAAGATATGATAGTACGGTATTATTTTATGATATTTTATGTCACTCCAATGCAACATTTTGAACCTTTTTACCGATTAGGGGGCTGTGAACGATTTTGGGCGACATTTCAAAATGCTTTGACGGGTCTCACGTACTGCTATTACAATTAGGGACCGAAGTATCATACCAGGGCAATGTTATTTTATGATGGTTTTTTGCATTATTAGAGGAATTTTCACGAATAGAGCGGCTGGGGCGCCGTTTAGGCCCTGTTTTAACGTGTTTTGACGGCCGTGGCGCTTGGCTATGGCATTGAGCGACTAATGGAGAGTACTGTGCCACTATTCGGACCTATTGAGAGGTGATAGAACCTTCAGAATCGCGAAGAACCGCAAAAAAAACTTTTGGTCTCGGATCCGATTTATAACAACCCTATCCCATAGATTTTAACTCGCCCTGAAATTTGGTCGCAAGTAAAGTTCCGAATTACTAATAGTTTCGAAGATACAGCTATTTTTCGAGGTCGAAAAAATTTTTTTTTAAAGATCGACTTTCGCTGATAGTCCTATCTTAAAGTACGCATCGAAAGCTTCAAGAAACTGTATAATTATCATAGGTGTTCGCGCACGCGCGTGCACTCGCGACGCGATGGAAGACACTGGGACGTTCCCGATCGGGAACTGCGCGGAAGTGATGGATTGTAGAGGGTGCGGGCGGATAACAGGCGTGAGCAGGTTGGCGATGGAGGATTCAGGTTATAGTCAAGCACTTTAATGAGTCTTTCGTCTTATACACAGATCACACACGATGGTTATAACAATAAGAATGACGTGCACGTGATACGCACGATCACGGCAGAGACCACGTAGATTTCGGGACGCGTGAAGCGGATGTGACACGCGAGACACGCGTGAGACGATGTCACGGTCCCGACGTTGTTCAGCTGCAAACCCACGACGCGGACTTGTGAAGCGAACAGTGTCACGGTCTTGGTCGGGGAATGCAGAGCTCCCAAAGCCGCGGTCCACACGTGATACGAGCCCGATCACGCGCGGGGATCGCGCTCTGGACATGCCGCGCAAACCGTCGCGGCCCGGGCTCCTTTCGCGTGGTCCACTACGAGACGAGAGAGCGCGTGGCCGGAACGCGCGTCCGGCCAGCGCCTCGATCCGAGAGAGCGCGTGGCAGGAACGCGCGTCCTGCCAGCGCTAAGGACCCACAGGAGTGGGGGGGCTGGTCTTAGTCTAATGAGTGCTTATTCGCCCATCATAAGCACGTGGGATGTGCGTCACAGGGGGTCAGGTGATCAATGGTCATAGATATTGCTCATGATCCGGGTGAGCAAACAGAGCTCTGCCTGCCTCCTGTATCGAAACAGGCAGGGGCGTCACGTCGCTAAGAGAACCTGTCCCGGAGGCGCAAAACCCCAAGGTCATGCCTTAACAATAGGTTTTGATTGCCGGTTCAAAAGTTACAGGCGATTTAAAAAATCGCGAATTTTCTAAGGGTTGGTCGAAATTCGCTTTAGTTTCGGAGTTACAGCTAAAAAACCGTTGAAAACATGGGGTGGCGAAAATGGCCTAAAAATAAAAGTATTTTGATCGACTTGTGGTTATGTATGCCAAAAGAGAATTGAACGAGGATCACAAAAATCGCAATCAGAGCCTTCTAAGTGTAATAGTTTCCGAGATATGGCCAAAAAACTGTCAAAAAACGTCAAATTTAGACATTTGGGCATATGTGCCGTACTTAATCTCTTATATGCAAGCTGCTACTAAATAGGATGTAAGAACAGTCAATTTGCTTTCGAAAAGTCGCAACCCGAGCTTTCTAAGTGCAATAGTTTGTGTGATACGACCAGAAAACTGTCAAAAATTGGATATTTTGGCACCTGTACTGGACTCCGGTCTGAGTCTTATGGTCGACCTGTCATCGTCTTGGATGTGTACATGTCTCGGTCACTCCGTTTCTTTCACTCCTGAGTGAAACACTCTGTCTACTACTCTACGACATATCTTGCGAATTCAAGAGGATATGGAGAGCGTCACTCAAATATTCTGATTCCACTTACTGAAGTCCACTTACGCTTATTTTATAACTCACACTTTATACGATTAAAGATGAAAACGAAAAAGAATTACGTTGTATGTATCAATAAATGAAACATGGTTTGTCCATGTGCATTAAGAATGCCTTTTGATCGAAGTAGCCCTTGCGAGAAATGCGGGTTGAATGAAAGGGGATGGAAGAGGATTGGAATGAAACTGCTCTAAATGTAACAATTTTAAAAAATAGGTGACGGCCCTGGCTAGCGGCTATTATAAAAATAAGACAACCGTATTCTAGGTAAAACTGTGTCTGCTCCCGATTTCTGGGTGACATACACTCTTTTGGAAAAAAAGAATGTGTCACCCATTCTTGTTTAACGCGGCGTGCAATGTGTTAATGGCATAGAGACGCGAGTAGCGGCTCGACGTGAAAGCGACAGACCACTTCGAAGCTGTAAATACTCTCTTCTTCCGTCGTTCTCTCTCTGGAAATTACGGAGTGCATCCGCGAAGGGATAGAGAAAGTGTACAAGAGGGATGAAGAGTGTGTGTACGAGAGAGAGAGCGAGAAAGAGATGGGAATCACGGTAGGACAGGTTATGCCCACTGACAGAACCAATGGTGCAAGCGTTTAAACTTGCATTATTTACTTTAAATTTCATTCAACCTTCGTTCCTCCCCTCCTCTGCATCTGCATCTTCCTCCCTCCATTGCTCTCCGATTCCATTTCCACCTTCCCCACCTCTCTCTCTCTCTCTCCCTTTCTCGCATCCCACAAACACACAACCACCATCACGGCCGCTTTCATCTCACACTTGCCCGTCGCGCACACCACCTGGCTCTGCGGAAAGTTCCACAGGGTACAGTTTGTCACCGACCCTCGTAGGTTAGGTTGGCAGGTGCGCCGGCGTAGGTATGGACCGCGGGCGGCGATTAATGGAAAACGGCATAAGCTCGCTTGATTTCTCTGTCCTACCCGCTAATGACCCCGAACTCTGTCAGCGGGGAGCGAGGAAAGATCTTCGTTTCACTCATTAACACGCTCGGCAGACTGGGCTGGAAGGCAGGGAAGGTTGAAAACTGGTAGAGGGGTCTCGAGAATGACGTAGGGTCGTCGTCCGGTGAAGGGGAGGCTCGAGGACTCTGCTCGCGGTTCGTGTCTACGATTTTCGTCTATCCACCCCCCACCCCTCTCCTCCCACGATTTTGCCAATCGTCCCGAGTCCAACCTTCCGAGCAGGCACAGACCGAGTCAAAGTGTCAGGCACACGGATGAGCGGAATATAGCGGGCAGAAAGCTCACGCGTCGCGGTAAAGTATCGATCAACAGTTCGGATATTTCATCCCTCCAGCCGATAATTCACATCGGCTCCGGCACATTTCGCCCGATGAATACGTTCGCACTGCCGCTCTTCGCTCTGCCGATGTAACGAGAATCCATCACTATTCGCTCGCCCGCGCGAATGCCAACGGTATTTACAAGGAAGCCTCAGCCTCTTCCTCGACGCTTCGGCTCTGTCGAGGAATATTGATATTCCTCCCGCGGCGACTTTTAAATAGATCGCGGGGAGCGAATGCACTCGCTCGGAAGGATGTTTTTCGGGGAGGAGCGCGCTAAGTTGCACGCTGTGTGGAAGAAAGGAAGGCGGAGGGGGTTGAAATTGCGATCGAAGGTGGGGGTGCTTTCGAAAATGGAATTCATCGAGGACTGGAGATCGAACGGTCTCTCTTGCTGCTGCTGCTGATGCTGAACGGAGAGCAGCGTCGACGCTGTCAGTTTTCTACCTGGATCACCGTGGCAGCCGCGCTCGGCCGTTCGATAGATTCAGATTAGCCGAGGATTAGCCCCGGGATTAAATTCGACTTAGCTACATGGCTTTGCCCGGCTACGTCGGCTACATATGGACATTGGAAATGGATAGACCGCACGAGCATTCGCGTCACGCTGGACCTGCCATAGTCGGCGGAAACGCCGACTATGAAATGGCACGAGCGTAGAGACGCGGACGTCGTCGCTCTGAAAAATGTACGGGAAGCCAGCGACGACGGAACTGGCTAATCGACGCCAGCCAAATGGAATATCGTAACTTAACTGGATCGAGCATGCGAGTCGTAGCTTGTTTGTCCTGTCTCAACGATCTTCGTCTGTTTCCGTATAAGTATTAGCTTCCATTCGTAAAACTCGTACTATCGCTGCAAACGGGATCAACATTAAAACCTTTGCCCGTAACGTAATTATAAATGAAGATTAGCGGAGAAACGGTCGGTAGCTTCGGCGCTAACCATTGTTTAGGGTATCCGCAGAATATTGGGTAGTGGACAGGGGCGTCGTTCGATGGTATACAAGATCTGGACACGGTAGCCAATTATAGATATCCTGCGCCAGGCGAAGTTCGAGGCTCGGATCCGAGCCCATGGCTCGTTCGCCGTAACCCAACGCGCATACTATTAACCCCGGAATTGATTAATGCTCCTCCGAAGATAGGCGCGGACGATAACGCGGGCTTCGTATATCCCAACGCTTTCTCGCCTTCTGCGCCTAATTTATGTCCTCGGCCGTCCGACGTGCGCCTAATGACGATGCGCGATAATCAGCCACAATTGGGATTGCTCTGGGACGAGTCGGGTGGGATCCTCCGGCGTTCGAAATCGAATCTTTTCCCCCCGATCGACTCTCGACGGACTGGCTGAGATCCATTGCCCTCCTTCTCGAGATCCGTTTTTCTCGCTTTCCAACGGACGAGCCGAATCCATCCTAAGCATCGTCCGGGGGTAGGTTTTCTCGGGACGTACGTGGAGGCAAATTATAGGTAGTCGCGAATACACGAAACTCATCGATCAATACCTTCGCCGAGGGGGGGTGTGACGAGGGTGACGGCGGCGGAGGCGGGAGGTGGAACAACAATAAAAGCATTATATAGTGTGATACTGCTTGATTGCCAAACTTGAGTGCTTTACTCGAACCAAGCCAAAACTTTCCTCCCCTCGTCGTGTTCCTTCAGCATCCCTCGTCGCCCGCTTTCACCCCGCGGCCCCTCGTCACCCCCTTTCGTTTCCACTCGCGCCTTACTGCCGCCGGTGGTTAGTTTTCGGATATGGGTAATAGTAATTCGTTTCAGTTTCGGCGCGCGAGCACAGTGGGGTGGGTTCCTAAATCATCAGATAATTACTTTGGTAATTAATTACAACTCTGTTGGGCCGTGGACCCACCAGCCACGCCAGTGGTAGTAAAGTAAAGGGAGAGAGCGTTCTCCACTAATAAACGAGCCGTCGACGTTACCCACCCCTCCTCACCCTCCTCCTCCTCCTCCTCCTCCTCCCTTACTCTCTCTCTCTCTTCCTTTCTCACACGCGACCATACGCGTAGAGGCGAGCTCTCCGTCCAACCCACTTTCCATTATTCTTCCTATTATAAATCACTCATCAACTTTTTTCACCCCACCTCCTCGTCCACCACCTATTCTCCCTCGGTCCCTTTTTTCGCCGGATCGACGACAACGACGCCGACGACGACGACGTCGACGACAGCGGCGTCGACTACGATGGCGACGCAGATCTCCGAGAGAAGAAGGGAATCCTTTGAGGAGTCTCGATACGAGAATGATCCCAGTTCGAGGGATAACCATTATGCTCACGACGTAACGTCGTCGCATCGATTTAGAGTGCTCCTCCAGCGTCGGCTATGGCGCCTTAACGACAACGACTCCCGGGATCTTCCGTTTGAAACGAAATCGTCCTCGCGAGTGCGAGCGTCTAAACGCGATAGCGCCCAATTTGAGGGAGCCACTCCTATAGGGTAGCTGGGAGGGAGGCCGGGAGGGAGGCCGGGAGGGAGGCCGGGAGGGCTGGAATACGTTCGGCGAAATCGTTCGGGCGTCGGATATCGTGTCGTCGCGCTAATACTCTTGAAATATGCTCTCGTAAGAAATTGAATCCGAGAGTAAGGGAACGGGCGTCCTTTCTGGCGAGGTACGCGTAATGAGTACGGGATCTAATCCCGAAGGGTGGGGCTAACGCTCGCTCGAGTCGGCGAGAATGGCCTGCGAGCGATAGCGATTGCGGTGCGAAAACTTGGGAGGGCCCGAGTCAATCGTGGGAGGGTCGGTGAGCGTTGGCCGGTGAAGGATGAGAGGGCGAGTCGGGGGCGAGTCGGCGAGGGTAAGTTTGACAAACCCCGGACGCAGCCCGCTGATCAATGCAACCAATCAGTCTTGTCGCAAGGAGCCCGACATGACAGCGTGCCGATCTCGCAGTTGGCCATCTCTTGCTCGGCCATCTCGAAGCCCCGCGCGCATAAGGGCACCTACTCGCCCTCCGTATCTATCCATCTCGATCCGGATCCCAAGCCTTCTCTCAGCCGCTCCACTCTCTCTCTCACTCTCGCCCTCTCTCTATCCACGCTCGCTCTGTCCTCAATTTCAGCCTTCCCCTTATCGACGAGCCACCATCTCCCGTTACGCAAACTTTTCTGATCGTTCCAGTTATTGAAGCTCGCTCGAAGGAGCGTCCGTGTGGCGAAAGCCTCTATCCGTTGTTATCGCCGCGAGCACAGACTCCTCTCCCTCTCCTTTCTCACACACACTCACTCTCTCTCTCTCTCTCTCTCTCATTTCACGCAGGAGAGAATAAATTGCAAACCGCGACACGCGTCGCCCTCGAAATAATGACAATTTATTACGCGGATTGAAGTATTACAGTTTCAGGCATAAAGTGAGTTAGCGAAGCCAGGCCGCAGATAAGCGTTCGTGCGTTTTGTACCATTGACGCTCGCTGCCTTTCTGCCGCAAAACCGTTAAGGAGCCAACCCTGTAACGCGAATATTGAAGGTGTAACGTTGCAGTCGCCGCTTTTGATCCCCCAGGTTCCGAAGGCACCTTAACCCGCCCAGCCTCTCGCTGGGGTTTGTTAGCAACCCTCGTTGCCGAGACGTTTGCCGAGGATATTTCGAGGCAGTCAGATTTTTCGAGCCTCGGCAAATATCGGGAGAGTTCCCCACAACGAGAGATGAATACGGGCCAGCCCAATGACTCTCCATCGCGATGAATAAATTGGCGGTCGAGTTTATCGGAATTCGGATTCCGCCGACGGGTGGGGTTGGGGGGGTGGGGAAGGAAGAAATTCGAAATCCATTCGGTTCGAAAGTGGCGGAGAGCCCGGTGCTCCGCGCGTGTCAGAAAACCCATGCCGATGGGGATAACGCCCTCACGGAGGCGATAATGTTGCAAATTTATATTCCGAAGGCGATCGAGCAAAGCTGCTGAATGTGCACTCTTGGCCGCGACTGAGATGCCCTTCCCAGCCTCTTCCGTCCCGTCCCCTTCTCTTTCCCTCTTTTCGCCCCCTGCCCCCTCTCTATCCTCCTCCGGTAGAACCCTCTTTCCCTCAGTTTCTCCCTTCCCGCTTGCCTGCCTGCTTGCCCGACCCGCCTGCACCCCGCACCGCGACGAAACCACTTCTTCCTCGTCTACTCGTTTCAGACCCCGACCACCGTCTACCCCTCGCACCCCCTCCACCGCCCCTCGTTCGCCTCCTTTTCTTCCGCCTTTCTTCAGCTTCCGACCACGTTCGACGCCTCCGCGTCAATCAACAATCGACAGCCAATTTTTCATACAACTTATTCTGTCACCGGAAAAACCTTCCCCCTTTCATCGGCCGGCGGGGATGGAAACAATATTTTTTTTTTCCGCCGCGATTTCACTTCTTTCATCGGGAAGAAAGGGTACACTTATGAACGCTCGAGTATTATCGAGGGCGACCCCTCCCCCCCCCCCCTTTTCAGCCCTGCTCCCATTACCGCATTCGGAGCTGTAAAAATATTTGAAACGTCATCCTTCCCCGCTCCCATATTCCTACTCCCGACGTAATATGGCCATTTTAAGCGAGTATCGGAAAACAAGATTTTTTTGTTGCGTCGAGCACCCGGGAGAGAGGAGATTTTTAGCGGGAAGCGCATTTAATGGGGCCACTCATCGCTTTTACCACCGGAGCGCTTCGCGGTGTTCGGGTTAAACTGAAGTGAAATATTCAGTTTAGTTCTGGTTGCAAAATCCATATTCGCTCGCCAAACTCGAAAGCATAGAATTTTATGCCATGCGCTGGAGCACTGTTTTTACAATAACCGGGCGGACGTCCTCTCGGTCCTCTTTCAACTTCTGGATTATTCCCGACGATGGGGCAACTATATTGCAACGTCGATTATTATACGTCAAATTCGCGACGCGCCGAGAGGGGTCGGTGAGGGTGTTGCCGGAGAGGGGCCGAAAGCTACCCTCTCGTAACAGACGTCAAACGAAATTCGCTCGCGCGACGGCAAATAAAATTCGCCCGACGTGCCTTGAACCGGTGGACGTATTTTCGAAAGTTCGTTCTATCAATGTAACCTCCCCCCAACCCCCCTCCGCAGCCCCTCGTCGAGTTTCAGCCATCCTGTCACGTCGCGGTCGGCGAAATAACGCGGCCAGATCAGCCGAGCCAGTCATACGTTCCGCTCAAACATTTTCGAAAGGCTTCAACCACCCCCCTCCCACTCCCCTTGGAAGGTGATCTGCCCTCTTTCTTGCCCTGCCGACGACAGACGAAAGTATTTTAACGTCACTCGCACCCGGATCCGACGTAGGAACCTGTCAACGGACCCGAGTCCGATCCCGCGCCACTCAGCGTGCAAAATTCCGTGCCCGATGCACCCCCTTGGCAAGCTTGGCCAAAACTCAGGGATAACGAATTAATTGCAAGGGATTTATTTCAGACTAACTCGCGCGGAGGAGAAAAAAGAATTACGCGAGCTGCGCCTCGCCGGTCAAAAGGGGTGGCGGTCGCGGGGGCTGAAGCGTTTTTATCCGGCCGAGCATTAACATAATGAGCGATTAATCACGCGAGTACGTTCTCTCCCCTTTTCTGCCGGCGACCCCTCGCGCCCCTGGGATTTCGGAAGAGAGCGGCGAATTGATGAGACAGAGAGAAAGCTGTCGCCGGATCGAGTCCGCCGTTCGCCGGAACGACGCTTAATGTCCGCAAAAGAGCTGTCCGGAAAAAGCGCACGCGACCGTATTAGTCCATTTATTCGCACCGGGATCGATAGTGGCCAGACATTTTTCAGCCTGACGCTCGCCCCAACGCCTAACTGGCGAGCCGAAGGAACTCGAGCCCTACGGTCATCCTCGTCTTCGACTTCTCTTGCCGAAAGAGCAATCGTACAATTCATTAATATCGCTGTACGAAATTACGCTTCCAATAACGAATTCCGATGATAAACGACGTCTATCCAAAGGAAACTCTTTCCGGGTTGCGGCGGCGGTGGTGGATAAAAGGGGTAGGAACCAATTTCCTTGACCGAGCATAAGCGCCATTTATCTCCATGCATCAGCCATCCGATGTAACAAGGAAGGCTTTTTGGCCAATCTTCGAAAATCGTCGGCCTCCTCCGTAAACTCCGTCTCGTTCGACATCGGAAGCCAGCCCCTGGCTTCATCTTTCTTCCATTCTGACCTGGCGCTGCTCGAGGCAGACTCCGCCGTCCTCGTCGCAGGGAGGCAAAAAGTCCGATCCTGGCCTCACACCAAGAGCGTTTCGGGCCGACGTCGATGCATCCGCACGACATCCCGCTAAGCGGCGCCCGCAAAAGCTGCCGACGGTGGTTTCCGTCGGTTCACGTCGGTTTTTAGCCGGCCTAGATCGATAGGGACGCCCGAACGAATGTCGAAGGGGCGCTCGGCGGAACCGCGAGATGTGGGCGAAGGGACGGACGCAAAGGGACGGAGTTGCGCTTGCCAGAGGGTGGGAGGCTGAATGGGTTGAGAAGCGGTGGACGCCACTTTGTGCTGCATCGACATGAATTTGTATCCCTCCGAAGCTGCCCAGGCCACCGTTCTCACTTTTCTCCCACCTCCCATACGTACATATGCATAGGTTCGCACATCCGTGTGTCTTTCTCCCCCCCAAAAAGTCCCAGCGGCCACGCAGGACGGCCGTCAAGCAAAAATACATCACGTCCGAGCGATCCAAAGAGCGAGCCGGCCGGAATATCGAGGCCGCTCTTTTCAGATCAAACCTGCCATCAGTTTAACGATTTTCCTTTTCGTCCCTCGCCCGCTCGAATTTTCGGGCGACCTTCGCGAAAGGGGCTGCGAGCGGCGCACGATTTTGCGGGCACGTTTGCGGCACGTTTGCTGCACGTTTGCTGCACGTTTGCTGCACGCTTTCAGCCCTTAACCGAGAGGCGCGTCACGATCCGGCAAGTAATGCTGACGAACACTCTATCGGGTGTCGGGCGAACGGCTCCCTCTCCTCCTGCGCCTCATCCTCCTCTGACGCCTCGTATGACGCCTCGTATGATGCCTCCCGTGACGCCTACGAATGAGATAAAAGCCCTGCCCGGCACGGGCTACTATGTATTCCGATGACATTCCGCAAATGCACGGGTGTCGTTCGCCGGCAGAGGCCGAGAGGAGAGTGTGCACGAGAGAAAAAGAGAGAGACAGGGGGGAGGGGGGAGAGTTGCGAGCGAACGAACGAAGCAATTACGGCCGAGGCCTTTATCGGAATTTTACGACGCTCCTATACTTTTCTGTTACGCATTGGATTTTTACGATCCGAGCGAGCGACCGACCTGTAATTCGTATTTCAACGGCTGAAAACGGCCGCGTCCCTCACGTTCACCCTTTCTCCGCCCCCCTCCACCCGTCCCGGCACGTCCTCGCTTTTCATATCGCGCACGTCGCCGACGTGACACTCGCTCAACCCTGTAATCTCGATCCTCTCCTGGATAATCGTAAAAAGAGCGTTTCCCCGCCGCTCGCTGTCCCTCTTTTGCCGAGCTGGCGGACTCTCACGCGAAAGCGGTTAGACTCGCGCCAAGGTGCCGCGTGGAGCCGCTGGTCGATACCCACTCGACACCCCGGGGTCCCAACCGCCCTGGCAAACATTTGCCCTGTAACGGACGTATGATCCGAGAATCGACCGCCAACAACTCCGTCGCGCTTAATTCTTCGTGACCGATTACCGCGATAATTACCGCCACCGCCGCGGATAAACTGTTTGGATAGCGCGCGCGGCCCACCCTAAAGGGTGGCTCGATTATTGCGCTCGCTTCGAGGCGCGCACGGGTCAAGGGAAAATTTTACGAACGACGGCCGACGTAATAGGCCCGAAAATGCGGGACATCCGTCAGACTCGCCCCGGCAACTTTCTCTATTACACGGCAAGCGACGTAAATATGTACCTTCCGTAATCGCGTTTCGCGAAACTTTCCCCGCGGAAAGCGGGACGGCCGAAACTATCGGTTTGTCACCCCTCTCTGCCTCTCCACCTCTCCACCTCTCCCATTCCTATCCTATTGTGCACCTTCTCCTTCTCGTTTGTGCGCGCGCACGCCGATTTCTCCCATCGCCACCCTTTTCCACCCCTCGACGAGGTGAACCTGTACTCATAGCCAGCCACGCTGGATACGTCGTATCCATAATGCGACGAGCTTAGCGCGCCCGTGTTAGGATCGTGCCAGTACAATCGGGCAGATTGAGGCTTAGAGCGACGGCAAACAGCATCAATTTGGCATCGCGCCACCACGCACGTTGATGGATACAGGATGGGCGCGCGTGTGCGGCTCGTGCACGATATATACCTGCACCCCGCATATACGTCTACCTACATATATACGTATATGGATATATGTGTAGGTAGACGCGGATGTACGTAGACGCACGCACCCTTCGCGAGTTACGTATAGAGGTGAGCGTGCACACGCGCGTGCACGCACGCACGGACGCGCCTCCGTGCAGACCATTTAATTAAGCTGATTCAATGCACACGCGATCGAGCCAGGGCGACAGACGCGAATCGTCCGAGGACGCTCGTTAACCCTTTTCGTGTCGACTTTCCCACTTTTTCCCTTCGCACAACCGACCCTCCGTTGCTCCCTGCTTTGCTCCCTGCTTTGCTCCCCTCTTCGCGCCCCTAGCCCGAGCGCGCTCGGTCTGTCCATCGGCGAAGCCTCGATGGTTTATGCAACGCTTTCGGTCAAGCCACCGAATATTACGTCTAGCCCAGCCCGATCCCAATTAATGACCCGCCTCCATTTATTTATCAATTTTAATGAGCGAAATGTTCGAATTAGCCCGAGCGGCGTTGCGCTTAATAATAGCTTTGTTACGTTCGGTTAACGATTAAAGCGCTAATGGGTTGCCGGTTCTGAGCTGGGGGTGCTCATTGGGCAGAATTTCGATTTGCTCGCAGAAGCAAAAAAGCGTATTACGGCGCGAGGGGAATGGAAGTGATCGGCTCGGAGAAGGGAAAGGGATGCGGGGGTGGCTGAGAAAATGGGGGGGAAGAGTCCACGGGCTCGGGGGTTCAATGTGGCAATTCGGCCGGTATCTACGCTCGTCTAGGGACAATGCATCATGCATCGGGCCGCTGCCGCTGTTACCGGTCCTGCTACCGCTTGTACACCGTCATACGGTACGCACATAGAGGACGAGCGCGAGAGAGTCCCATATAGCCGACACGCACATCTGCAGAGAGACAGAGAGCGAGAGAGAGAGAGAGAGAAGCGACGGTAGCGCAGTTTGAGCCGTGCATTGGCCAATATGTCGTTCATCCCCTAAATCACGACGATTTACAGTTGAGCCTGGCCCGCCGCTATCGATGCTCGCGAGCCCGGGTGTACGTAACCTACGCACTCTCGTCCGTCACGAGGACTGACGAAATAAAAACTGTCCGTGCCGCGGAGATGCACGAGGCTCAGAATGGAACGAAATGCCGACGGACTGCATTCGCGCTATGACACGCTGCGACACTACGCCATCGGGGCGGGCCCCATACATTCATTATATTTGCATACTTTCGTCAGAGGAGGCGGACGGGCAGGTGGAGCTGGCCAGTAGGAGGAAGTGGAGGAGGAGGAGGAGGAGAAGTGTGCCGAGCGAAGGAAATGGATGGCAGCGCGGATCGAGTGAAAGATATATTGCCGCGTAGCCAGTTGCACCGATCGATGGCCAACAGAGCAATTGCGTATCTGATCCCGGTTTAACGCGCGACGCGCATTTCGCTGACCGAGGTAGCGGAGGGAAACGTTTCCCTGACCGAACAACCCTTGCCGAACAACCCTTGCCGAAAAACCATTGCCGAACCGGGGGCTGGCTCAATATTCAATTTGCCGTTGATTGTAAGAAGAAGAAAGCGATCTCGTCGGGCAAGGTCCGCATTGACCCGCCATTATTTTCTCCCCCTCACTCCGCCTCGCCGTAGCTCTGGCCAGCATCGGACAGAGCGAGAGAGGGTAGGGACTTTATCTCCGTATGCATTGATCGCGCATGCACATATGAACGAGCGTAGGACGGAACGTGGCTCCATGAGGAGGGACATTTTTCGACCTGGAACAAAGCAGCTACCGGCGAGCAGTATAACCAATTTGTCACAAAGTGCTTCTATTATCCGGCCAACAATACACTTTCGATTCCGCGGCGCTCGGTTATGAATACGTCCGAACGACAGTGAGGCCAGGCATAGCGCGGGCTGGTCGGGCCAGTATTGTGAAAGGGCCCGACGGACCCGGCGGGACAAAGAAAATAATTACCCCGATACGATTGATCGTTAATTGATCGCGAAACCTCGTTAATTAAGGAGCTGATTACAGCGCGACGCGCGACGTCGATCGTCGATCGTCGCCCTGAAATTCGCAACCCCGTCTCTCTCTTCCACTTGCTATCATCCCTCTTCCACCCTCTCGCCCTCTCTGTCGCGCACTCTTTTTTTCAGCCAACCGCGCTGCCTAGCAATTCACTCGGAATCTCGGTGCGCCGGCCTTCGATCGCGGGTTCGATTAATTTCATTCAGTCCGCGATGGCGCGTTTCCGGCAAATGCATTTTTCAAAATCCATCCCCTTTCTCGCTCGATTTCCGTGACATGAATGGGCCGCCCAACGCCCGAGACGCGTTAATGAAAAGAGCAGTTGCGCGCCGATTGCTAATGATTCGTTTTGTTTCCGCGGCTTCCCAACCCTCCCCCAACGGCAGCCAACCCCTCCGTACGGTGGGATGGGCGGAGGTGTCGAATTCAGCGCCGCTGACATCCCCCTCGCGTCAACCCTTGTTCCGCGGAATCGACCGATTGAAAGAACGGAGTGTAACGAGCGAACGTTGCCGCGACAAATCCCGCCGCTCGATTCTTCGCGATAACCCGCCAGCCAGAGCCGCGTTCCATTCCCACGAGCCGCGACGATATTCAGCGGAGGGGTAGCAAAATGTTCGCCCGACGGAAACAATCGGCGCGCAGAGTGCGGCCGGGAGTCAATCCGGTTAAAATATCCCCCGCGGAACGGGCCGACTCTTTATCGCTCATCGTTGGAGATAGAAGAAGACGTCGGAAGGAACGTTCGGAGAAGCTCCGAGCGGAAGGGAGGCGGAGAGTGGGGGGAGGGTGGAGACCGAAATCACCGGTGAATACAAATGTGTGAATTAGCCGCTGATTGGCCGCAACTCGATCAACTTCGTGTGATTGGTTAGTTAGAGTTTAAATCAGCCCCCGTATCGACTTGATTCCTCGATGCCACGTCGAAGCTCGACTTTCATCCCCCCTTTCGCCCGGCAATTCCGCCAGCCTTTTACTTTTTCCTCCTCCTCCTTCTCCTACTCCTACTCCTACTCCTACTCGTACTCGTACTCCTACTCCTCGGCGTCTTCCTTTCGGCTATTCCGACCTTTGACTACGCTTCCGCTCTGCCACCCGAGGGATGACCCTTATCAAGTCACTCTTTGAGAGTGCTTCCGCGCAGACAACTATTTTTCATGCTTCCTCGACCGCTCCCAACGTCCGAGCGGAGAGCCGCTCGCCGAAAATACTGGTAATACGCCGTCTCCGCCGATTCCCACTCGCCTCCGGCCACCCGAAAAGCCTCAACGTCCAATTTGACCGGTGTCAGTCTCGTCACACTCGGCTCGCCTCACCGCAGACCTCTTTCCCTTTGAATCCCAGCCCCGCGCCGATCATCGCCCATCTACCTTTACCGTTCGTGCAATCCTACGTGGCCGTTCGCATCAGCGTCGGGCGGGAAATTTTCTTAAAATTCTTGAAAATCGGGACCGATGTGGAGTTGCACGCATCCGGCCTAGTCCTCGTGTCGGCTAACTCAATCGCAGCTGTCAAATAAGCGCCAGCTACGAGGCTCGAATTTCTCGCTAGGGAACATCGGCTATGGAGGAATAGTTTGGCTTCGTCGGACTAAGAGAAAGAGAGAGAGAGAGAGAGAGAGAGAGAGAGAGAGAGAGAAGGAGAGTGGGAGTGGGAGCCTGGATGTGACCCATATTTCCTACCGCAAAACGTAAGCGAGTAGCCCTCGGAGTGACCACCCACCGGGCACCCCCCGCCGCCACCCTCGCGAGGGGTGGCTTTATGGGCGCCACGTGTGCAGAGCAACCCGCGAGGTCGAACGCGCGGCCGACCGTGCCTAGATTCGATTGTGTTCGCGCCGCTAGATTTTCGCCGGGCGCAGAATTAATAGAGGTCTCTATCGGGGGTGGTCAGCCCGAGGTTCCATGCCCGACACTCGGCACCCCTTTCCTTTGCTTTTATTAATATCGAGGTGCGACCGTTACACGGGAAATATTACCTTCCCGCTTCGCCCTCTTTTCCCTTCCACACTCCCATGCCTTCTTAATACATCGACTTCCGCTCGGGCCAACTGTCTTGCGCAGTTGCGGTTTCGAATGTATTTACTTTACGACGTCGTCGTAGGCTAATGGACTATCTGTTTCTTACCGATTCGTATCCATTGATCGAACAGCTCCGGTTTCCTGGAAATGTTGGGCAAGCGTAGAAGAGCAAAGATCGCAACGTACGAATGTCGGGCCGATTAACTGGAGGATCACTTAATTCTTAAGCGAGGGATTCAAAGCATTTGAACTACTGTACTTAGCACGATGCAGTTGCGATCATTGGTCATCTGATGAATTCTTTCGTCAGTCCATACGATAATAATCCAGCGAAATAAAAATTACCTGCCGTAGAGACAGCGAAATTACCAGTTTGGGCTCCTTTTTAACATATTTTTGAGTGAATCTCGGGATATATTGCACTTAGGAGGTTCTGCCAACGATTTTTCGAAAGCTGGTCGACTGCTCTTCCATCCTATATACTACCAAATCGCGTAAAAGAGATTTAGTGAGGTACAGGTGCCCAAATGTCCAATTTTAGACGTTTTTTGACAGTTTTTTGGCCATATCTCGAAATTTTTGGCAATATCACGAAATCTAATTCTTACAAAAGCCTGAAATTAAAGTAACTTAAAATAGCATAAAGTAGTAACAGTATGATATTTTGGTCACTCGTTGCCACTGCAAAGTTTGTTATACTTAAAATATTAGCATGTTACATTATAATACTTGCCAGATTAGTATGACATTTTTCGATGACGCGACAGTGTCACTCAGATTCGTATGAGGCATCAATGTAATACCATTCGTAGGCCACCGTCAGATCGTCTGCGAATTCCAGTCCCTTTGTGTTCGTTTCACAGCGCGCGTGCTCCGATTCGGCTGTAAATCAACATTTCTCCCCGATGTCCCGCGAAATTAAGGAAACCCTTGATCTACGGACCGTCCGCGTTCGATCTCTGATTTATGCCCCGGCCGACCGGAACTTTCGTCGGATCTGCACGGCGCTGTCCTAAAGTTACTCCCGTCTTCTGTTCCTCCGCCTCTCCCGCTTCCCCGACACATTCATCGCGAACGCACCACCAACGCACGGATGCACATCGAACGTCCGAAATTTTGGGCCGAAAGGTAACGCGATGAAATAGACCGTGGCTAATTCGCGTCGGGAGGAAATCTGTCCGAATCCGAAATCCGCATGCGCTCCCCCCCCTATTTGCGAAACGAATCTCGAGTCGAACGAGCGGCGTTAAAGGACATAGGGGCTGCTGTTTTTTAGCGGCCGTGTAAAAATCGGACTCTGCGTCTGTGCAGAAAAGGGCCGTACAGAGAACGAGTGAGAGAGAGTGAGAGAGAGACAGAGAGAGAGAGAGAGATGATGGGCCGGGGAAAATCAAACGAGCCGCTCGTCTCGCAATAAGGGCCCTCTTTACGCGTGAGCCACAAATACGTGCCGTGCACGTGGAGATGTTATACGGGCAGGCCGTTATGCAGGCAGTATGCGAGCGATGCAGCGGTGCAGCGAACGGTGGAGCGAACGGTGGAAGCGAACGTTGGAAGCGAACGTTGGAAGCGAACGTTGGAAGCTCGGTGTGCGGCTCGGAGGTACGCTCGTATCGCGGTTTTACTAGCCTTATTTCATGCCGCTTGCGCGCACTATCCGCAAACGACGGGCACACGATCATGACCATGACGGCGATAATAATGATGTTTATACCCGTCGACGGTGCCCGCGCCACCGCCGACGACGGTGATGACGATAATAATACCGTGGCGCAATTCCACACTCGAGCGAAATCATCGCGCTGTCGGCGGAGAGACTGCCGGATAGAGATAGAAATAGAGGGTACCGGAGGGAGGGCCCCGACGGACGGCGATTGCCGCTGCAGGCTGGCAGGGAGGGAGACCGGAAGCGGGGGTGGACTGCGGCTGCAATAATAAATGACGCTCCATTACTCCCGCTTTATTGAAAAGCCCGCGCGGTATTTCGATCGTCGGCCAGGAGTGATGCGCCGTGACGCGTGACGTCGTCATCGACGCTCCCCTGGCACTGCCTCTGCCCTCCGGCACTGCCTCCCCTGGCCCTCCGCCTCCGACCCTTCCGCCAATGTCCTGCAGGAACGGCCGCGGGATCTCTTTGCCGTCTCTCGCTCGTTCGAGAGCCTCTCGCTTTGCGCATAGAGCGGCAAATAACACGGAAAAACCGGTGAAAGCTCACGGTGCTTGATTTTATTTCCCTTTCCGCTCGACGCTGTACTCGGCTTTATTCGCCCTTTAGCTGACAACGGGGCCGGGCAAGAAAGTGAAAAGACGGGAGAGCCGCAAAATGGGAACGACTCGCGAGCCGTGGGTATTAAGGATTTAGCCGTCGAACCGCAGATATCCGTTCGGATAATGGCCGACTCGTTCCGGAGAGACGATGGCCGGCTTGTTTGAATATTCGCGATAACCTTCCTCGTTCCAGCCTCGACGCTTTTAACGTTCGCTTTTTCCGCCGTCGAATCGGAAAGTGATAAGGGCGCAGATTAGTCAGCCAAAGTCCTCCTTCGTTTCGGGGGGAAAAAGGGTCAGGGCTCGGAAGGACAAGTTGCCCGACACGTGTTCCTTTAAACTTTTCTCATTGCTCGCGAGGCGGCCGCGTCGACCGATATTCCGAAAGTTGGCCGAAACATTTTTGAATCTCCCGTGATACGTAGAAGGGGTTGCCGAGGGTGGCCGAGTATCGACACGACTATTGACAATCCGTTTGCTCGCAAATCAGCCGCGCAACGGCGTGGCGGAGGAGGCGAGGAAGAGAGTGAGGGAGGAAAAGAGCGAGAGGGACGTCTTCAGGAACCGCGCGATGACCCTCGATCGGGCTCCGGCGGGTTCGATTTGGCGAGGTCGTTCGGAAAATAAAGTTTTGTCAATTTCCTGCTGATTTCCTAATAGTCCGAAGAACCTGGCGCGATGGGCTCAGTGCGGAAGAGCGATGGAAAGGAGAGAGAGAGAGAGAGGGGGGGAGAGCGAAATAGAGAGAGGGGGGCAGATAGAGATAGAGGGTACTTTCGTAAGGGGTGGGCGATGAGTAGGCGGACGATGGAAAAGGAAGATGACGAGGCTCGAAGTAATTCAGGAGAATGGGCCACTGTGTGTGCCCACCGGAACCTCCGACCACCGGGGATAGACCATCAAACCGATTGTAATCAGACCATCCTCCGTTTCCAACGGACCTCCCTTCTGCTCGCCCTTCGCCTCCACTTCACCCTCTCCAGTCCCATCTCCAGGCCATCTCCACCCCCTATCCTCCCCCTCCTTCAGTAGCATACTTCATTCGGCGTAACTGACGCTCTGCGCCTCCACTCCTAAAAAGAGGGAGAAACCTTCCAGGCTCTAACTCGATTTTCAACTACTCGTCGTCTTGACTTCTCCTACCCTCCGAGTTCGGGCAGGCTGTAAAGGAGGGCGCGAGGACAGAAATGAGAGACAGAAGGACGGCGAAGGGGTTGGAAGGGCGCGAGGATAGAAAACGAAGGAAAGGAGACGTTTATTGAACCGGTTCGAGGGTTATACTCTCTCCCTCCCTCTCCCTCTCGTTCGCCATCTCTCTATCTCGTTCTCCGAGCGAGCGATGCGAAGAGAGGCGATAGAAAATTGTCTCATTACTTCGCGGAAGCGGCGTATATATCGATCGATACTTAATTTATCTCCAAATGGACTCCCGCTCGAATGTTGCCTGAGTCAACCGAATGCTAATGTCCACCGGGACGTCTAGTCGTCGTTGTCCTCGTTCGCCGTCGAGGGTAAATTTGAACCGCGCTTTCGACTCGAATCAGCTGGCAAGATCGAGGGATCTTCGGGACGGGGTCCGATCGCTCTCCTCCCTCCAGCCAAGCACCCCTAACCTACCCCCGGCACGTCGGAAAAATGGAAATAGGGTCAACAGACTGACACGTCGATGGTAATAAATGGAGAATCCGTCTTAAACTTGGGAATAAAGTGGAGCAATTAGGGGTTGAGTAAACGAACCGGATTTCGCGAGGGTGGTAGGGGAGGGGGGGGGGGGGAGGTGGCGGAATGCATATTCAGCGAACGTGCTGGGTACGGCCGATGGCGGCCGAAAGGGGTGGGACTCCTCCTAAATCGACGGTTTTACCACGTCCTTTCCTGCTTGGTGGTGCAAATATTATTTATTGCCTTACAGGATTTCCATAACTCGCCGGGGCGAAGCTCGAGGGCTCAGCGGAATTCGAGCTCTTTAGTGCTCCGCCGTTACAATCCTCGATATTAAATATTGGCCCCGATCCCGGCAGGCTGTATTATCTTTTCCCTCCCGATAGTCGGCCCCCCCCCCCTCTCCCCCCCGCTGCTGATAGCTCGCCGGATGTCTTCGAGCGTCCTTTAACGAGCGCCATCTCGCCGAGTCGCACTCGTCCTCCACCCTAGCCGAGGGAAAATGACACGTCGATCTTCGGCCGTTATCGCGTTCGTTCGCGAATCTACCGTGATCGCAATTACCGATTTGCCCGGCTCGCTTTCGGCGCCGAGCCCTTTATGCGGCAAGCGGCGCGAACCCAAGGGGTGCCAACCGAAACGGCTGCCAACTACTCGCCCGGCGAGAAAGAGAAGGATAGGTGGGGGGGGGGGGGGGGGGGGGAGCCAGAAACGAACGTTAACATTATCTAAGGCATCTAGCCGGGCGGACCACGCTAAATTACCGGTTGCAATTTTAATAGGAACGCTGAAAGCGAGGCTAACCCCTCCGGCAACCGATGTTACGTTCGCGCCGATTCTCCGACGATTCTCCGACGATAATTGCCCGAAACGCCTAAAGGAGAGGGCTAAACAATGCGCGCCCGCGGTCGGTTATCCGTTGCTTTCGCCCCAATGCGATTCTCTGCCCCCGCCACCAACCCCCCCTCGGCTCGCGATGCGCAATTTAAATTGGGCCGCAGCCCGCGGAATTACATTCGCCTCATCCTTCGTCCGCCGCCTGATCGATACTCTCCTTCGCGGAATTATACGCGTCGCGAGATCCTCTCCCGCTCCAGGAGAGCGCCTTTTAAGGCCCGAGTCGGAGCGCCAGTTAACCGGATATCCTTCTCCTTTCTGTTTCAGAACACTACCACATATTCGTAGGCGACCTGAGCCCGGAGATCGAGACGCAGACCTTGAGGGAAGCGTTCGCTCCCTTCGGCGAGATCTCGTAAGTCCTCTTAATCTTACTCATTAAAGACGACTTACCGTCGTCCTCGCGGTATACGAGCGATAATATAACGATATAACGTAAGTAACGATTTCCCGTCACCTACACCGACCCGCGGCCCGCCATGAACGGACGCCGAAGAACACATTCGTCCCGATGCGGAACTCCGCGAGTCGCATGGGACGCTCTCCGATACGGACCGCGAACGTTTTCCTGTAAAGTTCAATTTTTCGCAGGTACATAATCGATTTGAGGGCCGACACTTGGCCGCCGATATTTATTACAGTCGCCGAGCGAACAGCTTGCATGCACCGAAGATATTAAGTGCAAGGCACACACGCCGAGAATCTTCGAATTTCGTGGCACAGTTCCGCAGAATCGGCCCTACGGCCAGCCTCGGACCTTCTACTTGGGAGGAACAGGCGATTTGCCTGAGGTCGTCCTCGTAAATCTCGGGAATTTAACGAAACTGCGTCGTACCGTTCATTTCGACGGTTCCGAGTCCGTCGGAGAATGGACGCGACCGGGGGGAGGGTGGGAGCTGAATATTTTGTTTTATCAAGCGGCTTCGCAGTTTATTACACTTTTAACGACCGAATCCTCTCCTCCTAACCGGAGCTCTTTTACGAGTCTCCATCATCGTACAACGTTTCACGATGCACCGAGGCGAACAATAATAACTGCATATCACGGGTAGATCTCGCTCGCCGGAGATTTCTGCGACCTTGCAGGCTCTCGCTTAAGCCAGCGACGCCGGTCGATAGATGCACAACGATAATATCGCGATTCTCGCCGAACCCGGGCGTGACTTTCAACCGACTGCCGCCTTTTCTCCCCTTCTCGGCGTCGGCCGATGCTCACTGCGAACCGATTGATTCTATCAGCCGCACTGTTCAGCTTCAGCGAGAGAGCGAGTGAGAGAAAAAAAGAGCCGAAAGGCAAATCGGTAAACTACCCTATGGGATCGTTTCGCCGAAAATCTGGCCACGCACGATGTCCGCCCCTCGGCTATATTAAAAATGCAAACTAAATGACAAGCGTCGAACCCCGTTACCTCCGACTGTTTCCCGAAAAATGATTGGGGGAAGGGCGGGAGAGTGCGTGGCCGCGGACGGTAAGCGGATAAATATATTTTCATCGAAATTGATACGCGCATTAATTATTTAAATCATATTCGCTTGAGTGTCCCGTTACCGCGGATATATCCGAAACGTAATATTTTATAGTGCCGCGGTTTAAACCGTACTCGGAGCGGCCGGAATTATTAACGGGCCGCTGTTATTTTTGACTCTGCCATTTGGCGAAGTGCAGCGGTCAGCGCGCTTGCTGCTGCTGCTGCTGCTTCTGCTGTTGCTGTCCGCTTTTGCGCGAGTAGTACGGCTTTAATTTCGACGAGCCCGGTCGGAGGATGAGCGCGGCCGAGTGAAGAGAGACAGAGAGGGATTCGGCAAATTTTCCGCATTACCATTGAAAAACATTGTTTTCGCCGATGCGACGTCGAATCGATACGCACTCGAGCGTGCACATCGAGTGTCGCCATAATGAACTGGGAGCCGGCTCTTCGTTAATCCAAACGACCTCGAGGCAACGAGGAGCCCCGGGGTGCTTCTCCTACGGGGGTAGATTCGGGGCTCCGATCTAATCCCGACCTAGCAGCGACATTTGAACGCGGGGTACGGTGGGGGGGGTGGGGGAGGGGAGGGCGAAACAGCTGGAAGTAGGTACAGTTCGCTCGCTGCTTGGCACAAGAAGGCGGCAGAAAAATGGGGCCCTCTAGGAAAATCGATTCAAACTCGCTCCACGAGTACCTAAGCCGCGCTTTAAAAAGCTAGTGAAAAATTGCCAGCGGTTTTCCTCTTTTATTTTGTTTTCCGCCATCCCCCTCCCCCTTCTTCGCCCTCTTCTTCAGCCCGACCACCCACAACCCCCCCCGACGGCCCCCGGTTCTGGCCGTAGTGCCTTCCACGCCCCCATCTAGCAGCCACCGGCACCCAACCCCCTTCGAGTGAGCTTTTCTATGCGCCTTCTATCCCGCGCTGCCTCTTTCTCGACCCTCTTCCTTTCTCCCCTTCCCTCTCACGATCGCTTTCCTCTCCTCTCCGAGCCGCTCTTTCTCGCCTCAGAGTCGGCGTGCCCCGGAAACGCCTTCCTTACCTCTTTCTCCGCGGCGGTAAACACTCGAGATTAATTATATACCCCTGGTACAAGCGCTGATCCGTTCGACATTCGATTGAGAGGGATACTGGAAGACGATTTACGACCATCTACTCTCAAGCATCCCCGAGGGCTCGATAGAGGGGGCGGCAGGGCGAGGAGGACAGCAGAGAAATGGGCCGAGGGATGAACAAGGTAAAGGGGGAGAGACAGAGAGAGAGAGAGAGGGAGAAGGAGGCCAGAAGGAACGACGACCGGCAAGATAAAGAGAAGGAGAGCGAGCGAGACGGATGGAAACAGAAAAGCATCATGAAGTTGGATAGGAAGGAATGCCGGCGGATAGCAGTCGATCGCTTATAGTTACGGCCCGCCATCCACAATACTATTTTAGAGATGTTCGAACGTGATCCCATCAGGCCAGCCCCTGTGAGTGGGCGTCGATGTATTCGATTAATATCGGCCAGCCGAGAAGTGAAGTTTTACAAATTCATCCCGCCGCCATCGACCCTGCTGCTACTGCTGCTACTACTGCTACTGCTGCTACTACTACTGCTGCTGCTGCTGTCGGTATCATGGAACGATATCAACGTTTCTACGGCTCACGTGCCGAGTGTATATCAGCTCGTGTCACCGTTATTTCTTCAACGAGAGCGAGAGAGATGGCGAGAGAGACAGAGTCGGACGGGCAAGATCCGAAAGGGGTCATTCGTTAATAAGACTTTACGAGCCGAACCGCCGGATCATTAAGAGGCCCGCGCCGCGACTAAATCACGTCGTCCGCACGGCGACGGATAATTATTCGAGTTACGACGGTCTAACTTCGTCCGGGGCAAATTTTGGCGTATCGCGGGATACGGCGTCTAGTCACCTCTCGAAAGGCGAAGAGCGCTCGCAATGAATAAATGGCGAGCGCTTACCGTTTCGGGCCAATGCGGCGGCGGCACCGGGGGGGATGGACCCTCTCGGCTTTGCACAAAAATACCAGGCCGCTTATCAATAGATGCGCTCATGAATGTGCAATCGGACCCGGGCCGCGTATTTTAGACACTCGCCCGGGCGACGTAGATCATTAAAATGTGTGGCGCTGGGATATCTGGCGAACGTCGGGGCGAGTTTGAGATTCGTGAAATTCAAATGACTGCCGAGGGATGCACATGGGAATCGAGGTAGAGGAGAGAGGGCGAGAGGGATGCAGAGGGGTTCGGTGGAGGGGGGGTTGGAAACGAACAAATTGGCACGGTCATGGCAAACCGCCCCGTTTGTCGTCACCAAGGCTACCCCTCCACCCATGAATACCCATATACTCGTAAATGTGCAATACCCGTCCGGTCGGGAGCCATGTATTTCGGGCACTCCGGCGCAGCGTTAGGCCGTTTATATCACAGCTTGATCTCGGCCGGAGAACCAAAGCTCGCTTTCAGGTTTAAATGGCGGCTAAGTAAGCTCTGCCTTCGCCCCCTCTTCACCTTCGGCCATCCTTCACCGACACCGGCTCGCCGAGGCGAGCACGTACAACCACAACAGCCCCTCTCGTCCACCCACACTCTCGCCCTCTCCCCTTCTTCGGCGAAGCTCGCCCTACCACACGGACACACTATCTCAAAGTCCAGTATGCAGACCCTGACTTATGATACACGGAGGCATCGTTACGAGCAGGTTCCCTTACACTTTCGCGACCACCCCTCCTAACTGACCCCACCCTCGGCCACTCGCTCCCTCTCTCTCTTCATCCCTCTCTCTCTTGCACCCCTCCGTGCCGAGCTTTAATCCGTGGATCCACCGCCAGGGAGAATGTGAAAGGGACGAGCTCGCCGGCTGCGTCTGCCACTGCAAAAGTGTAGTAACGAGCACCCTCTTACACCACCCACCCCCCTCCCCACTTGGACCCCCAAGTCGCTACGGCGCACTGTCCCCGAGGGCGCGCTGGCTCGCATTACCGTATCCGAGATTCCGTTATTAATATTTAACTACGTCGGAAAGATTAAAAAGTTTCCGGAATTTTAATACGGCCACCCTTGCGCGTCGCGCCCTCCGCCGCTCTCGCGGGGGTAGTCGAGCGTGAATTGAAATCTCTTCCCCGTAACCCTTCTCGAAAGATCCAGTCGGTCAGAGACAGGTTCGATGATGAGAAGGCGAGCTGATTAGTCGGCTGGCTGGGTGGACTGATGGCGGATAATCGCGGAATGCGGCGCAATCGGGGCAGCGGAAAGTTGGACGCCGATTTATGGACAGTTTAACGTGGGGGTCTCCCGCGATCCTCGATCTCGCGCGATTATAAATCTCGTGCCAGTCTCGGGTCCGGAGACTGACCGTTGGGGCGGTCGAGTCGGCGGTTAGGTTGCTCGTTGTTCGTTAACGCTCGATCGAGCGCGGCCCCGTTTTGCACAGTGCCAACTGTACTCCGGACCAACTTCTCCGATTCTGGCCGCAAGGTCGGCTCTTCCACAGTTCCCTCCTTGCGCAGTTCGCCTCCCGCGTCCGCCGGCAGTTTTTCACCGCGTCCGGCCAAGAAGTCGGCTTCCCGGGCGCATCGCATTGAAAATCCCGGAGCAGATCGGGATCGGTATCCGCAATCGGATCGGAATCGACGTCAAATGAAAGGCTGATTATGACCGTGGCAGGAGATTCCCGCGGTGAAAAACGTTCGATCCCTTTCCTGCGAAACTATCGCGGTTACTTCTTCGACCCGGCGCAAAGACGGAGAGGGCGTCGAGTTAGCGAGGAAAAGATAAAAAGCGCGATTGCTTTACTTCGCGGATCGTCGCCGGTGCCCGGAGGAGCCGGGAGAGCGATGTACAGATAAGGAGCCGTGGAGGGAAGACAAAAGGAAGGAGAACCGGGGAAGCAAGAGAGAGAGAGAGAGAGAGAGAGGAGGGAGTATAAAGCGAGGAGAGACGCTATAGGAGCCCCGGCGGTTGGAAAAGTTGACAGCCTCCGAAAGTTTCGACACCCTGTAGAAAAGCGACGGCTCGATTAGTTTGCAAACGACCGTAACTTTTGCTCGAGATCTTTATCCGCGAAAGTACGGGCAACTTTCTCATGCTATCGGCCGCGGCGGGGAGAGGTGGAAGGGCAGGGTGCGGGTAACGGATACGGCTAGTTCAATTGTAATGGCCGGACATAATAATTTAGCTCCCACTGTCTCTACCCACCCTGTTATTCTTTTTCCACCGCCTGTGCGTGTACGCTGCCTCGGACTTCTTTAATCTCACCCCCCCCCCCCGGCGTCGAACTTTCCTTCTTCCACCTCCTCCACCTTCTGTTCCTCCTACTCGGCGTTAAAACGTTTCGCCCGCATAACGAGAATGCACCGTTCGCGGACGGGCGCATCCTTTATATTCCAATTGCGACGCGGCATAAGCTCTTTCCGATCTCCCGAACTTTCCGGAATAAAAGTCAGCGGCGCTCGATACCGCCTCCCCCCCCCCCCCTCCTCCTTTCCAAGCCACCCCGTTTCTTACCGAGGCGCGTAGGTGGGCGGTAGGTTCGCCAGAAGGTCGCCTTTAAATTTCGAACTTGCACCTCTCGCCGTTCCCGAGCCGACGTGCACGTCAGCCGGTATCCTCTGCGAAGGAGAAACGTGGCCAAAGTCGAATGATCAAAGCGACAAGCCGACGAAATAGCTTACCCCGGCCGGATATCGAATTTCGAGCCTGGAAGAGAATTATTACTTACGAGAATCTCTCGCCCAGTTACGTGCCTCCTACCGACTCCTCTCTCTCTCTCTCTCTCTCTCTCTCTTTCTAACCTCTCCGTTCCCCCGTCTCACTCTCTTATTGGCTATCCCGAGGCATTCGGGCATTTCTCATGGCAAGGCAAACCGCTACTTGTCGATACATTTTATTCGATCCCGAAAACGGCAGGCGGAGGCGAACGTCGCGCATTACGTCGACCGTGGAATTCCGAGTGATCCGATTTCGAGTGAACGCTTCCGAAGGAGGATCACGAATCCTCTCGCGAGGGGCAGAACTCGGGCCGGGGAGGGGCCCTCCTTCAAGTGCACCCGATCGAACGTCTCTCCCTCCCCTCCTCTCCCTCTTCTCTATCCGTCTTCTCGATTTTTCCCGCGCCAGCTGAAATTCGCCGATGCGGAATCGGACAAACGGATTAACGAGAGTGTCGGCCGCATTTGCCGCTCGCCGGATCCGTCTACGCACCGGTGTGCGAATGTGCGGTCAGTTGATTTATTGCCCCTTCAAGATTATCACTACTCCACCGCTGGCCGTAGGTGGGTGTGCACCCTTTGCCGTCAGCCACCCCCCCCCCCCCCCGCCCTCACCCTCTCGCTGCCCGACTCTCCGTCGTCTCCATTTTCAACCGGCCCTCCCACCCCCGACCACCCTTCTCTGGCCACCCTTCTCCGGCTCCTCGGTCCGACGCCACTTCTCTGAGTGGTTTGTGACTTCCTGCAACGGTTTACGGAGCGGATCTCGACTCGGAGAATTCTGGAAGGGCGAGGATGAAATTCAAAGATCTCATTCTGCCGGGCGAAGGGGGAGCGCCGATGATCCGGCGCGAGAATCCTAAAGTTTCTACCCGGTGTTCCTATCGCTTTGTGACATCTTGATTGCGCCGGCAGGAAAGTTGCGCGGAACGTAACGAAATATCGGCCTGGCGCCTTCCTACGGGAGGGCCGTAATCATCATTCAGGATGCTCGGCATTGTTTTCCGCGATACTGCGAATACCTCGCCGACACCCTTCTTCCTGGCGACCTCCCCCCACTCTCTCGAGGTCTTAAAGGCGAGGCCGGAGATTAGAGCGAGCAAACAACATCGCGCATTCACTCTGTAGCCTGCTGCGTGGAGGCGCGTGAAAAAGATTCAAACAAACCGTATACAGTGCAGAGTAAACGCACGTGCGCCGAGAGTAAAATGCGAGGAAGGGAGGGCGAGGCGGAGGGTAGTTAAAAAGGGCCGCGGTTGGCGGTGCTCGATCGAAGGACACGCTTGCCAGAAGACATCCCCTTCAATGTTCTCGGACCACCCGCGGCTGATCCCCATTCCGGGCCATAAAAAAGCCCGCACCTTATAACCTGCCGCTAACAAGTACGCGGAACCTTCGTCGGCCCCCTTCGGATCCACCGCCGAGTCTCCCTTTGCCCAACGTGCGACAACGACGATCCCTTCGGCGTCGTAGCTACGTCGTAGAAGCGCTCGTAGAGGGTGATATTCCGTGAAATGATTCAGGGGAAGTCCCGAATAATGCGCCTCGCTGGTTCGGCGGTAGGCACTTAAAATCCGGTGACTGGAGTCCTCCGCCTCCGGGAGGACCTAACGTCCGTGGGATTCCGCTGCGAGCGGGAGAAAGAAGGATGCGGAGGGTGGGATGAGGAGGGGGAGGAAGAAAGATGAAGAGAGAGAGAGAAGGAAACGGCGGGGGGGGGGGGTTATAGTAGTAATAGTAGCCCGGTCGGCAGCGCCCGAATCCACCGAACGAGCGGTGCACTCGGACTTGAGACGTTGTCAGGGTTTAAATCTTACCCTCCTCTCGAACCCCGCTCTACACGCCCTCGTCGCCGCTTTGGAACTCTCCTACGACCAACTGCCCCCCCCCCCCCTCCTTCCTCCCTCTTCCTCAACGCCCATCCACCCTCCGGCCGGCCTCTCTCGCTCTTCTCTTCCTACATCTCTGCCTCAGCCTCTACCCCCACGACCGCCTCTCGACAAACTGACCCCGTAAACTTACCCTCCGCCCTCGCCCGAACGACCACCCCTCCGACTACCCCTCCGACTACCCTCTGGCCACCCCACGCCACCCCACGCCACGTCTCCGCCTCGCTGCTCGACTACCCGCTGCGCCGCTCGGCAAATAGTCAAAGAGAATTCGGTCCAACGGAGCTGTGACATAGTTATGACCGTCCTTAACGTACCTACACGCCGCATTTCGAACTCGTCCTACAAGCTCGTGTGAGTTCGCCGGATACAGGTGCCAGGAAGCGTCCGATCCCCCTCGCGAACACCTCACACCTTCCCTCATCGGTCAACCTTGATTTCGAGTAAACCTTTCTACGCTTCCTCTTTTTTCGCACCCCCCTCCTCTACCCACTCTTCGCCCCGCGTTCTGTCCATCCACAATCCACGACCTACTCCATTCCTCCTCTTTGGAATTTCGGAGCCGCACTACGGTATCTGCAGAGAAGAATTATCGGAAGGACAGTCTTCCACGGACACACTTCCCTCGAGAAGTTGGCAAAGGAAGCACAAACGAAAAAGGGACTGACTGGCCAGGAGGAGAATGGGGCGGAGGACAGGGGAGACAGCCGAGGGGGGGGGGTGGGTGTCTGAAGGGTGGCAGGCCGAAAGAGGAGGGTGACGAGGATGGCGAGGGTGGCCAGCAGGGGGAGGGGGGGGGGGCGTAGATCGTGTAATGGCTCGGGTCTTCCGGTAGGAAGTTTTCGGGATGTCGGACGACGGGCGAACTAGCCGAGCATGTCTGAGGTAGGGTTTGGTAGGTAGGTCAACGGGTATGAAATTTCAATGAGGCTGCTACTCTCCGTCGCCACGGAAGAATCCCTCGGCGCGAGTATAGTCCACCCGGCCTGGAATTATGCTTCAAGTCTGAAATATCGAGCGACGAAGGAAGGGCGGAGAAGGAGTCGGGAGGAAGTGAGGAGGACGGGGAGATGACGAGGAAGGGGGTGGGGGGGGGGGGGGTGCCTTGGAGAGATCCGTAGGAAAAGAGCAGGAAGACAGCAGAAGCCGCGCGCGCCGGAGACTGAGGTAGAGAAAGAGAGAGAGAGAGAGAGAGAGAGAGAGAGAAGAGGGGTGAGAGAGGTTCGGTAGGAGGCCGCATCGTGCATTCTCTTTGTAAACCTAGCTAAGGATCTCCGACCGCCCCTTACCATCGCCCTGCGCAGATAGAGAGAAGAAGGCAGGGCTGTGGGGGGAACATCCAAAAACAGCCCACGTACGACTCCCGCTTTGAAGCTCAATATCTCGTTCGCCAGGAGTCGAACCCAGAGAAATCAATGTCACGCGCGAGACTTGTACCGAAGATCCACAGTTTCGTCCCCTCCCACCCCACCCCTCTGCCCCTTAGCCCGGTTCACTTCTGCCACCCACCCTCTTCCTCTTTCTCGCCCGCCCTTCCTGCCGCCACGTCTCCCACCCCCTAATTCACTTGCTCGTCACGCGATCTCGAAGGCCGAACATGTTCATTCTTACCCTTCCCTGTGTCAGCCATTAAACACGATCGAGCAGGGGAAAGGACAAGCGGGGAATGGCGAGACAAAAACGAGGCTGAGCCGAGGCCAAAGGAGGACGCTGAGGGAACAAAGAGGCGGCATCGTCGGAAAAAAGAAAAAAAAGAACGAAAGAGTGCCACCGGCAGGCGCATTGCTCTTTGATCGGTTCCAATCGGAGCGGAGCCGGTCGAAATTAGAAACAGCTTTCAGCCGGTCGGTATGGCGAGTATTTTCCTCATTAGGTAATAAGAGTAAGTGCTCGTAACGCGGACTCCGGCTACGAGAGAATGCTTTTCAGTCCGGTCTCTAACTCTTTCTCCCTCCCCTCCCGTCGCTCCACCTCTCGCTCCCCTTCCTCCCATTACGGTCCTCTCCTTCAGACCACCGTTGCGACTCGAATGTTTTATCCCGGCTTATTCGTACGCCGGTAGATGTAGGTAGATAAAGTAGGGTGGAAGACGGAAGGAAGGTAGGAATAAGAAGAAAAGCGGGTGCTGGACCCGGGAGGAACGAGGAGGACGAAGAGGAGAAGGAGGAGGAGATGGAGAAGAGTGAGGTAGCTAGGGTCGGCAGCCCTGCTCGTCTACCACGGCAACCTACCACTCTGTGCCTCGAGAGGGCGAAGCAGGGAAAGAACTACCCCGGAGTGGAAGCTTGTCGACGCTGGGCCCGGGCTCTTGTTGTCCGACTAAAATATTCAAGGCACTCGACGGCACAATGATATGTGCCCGCCCTCCTTCCTTCCTTCCTTCCTTCCTTCCTCTCTAGCTCGCCATCTACCCCGGTAACCACCCTACCCTCTTCCCATTCTCTGCCCGAGCCTCGAAAGATCCGCACCCCGAACTGTCAGGATCCGCCGTAAAATCGAATTCGCCCCGTTCTTCCCGTAGCCACCTGTCTCTCGGCTCTCGAATTATAGCCAACGCTGGCCCTCCCCCCAGCCCGGCCCTGACGGCTGATGGCCGCCGGAATGGCCAGGTGCGGGGTAGGTCGGAAAATCGGTGTGCCGGCGGCGGCTTGCGGCGGCCACATCGCTGCCAAGCGCAATGAGAAGCAGTCCGCTAATCCCTGCGCGATGTATCGCGAGCGATTTAGCAGGGAGCCACCGAGTCAGTAATCAGCGTCGCGTCGATGAATGGCCGTTGTTCGGACCTACCGATATTTCCCTCCGCCGTAGGATGCCGCTTCGAAATACCATAGGTTTCGAGCCGGTAGGGTCGACTCGGATCAGCCCCGTTTTCTTGAATCTTCTCGTTAAGGGGAATCGTCGAACGAGCGCGCGCGCCTGTTTTTTCCGGCGAACGGACGGGCAACCGGTTATATTGGCCGAGGAACGAGCTTTTGCCGAAGGGGGACCCATCGGTGCTTTCGGTCGACTCGCACGCGAACAAAGAGGAGCCGTCAAAGGGAACTCTCCGCGGCCGAGTGCGCGAACAGAGAAATAGATGAAGGCAACGGGAACGAGGGTGGGGAGAGGAAGGGGAGCAGACCGGTGGGGGGGGGGGGGGCTTCGGTATTCACGATCGGACGCAACACGTAAAACGATGCAGCCGGAGAAACGGCGATGGCCTTCCTATGAAAGTGCCTTTCCACGGGCAGGCTATAACGCGCACACAACGCTGGCCAAGCCCGCGGTCGTACAGTAGATCGAGCGGCTAGCAAAGGGACAGAGCGCGCGCCAGAGAGGCAGCGGGGGCTCGGAGGCTGGGGGTGGCCTGCTCAATGGATGCACGGGGGATGAGACGCGCGGCACGAGACGGGGCCGAATTGGGGGTGAGACGACGGAAGAGAGAAGTGGATGGAAAGAGTGGGCGGGCGAGAGTATGGATGAGGGACCTTTGAATACAACCGCGATTCGTGTCGGTTCGTTGCTCGAGCGAGGATACCCCTCTGGGGCCTGGGGGGAGGGGGGGGCGGGGGTGGAGAAGCAGGGGTGGAACACGAGGCTCGCCCGCGAGGGGATGGGCCGATGCGAATATTTAAATGCCGAGGGATTTCAAAAGCTCCTCTATCGTCGATCGTCCGTCTTCCTCTACCTATTCTCTTTCCCGTCCCTTCGCTCGCTCGAGGACATGGCTCCCAATTCGTTTCGGCCCCGAAAAAGCCCTGCTTCCGACGAAGGAACCCCGGCAAGCTTCGCGGCCGAGGGCCAACGGACGTTAAGTAGCTCGCTGTTTCTGTCCGCTGTCCGGCAGGCGATGCTCGGGGCAATGTTCGCCGGAAATCAAGGGATAGGAGGGCAGGATATTAAGGACTGACCTATTCTCCGACCCTTGCCCGAAATGGCGATCGCCATGTTTTCCCTTTCGCCTGCTTTCTTTCTTACCCCCTCCTCTGCCCTATTCTTGCTTTTTTCGGACATCCCCCCACAAGACGAGCACGACGACGCCTTTGTTGTCGGAAGATTGATAGGCCAATTCCCTGACGATTCTTCCACTTTCGACTCCCGGACGACGCACGCTCCGACGAACGGGGGCCGGTTAGATTTACGTAAGAGACACGCGAGTAACTTTTCCCCAGCCCGAGAGAGAGGGAGAGAGAGAGAGAGAGAGAGAGAAAGAGAGACAGGAGTGAGCATTATAAGAATTTTCGGTAATAAAACTCTCGTTTGCCCAGGCGTACCATCCCTCCGGCTGCCTTTCGCCCTGATTTCTGAATGGATCTACTTGGCCGCTGGGTGAAAACTTTACGTCGACCACCCATCCCTCCCCCACCCTCTCGAATCATTCCCCTGTCGGCCGTTTAAATCTTTTTCCCCGGCGTTGTTTCGCGCGGACGGGGGAAATTCATATGTGCTTTCAACGGAAATCGTAGGGGGTGGGAGGGGGTGGGTGAGGCAGGCGACGTTATCGTTCGCTCGCCTCGTTGTCACGGGCCACTTGCTCCGGCAATTTTATCGTCCACCTTTAACGTAACCTCGCGTTAAACCCTCGCGCTTTCGAGCTGAACGAGCAGCGCAGCATTCGGATATCGGCCTGACGCGATGCTCGCCGTTATTTCGCGCGAGGACGACCCTTCGACTCCGCGAGAGGGTGGTAGGAAGGAAAGGGTGAAGAGTAACGAGTCGACGGTGTAAAAAAAAAGAGAGGGGGGAAAAAAGACATGGCCAGGGTAGGAAGGAAGGACGCGCGACGGTATTTTTACGCCCAACTTCGAGTACGATATTCGAGGCGGTCGTGACGCCCGGGGTAGTCCCAGGGCATTGTTATTTTAATTCCCTATTGTTCTGCCTCGAAAGCTGGCGTACTTGACTCTTATGCATCGTCCGCGCGGAGATAGGCTAGCCGCGAGTCAAACTTTTCATACCGTACGGGAGTGTAACGGCCGACTAGAATGTGGAGGCTCTTTTAACATTTTTATCGCTACCTTTCGGGGCCTCCTTACCTAACCTACGACTTTAAGCTCGGCCGAGCGCTTAATGCGCCCTCAAGAAAGGCGAGCGGGGCCCTACCCGCATTCTGTCCGTTCAATTTTTCGTACCATTCTCTCGCGCCGCCGGTCCGCGGGGTCTATACAAATTTCGCGTAAATATCCGAGAGTTTTTTCTCGTATCAACGCGTTCCTCTAGCGACGTCTGTTTTTCTCCCCCATTCGAGGTCTCGACGCGGACGGTGCCACGGCTCTTTTTCTTCTTATCTGCTATTTTTTTCCTCTATTGTAATATGACTCAGCATTGTGTTCCGCCTCATCTGCGTCTCCTTGAAAATTGCACGGTGATGAAGCACAGAGCTTCCCTTTTCACCTGCGACACATACCAACGTTGCGTGAGCCGACTATTCGCCTGTCTCATTTATACATCCTCCATCCCCCTATATCGTCCCCTCCACCCCCCTCTCCCACCGGCGTACTCCTCCTTTCGGCAAAAGAATCGCGCATTCTCCCGCCGCATATTCCTTACGACGTCATTAATGAATGCGGGACAACAATGGGCGCGTATTTAACCCTTAGACAGTCCTGCCCCCCTCCCCCCGCCCTCGACTCTTCCCCTAATTATCGCGATATCAGGAATAATCAATGCGCGCCGAGAGCAGAATTAATTGTGTCGGAATTAGCGACGCAGTCGTTGAAACGCGTAACGCGATACGTATAATCGATAAAATATTGTAACAGATCGTGAATATGCAATTAACAAGGGGATGCGGATCTACATTATTAACGAACGGTGCGACGGTAGGTAATACGATACGACAGCCAAAGTAATTCATGTAGTCCATAAAATTTGGCCGGGCCGTATCAAGCGAGCGGGCCCCGCTCGGCCTGTCCGTTTTTGAGATATCGCGGAAAACGGATAAAAACAGATATTCTCTGGAGTAGCATTCGTTCGCTTCGCTTAACCATGCCGCCTCTATAATTCCCTAGAGCTCCATAGAGGTGTGGTTTATTATCGGCAAGTGTTGCAGCGGCGCGCGCGCGCGCGAGCGCGCACGTTGCCGATCCGCCGATAATATTTGCCAAGAAGGATATTGCGGCCGATGTTTAATGTATCGGCACTTGCTGCCCCGGCCATTTCTCATACCGTAATTATGAGAGCGACCGAAATCACGGCCCCGTTCTCACGAACGCCTTTCCACTACCGAATTTCGGGCAAAATCGGACGATCGACGAACCTTGACGCAGAGCGTAAATTGTGGTAAGGACGCGAAATAGGCAGCCGGCTAGCTGAGGAGGGCACATTTTAGCGAGACAGCCAGGCGGAGCTTGGCCATTAAAGGGATACGGATATGAAGGATAAGATGGGCCGTAAGCTCATATTTTGGTCACTCTACGGAGCTTTAATAAAGGAAGCGGCTCTTTCGACGACGCCAGAGTCCCCGATGAGAGGCGGTGTACCGTGAATTGTGCCGGCTGGGCTAGTGTGCTCGTGAACGTAAGCGAGGCCATTCCACGTACACACACACACACACACACACGGATCAGGCACACGAAGGAGTAGGAACGCGTAGAATGGCGAGAGTGAGTAGGCGGCCGGAGATGTCAGCGAAGGCGCCGGATAAGGTAACGTAAAGAAAGAAGATGACTCGAAAGGGTGAGAAGGGGCTGGGAGAGGGGTGGGCGGGGAGCAAAGTCGCGGAGACGTTCACACCTCAAAGAACGAGGCGAGTCTGCGATATTAGTTTCCGCATTTTGAAAAATCTCGTCATCCCCCGTCGTCTAACTCACCCTCCCGCCCAGGCAGTGCCACCCCCGCACCGGCAGCCCTTCCCGCGCTCCAACCTATATTGTTATTTGCATACCCGCCAACCGCCACGGTCGGCATGAATATGGATGTGGATGTGGATGCTCGACGTGCAGACTCGCGCACCGAAATTTCGGCGAGGTCTTCGTCGGAATTTCAGGTCGTACCGCTCGCCATATTAAATGCGGACGGGTACGTGTGCCGGGATATACGGCCGTATAGGTACGGATATACGTATACGCGTACGTCTACATAGGCGCGAGCGGAGGACGCATACGCGTCGGTGGAGCGTCGCGACGGTGTTTCGTCGAAGACGAGGACCTCGCATCCTCCTCCGCGGACCCGGAAGGATTCCCGATCGCGATCGTACGCGTCTATTTCGCGCAATCCCCGCGAGACTCCCTCCAGACGCCGCGATGAATCTGGAATGGGAGCGCCAGGAATATAGAACGCGACCGTTGAACGGAATGAAGGTCGATGTCAGAGCGCAGTCATTGATAAATCAGTTCACGTACGGCCCTCCGCGAAAAGATGTGCGGGCTAAAGAAGGAGCTTAAGCGTCGCGATCGTTAAAGCCCGACTCGGCGAGATATCGAAGGGAATCACTTCGAAGAAATGCAAGGCCGTACGGAGGTATAGCTCTATCTCGGTCTATATATAGATATCCGTATAGGTATGTGTGCGTATATATGTCCCAGCGCCGGTAACTACGTATGCCGGCGCGTATACGTATAAATAAAGACAGGCGCAACGTACAGCCTGCCGTTCGCCGATGTTCGGTATATGTATATATATATATATAGATATATATTCGTATGCATAATAGCCTATACCCATCCCCCCGATGTCCTTTCGATGCCATCGTACTAGCAAAATATATGCACAGACTCCGGGCTTTCGCTCGCTCCGCTTGCGGTCGTATATTATATGGGGAAATATTGACCACATATAGCATACGTAAACCAACACAGACACGCATAATTGCGTTGCCGCATATCGGCGTCGTACCGAGCGCATACACTTGTTACTCGTAGCGGCGCGAGGGGTGCCGAGCGCGAGGGGGTTGAATGTGGAGGGGGTGGCTTTGCATATGCACACGAACGGAGGAGATTGACGTCGCGGAGGGCCATGGACAAAGAGGAATCTTTCGGGAACGACGGGGAAAGGTACGCTCGGGTAACGAACTGTATCACGTAGGGGTAACAGGATGACGTCGGGGGACGAGATAAGATGACGAATCCGTGGCTCCTGCCGATGTAATACCGTTTGCATCAAGCCAAGGCCTCATCCCCCGGCGGAAGGTGCGCGGATGAAAAAGTTTGAGGAAAATTGACGGTGTCCGTGGTTGCGTTCTTCCATCCGCCGCGTAGGGGCTTAAAAAAAAAAAGTCATTATGTCGCGAGGCTAGACGGACGTTAATCCTCCGAACTAGAACGTACCTCCCCTTCGCGGGGCTGCATAATTTAATTTTCTCAAAAGGGTCTCGGCGAATTTCGTAAATACACCCCGCCGGGCCGAGCTATCTTTGGACCACGGCCGCGCGGTAATCCGTGGAATACGCGCGTAATTGCGACACGCGGCGGAACAATGGAATTCACGTGTGAATTCTTCGCAATTTCATGGCCCCCTTCTTCGGGGAGTCTGGGCGAGACTCGTTAGGGATAAAAATAGTAGTCGCATCGGTGGACGTCGCCACAAAGGGGTGGGCTCAGGCGATTAGTAGAATAGTAATTAGAAGAGCAGAAAGGGTTAGGCCGACGGGGACGGCGACTTTGGAGGGCGAGTACGGAGGGCGACTCCCGAGGGTTGGGCCAGAGTAGGAAAAACAGGTTTGCCCGCCCGCGCGCGCGCGCCTAAAGGGTGGTTATTAGTAAACGAAGTCCCCTCGACGCCGCGGCAGTCGGGGGGAGTCCGTCGGCAGGGGGTTAATTCGGGCGGCACGTGATACAGGGTGGAGATCCGGGCTCGTTTCCGCTAACCGAGCGGACGAGCTTTCGGGGAAGAATTCGTTTCGGACCCCCGAGCGTTCCGCGGCTCGCCGGCGCTATAATGAGCAATGAGCAGTGAATATTTGTGAATTAACGGCGAACCGGCGAATTACACGCGGACGAAAGGAAAGGAATATTTGCGCGGAAATACGAATCCCACCCCCATTGTTCGAGGCACGGCGAGTATCCGATTTTGCGGTATTGTTCGCCCGGCGAAGGGTTCAAAGCCTTTGAACGGATCAACTATTCGAGACGCGTTGAAACTATTTGACCCGGGCATAGTACGTACTTCCGCTCGTCAACGAGGGGACCCCACGATATATTCGGGTGTCGGATCAATTTTCCCTCCTAAGTCGCGTCGTGAGACAGCGGCTCGTTGACACGGAATATTCAAGGGAGGGAAAAAGGGAAGGGTAGAGTAGGGAAAGTGCCATCAGCGCTACCGAGCGAGGTTTAAAGAGACGTGCATGGACAGGAGAAGTCGAGCGGACGACAGGGCTCGGCTAGAAGAAACGGCTGACATCTCTCGACGAAATTATTGGCCCCCGGGCAAAACGCTGACTCGCCGATCTAATCGTCCTCGTATTTATTGCTCGCCCCCGGTACCCCTTTCCAACCCCATTTCTCTCTCGCGATTCCATCGATTTACTCGCGCACGTCGCGATCGGGCTCTCGCGTGCCATCGACGAGGCTCTAAACAGAACATCATCGGCTAATTTCAATTGGCCGTAGACAAAGGCCGCCATTCGATCGTCCGGAAATTATTTGCCCGCCCGAAGAAGGTGCGGGAACGAGGGGCGGGGAGTGTTCATTATCGTCGGTCTCCGTACAAAAGGTGCAGGGCGCGAAACGCTTATCGATAGATGGACAGATATAGGCTTTGGCGGCAGAATCGGCTGTGGTATTGAGGGTGGTAGGTAGCAGCGACGGCGGTATCGGGGGTGGTATCGGGGGGGTGGTATCGGGGGGATGGTATCGAGGGTGGTATCGACGGTGGCTCCTGGCCACCATAACAATTACGGTGGAAACGACAAGCCACGATTGCGATCGTGTAACGCGCGCGCGCCCGCGCGCCACCGTCGGCCTCCCTTTTTTTCTCGCCACCGGGTATCGACATGCATTCGAGGCGTCCGATACCCCGTGTAACAATTAGAATTGCGGGTGAGTTTGGGGTTGACCGCGACAAAGCGTGGACCAGCGAAGTATTGAGCCGTGTATTTCACAGTACGCGGGCCTCCCTCCAGTTTGGGGGACGCACACTTCCGGATCCCATCCCCCACCCCCTCTCTCTCTCACTCTCTCTCTCTCTCTCTCTCTCTCTCTCTCTCTCTCTCTCTCTCTTTACACGAACAGGTGTGTGTCCGCGTGTGCGTCGAAGGGCGCGTGCGCGAGAACGCACACAATCTGCCACTCCCTGCTCGGCAGCCTCGCATCCCCGTCTGCTCTTTCCACAATAGTAGACAGTTTGCACAGAGATCGTTATATCTGTAGCTCGTCGACCGTGTGCGCCGGCCGATCTGTACCTACATACCTGGAACGAATACCCGCCGCCCTGAAACGCGAACTGAAACGGCCCTCTCCCCATGCACACCCACCTCTCTCCCACATCCATGCCCGTGAACACATTGAACTCGATTCCGCACCGTGCCGTCGAACACATGAAAACCGGTTCAGAAGCGAAAGATCTATGGCCCGCTCGCAGCGGTGCTCAGCGGGACCGTGAATTACAGGATTCCGGATAAAAGTGTAATGCCAGCCGTGATTAATACGATCACTCGAGCGGGCATTGGGTCGGCGCGGCTCAAAATTTGAATTCGGGCCATCGGCGGATCGGAGGGAAAAAAACGTTGCCCGCCGCGGCGGCGATCTTTTGCCGAGCCCTGACCTCCCGAACCTGGGCCGCAGAAAGCTCCGCCTACGAGTTCGGGCCGCGACCTCGGAGTCCTGAAAAATTATGGCTACTTCCCTGGCCTGCCGACCGAGTCCAACCCCGCCGCTTCCAGCGCCAGCCTGCAAAACCGATCGCGAGCGGAGTCTGACGCGCGTAAATCATTCTTAGCGAAATTCCGAGCAGGCTTAGGTGGTAGGTAGTAGGTAGGGGCAGGCCAGGCTGGCAGGTAGGAGTAGAGAGCCGAGTCCGCCGACGCCGATTCGATTAGCGTCCGGACCGCGCGACCCACATCGTCTAACTTATTTCTACTCCTCGAATGCCGCCCCATTTGCCAAACCCTCCCGCCGCGATCGGCATTGATTTTTGATAAGCCAATCGGCGCGAAGCACGCGCCATTTCTCGCCCCGGGAACATTCTTATTCCTCGGAGTGGCCCGAACGGATCGCACACGAGCGACGGTAGTGAGTGGCTCGTCTCGCATGGGATCGTCGGTGGGGAGGGGGTGGAAAGAACAAGGAGACGGACGGAGGGTGCCTTTTGAGAAAGGAGCGCGCCCTGTGGCGAGGTGATATCGCGCTGCAGCAAATTTGTCACAATATTCGACCCCCTTCCAGTCCCACCACCCCCCGTTCGCCGCCGATGCATCTTTGGCCTTATGTAGGCCAACGACGTACTCGATACGAGCCCGGCCCGATGAGGGTCGAGATTCACTGATTTAAGAACGACGTCGAATGAATGCGAATCTCCGGAGAGTAAGACCACGCTCCCACCCTTCCTCCCCCCCCCCTCTCGCGACCCCTCCGATTCCGGTTTGTTTCAATAAACCGTACCTTTTTTTTCGTTAAGAGTCGAGCCACCCCCGCCGGATCCACCGAGGCAACTCCCATGCTCTCTTTCCTTTGAGTCCCAAGCGTATACATCCCCTAGCCACCCCCCGAGCCACCCCATCGCTACCCTCCCATCCGCCCTCCCCCTTGGCAGCGTTTCCAATCTCCCTCGCGACATTTATGCCTTTCAAAACGTATTGCCGGGAAGCCAGGTGAACCGATACACTGTACGGCTGGTTCGGGCGTATAAAAAACAAAAAGGACGGAGGAAGAAGCCGTAAAAAGGGAAAATGGCTCCGGGATCGGAACGCGTCTCCGCGTTTCATCCGCGGAGATGGTGAAAAACGGTACGCGGACGGATTCATCTTTAATCTCATCGCATCGTGCCAGCCACCCCTCGCGCTTCCACCCCCCCTCTAGCCGCCGTGGCAGCTCGCCTATTCGCAGCGTGATTAATTGTGACGTCGTCGTAGTCGCAGTAGTCGCCGACGGGAACGGTCGATGGCCGAGAGAGGCGGCGGATATTTTCAAATATTTGCCTGTCCCGCCGGAGGGCGGAAGGCAACCCTCCCGCGCCGGATGCGGCCTCGAGATTATGCCGAAAGCCAGCGCGAGGCCGGGCAGCGGCAGAATTCGGCGACAATGGAATTCGCGTCGGACCGCTCTTCTTTCAGAATTTAGGAGAGGCGCGTGGAGGAGGAGTGAACAGTTCGGAGGCAGCTCGGTCGGGAGAATGGTTGAAATCTTAATCTCTTCCCGCCCGAGAACCCCCGACATCCACCCCCTCTCCCAGCCCCTCTCTCGGAGTAGGCGGGAAAAAGATGAGAAAAGGAGAAATACCTTATAGAAAGGAGGAATGAATTGGGAGTCGGTCTCGCGGCCGGCTCCATTTTTCCTCCCGGACTTCGGATTAAAAATCTATTATTTATGCGCGCCCTAGCACTTTGCTCGGCCCATCGAGTTCGGTCGACTTCCTCCGCCACATTGTTCGGCAAAGGAGGCCCTCCCACGCTCCCCTCCGCCGAAATTTTCCTTCCGCCGGCTCGCCGCCGCGTCTTCTCGTCCGCGTAACAAACAAAGGCCTGCTTAGCTCGCGTCTCAACCGGAAGTCTGCCGCTCTACGCACAGGCCCAAACTACAGAGAGTGCCCGGGGCTTTTTTATTATTAGCAGAAGCGCGCGGACTAAAGCGGCCTCTCTGCTCGCTCAGACGTGAGCTTTTAATGAGAGAGGCCTGTCCGGGGCGTTCGAGGGTGAGCGAACGTTTCCGCGTTTTTCACTTTGATACCGACTAACCCATTATCCGGTGCCGGGAACTGCGGCTGACTCGAGCCGCTCGGAAGATCGTGTTTTCAGATGTAACGCTTTAGCCCGCAAAATGCCAAAATTCCGAGTGAGCCTTGATACCGTGCAAATCGTCTTATCACCCTCACTCACTCTCCCTCTCTCTTCCTCTTTCTCTCTCTCTCTCTCTCTCTCTCTCTCTCTCCCTCTCACACATTCTGGCTTCCGTCTAGTCTTTGGCGTGGAGAGGAAGACCGAGCGCCCTTCTATCAGTCTCGTTAAGCGCCGTGCCACGTCAAGAGCAGAGCGTTCCACTTCTCGACAAATTTATCCGGTAATTAAGGACAAGCCACTGAGAAATCGGGCATGGTATTTCGACGAGGAAAGCGAGGCTCTCCCGTCGCACACGTTCGGCGGAAGAGAGTCGACCGACGAAAACGTAACTTTGAGCGCCCGGCGAGCGTAACAACCGGCAGCTTCGCTCAAATACGTTTCTAAGCGGGCGGAGGCGCGCGCGCGCGCGTCCCTGTCAAATTTCTCCCTCCTTCGGAGACAATTTGCGCGCCACGGGTACCGTGGAGAATATTAAAGGTCGATCGGGAAGGGCTTTCGATAAGGTACGCGAGTCTCGGGCTAAAATACAAGAAGCGTAATACGGGCGGCGTAATACGGAAGCGTAATACGGACGTAATGCGGATCCGAGTCAAGGTACGTAAGTACGTCGCCTCTCGGCTCGGGAAGAATCGATTGAGCCGAGGCTATCGATCTCTCGCCCTTCTCGGGATTGAAGAGGAGCGAGGGGAGAGCGATAAAAATCGCCGTAAAAAGGAGGCGAGGTCCGCCGATGGCGGGAGGATATCTCGCGCGCGGATCGATGCGTTCCTTTCGTCGTCGATGCGTCGGACGGCAGACTCGGACGTCTTAACGCGAGTTGCCGAAGACATATTACCCGGTATGTACGAAGTATAGCAGTCGGGCTAGACGTAACGTGGCAAGCCCGCTCGCTCGCGCTTCTCGCTCACGCTGCTCACTCACGCCGGTCTCAGCGACAAGCCATTGTCTTCGCTGGCTGCCGTGTACCATCACGGCTAAGAGTTTAGTATCTTCGAGTTATCGACTCTGAGGAGGCAGGGAAACTTGACGAGCCCTATATATAGCTCGCCGCTGGATGTAGGTTGGAGTGTAAATCAACCCTCGGTAGCTGGCGCTTGCTCTCCCGTCGTCTCGCTTTCTCTCTCCTTACCCCCTGCCTCTTACCTTCCCTCTTTAGCCCGCTCCTTTCTGCCTCCGGTCTCTTCACTCACACTTTCTCGCTTGATCTATCTCCGCGGGCCTCGCTACCTCTCTCTTCCTCTCTGCGCAACTTCCGCCCTTTCTCTTCGTCTGTCTTCTACCCTTAGCTCACTCACACACAGTCTCTCTCTCTCTGTCTCTCTCTATCCTTCTCTCTCTCAGACTCCAGACCATCGTTTATCAGCTCGCACCTTACTCGCTCTCCTGTCCTTACAACCTCCTTCTGCCAACTATTTCGACGATGTCGAAACAACCTGACGAAATTTCCACCCTCGACCATCGCCCCGCGCACCCCTCTCCACTCTCCTCCCCATTCAGTCGACGTGTTGCAGCTCGAGCGGTTGATCCGGGCTCGGCGAACAACCGATTCTTCCTCCGGCAAACGGAAAGGAGCAGCGGCCAGAATCGAAGAGCCGCTCTGGGTTTGGAAGTTAGTGGAAGAGAGGCAGGAGAGAAGCGGGAGAGAGGCGGAAGAGAGGCGGAAGAGATCGAAAGGACGATAGGGGAAGGCGGCGGAGGAAGAGAGTGTAGCGCGAAAGGGTAGAAATGGCGGGCCAGAGCCCGGGCACCGGCCGGCAGTGGTCCTCCGCGGTTTGAATGAGTTCCGCTCTTCTTCCTTCCGGTCGACAAATTGAAATCGTCAGACCGGGAAAACTCCGCCGAAATTCACGCCAGGCTGGCATCGCGGCGCGCCGGAGGGGAAAAGGAAGAGCCGGAAAAAGGAACGAGGAGTAGATGCTAGCCGGCAGCGACAAAAAGGGCCGCTGCTTTAAGGTCGATGTGAGATGGGAGGGGCAGGGGGTGGAAAGGGCCGAAGGGGGAAAAGAACGGGGAAAGTGTTCGGAGAGCGGGGGGTGAGAGGACCGGTAGGAAGGGGGGTTGGAAGTGGCGAGCGTACTCCCAACGTGCTCGTAACTGGCGATGTTGCCTTACCGGACGATATTTCACCCCGTAATTATCTTAGCGTGCAACGCGATAGTGCGAGGCGGCCCGCTCGAGTATTAATGCCCGCTGATAATGTACCAATAGTGTCCTAATGTCCCGTAGTGCCGGGGCCCCTGAGTAATAGACAAGCCGAATGCACTGTACTAAGCGTCCATCGCTAAGATATTCGACGGAGTGGATTACGAACCCACCCCACCCACCCTGTCCGGCGAGGCTACGATTCCTGAACACTGAGCTCTCCACAGGTCGCTTCTTACTGGCGAGGCAATCGGCCTTCCTGCTCAAATGATAGATCCGGAGAAATTGAGTAAGAAATTTTAGTGAGCGATCTTCCAAAAAATGGCAACCCGAATGTTCTAAGTGCAATAGTTTCCGAGATATGGCTAAAAAACTGTCAAAAATGGTCTAAAATTCGACATTTGGGAACCTGTGCCCCACTTAATCGTTAATTCTAAGTCGCATAGTTTTTGAGATATGCCAAAAAATAGGTTCAAAAACATAAAAAAACGTCTAAAATTGGACATTTCGGCACCTGTGCCGTACTTAGCGCCTTAAAATCGAGCTGGTACAACATAGAATGAAAGAACAGTCAATCTGGTTTCGAAAAATCGCAACCCGAACTTTCTACGTCTAATATTTTCGGAGATGCATACGAAAACGTGTTAGACAAAAGCATAAAGTTGCCATTATATCTCTTGTATCGCAAATAATTTTCTTTTCTCTCAACTATATCAATATCCAATTAAAGAAGAATGAATCAGCTCTGGAAAAATCCAAACCATACTCTCCTACGTACATTAATTTCGAAGACACGTTACAAATACTGCGAAAAATAGGTCAAAAAAGAGCTTAAACAGCTATTTCGCCGCCTGCGCCGTAAACCATGTCTCTTTCATCGAATCATTACACTATGACGTGAAAGAAGGATCACCCAGCTTCCAACAAATTCCTTCCAGATCGTTCTGACTCCAGTACTCCCAAAGATACGACCGAAAATATGCTCATTAACCCGAAAAAGTGATCATTACGTCGCCTGTACGATCCGCAGAGTCATTCGATCTCGCAGAACGCGGCCCAAACGGTGGCCGCGAATCAATAACGTACTCTGTGTCAGCCCGAAAAGGAGACGTCACTGACACGTGCTTAAGACACGGTCGTCAATGCGCCGAGAACAGAGGGACTAGAAACAGGGTAGGAAAGACTACGCTGGGAGCGAGTCGCATTCATTCGCAAAGCGTGCGCGGCCTCACAGTCTGCCAGCCTGATTATTCAGGTGCGCTCCGGGCACCGTTGGCCCAACGCTGACGACATTTGCTCCGAACGATAGCCGCGTTTTACAACGGGAGCCAGCGGCAGAAACGTCCAACGCCGGCGCGCACAGGAGGAGGCCGGGCTCGTTGTTCTTCCATTGGCGCACTTTCACTTAGCGCCGCTTTTGTGCCGGCCTCATTGTCACGGCGGGGGGAAAAAAAACAAATAGCGAGAGGGTAGGGCGTACAGCGTATAATAGCGTTGCCCGTGGTGTCGCTCGGCGAAAGGAGCCGTTCGCGCGTAAATACGTTGCTCGTCATTTTTCCCTCGCCAAACCCCCTCCCGCAGTTCGCGCAACCCCTAATCGGTTCCCCTTGAAATGTTCAGACCCGCGCAAAGGAGACTCGCGACCGCTCTGATGTTCCAACCAGCCGCTGCAATAATTAAGTATCATCGGTGTGCGCTCGATACGCTTGTTTTCGCGGGGGGGGGGGGGGGCCGACAATGCGGTTAGCCAAACTCGCCCGTCAAAGCGATGCAAAACAAGCGCGGAACGAACGGTGCGCGTTCCGCTGAATCGGACGAAAAAGCGATGTGTCGGAAGGACGGACAAAAGGTCCGACTGACAGCGGCTCGCTGACCGTCACCCGCGTCAAAGCTGGAAAGATTTCCAAGGGCGGGAAAGTAACTAGGGTTGAGGTGGGGATGGCCGCTGTCGTTTATCCGAAATTGCGAAGTTAATCGCGCCAGCCGAGCCAGGAGATTCGGAACACATCCCCGGACGTAGATTATGTCGGCCCCATCAGGCTGGCATCCCTCCGGCGGTGCTCAGAATTTAACGCGTAAGCAGTCGGTCCTAGCAGCGGTCCAAGCGTCGTTCCTACCTAAAGCACGATTGCGACGAGTGGCGCGAGCTTGCACGTGTACGTACATTACGAGCAACGGAACGAGAGAGAGAGCGTGGGCGGTGAATGGCGAGCTGTGGACGAGGTTGGAGAAAGGCTAGGAGAGGATCGGGGGTGAGAGAGGGTAGTAGCAGGAGTGAACAACGGCACACACCGAGGCGTAAATCTGGACGAGGGGGGAACCGGTGGCTCGGCTGTATGCGCGTACGCGGCCTGTCCATGGCCAAACAATGTCTGTCCAAAACAGCCGCGATTTCTCTTATCGCGCATTCAAACGCTAAATAATGGCGCAACTTCTCCTTGGTCAACACAACTCGGCGCGAGCAGTGGCCGAGAGCACACCACTACTGGCAGCCCTCGCGGCCACATTTCGCGCCTTCCTAATGCACCCTGCGTAATTTCAGTCACGGATGGAAGGGCCTCGATGCCGTGTTCGAGCTCATTTTTTCCCCCACCCCCTTCCTCCACCTACCCTTCGCTCGGAGTGGCCGATGAACAGTCAGGCTTTTAGGTCAGTAACTGTCCACGGGCGGCGATAGGCGTAAATTGGCCGATTGGGCAATTTTCACGTTGACGACTCCTGCCCCGGCTGGCGTGTATATTGCGCATCGCGATAAGACATTCGCGCGGCCCATATCGCGTAAGATCGTGAAAACGATAGCCGGCCCGCGGGCCGGGATTGAAAGGGTTGGCGGGGCGGTTAGCGGACGTCCGTTGAACACATATTTGGCCTGGGATCAGAGAGAATAATCCCCGGGATTACCGCTGCTTTTCACCTCCCGATCGCGGCCCCATCACTGCCTACGGCCGAAGCCATCCCGCTCATCCAATCGGAATATCGACCGTGGATATAAACGCCTTTCTCCCGAGCCCTCCAAGTCTTTCGATTTACACCCGCGCACGCTTCAACGCCCCCGCTATCGCTTGCCATCGCTCGCTACTGCCAACTGGCCGTCGGCTAACGTTCGCGAATTTCCGCGAGATTTCATTATTTCCGAGAGGGAGCGTCAAATGATGACGAGACGTTTGACGTATTCGCCGCACTCGTACGATCCTATTGCACTCTCTCTCTCTCTGCTTCGGTGCAGCTACCGTGCAATTTCGCTCTCCGGCCAGGACGAGGATGTCGAAAATATCAGGGGAAGATTGTTCGAAGCCCCGCTTCCCGTCGAATCCTCGACTTTTCCTCGCTCTCGCCGAGCGGTAAGAGGAAGAACGGGAGCGGGCGCTAAAAAAAGAAATTACGAGTCGGAATACGGGTAACCAATTGCCTCCCTCCCGGGAGAGCGCGGAGCGAGACCGCGGAAGGGTCGGGCAAGGGCGAAAGACGAACGGGCGCGCTCGAGTTCGCCGATAAAACGAGGAGGCGGTCGAGACGGAACTCCCAGAGCGCGAACACCGAGAAAGATAGGACGCAACGTGTGTTTTAGCTCCGGTCGCTGCCCGGAGATCAGTTCGGCGTCGTTAATTTCGGGGCGAGCCCGAATTTCGAAGCAGCGGATCGTTCCTCATCGCGCTCAGCCGAATTTTTCCTCGAAAATCGCCGCTCCGAGACTCTCTGGCCAGAAAGGGATAGAAGGAGAGGGAGGGAGGGGGTGGGAGGTGAAGGGGCGAGCGCGCTCGAAGGGAGTGGAAGGGTACAAGAGTGTACAAGGGGCAAGAGAGTGGATTCGAGCCGCACGATGTATAGTATAGGAGAAGAGACTCGGGTCGATACCTGTTGATACTTCGTTCAAATAAAAGTCAACTTGTACGCCGAGTGGTTTAAAAGTCGCACACACGCGCAAGCGGACCGGTTACCGTGTTCCTTTCGTACGGAGTGAGCGGATGTGCGGACGGAACGAAGGGAGAGGGTTGGATCGGGTTGAAGGGAGGGAGACTCTTCTCGCCCGGCCACCCTGCCACCCCCCTCCCCTCGCCCCTCGTGTCGTCTCCTTTCACAGAGTTTCTTCTCCGCGTTGGAGGGTGTAGCTCGAGAGAGGAGGGAAGGCTCTCAAGTACACGGGAAAGTTGGAGGAACTTTCCGCGGATACCGTCGGTGGGAACGTCTGTTCCTTCTGGCATTTTATTATTTTAACGCTTCTGATACGCGAGCCGCTCACTCTCTTTTTTCTCCACTCCGGCGTCGAGTTGACTACGGCTCGATTCTCTTTCTCTTGTCCGTCTATCTTTTCGCGGAAGCATCGCTACAACGTCCGCTATCACTTCCCCGACTTGAACACGGTCGTTCTACAAGGTTGCACCCGGATCCTCAATTTAATCCAGCCGCGGAATTTTGATTCCGGACAAATCCTCCCCTAATTGAAATATATAATTGGGAGCTCGAATATTTCTTTCGCCCTGACGGGGCGAGTCGAGTAATTAGAGGGCGATATTCGACGAGTTCGAGATCGGCATCGATCCGGGACGAAGGTCCCAGGTGGAGGTAAAAGACGGAAAGTTTTGGACTGCGTCGTCGTCGTCGTCGAAGGAGGTACGAATCGTCGATAAATCGTCGGCGAGTCGCTCGGAGTCGCTAACGAAATTACGGGTATCAATTCGTCCGGGGATGAAATTTAGCTTGAACTCGTTCGGAGCGATTGTCTTAATCATTTTTTGTACCAGATTTGCCGGGTCTCAATTTGCGTGAGCCGACTGTAGCACTTAATCCGACTGTCAGGCGAGCGTCGTAACGGTGAACTCTCCTTATCCTCCCATCCGCTTTTGGGGCTGGGAGGGGGGTGGAAGGGTGAGGGCGCAAGCGAGCGGGCAAGTCAACCGTAGAAAATTCATATTCAATATTCTTTGATCACTCCGCAATGGAGATCGGCGGAGGTTGCCTCCGGGCAGCGATAGATGTACATCTCTGCAGATCGCTCTGATATAGAAAGGATTAAAATGCAAGCAGCCAGCCCGACCAGCCTGCCCGCCTGCCTGCCCGCCTGCCTGCCAGCCTGTCTGCCTCTACCCTCGCCACTGATGCTCCAACGGCATTCACCATCTTGGATATTAAAAACTGCAAAACAATCGGGACGCCGGGGTGAATAGAATGCGTTCAAGCGGCAGATGTCGGATACATTGGGGCGACCGTGCGCGTATCGTCGTGGCGCCGAAAAGCGGAAGCTCCTGATTTTCTCATTCTTCCCCGCCGCGTCTCAATTCCCGGCCGTCGTCCGACCCTCTTTCAATTTTCCGACAGCAAGATACTCCGGTGATGAAAAGTCCGGCGAGGGAAAGGCGCGAGGGCGGACTTAATCGTACGATCGACGCAAATCGCTGCGGACTCGCATAATGGCTCTCGTCCGCACATATTTCTCGATATTTCACCTCGAACCCGGAAGAATCCGACCGGTCCGGACGAACGGTTGCCGAACGGATTGACTATTAGATTATCCCGCTCAGGCCACGTTGGCCCCCCCGGGGCGCAAACAGTGAGATTCCCCGCACGGAGACGGAATCGGAAGTGAAATTTGAATTTAAATGATAATCCGAAAGTAAACTACTTTTCGGAAAACGTGACCGCCTTTTTGGCCGTCCCCGACGTTCGGTACGCCCGTCTCGCGGCTGCCAGGAACGCCTCGTCCCACGTTGCCAGTTCGAAAATTTCCTCCGACTCAAAGGCGGGCGCTCTCCCTCCTATAACTTATACCGGGGCGTAACGGGCGCGCGGGACTTCGGAGTGGAAATTTTGATGCATAGTTTTGACGCGCAATGACGGAACTTGAAGATTTTCGGGCGGCAAACTTTCCCCACCTACGGCGACGACGCTCCGTTCGTTCTCTCTCATAGTACGCCTCTGCCACCCACTCGCCGCCGGGGGTAGGGATATGAATTTTTAGCGCGTGCGGAGACAGCGTAATGGCGTCGCAGTCGAATTCGAATGCGAGGTCACTCGCCCGAGATACAAAGGAGGAGGAGGAGGACAATTCGAGGCAGCCTCTTCCCTTACCCGATTGTCGTAGAAAGCTTTGCGACTTTTAACATACATGCCGCATTGAATGCTCTCGAAATTTCACATTGTTCGCTCGATTGCCAATCGGTCGACGCCGTCCAAATCCGCAGGAAGTATATTCTCGCCGACTAAGGGTCGACCGGGTGGGGGGGGGGGGGGGGGGGGGGGAGTCGAAACGGGAAGAAGCCTTTTTAACCGAGGGTGGGAGGGAGGGGAGGGGGTGGGAAGAAACGGTGAATGAGACAGACAGACGGCGACGGTGGAAAGGGGCTGTATTGACTATTCAATTGCTTCGGCGGCTTTCGTCGCGGCGTCCTCATTAAAAATAATCAATATCGCGATATTAACAAATGCCCTCGCACTGGGGCTGTTCTGGTTTCCCACTTAAAAGTCTGCGCGACCCGGCGGACTTTCTTTCTTATGCGTGTCACCATTGTCTCAGCTCTCGCCATTCTCTCTCTCTCTCTCTCTCTCTCTCTCTCTGTCTCTCTCTCCTCCGATCGGCGCGATATCCGATAATGGAGAGCGTGAGAGTTATCGTACAAGTGGCATCGATGAAAGGGAAAAGAAGTAATCGCGGTCTGGGATCGAATGAAAATTTTCGTCCCTCGCTCTCTCGATACACGTCCAGATTAATGCGCGCAATTATTTTTATTATCCCGCCGAATGGTAGAGAGGGATGAAGTCTCGGGGGGGGGGGGGCTGGCGAGAGAGAATCCGATTTCCCGAAGTGAGGAAACTGGGCGAGAGCGAGGCGGTATCTTCGTAAAATAAACTCCCGGCTCGGCGGGCCGCAAGAGAGGCGGAAAATTTTTCTCCATTCTTCGATCTCCACCGCGATTTTCCGACCATCGATTCTCCCTCTCGCGTTCGCTGAGCGAGGTGCGAGAGTCTCAGCGGTGTCGTATGTGTACTCGAGTAAAAATTAATCGGCTACTCATTCTCATAATGCCGCGGCATTTAGCGCCGGTTAGGAAAATCGATGCGAAATAACGGGACGAATTTTTGCCCCGAGACACCGTTCGTTCCCGGGCGAACTCTGTCGGCCTCATTATCTGGCCAATTTCGTTAATTCGTCTTATCGCGGGACGTCGACCGGCGAGGCGGTTATTATCGAGTCGAGCCAATTTCGTTAATTTCTCAATCGGCGCATACATTCGCCGGCATTGTTCCCGCCCGGAAAGAACTTGGCCAATTCCGTCTCCGTGCTCGGTGAAACTCTTGGCGACCCGGACAGAGACGGAGAGAAAGAGAGAGAGAGAGAGAGAGAGAGAGAGAGAGAGAATACCGCGCCTCGCTTATTTCGAGCCGGGAACGGTCGGTCGACAGAGTCGAATAAAAAGGAATCGCGCATAAATTAATTCGCCGGGTCGAGCGGGCCGAGTCCTTTTTCTTCGGGCCATTGGGAAAGAGAAGACACGTTAACTGGCGAGCCTGAAGAGAAGGGTGGCTGACGCCCAAACCTACTAGGATTCGGTGCTTGCGGCCAGGACTCTGTAATGGTAGCGTAGGAATAGGCGGCCGATCTCGCTGGCGGTGGTAGTGGTCGGATGTCGAAAACGGTTCGGGTCGAAGTGGAAAGAGGCGATGGAGGGCGAACCCGGTGGGTTGGCGGCAGGCCATAAACCTTTCCCCGCGTAATCTGGATAGCTTTATAGATTTCTAATAAAATAACGCATTAAATCAGGCGCGCCTCGACTGATTGGCTCGCCCAACGAAATCGGGTCCGCGTCCCATGGCCGCGCGCACCTATTGCAATCGAGGAGACATTTATTATCCTCCGACCGACGACCATTAAACCGAGGACGACCTTCTGCGAGTCTGGACAGGAAGACGCTGCCAGAATAGATGTCAATCCGCACGCATCCCATTATCGGGACCCACGATTCTCTCGCTAAGGGAAATCGACGGTACAAGCCCTCGCATTCCGATATTCTTTTCAAAGATACGAGCGTTCGGACGTTAAAATTCTCTGGCCAGTGGGGATGATGGCGCTAGGATAAATAAACAGTTCGTTCCCGGCGTGAAAATAGCGAGATGCCGCACGCAGCTCTCGGCAAGATAATTCCAGACGCTGAACGCTCCACGGACAGACGGCACCTTACAATTCCTCCCCGTCGAAACGCTCGCAGATTGTGCTTCGGAAGAGAGAGCGAGCATTGTACCCTCGATAGCAAACTGCATAAAGCGAGGCACGGCGGTGGGTGGGCGGAGTCGAGCGAGCGGAATAAATTCTTGTATCAAGATTCAAATAAATGCATTCGAAGCCGCGAGCAAAGTTGTATCCCATCGGGGATATCGTTGGCAATACCCGTGACTCCTACCATCCCCATTTTCTCCCCTGTATCTTACTTACCCCTCTCCCCGACCCTCACTCGCCACCCCTCGAACCCTCTGGACGCGACTGGATACGGGCCGAAATTTGTCGCCCCTCCCGCGCTCTCCTCTCGTCAAGTGAGAGACTGTATTTCTTCTCGACGATCAAAAATATTCCCCTGTCACGCGATCGTATAAGTGTTCCTCGCAATGACACATCTGATCCGAAGCTAATGCTGACCGAATACGAACACTGCCGACAGTTGAAAGTATGACCTGCATTCGAGCCAGAGCGGGAGCAAAAAGGCGAAACTTGGCGACGACATTTCCCCGGACCAGGCCGGTAATTACATGTGGAAAAGTGCAATATCACGCGGCCGTAAGTCCAATTGAATTCCGCGGAGAGAAGAGCGACGCCAATTACTCGGCCACTTATTGCCGAGCGCATAATCACTCATTAATAATTCCCGGCTCTCGGGTCAGGACGAGGGCGGGAAAAAGAGTGGAATAAGCGAGGATCCGTGGGTCTGATTAATGACCGCGACGAAATTTATCACCGAGGGTAAATAAGACTCGAATCATCCGACAGACGAGATGGAAATGTCCTCGTTGCGCGTAGCGCGAGGTTCGCTTGCCGCCCCCGTCACACCTACGATTAAAGTAAATAAGGTATCGCGGAACAGCTGTGCGGGAGCAAGATAAATAAGAAGAAAGTCTAAGTGGGTGAGCGTAAATCGGCGAGCAAACGTCGGAGTATCTTCGTTTATATAGTTCGCCCCGTCGCTGCCACATTTAATTCATAATATTGTGTTAAATCACAGCGAGCCCGGATATCCGGAGCTCCCCGGCTCCTTCGCCAGCCCGATCTCCTCTCCCGGCAAACTGATATTTATAATAAATTAAAATCCCCCCCTGCGGACAGCTCGTCGATAATGTATGAAAGACAACGCCAATCTCCGCCCCCCGTCTCCCCTTTCGACTTGTCAGTGTCGAAAAAAGCTCGCAATTCGCCCGGACGCCTTCTCGCTCGATCTAACACAATTTCAGTTGACGTAACTTCAAAGCCGCTTAATCCTCTTAACGAAGCCATATCGGGGGACGAAGAGATGTACGGTCCCACCCCTACGGCCGGCCTTCTTAACCTTCCGTTATTTTGGCTCCCCCGAAGTTAACGCGAAGAAAGAGGATCCCCGATGCTCTCGACGGATCACTCTGTCGCGCTCGAACGACTCTCAACTCCTTTGGCCAACCTAACGACTCGAAACACGCTCGAATGTCTCTGATTAATCCGCTAATGGATCAAATTTGAGAAATTCTCCGTGTTTTTCACCCTCTGATACTCGGCTGTCTATCAAACACCCCCACCCGTCGAATTAATGCGATACAGCCGAGGAAAGAGCAAGGGTAAAAAGCGAGGATGCCACAGTATCCGCGCGTTACATTAGCCATACTTCCGGTATGCCTTTAATGCCTCCGAAATTGCAAGCCCTTTGTCAAATTAGTCGGTCGAATTTTTTAATTGCCCCGCGCCGCAATGAAATTACGAACGAAAGAATAGGCAGCGAATTTTATCCTCATTATGCCGGAAGGGAGCCTTTGAAAAGTGGCCGGCTCGGCTGTTCCGCGGATTCTAGAGTTATTCGTTTCCCTCCCCACCCCCGCCATCCCCCTCTAAGCCCATCCACTTTTGCCCGCGCGAGAACCACTTGAACATTGTATGCGCCGCTTATCTTCCCAGCCCCCCCACCCCACCCCGCGTGTCGCTCTAAGAAAGGACATTGGATCGCAAGAAGCGGCGAGGTCGAAGAACATACTCAGCATTTACAATTCAGTTGGAAATTTCGCCCCGTTGCCGCCGAGGGCCCGAGGAAGCTGATGTCGCCATCACTCCTCCGAGGCAGTGCCCTGCTTTATTACCATATGTTTTTATTCGTCACATTTATCGGGAATATTCCCCCCGCCGCACCGTCGCTCGCCTCGACTCGATCTTTTTCTTACTTTCTTACCCTACACTCCTCTTCCTTCTCTCCACCCGCCGCCGCCGCTCTCTCCACATCCGACCACATAACGTTTCCGCCTCAAAACACCGCCAACCGCGAGGCGCTCCGGCTGATGAATTCCAACGTCGCGCACGGGGCGTATATCATGCCAAGATTTCCGCGAGAATTTTTTGCCGCGCATTTTTCGAAATTTCTTCCCTCCCGTCGCTCTCGCGCATTATCATTCATAACGAAAGGAATATTGAGTCGCCTCCCACTCCTCCCCGGCGCTTCTGGCTGAATATCGCCGTTCATATTTCTCGAGACACGTTTTTCAAGGATGTAAGCGCGAATTAGGGGAGAGTGAGCAGGATTGGTCGAGCTGGCCGAATTGAAACTCGACTCGGCCCTCACGCACGGGACGTAATCAGCCTGGCGTTATCGGAGTCCTACTCAAACCGGTGCGCGCCGCCTTTTGTGCTCTCGCCCGAGTGGGGGAGGACAGTCGGGGAGCAATAAATATGTTATTAAAATTACCATAACCCCGTTTGCCGGCGAGTAAAACGGCCCATTTTGCAGTTAATTTTCCGGTTATCTAGGTAATAATCTCGCTTACGCCGGGCCCAGTTAACCCTTTGGTTATAGAGGTGAACCGGAGTGTGGGGCCGAGGGGAGGAGGGGTGAGAGGCCGGAGAGGAGCTCGGAGGCGGAAGCTAGAGTGGGCGAAAGGGAGGGAGTGAGAAGGCGGTTCATAGACGGATATAGCCTGAGCGAGAAAGGGAAACTAGGAAGCTGGAAAGGCAGAGGGTTGCTCCGCTGGCATGAGTGAGAGAGAGGAGGAGAGATGAGGAGGACAGAAATAGAGAGAGCGAGGGAGGGTGGTAGAGGAGGGTAAAAACGGCGGTCGGCGGTGGTTGGTGCTGATGCCGCGTGCTGTACCGCATCCGCGTCATACTACTGTGCGGCATTAATAAGCGGTTTACACGACGAAAATACGAATAGCCCGGCAAGGCCGATCCCGGAGACGACGTGGGTGGAAATTGTCGACAGCCTGCCAGAGAAGGTGGGTGGGGGGAGGGGGGGGGGCGTTTCCACGACGACCAGTTTCATTTATCGGTGCTCGATCTCGAAATCGAAGCCCATTCTCGGATCTTCGAGAGGTGCTGGGTAGCAGACGAGCACAGCGCACCCCCCGCGCCCCCACCCTCTTCGCCGTCCTCGCTTCCTCCCGCTCGGCATCCTCCCCCTGCCGCGCTCAACCCCGCAACCCCACCGACAATTAGTTCGCGCGCTCGGCAGTGAGTGCACTTAGCGAAAAGTAAGCAAACTCCCTTCTACAACTCCCGCCCCCCACGACTCCGTCACTACCCCCCCTCGCCAAGCCACCCCTAGCAGCTCCGTTCGCCGTTCCGCTTTCAAGCGTTCACCGGATAGTTTCTCCGAACCTGATGAGCTACGCGCTCGATCATTCCTCCGAGAAGGGAAAGTCGCGTAAAATCCGTGCTCAGCGGCCGCGGGGGTGACACGTTCGAGGGATCAGGGCTTCCAGTACAAAGTCTGGCGAGCAGTACGCTTCTCAGATTCGATAAGGGAAAGCGAGGGGGTAGAGAGGGTGAGAGAGAGGAGGGTAGAGGCGGGTCGGAGAGAAAGGCTGGCAATAACCGAACGATCAGTACCGGCAAGGGAAGTGACACTCCGGCCAAGTTATTAGAGGGTAGATTGATGAAGCTCGCCCCGTGAACATTCATTCCACGCCCCCTTCCGCGGTCCGCCCCCCGCTCGTCACGCGCCTTCCTTCCACGACATCGCTCGCTCTCTCCGCTTACCTGGCCCGATAAGACGCCGACGGGGGGTGGCACGTCCTTCTTGGGCGCTACAAAGATTTTCACGCTGACGCGCCTTTTTTCATCGGTAATTAATGAGTCCCGCGGTTCCGGCGGGGGGGTGGGAAAAACTGTCGCGGATAGCTGGGAGATAACGATGGGCCGTCGACGGATAGAAAGCCGGGGGAAAAAGGGAAAATGTGTGTTTGTGTGTGTGTGTATGGGGGGGTGGCACGCGATCGGAGTGGGGGATGGAGGGCGCCTTTAATGCACAAAACTGCGGAGACGCGAAGAGACTGACGAGAACATGATGACGCGAGATTTTGCCAATTCCGCCAGGGGGGGCATTAAAAATCTGCCCCACTCTCGTCCGGATCTACTTAACGCCGGACGAACCCCGTCTAGCTACGGCTTTGCATTAATGAACCCCCCCGCCTCGATGCAGATGTATCGAAAACTGTATTTAGACCCTCGATTAATTATCAATTATAAATGTAATTTGTAACCGATGTCCGCGGAAATTATTCATCCCGGCCCGATGAATTATTCAGCGGCGACGTGAAACTTCATTAACCGTTTCGCGATAATTAGAACTTCCAGATGATGTACATTTATTGCAGCCGAGCGACGCCCGCCGCCGCCGCCGCCGCCAACGTTCGACGGCCGTTTTATCGGGGCGCAAAACGAATGACGCGTCCAGGGGAGGATATTTTATCATTTCCCCAGCTTCTGCCGGAGGACAATTAGCGCATTGACTACGGAGTCAAGTGCGCCAATGCTCCGGGTAAAGCCATCGTCAAAATAATCCACCCTTCGCTGCCCGCTTCCCTATTACCCTTTTTTATCCGCTCGCGATAGTTACGTCCAATTCACATTCGAGAGAACGCATGATACGCCCAGTGAATAGAATCAACGTTCGGCCGGACGATTGTGTGCATTACCGGTATCGCGGGCATATATTATCATCGATTATTACAATGTCGCGACCATTATCGCATCGCGCATCAGTTAGTCGGATAAAAAGGAAGACAGAGCCGTGCTCGATTCTCGAATGAAATCGATTCCGGGTCGGTGGGCGAGTCAAATGATTTTATCGAGCCAGCGACGATGACGACGACGCTCGCGTCGAGGGGCTCCAAACGAAAACAATAGAAACAATAGCAACCGCCAGGCGATTCGATTACAGCGGGGCAGCCTATTACCGATATCATTACATCCGTCATTGATCCGAGATTACCAGCCGCGCGACTCTGGCAGCGGAATGACCGTTCGAATGACCGGTCGAATGACCGTTCGAATAACCGTTCGGACGAGCGACGATGCGTTACAATTGTCGCGAGCGATCGGACATCGGCATAAACCGGGATCGTGACCCCGGTACTCCGATCGATCAGATTCAATCTGTAACCTGACGCGAGATTTAAATCGTCCCGTCGAATCGGCCCCCTACTTTGCCGCGGCACGACAATTAAAAGGGAAACAATGGCCGGCGCTCGCCTGCGATTGTGTTGCGAGCGGCAAAGCCATCGGAAACACCGACGCGCGCGCGCGCGCGCGGTTAATCGCCGATCGTTACGGGCGGGATACAAAGTTGCGTCGTAATTATCGCCTTCGGATCAGTCCGGAGGAACGGGGCCGCCGAGAGACGTGGCCGAGGAACGTGAACGGAACGCGAGCGGAACGTGAACCGAACGGGAATGAGGCAAAGTAGGGAAGATGTCGAGATCCCCATCGATTGATCGCGACAATCCGATCCAATCCTTCTCCTGAGACGTGGCGCGATTTGAATCATCGACTTCCGTCCCCGCTCCCCCCTCCCGTCCATCCTGGCCCCAGGAAGCTGCACTCGCCCAGGCAATAAATCCAGACTTACTCTTTATCCTATCTGGGCATTGTCGCGCTCTCTACGCTCCCTGGCATTGTCGCGAGCTATATCGGTACGGCTAAATGGAGGGGCTCGCGGAGGGTGGCAGGGGGCGACTGCCTGCCGGAGGGATGCGCGCCAAGGGGTGAGAAGAGTTGCGGGACAGCGGCGCACGACGGAACCTGAATTAAATTCTGAGATTTATCGCGTCAATAACCGTGCATTAATTTACGATTTTTAGAGGCGTGCGCGCGGATGGACAAGGGGGATGAGGGTTGTTTCTGACGGGTACCGGGATTGTCCACGGTCCTGGAGGACGCGTAAATTCGCGGAGCGGAAGAAAAGCGTGCGTACAATGTCCGGCTCCCGTGGTGTCAATGCGGAGAAGCCCGGCTCGCATTATGCTTCGCGCGGATATTTCCAGTTCTGCAATCTGGAACTCGGCGAGTCATAAGCCTTTGCGCGCGCCGCTTCCGAAGCGTGCGATCTGATAGACGCTTAAGCCGGCAGACAAATGAAATAGACACCGGGCGGGAGGCGGCGAAACGAAAATGCTGTCGGATGCCGAGATTGTAGGTAACGCGCGTAATGCGCATCGGGGACGGAAAGTATAAGAGCGGGAGAGAGAGATAGAGATAGAGGGAGAAAGACAGAGAAAGACAGAGAAAGACAGAGAGAGAGAGAGAGAGAGAGAGAGAGTGGTTGGTCGGATAGCTGGATGGCTCGGTCGGTCGCGCGGTTAGCCGGTACGTGCCGGCTCGAGGTGTGGGCAACGACATCTGCGACTGGCGTGTTCCACATCTAACTTGTATTGACCATTACTCAACGCTCGCAGCCCGTAAGTTATGACACGCGTCGCCATTTATCCGCAACTCGATCGACAGCCGACGCCGATCGACAGCCTTTCGGCGAGCCGAAAAGAGGATTTTAATGTCTCTTTCCGCGGCCCAGTTCCATTAGAGTCGGAGTGCCTTTCAGCGAAGTCGCCGTCGGCGTCGACGTCGACGTCGGCGACGTCAATAGGCAAATGGCCGGCCCGAGAGCGTGTAGGTGAACCTTTCGCTGGCCGATCTCACGCCGGTGCGGTACCGATGCTAATTGAACATGTTGCCGATATAGCTGCATGACGCAGGACCGTAAACAAGGGTTAAGATTTTTCACACTCGGCGAGCGCAACCTCTTTCATGTCCCCGGAGCGCTTCACGGTTTCGCCTCCAACCCCTGCCACCCTGCCACCCTGGCTGCTAGATAGGCTATCAGCTACTTTTCCCTCAAAAATAAAAAGGTGCAACGTTTCTGGGACGGATGGCGATTTAAAAGGGAAGGGTAGCCGCTAAGTGGATAATTACATCATCCCGTCGTCTTGCCGCTGAACAACAGCGGCACCGCTTCCGGTATCGTTTCTTCGCCGTCGTTCATCGATTAATTTCATTAATTACCGATGAACTGACAAGTGGGTCGCGGGGAGAAGTGTACGGCGTGAAGGGAACGGCCGCCGGGCAGAACTCGAGCGAGAGTTACAGGCTGACGAACGACTGTCGTCTGAAGCGCGTAATCTCGCCACCCTCTCGCCACCCTCTCGCCACCCTCCCCGCCTTCTCCTTTATCCCCTTCCATCCCCCTTTTTTCCGCTACCCTCTTCCTTCCACTTCTTTCAGCAAGCCCCAGAGCCACCGACTCTCAGCCATCTTTTTGTTTCCTTTGCCGAGGCAGCGGCGGCCGCCTCGGCCCTAGCCAGCCCCGTACATCCCATTTCTTTTTACGATTTCATTCGCGTGCACTACGGAAAATAATATTTACCGGGCTTTTTAAGTGTAAGGCGTTAAATCGCCTCGCCTGCCGGTAGTTCGCCTCTAACGACTCTACGGCCGAGCCTTTTCATTCGACCCTACGGCCGTGCGCCCAGAATGAGAAAGAAAGCGACCGTTATCGAGCTGAGCTCGCGATAAGCCTCCCCCTCGCTTCGACCCTCCGTCACTGGAAAAATTCTCAATCATCTCGAGTTTATCCTCGTGGCCGGAGAAGTCGCTCGAATCGAGAACATTTCGATCGTTGCAACGGAACGTGTAACGTTCTGTGGGACCAGCGGGTTCGCAAGGACGTCGATGTAACACGTGCCCCGGGAAGTTCTAAGAATTCCCATTGGCGGTGGCGAAAAATTTGCCTCGCATGCCGGGGGTTGCGCGCGGCGTCGCTCGAAAGAATATTTTACTTAACGGCCCTCCGAAACGAGCGACCGTCTGCGAGGTATATCGCCGCGGCGAGTATTCCTAATTTCCTCCGGCCAGACACTGCCCGGAATCTTAATTATGAGGAAGAATTCGAGGCCGACCGCGCTGCCGACAGCAACGTCGTCCGACACTTTTTCCCGCGATAATAGAGAAAACGTCGACCGGCTCCTCCGTTGTGGAGACAGAGGCGTAAGATGATTTTTTTTTTTGAAGGACCGCAGCGTCGCTCGTTAATCGATCGAACGGGATAACGAATTTTGCGGCGTGATCAAAATTCCGGAAACGTCGCGGACATTCCGTAAAGCCAGGTGCGCTCCTTTGATCGGGGCTTTCCTCTTAAAGGTAAACTTATATTTCGCGCTGCCAGCAGCCGTCCTGTAACGTCAACGTTTCCACGTTTGTTCGCCCGTTCTCCGGACTGCCCGTTCGATCGTTCGTTCGCTCGCTCGCTCGTCGATTTCTATGAAGTTCACGAAACCCTATCGCTTCCATTTGAGAGAATAAAAGAAAAAAAGGCTGTCGCGAGGTAAAGCGAGAACTGTCATCCCCCGCTCACGTTTTTATATATATCTCTCTCTCGGTGGCGCGCACCGAAAGATATTTACGAGAAAAATTGAAACGGCTAAAAAGGCCGGGCAAAGAGAGCGCAGAGACAGGCAAAAGTAAGAGATTCTTTTAACCGTATGAAGTACCTTTGTTTTGCACCTTTTTCGCCCCGGGTCCCTGCTCGCCGCCTGCGCGACCGAACGTTCAATATCACGCGGCAAAGCTCTGTAAAGCTGAAACCCCCCACGTTCTCACTTTGATACCTTTATTTTTATTTCATTCCCCGGCCGCCGTGAGTACCTTTCCCCGACGTATTTTCTGATTTAATAATATCCAACTGCCTCCGGATAATATCATGCGCGCCCCAGGCCTTTAAACGGTCTTAACAGCCTTGTCGGACGACGAACGGGGCGCGAGAGTGTACACGATCGCTCTTTCGAATTTTTTAAACCTCGCCATCTCATCAGCTCCTTCCATTTCTGTTCCAGGGATTGCAGAGTCGTAAGAGATCCACAGACCCTTAAGTCCAAAGGATATGGATTCGTCTCCTTTGTCAAAAAAGCGGTAAGCGAATAGCAGCTATTCTCCTCAATCTTCGTACCGCACACACGTAATCGGTTCGTTACCTTTGCCCTTTGTCGCAAAATCTTTTAATTTGCCACGCTATCATCATGTCGTAGCTGAGATAGTAAGTAGGGCTAACATAATGAGCCTCGGCTACGACAGTGAATACCATTATTTGCCCTTATTCGTGCACTTTAGTTTTCATCGACTGCCGTCCGAGGCTTGTCGAGCCTCGCTCAACATTTTTCGCAACGCCCGGAGCCCGGATAAAGCCGCCGTCTTCCCACCCTCCTCCCCCCCCCCCCCCTCCCCGGTTCGAAATAAATCACCCCAGCCTCGCCTGACGTATTTGTCGGAAGATTCGTACGCATCGGCATGAATAAGAAGCGGCCCGCCGCGTTCGGCTAACAAAATACATTCATCACCGCGCATAATTCGCATCAACGAGTCAACCTTATTTCGATGCATAACTACGGACGAAACGGCTGTCCTTATGACACAATGGATCGTAAATCACGGCGGATTTATAGGCGCGGAATGAGCGAATTATTCAATAATACATGAATCCGCGGCATAAACAGATAGCCGGCATGTATAATGCGAATAGAATAATTTATACTTTCTCTATTCGAGCGCCACTCGTATCACGCGAGTTGTCCGTGGAAGGGTGGAAGGAAGGCCGCGATTAAGGGGAGATTTTCATTCGGCCGAGAGTTCGAAGATTACCGATCGAATTGTCGCGAACGGTTCGGAAGTACCGCGCTAATTCCTTCGACTCTCCCAGGCGCGATCGTATAAGACGGAAAGGAGAGTAGAGTCCCGGGGTTTACAACGTCATTTTTCGAGGGTAGATGGAGAGTAGCCGGGGAGTTTTACTGTACCCCCGCCAAAATCCGCGACGTAAATCACAGTGAAGTTAGATGTACGGCTGAGTAAAAGAAGGCTTTCCCCTCTCCGTTTATAGCGGGGTGGTTATTCGTCGAGGCGGCTGCCCCGAAGGTAGACCAACCCGTTTCCCCTCTGTTTTAATGTCCTATCGATCTGGACCACCGCCGGCACCTGCCCTCACACCCGCGGTATTACTATTGCCGAAGTATAAATTTCCCCGGTGTCTCCGTTAACCTCGAGGAACACGCGAAAATTTCGCTTAGCCCTCCTCGCAGCCTCCCCTTCCCTCTCCTGAGCAAGCATCTATCTCCCACCTCCCACCCCTCTCTCTCGCTCTCTCTTCGCGTGGCCGCCAAACGCTCACCCTCCGCGATCTCTCTTTCTCTCGCCAGTAGTATATCCTTCCTGCGCCGGATACACTATACGTCGTTCCTAAATCGCAGGCTCCGAACGTGGCGGCGAACTCGTGGCCTCTCAAGATGTACGAGGGAACACCAATTCCCAGGATCCTAGTTTCGCCTGTACGGAACGGACCCCCGAAGCCTCGAACGGCGGCGCATGTAATGAATATCGAGCCGCGGCCGATAACGCGACTACCTCCGTCTTCCGGATAGAGAGCCCCATGACGAGTAGTAACAGGGAGGGACAAAACTGCCACGTAGCTCCCTGGCAAACGGGTTGCCCGATAATTCTTGTCCCATCGACTGACCGAAGAGAGAGAGAGAGAGAGAGAAGGAGAGTATTACGTGCGATCCGAGGTGCAAGAATGCATATTAAGGGGTGTAAAGGCTGATCGAACAACGAGCGACCCTAAGGACCGGGTAGTCACATCGATATTCACGATGCGGTATCGTTTTCCGCTAAGCGAGCCGCTGCCCGATAGCCGGTCACTTAACGACGATCATTCGTTCGAAATCACTTTGCACACCCCCCACCGGGCTCGACTTACGTCCCTATTGCCACGCGAAACCATTATGACCGGCGCACGGCCTCCGCCGGGCCATAAGATCTTTGCCGACAGTTCCCCCACGTATTCAAATCACGTTGCTCCACTTGTTACGAACTTTCTCCCACTTTGCCCGACGAGCGGTCGATATCGCACGACCGCCGGCACTGACGCGCTCGCCTGCGTATCATTGCGTACGGAAGAAAGCAAATCGACCGACTTTACACTCCCGCTCATCAGCCAACCATCGGCACTCGCGATGAGACCGCCCGACTCATAAGCGTCCCCGATCCATTCCTTTATTTCCCTCGATTCCATCCAGTGTCAACGACTCGATACACGGATCAGCACTTATTGTTAGGCTTAATACCGACAATTCGCCTGTGTCATTACGAATCATCGCCAATCGTCCGCGAACGCTGAGACCGGATCGAGCGCTGGGTTGCCCTGTCTAAACACGATCTTTAAACTCGTTCTACTTAACGTCAACTTTGCGCGTTATAGACCCGGCCAGGTCGATACGGCGGCCGCAAGACCGTAATCAAGAGCGACGCGCGTCTACACCGTTATTCTACCGTCGCGCGTTACATTTTATTAGCCCGCCGTTAAACTAAGCAACTGTTAACTCGAAACGAGCGCCGGAAGCGCACGCGAGTTCTAACGAGAGACGAACGTTTCTTCGGAGGGAGGAATACTGAGGCTCGGAGAGTGGAAGTAAGAGAGGATGGAAAGAGTCGGAGGGAAAATCGGGTAGATATCGTGGGAACCGGCGGAAAAGAAGTGTCGAGAAAGGCCACGTAATCCTTCGACGCGCGCCGCCTCGCCAGGCCATGACTTAGTAATGCTTGCAGGGCAGCTGGCTGTCGATCTTATGGTCGACTCTGCCTATAGTTTGGCCCGAGGAGCGTACTGGACGGGAGTCGAAGTTGGCTCGAATTGACGAGCGGAAGGCGACGTAGGTGCCCGTCCGTTGCGAATCGTACCTCCGAAGAAAGGCTACCGACGCCGCGACGACGGAGGAGAACAGGAAGGTGGGGCGTCGCGGAAGCGGGAACGGGAAAGATGGGCGGCCGGGTTAGGAGGGGGGCGAGATATCGACCGAAGTTTAGAATCGGCTTAGAGCCGAGCATTCGGTCGCCCGGTCTATCTAGGCTAACCGCGCGAATGTGCGGCATCATATCGGGGAATGGAAATTCGAATCGGAAATACTTTATCCCACGGGAGTACGGATGTCGCGGGATAAGGGGGGGGGGGGGGGGGGTAGGTACGGGGGTGGAGCTGGGCTAGGGGGAAGCGGTTGAATCGGAGCGAGGAAGAGTTCGAGATCGAGCCCGAAGAAGTAGGTGTTCCTGTTCTGACACGAGGCTGGGAGAAGGTTACGGGTCTAGAGCCCCTGAGTCCCCCAAATGGCGCAAATGGCGCGCGGGCGCTGACTCATATAGGAAAGAGAGATTGGAAGAGAAAGAGAGGCCCCGCCAACCTTCGCCACGTACCCGCTACCCAAGAGCTTTTCGAACAGTCAACCTTTTCGGCGCGCTATTCCTCACGCCCGGAATATTTCCAGCCCTCCTCCACCCTGTCCCTCCAGGATCCTACCTTCCTCAACTCTCTCCTCACTCTTCTCCCTCTCACTCTCCTTCCACTCTCGATCCTGCGAATGCCATCGCCACGCTGTCACAAACGGGAGCGTACGTGTGCCAGCCTCTGTCCCCGGGTCTCCGTGTTTATGTAACTTCGCCGGTGAGCACCCTGGCAAGTGTATACCGTCACATCGTCCAGGACGACGGCGCTGCAGCCGATGTCGTCGTATGTTATTCCACATCCATTCCTCCTCCTCGACTACTCACGTCGGGATATCGTTCCTCGCCCACCCCGTCGCCAGTTTCGTCGCTTTCCCACCCTCCGTACCTCCCGAGAGTCTCTCCTTATTTTTCATACGTCTCGCGAAATGGACGCGGGGATAGACGAATGCGTGGGCGGCTCTGTTTTGTTAGCTCGGGAAAGTAGCTGGAAGCCACGTGGATTCACTTGGTCATCCTTGCGTGGGAGGGCTCGGCGCTGGGTTAGGTCTGGCCAGTAAATCCGGCGGGATAGCTCATCCTCCGAGGACAGTCTGGGTAAATCCGCGCTGCGCTCGGATCATATTTCCGAGCGTATATTAACTTGACCCCGATCGAAGATTGCTCCGAGGCGGAAAGTGAGGAAGAGCGAAGCTCGTGAATTAACCATAAGTAAAGCTCCTTTGTTTCGGGCCAGTCGCGGGCAAAGGCAGACTGTTGCTTCGAAGCGGATCGAAGCCTTTTCCGCTGATCGAAACGACCCGTACGCGACGTAGGTCTTTGGATGCGGACGCATTCCGGAAAATGTGCCGTTTGACGGCTTCGCCGAAGCGTGTGACGCGAATCGTTATTTCCACCCCAAGCCACCCCCGGCCCACCCCTTCGCAGACCACTCCGGCGACAATTTTGCCGAGTGAATTTCGCCGACGCGGGGAAACAAAAGGAAGCGACGTCTTCGTTATTTCTACCCTTCGTTACGTACGACGCTTTACATTCCACCCCTTCGTGTAAATATACCCTCGGTACGTACTGTCGGGTTTACTTTTTTACTGGGACAGGCCGGTTTTCTAAACGGGAGCGGCGATAAATAAAAGTTACGACCATTACCCCCACTAAACGTCGTGAGCTAGTAACGCGAGGTGCCGCAGGTAGCGACACCCTGTCATGTTTAGTTTCATTCAGTCCGCTCTCGACTCGGGCTCTCTTAACGTACGCCGAAAAATAATTCCGCGCGTAAAACCGACGCGTCCTCCTCGTAAATCCCGGGTCGTTCGTCGACGATGTCGGATCTCTCGCTCGACTGCTACGCGATTCTCCGTTCCATAGTAAGTTGAACGCTTCGTACGGCTATACTTCCATTGTTTTCCGTCACGAAAAGTGAGCCCGATCGTTTCCGAGCGATCGGAGCTAAATAAATCGACGATTCGTCGCGTTCGTTATGAATACGCCGATTCCGCGAGTACTCGTCGCGCGGATCGGCGAGTATTTACGCGGAAGTGCATCGGTCGCCTAGGTGAAATGAGACGTGTCGAAGGGGGGGGAATTGCCCGGCAAACTAGTCGGCGCCCGCACAAAACAGGCCGCGCGCACGCACGGCAAACGGGCAATTTCCCGCAAACGCGCCCGCCTAGCCACCTTTCCGCCTTTTTTCCGCGCGAACGCGCCGCTCGAAATCGAAAGCGCTTTGATCGCGCCCGCGAAATTAATAGCCCCTCTCCACCCCCGCCACGGTCCGACAAACTCGTCACCAAGACGAGCGCCTTATTTTTCCTCCCGATTAACGCGCCATTCTCTCGCCGTTCGCGATCGTCGCTCGAGGAAGCTCTTAATTAGTCTGCATTAATTCAAACCTGTTGTTCTAGGAAGCGGAAAGTGCCATCGGTGCCATGAACGGGCAGTGGCTCGGTAGCAGAAGTATTCGAACGAATTGGGCGACCCGCAAACCACCGGCGCCGAAGTCCGAAGGTGAGTACCCGTCCTACGAACGATCGTATCCTCACAAATCCCTTGTCGCATCTCGTCTCTCGGTTCTCGTCCACTCTCTGCGAAGACAGCAGACCGTATCGGAAGTATAGGCTTTGCCCAGTAGGTCCACGGAACCGTTTGCCAAAGTTGCAATTCTCAGTGCAATTCTCTCTAATAGTCGTCTGAAGTTGACCGAAACATCAGGCTAATTGAAATAGGCAAAGAACTCGACGGAGAAAGTCGAATTCGAAAGACCTGACATTCTCAAACTTTACCACATCGTCGAACGGCCCGATCGGCCCGACGCGAATACGGAAAGGCTCGGTCAAATTAAATATCGCGCTCGTCTTCCGCCACGGCGAAAATTTGCCGACGCAAAGCGGAATTCGATTAGGTCGAATCTCTGGGCGGGAGGGGGGGGGGGGGGGAGGAATGAGTAGGGGATGGAGGGATGGGGTGTACAAATGGATGCGCACGATCGCGTTACCCCGTGGAGTTCGAAAGGTCCGCTTCCTCTTGTGCGTCCCGTATAGAAAAGCTTTCACTGCGCCATTCAGAGGAGCTTCGAACGGCTTTACCACGAACGGTTACTCCGCAAAGCGGAGGTCTGCAAAGGCAGCACTCGCTGTTCGAGTGTTTGTTAATCGATACCTCGAGATGGACTCGAGAGCCTTTTTTCGATGAACGCCCCGAGAGAGGGAGAGAGAGAGAGGGGCAGAAAGGGAGAGGTGAAAAAAGCGAGAGAGAAATTTAGGGAACGAGTATGTATTACCTCTCTCCCTCTCTCTCTCTCTCTCTCTCTCTCTCTCTCTTTAATTTCTGTTTTCTCTTTTCACCTCGCCTTTTTCCCTTTACCAAGCGTCGACAGGGTCGAACAGTGTAGCTTTTTCTTTGGCGAGAATCGAATGTATCGAATTATACTGTTACTGCGGGGCGTGTGCGCGACTTCGAATCGGGAAAGTTTCTGTTTGGATGGGGAAAAGTGGGTGGGAAGTCGGGGGGGGGGGGGGTATAAACGGTTTTGGAAAATCGCGTTGAAAGCAGCCACTCCATCGATCGGTGGCCGGGGCTCTCAGGGGGCGGACTCTTCTATTAATTAATGTCCGTCTAACGTGTGGACGTTGACGATTCACGCACTAGTTGGTGCGACCGCCATTAGCTTTAAAATTAGCATGGTCACAGAGAATGATTGGATGGAAAGTACAAAGACTCTCCGGCGAGGGCAGGGACGGTAAGAATCCAATTGAAGTTATGAACTAAACGCATAATGAGCTTGGAGGTAGCACTCGGAACCCAAGTAAGTATTATTATATTATCATAAGCGGCTCTCCGTCGCCGACCTGCGGACCAACGGCAGACTCACCCCATCGTCCCCCTCACCGCCCCCGCCCCCATCCCCCCCACCCTCGACCCCCCTTCCGACTAACTAATTTCATTCCGCAAGTCTTTAATTAGTATTCGTCGCGGAGCGTCCGAACTTTTTCACTAGACGAGGGCTTGCAAGCTCGACCTACCCGGACCGTTCACCCGTATTTGCATAGGCCAGATTTGCAGCCAGCACTTTCTTGCCGACCGGAGCTTCGCAACTATTAATAGTTCGCCGTAAACGCTTTCTAAATCCCGACTTCTAATAACGATTAATGCACGCCAAATACGATTCCTAGGGCCGTAGGAGGCACGAGCTGTTGCGACGCGTTTCAATGTGCACACAGGTCCTTTTTCTTGGAGACCCGAGCCATTCTGAATATCGGTCATGGTCAGCTGACGCTCGAGTGGCACACTCGACTGGAAGCGTTCGAATTTTTCGCGAGAGATCTCCTTGGCGATCTTTCGAACTCTGCTGCCCCGCCTGCAGCCACCGAAAACCGACTGTCTTGGCACTGGCCAACCTCTTCCATAACGTCGATACTCTGCCATTTTTTTTTTTTATCATTCTTGCAGTTATCGCACACTCTCGGAATTTATACAATTCACGCGTAGGTGTGTTTCAAAAGGCCCAAATGACCAACAACTAACATTTTGTCGCTTTTTTGGGCGTTTTTGACGTTCCTATCGTCTTTCAATAGGTCCAAGTAGTGCCAAAGTACCCTCCATTGGTTGCTCAATGCTATAGCAAAGCGCCACGACCGTTAAAACACGTTAAAACAGGGCTTAAACGCCGCCGTAGCCGACCCATTCGCGAAAATTCGGCTAATAATGCAAAAAACCATCATAATATAACATGAGATAATACCCTAGTTTCATATTTGGGTCCCTCATTGTAGTAGCAGTGCGTGAGGTTTACCAAAGTACTTCCAAATAACGCCCAAAAGCGTCCGCAGTCGCCTAATCGATGAAAAGGTCCCAAATATTGCTAGGTACTAATATAAAATAACATAAGTTCATCCCTTACTACCCAATTTTGGTCCCGTATGGTCACAGCAATACGACAAGCTTACCAATGAACTTTAAAATATTACCTATGCTCGGCCTAAAGCACACAAAGATGCAGAAACGACGAAAATGTCTCAAGTAATGACATATAATAACGTAAACTGGCGTGAATTGCAGTAAAATGATGTCAAACAATTCAAAACCGTACAGTCAGTGTGCTACAACTGGGATATGTCTACTAAACATCATCCAAATTTGTGTAACAAATCATTAAATAGATATGTGTACCGCTAGATCTACCAGAAAACTATCCCTGTCCAATCTCTTGCCTTGCAATCGACGTAAGAGAAGTACAATTCACACATAACGTAGAATAATTGATGTAAACATGTATCAATTAAATTGCCAATCATGATTCCATATCAGCACAGCGATTTGTTGTTCGTAATTGCAGGTAACTGTATTTCATGATATGTAAATTACGTCCAAATATCAGCCAGCAACGCAAAACACTATCACCGGAACGATCACGGTTCGTTCCGTAACTAAGCAATTAGTTGTTAGGCACTGTTTCGTGAAAAATCGGAATTAGCATATCTGCAGTTATAGACAAGTCACAGTACAGAAAAGAACGTAAGAGGGCAGCACAAAGCAGACGACAAGTAGAACCGAATATTTCTTAAAGCAGTGTAAACCAGACTCCCACTACGTTTTATTCCTTTATTCTGCGTTAAAGAAATATAGGCCATAACTTTGTTCTAATAGCGATAAGAAAGAAATACGTAAATATTGGTAAATTGCGACATATGTACAGTAAGTCATAAATATTCTTAAATCAACGTGTAAACTATTGGATTCCTCTCATAAATACGTCGCGTAATTTAAAATTCCTCCCAGCAACGTAGACACAGTGTGACTAAATCCAGACCAGCCGATAAATGAGACAAAGCCACGACAGTACGGCGCACGATTCTCAAAATGAATAAGGTCCCCGAAAAAGGCTTCCGATCCGACAGTGGGAATTCCACATTTTGCACGATCAACGACAGCGTTTCGCGGAAAAAGAAAGGGGCAACATTCCGTCACGATGAACGTCGCCACTCCCCCGAATTACAGGTCGAGCGTCTTTCGTGCATAGAAAAAATTGGGAAGGCATCGAGCTACCTACGTGGCCGAGGGTGAGTAGCGTGCAGTTTTCACAGTGGAGGCCTTATCCGAGGCCAGAGATTTTCGGTCGGGCAAATCCTCGACGGGCATGGCCGCGTCACGTTCCGCCAACGAAAAACTGCCCTTAGCCAGGAACGAACGTCAGGACACCCTGTCATTCGCGTCCTTTCTCTTCTTCGATACGTATCGCGTACCAGGACACCCTCATTTCTCGCTAATGCACGGGATAACGGATCGTCGCTGGCCGGACACGAAACGAATCGAGAATCCGCGACGGGCCAAGGCGAATAAATAGCGTGAGATCATTCGCGCATAAAAGAAAAACAGGGGTGGTCCGGTGGGGTGGGCGGGGGGTAGGTTGGAAGAAGAGGTGCCCAGCGGGGCCGGAGGACGGCATGAAGTTCAAACTTTAAGGCTGGCTCGCCCCACAGTGGAAGCGCATTCACGGAAGACGGGAGAAGTTCCGAGTGCAAGTTTATCGACTATCGTTTTACCCGCTTGAATTACACGCCGGAGTTTATACGACCCCCGGACTTTTCTGCTTCTTACTACGGTATCTTTCCCAAGAACATCCCTGGCGATTGCGCCAGCCCCTCATCTACAAATCCAAAACGCGGCGTGCCACACCCGCGCCAACTCTCATATGCATACCTCGACTCCGTAATAGAGGGGCTCGGGAGGGGTGCAACTGCGGTGCAACTGCATCAAAACGGACGCTATACATCGGCCGAATATAGGGGAAACTCCCTCAATGCTGTTCGTCAAAATTGTTCCATTCAATCTGTTTCTTAATGAACCGAGAATGTATTCTTCAGCGTTCTTAAATAGAATCTTTTTCGCTTAAAAATTTCTAATCAAAAACTTTCCAGTCAAGAACAATCCACGAGAATGACGTAGAGCCATTGGAATTATTTCGGTCGCACTATCGTGTCGTAAACGATATTCCACACTTGGGTGGGAAAAAAAGAGATGGACGAGTTAAATGGCTCAAGTCCGAAAGGTCGAGGAGTGAGGCCGACGGTTTAACTCGGACTGCCGAAGTTGGCCCGGCAACTGGGTCAATATTTTGTTGCCCTGGCAATTAAGTAATTTTGCGGTGGGTGAATATATCATTAGCGGGCTCGGGCGAGCTATCCGAGAAGCTCGAGGCCCATTTTCCGCGTCGGATATTCTTCGAGATCGCGTCGATCGTGGCCAGTACGCCGAAAAGGCACTGGCCAGCTCTCGCTCCCATTAATTCATTTCACTTGGGACGACAAAACAAACGGAAATCCAATTCCGGCCGCGCGCGCTTTTTCACCGGGGCCGGACAAGTAAACCGAACGTAAAAGCGCAAATTTACTTTATGTTTTCGGCCATTCCGCGTGATTACCCGCGCCCAGCATCGTTATCAAGTAGCGCTGCGACCGCGTAAAAGAAATTTTCTATGAACTGACAGAATTGCCCTATAAATTCTTGTAATACAATTCTCAATCAACGCCCGACGGCCGCGGCTCTGCGATAAATTAATTGAACATCGCGCGTCCAAACGAAGTGGCCCGCATAGTGCGGCCGCGTATCATTTGCCGGATGAAGGAAATTATTCGATTGTCTGAAAAATCGCGCTGCCCGTCCGAACGACCGACCATAAATCACATTAGCGGCGCGAGTGTAAAACAAAACCCGCGAAATACGCCAACGAGTCGTACGCGATATGTATCATTACGTACGGCGCGAAATAATATAAACGATCCGGAATTGAATATCAGCTCTCAGTCCGCTCAACGATGGAATATCAAACTCGGGCTGAGAGTCGAACGCTGACAATTGATCGAGTCAATTTTCTAAGTAAGGATTAAGCCATCTTAGGATCTCAGGCGGAGATCAGTCAGAAAATGAAGGGTATCGAGGGAAACGCAGTCTTAACGCAAGGTTAACGCAGCGGAAGTTAGCTCTATAACGCAGACGTGATAGAGTCGACGTGTAGGCATTGAATTAGCAAGTCGACAGAGTCCGTTTGCCGGGGGCTTAAGTGTCGGGCCGTGTTGGAAACGGCGAGGCACACTCGGCGAGGCACTAAAGTGTGCAGGAGGCACATGAGGATGAGAGGGCAGGATGTGGGCGAGGAATCTAGTCCTGGCAGAGTACTAGACCACCCTGGGAACACACGTAGCATGCGTGATCTAGTCGATCGCGACTGTCTACTTCCAGTCTACCCTGCCCACCGTCGCTTGAAGTATGCATTCAGCAGGCCCTGCGTGATTTCGAATCCAAACTGTCTACTTCCAGGCTGACCACGCCCGTTACAAGCTCCTTACACTCCGTTTTCCTGCCTATGGTGCAGTCGATATGCCAGGCTCGAAGTTAACTTAACGACGTTTGCCGTTACGCGACGTTCATCCGAGCACAAATAGTCTGTGTCTTAAGACTCGAACGTTTTTCCTCTGCTATCCGGTAACATTCCAGCGGATTTCCGGCTCTCTCTCAATTCAGCTTTCAAGCCTAATATGGCTCAACGGTTTGGAGGGGTTTTCTCTTGCTCTTCTGCCTCTTATCGGCTCGCCAGAAGTCGTCTTAACACGTTACGGTGCCCCAAGCTTCCATTACGATCACCTTGAGTATGTTTTTCCGTCCCTGCTCTCCTGCCCGATCGATCGGCAGGCGTTTAGGCGACAAATTCAAAGTCTCACATAAGTAGCATTCCCGTACTCTTTCGCAGCGACTCATTTAACGTTTGCGAGCAGGGTGGCTTGCTCAAAATTTCGTTAGCTAGATCCTCGTCTCGCCAAGATACTCGACTCGTCGTTTTCTTGCTGCGACACGGAGCGCCGAGGTGTTCCCAGAGTCTCTCTTAGATTGTCGTTTCTCCTGAAATATCCTATACATATGTATGCCGGCGTACATATCTAACTAGGGGAGTAGAATACGCAAAACCGAGTGCTTGTCGTATGCGGGCGCGAGAGAGAGGGTGATAGAGAAACAGGAAGAGAGGGTCGGTGGGTGGGAAGATGCTCGCTAACAAACAGTTTGGAGATGCGCGAAGAGAATTGCCGGGCAGATCTTAAAGGAATCCATTAAGGGCGCTTCGGTATCAAAGAGAGTTTTCTTTGGATACCGTCGAAGGTAATCCGGCTCGCGGCCGATTCGCCTCTGACCGCCGGGCGAATTCTCTCGCGATTCTTTTTGGTCGGCAGGCAAAATCGTTAGCAGCCCGACGATAATTACTTTCCTAGCCGAAGGGGCCGGTCGAAGTACTCTTTCGGCGAGGAACGGTCTGCCGGTGGCTGGCTGGCTGGCTAGCTAGCTAGCTGGCTGGCTGGCTGGCTGGCTGGCTGGCTGGCTGGCCAACTCGATGTGTGCGTGGAAGTAGAAAGGGGCCGGTCACACGAGTGCGCTAATTGTAAGTGCACGTCACCGCGTATATGGAAAGGGTATATAGAGCGCAACGGTGGTCGGATGAAACGTCAACAGACGGAACTGGTAACCAACAACCGTCGATCCATCCTCGCTGTAGGGGGTGAGTCGGGGTTCTGCTTGTTGCATCGACGGCCGGCCCGGGGTTCGGTCGGTTGTTCGACGAGAGTTTTTGATTGGCTGCCCGTATCACAACAGCCCCCGGCTAGGCGCACGTCGGGGGCAGCATGAATAGTAAATTGGCCGGAATTGCCGCGGAACGGATGGAAGTTCATATTCCCCGTAGGAAACGAGCCGCGGGGATACATCGTTCAAAGCATTATCGTACTCTTTGTGACCCGTGACGAGCCGCGAGCGAGTGGACCGACGTATCTGCTACCCGAGGCGTCCTCCTTGCCAGAGAAATGGCCGGCGCACGCTTGATGGCCCGAAACGAAACGCCACCCCCAACGCTTTCTGCCCGGAATCAGCCCTCTTCCACCTCTTCGCTCGCTAAACGTTCCTTCGACAATTATTTACGGACCGAGAGTATCAACCCCTTTAACGTCTTGGCCACGATTATCAAAGAACGGAATACGCGTTCGTGTCTATTATTCCCCGTTTTTCGACGGCGAACGAGCGACTGCCAAATGTTTTTTCAGGAGAGCGAAAAAACAGCAGTTCCTTTCCTGGCTAATGCAGGCGCGTACGCGCAAACCGGATTCGGCCCATGAAATTGGTATTCGGCCACGGCAATTGGCCTGGGCAGCTCTTCGATTATTTCGGCAGGCTGTTTTTTTTTCCTGCCCTCTCTTCGAACCGCGTAAAAATGCTGCGTTGTTTATGTATTAGCCCGCGGCGGGCGTATGCGTATAAAATGGATATGAATCGAGGCATCGAAACTCGTTATCGGTTAATCACCGGGCGGTATAAAGCAACGCTGCCAGAAATCGTTTATAAACTTCCATACGGCCAATTGATACAATCAGGCCGGATAATTAACTAGCGTTTATATTTTCGCGACCCAGGCTTCGTACGCGCGCTGTTTCTCGCTCGATGTTCGTCGGGTGCGTCGGCACGGGGTTAAATACACGGTCGACAAATGACAGGGCTGGCCATACGTCATCGACCTTGCGGAAGCCGCGCTGATAGCGGAAGACAGGTATCCGCCGAATTCGCGGCAGAGCCGAGCCGTGTTTTATTGAGATCAAGGCGATGAAAGGCGCGTTACGCGGTAATGCCCGGCCGTCGGGCATAAAGAATAACGATGGGAAATTTGTTTCACGAGGAAGTAATGGCTGTTGGCCGGCTGCTCGTCGACACTTCGATCCCCGATAGCCGCAATTTAAAGGGGACGAAAGGAGAGGGCGAGAGGAGCGAGAGGGAGACAAACGGTTCGAGCTCTTTAAGCTCGAGCCGAATGGAGAAGTTGCAATTCCTTCTGCTCCAGTATTTCCGGGTCAACCTGACTTTCTGACTCGGTAATGCAGCGAAATGTAAAACTTTCGGACAGAATACGAAATCCGCGCGTGATTCGAATTAAGGGACTGGCTCGTTGCGAGTTCGACGTAAAGCCGGCGCGCCCGGAGTTCGGAGTGGAGTAAAATGCGACATACCTTGGGGAAAGTTACCGCCCGGCGAGAGAACAGACGGCACAAACACTCCGCCGCCTCGTATCTCGCGGTGTAAATTGAAGAAAATTGGAGGCTTCGTTATTTACAATTGATCCAAGACGAACGCCCGGGACCCTTAGCGTAGGTTTAAACCCCTCGACCTTCTTTTCCGTGCGCCCCCTCGGGCCCACCCAACCCCTCTCTCATCCCTCTCTCTCTGGTTATTTTCACTCTGCCGCCCGTCGGACCGTGAAATCCGAGAGGAAAAGGCACTGGGAAAAATGCTCGGAGACACGTGGGCGCCAGGTGTGGGAATCGATAACATCTCCGGGAGATTAACTCGGACAGGCTTGGGCGGTGAATATTAATTCGAGCGTGCCTTTCCTTCCTAATGATTTTCATAAATTTCCCCGACTAGAATACTATTTAAACGAGGAGGGCAAGGAAGGCTACCTCTTTTAATTATCGGACTCTTACGAAAAGTTTCGCCGGGCGAAAAAGGGAGAGGATTTTCTGCGGAATTTAAACACTTCGCCGGGATCGGCACTAACGCTTTTTCGACGAGTCGTTTGAACCCGTTAAAATATGTTTTGCATCGGGAGGGTTGCTCGCCTCGCGTTCAGTAAGGGGGGGAGGGGGTGGGCAAGGAAGAAATGACGTTATGCGCCAACGGTCTTAGAATCCTCCCTCGCCGAGAACGGAATAATCTGCGTCACGAAGGATTAATTTTCTTTTAAGTCAACAAAAGTTATGGCGTTCCTCGCGATCCGACCGAGCGCGAGTAACGATTGCCAGCAGTCGGCCAAAAGTCAGCTACATGAGAAATAACTGCGGGCGGGGGAATATAGAAGACGTTACGATTGCCGTAATTACCGTAACTTTCGTAACTTTTAATAGACCGAATATGATTAGTGACGGAAGATTGCGACTTTGAATGAGCCATTGTACATGCCGGAGAGCTTTTTACGTTCAGCGTCTAATCAGCGTCGAACGATTCTGATAACTGACTGGCCGACTGGAGGACTAGCCAGCCGAAGGCACAGCCACGATGCTAGAACGAGAGTTTAATTGCGAACGTGTTCTCGGAACGGAGCGCATAAGGGAGCCACGCTGCGGGCGGTCCCATCTAATACGCGCGTAGATTCGCATTATAGCGGATTTCGGGCGTGGGAGGCGGAGAAAAGCGTAAGCCCGAGGGGGGGTGAAAATATTAACGGGCGTTACAAAAATAGGCGGCACTCGTTAAAACCACGAAACGCCCGTTCCAATATCGTAGTACGACCTACATCGCGCCCAGTTAGATTCACAAATAAACGGCTTCTGCGATCCTATCTTTTGCGCAAGCATTTAACCCCGGTCTTACGAGACGGCGAGGGCCCCGGACGGGGCGATTAATGGCCACGAAGTCTGAGTCTTCCAAAAATCGATCGCTCCCCGCGTCTCGGCGGGGGGGCCGGCCGGGGGCAGTCCTTTTCGTCGGCGTGCAATAAAATTCAGCGAGGCGTTAAAAATTTCCCTCGGCCAAAACGCAGCTGCCAGCGCTCTGCCTCCGACTTCCACGATTTCCCTCGACTCGCCGGAGGAGTTCGCCAGACTTTTGCCAAGCTCCGGGGTGTGTTCGTAAATTTCGTAAAACGCGGCCCGGCTTTGATTCGACTTCTCGGTGACCGACCGAAGAAGGTGCAGTAGCAGCGGCGGCGACGGCAGCGGCGGCAGTAGCGTCAGGAGGTGGAGAAGGAGGAGAAGGAGGAGGAGGAGGAGTGTCGAGGCGAACATCCGCCGACCTCTTTCTCGAAGCGAATGTGCCGAACGCCTCGGTAGGTACCCAGGTAGAAGACGTACTCCCGCAGGTATTGTTGCCAGAAGTGCCTTCCGCTCTCGGGGCGTATTTCGCAGCGGAGAGTATGCATCCTACCGGCACACAGGCAGACCCGCCGTCTATCTCCACCGGCAAAACAATAGCTCGTTCCCGGCGTCCATCCGCAGGAGGCCACGGGAGAGCTCCTGTTTTTCTCGCGAAATTAGAATCGAAAGTAGATACCGCCAGTAAAAGCGCTCGTAAACGTGGGCCGTCCCCTCCCCCCTCCGCCGTCTCAGACGCGATTCTATCACCGGCTTAATCGCCGGCCAAAATTAATAGCCGACCGAGCCGGGCAGTTCCTTCCAGCTTTACGCCGCTAAATTCCGAATCCGAAATCGCGCACACGTACGCCGAGTGATACCCGCCCGCTATACTCGTTACGATACGATATTATAGATCTCCATTATTCCAAACCAATTTGGGTTAGCGACATAATAAACCGGAATACGTAGCAAAATCAATATGGTGGCCAATAATTGTCTGGGGGATAATCATGGGGGGGGGGGGGGGCGTATATGCGCTTCTATCTAGCCGACCTAGCTTTGCCGAACCTTCCGCAAGTGTCGCATTTGGCTAATTAAATGGAATATTTTCCCGATTCGCCGAACGTGCGAGGCTGCCCGCGCGACAAAGCCTGGATTAATCGTTTTTACGCGACGAACGCCGGTAGGCGAGCGCTTACCGACGATAAATCGACATCGAAAATTACCGGTCTGCCCCGATCTGGCGACCGAAATATCCTGCGCGTCGATAATCATTACGCCCGCTGCACGTGCTCACCTTGAAAGTCTATCGCGCGACGGGCCATAAGGACGAACGCCGCGGCACGCGAAATTATAGATTTGGCCGCATGCAAGCCGCGCTAAGGGGGCGGGGAGGGGGGCTGGCCGTTGTCGCGAATTCTAAGGGGTGGCGGCTGCCGGAGATCGTTCGCCGCAATAATCGGCAAACGAAAGCTAAAATTAGATTTCCGTTGACGCTCGGATCGATCGACTTTGCTCGGCGGAGGAACGCGAATCCGCTCTCTCCTCCCACCCCGACCTCGGCTTCGATCCCCAAAAACTTTGATGATTATACAAATCGCACCGATAAACCCACTTGGTCCCCGCGCAATTTCGCCCCACGGATTTCCGATGTAAATCGGTCCTCGTTTGTACCCTGCGAGCCGGCATCCGCCTCAGGGCGTCGCGACCGATGAAGACCATACGTCACTTCCGAATGTGCGCCGACCGTATGGACGGAGTGTACGCTTTTTTCCCCTCATACGTCGTCGGGCCAAAGTCCAAAGTCAAATCTGTTAACGAGAGTCTTATCCCTACGAAAATTTATTCCGTTCGGCGAAAACAATTCCGGCCAAATTGAATTCGAACCCACCCTACCCAGCCGGGCGAGTCGAAAAAAGGTAGAGAAAATTTATCCAACTCGCCACTTCGTAATTCAAGGATGTCACAATGGCGAAGATAGCCTGACGGATAAGAGGGCCGAGGAATTTTTAAAATAAATAGTGATTACTCACGAGATGTAATTTAGCGTCGGGCGAGGGAGAGAAAGGCTGAAGAGATATTCGTGGCATCCACGCGAGTAGAAAGTAATACAGAATCGCACCCTCGCTATAGAAACAGTAGGATTTCCGTAGTGGCGTGACGTATTCCTTTAGCACGGTTCACCGTCCGCCGACTGCCAGAATGAATGAACTGCCTCCCCCTTTTTCTGGAGGCGCCGACGCCCGTTTCTTTTCCATTATCCCACACACTCGACGATGGCGGCCTCTCGGTTGGCCGACCTGCATAAAATTGTTGCAATTTCGCGGTCATTTCATCGAGAGAACGGTCGGCCCGCGGTAAATGACAGCGGGCAAACGGGGGCGAGAAAGGAAATGGCTGCGAGCGCCTGATGGAGTTGCGATTGTAGAAAGGCAACCGGGACTTAGAGTCGAGCAAACGAAGCCCGTAGAAACGAAGAAGCGAATAATCGAATCTGCAAGGCGTACCGACGGAAATTCCCGTCATTTCCCCGGATCCAACAAACCTTCTACCCCTGACGTATAAATCAAAGCGCGAGCGAATATTCTGCCTCGATCTCTCCTAGTCCGAGGCACGCTCGAGAAGGATTCTACCTTCTCACGGCCTTCGCTCTTAATACGACGATTTGGCCAACTTCCACCCTCGCATTATCATACGGGTCGGAGGATCGATTGGGAAAAAATTCTACGTTTCCCATTAAAATCAGGCGGAATACGTGATTGAGGAACGAGCGGGGGACCGCGAGAAATAAGTAATCCCGAACGAGGGTAATTCGACGCTCGTTAACGAAACTGCCGTGACGAGCCAATCATCTCATCCGCTGAAACTTAACGTCAGCCGAGGGAGCAATTGGACCGTTCCGCGTTCTTTGCTTCCTGTCTCTCTCTCTCTCTCTCTCTCTCTCTCTCTCTCTCTCTCTCTCTCTCTCTCTCTCTCTCTCTCTCTCTCTCCCTCTCTTTGTACGCTTCGGTGTGAACACTCGATCGTTCGCGATGCACACGCCAATTGCACAAAGCAGCAGCGGCGAGCCCACACAGCCCCTGCTCTGCAAAGTAAACACGGAAGACAATGCGCAGGGGTGCACCTAGTACGTATACTACACGTACGAGCATAACGGAACATATCTGTAGGTATGCCGTACAAAGCAGGCAAGAGCATACGCCTTTTACAAGCAAACAGAGCAGACAATGTGTCGAAATACGCTCGAGCGCAGGTGTCAGGTGGTGCGCACACACGCCGGCCATTTTCACATGGCACACGTACGTGGAATCGTAGCTGGGAGCGAATAGATCGCCGACTAGCCGGCTGATTGTAAATGTGTAAAAGCTGACCGTGCCGCTCGAGGAGAGGAGAACGCGCGCGCGTGTAAAACTCCGGCGTATAATTAGCCCGGAACACGAAATGAAATTCCTGAGGGTTGCGGTGGGAAGGGTGTGCGGACGGACGGTCTCGTCTTGGTAAGGGAGGAAGCCGAAGGTAGGATCGAGGACGTGGCGATGAAGGTGCCGGCGGTTGTCCCGGTGGTAGTGCCAGTGGCAATGCTGGCGGCGGTGGTGGTGGTGGTGGTGGTGGTAGCGGCGGTGGTGGTGGCAGTTGCGGAGGGTGGCCAGGGTTTGCAGAAACGCGGATCGAAGGTAATATAGGCATATACGCGGAAGGCGAGCGAAGGTGCGGAGAGAGGATTGGTTTTCCCGTTTCGGCAAAGCGGGAGACCATTTCGTCGTCGAGTGCGGAACGCTGTTGAACACCCCCGTGACTCTTTAAACGTTCGACTCATTCACCCTCTCCCTCCCACGGACCATTCTCTCTTTCTCTACCAACCTACACCGACGTACACTTTCTATTTTTCTTCGGCCTCCCTCCCTCCCTCCTTCTCTCGTCCCTCATTCCTTCGCTATCTTTGATCGCAGTCTCTATGACGCGAGCGTATTTCTTCCGAGTCGGTTCGCCGGCGAAAAACTTTTGCCAGCGCGTCGATAGACCGATTTCCCGGGCTGCCTTCGTTTCGCCGCTAGCCGGAAATCCATATCCGATAATAGTACGGTGTCGCGCTCGCGTGTAAAAGTGTTTCTAATTGGACGACGTGATTCGAATCGGGCGCCCTTAACCGCGAGACGGAGTAGAAGGTGCCTAAATACACACGGGGCGCACGTATTGGACGCCTTTATCGGGGCCACCGATCTATTAGGGCGAGCCCGGAGAAGGGCGAAAGCTCGAATTTATGCCGCGACTACAAATCTTGGCTTGGCTCGGGCTCCGAGAGAAGGGTGGCGAAGGAGGCGAAGGAGGCGAAGGAGGCGAAGGAGGCGAAGGAGGAGAAGGAGAGGGAGGGCAGGGGTTGAAAAGCAAGTAGAGCGGAGTGGAGCACGAAGCAGCAAGGCTAGACTCGATTCTAGAGACTTCTCGAGCTCCAGATTCTACGTTAATCGATTGCCGGACGAAAACACCTCTATTAGATATCCACGGGCTGTCTCGTACACACCCGTACCCTATAGACAGCCCGCTAATTGATATCTTGCGTCTCACATCTGCTCTGTCGCTCCCGACTCCGACACTGCCTGCTGGGTAAATATCTCCGAAGGACGGACGACGGGAACGTGGCGCGCCACGGACGGAAACTCCATCTTTCACGGGATACATCCTGCCTCGATAATATATCAGCCGAGCGGGCGCGCGATCGCATGAATCAGCCGGCTCGAGGCCGGCGAATATCTTTTTGCCGATATAGACCGACCGTCTGCGGAAGTCCCTCGGGCACGCATCCCACCGTTAATTGTCGCTACTTTTACGGCTAAGCGACGGCACGAAAGTAAGGCGTACGTAAGGCGGTCCGGTGCCTACACGAAGGTGCGCATAAAGATGTAGCGTGTATGTACCGACCGCCTCTATACACGCTCCAAGGTGTACGGAAACGGTGGGGTATATAGGCGTTTATGTGGAAGTTTGTATAAGGCGGGTGGGAGAAGGAGAGAAAGAGAGAGAGAGAGAGAGAGAGAGAGGGAGGGAGAGAGGGCGCTGCGTAGTGGCTGCAAGTAAGGAACAACAGCCATAAATAATAGCCGAGTAACCCTTTCGCGCGCGGCTTCGGATGTGGCTGTGGAGTTTTGGTGTGAGGGTTCGAGGCTCGTCGGCTCTCTTCGCTCAACGAGAACGAAACCGCCTATCCCAAGATTACACGGAAACTTTAACGGCCCCCACGGCTGCTCGGCCTTCTTCGCGAAGTGTGGCAGGCCTGGGTTTAACACGCAGGTTTATTAGTCCTGATAATGTCCCTGCGGAAGACGTGCGGCCGTGTTTACCGTTAGAGACCACTCGAATCTAACCCACCCCCCCTTGAGCACTCTGAAACGTATCCCCGAATTTGCGCCATTCTATCTTCCTGCCTCCCCGACTGTTAAACTTTCCGTTAGGGGCCTAAGTCTTATTTAGAGGAGGCTATTTCGCAAGGAGAGAACGTACGTTCTCGCGACTCGCCCAATTCCCTTCCGAAACGTCAAGAATGCCGAGATTTCTGGCAATGTATTTTTCAGAAGAAAGAACCCCACTCCCGTCGCAATCGTTTTTTGCAGTCATTTTCGCAGTCATTCCGCGAGCAAAGAGAGACGTATCGCACGATTTATAATGCAACCTTAAGAGATGGGTAAGAGATGTTCGGCAAATACTCGGGCAGCGCGTCATTATGAGAGGATCCATTAAACTGTCGTTAGTTCCTCCGCCGGCATAAGATGTGTACAGGAGGGCTATAGTCGCGCGACTGTAAGCGGTTGGGAATAAAAAGAAAAGGGCGGAAGATCCGCTGAAGCCCCGGAGTTCGTTTAATGCCGTACATTTGTACGGGCACTGCTCATGATCAAACGCATTTGCTCCTCTTCATTCATTGCCGGCGGTTAGGTAGCGGCGGATGTATCGCGATTCAGGAGATAACGCTCTACGAGTGCGTTTAAGAATGACGCGGAATAATGAAGAGAGTGACGAAGATCGTCGCTTATTGGTCGACGATCCGTCGACTCCTACGCTCTACCAACTTTTCTACCAACTGCTCGCGCGCGTGTGTTCTCTGAGCGTAAAAAGGACGACGTCGACGCGTCACGGTACGTTAAACTAGGAGAGGCCGTCGGTCGATCGGTCGGAATGATTTTGGTCATTAGCGCGCGTTACCCACTTTTACGGTCTTCCCGATTGACGGAGACATCGTCAGGAACCGTATAGACTAGAAGCCGTCACATTTTCCAATTTTTCATAACCAAGCCACCTCTCCCCTTTCCGTCTCCCCTTCCCCTCTCTCCGAAAGCCCGACCCGTATCTTCTGTAGGAACCGTCGCTGCGCCTCCCTTCATTCCGTACGTCTCGCTTTAACACGGATATTTTGCAGGAAGGGTGATACGACAGGAGTTAAAGGCCAGTAGCAAAGAAAAGTGATGAGAAAAAGTGAGAGGGGGTGAGAGAGCTTAGACGAGTGTGTAAGTGTACCTAAATCAAAGCAAGCTAGCTAAAAGCGTTATCTAATTTACCCTTTTTATTAAAAATACGTTTTATATCTTTTATTCTTACTTCTTACATTTTTCCTAATATTTACTTAATACCTCTTAACTCTTGGAATACCTTTAACGTTTACATTATATTACTTATCCTCGTTGTACTTCTTATTATTACCGTGATTATTATCCATTCTAATACTTTTCCATTTTCACTACTTCATACTTGTATACATTTCTTATTAATGCGTGGAGAAAAATATCAGCACCGGAGTCGAGTCGTCATTCTGGCGGCATACGCTATCGTTGCGTGGGCGAAGACACGCCTTATTATTTCATTGCTCCTATTTTTCTCCCCTGTACATACAGCTGTTCTCTCTTTCGTCCTTGCCGCGCTGTACGCGCGAGCCTTTTATCCGTGGATGAGAAGCCAATGGGCGAGAGGGGAGAGTCTCGTTAGCGTAACGTTCAGCGTCGCCTCTCGACCTGTCGTTACACCGTTACATCAAAAATTCGATCTTCCGATGAGCCGCGCGCGGAATTTATCAAATATTCCATCGACGTTCGCCCTCTCGCGCTGCTCGGGACCGGCGGATAAAATTTCCAACCTAACTTCCGAACTCGAGTCGTGTCCGACACCCTACCGTACGTCTTGAGTTTACGAGCGAGCGAACTGCTGTTTATTACTTAATTAGAGGTATTATATCGGATTGGTAGTTTTGTTTGCTCGTTCGCTGCCTACGCGAGTACATGAACTGTCCACGCGGATATGCTGGACACGTACATGTACCGCCGTATCTAGCGTGACGTCGTACGAGTCTCGTTCAAAGTAATTTTCTATGTCGTAATCTTTTTATTAACAACACAACATCTACACATTGGCTTTAATATGCATGCCCGTATACTTTCTCCTTGTTTTGGAACATTTCGACAATGGCAAAAAAGTCGCTTCGAGTTACGCCATGCGATAAAAGATGCGATATCGATAGACGTTTTGCGGTATAGAAGTGTGGAAAGAAGAGAGAGAGAGAGAAGTTGTAGAACGATCAAGGTAAAGGGAATCAAAGTCCTTTCATTTTCTTTCTTCGCTCTTCTCGCTCAAAACTTTCAATACTTTTTTATTATCCTTATTTTCACACTTATTTCGACTCACTCTGTCGTACTTGCGATTAGAGACGGAAAGTGGGTTAAGCAGTATGTCTCTGATGGTCTACTGAATCGTATTTGTGCACTGCCTCTCTTTTTCACCGCCGTACTTTCAATCCAATCGGAGTGGCGTTTCGCACATTTCATTCTATCAATTATACATCAAATTCTTACTCCGCTAAACGTACCTGCGTACGGTCTTACGCTAAACTCGGCGCACCTTTTCGTCTACGTGCACAATGCGCCTAACATCGAGCCTTTTTTTCCAATCACCTTTAAAATTAGGTAAGACCCCGTTTAAGCCCCAGCTTTTCGTTCGCCGGCCCTCGCCGAAGGAAGTTTCGCAAAGCGAATCGAGTCTCGATCCGACGATAAATTTCTCTTACCGAATCAATAGCTCAGGCTGCGGTGCTCTATGCGCATAAGTATTTTGAGATTGCGACAGATTTATGGTCCTCCGGTTCCGTGCTCGTCTTTAATTTCATCCTCATAGACGCGTATCGAGCGAATACGTCCTGCTCGCGCTGCGATTCAATTCGTCATCCATCGAACGAAATAGACAGATCGCTGGATGAAGATGGAGAATGATAGGGAGAGGGAGAGAGAGAGAGAAGTCGATACTCGTTACACAATGAGAGTAAGCAGTTACGCAATCTCGCGGGAAAACGGATGATAATTATCGTGGCGGAGCCGATGCCTGAGTGGGCAGTAAAATACCTCGTGGGATTAAAAAAAAAGAAAAGAAAGAAAGAGGGAAAGATAGATAAAGCGAGAGGGTCCCGTATCCTCTTCTTCTCGTTGCCCGACGACTTCGATTTACCACTTTAACGGACTGCCAGCAGGAAGTTATAAATACGACCGCGCTTCTGAGCTCTGATTATTCGAACGGCGGTAGACGCTCGGGAACAAGAAGAAGGAGGAGGATGAGAATGAGGATGAGGCGGTGGTGGAGGAGGAGGAGGAGGTGGAGGAGGAGGGTAGGTACAGGGACAGCCACTGTCCACTTAGAGCCTGCTAGCATGAATTTAGTCGGAACGAATATTGGCGCGCTGCGGGGCTGCTCGGTGCCAACGAAACTTCAAGCATCCCCAAACCCACCCCCTCCCCCCCCCCCACCTATCCCCCCGTTATTTAAGGGGATACGAGATACGTACATTCGAGTTCCATCGTCGACCACTGGAGATTCCATCCGCCATAAAATGGAGAAAAGTGGAAACTTCCTTCCCCGGGAGAAAGAGAGAGTGAAGGGATATTGCGAAAGTCTAATATCATCTCTCCTTCTCCGTCCCGATCGCTCTTTCTCTCCTGTCCGTGTACGGACTACTCTCCTGGACACACCCACACCAGCCTGCATACTCCCTTCATGGCACTCTTTCTCCCTACGCTTTTTTTCCCTTTTTCTCACCGTCCGCGCACCACCCTCTCTCTCCTTCTCTTTAGACCTCTCACTTCCTCTCTCTTCCTCTCTCTTATCTAGCCACTCTAGCAGCGGCTCCTCCTTCTTTGCCTTTCTCACTTCGGTCCTCCACTTGTCCTTTCCGTTTCCTTCTTTTTATTTAAGCACGAAACTACACGTTCCGTTCGGTGCTCACGCGGTCGAGAGGAAATTTCGAGTTTACCTCTCCGAATTTCTTGTTGATCTTTCATCTCCCGGGGTCTCGAAGGCGGCGAGTTATCGGAAATTCGGGGGAGTAAAAAGTTACTAGATCCCGCGCGATAAATCTAGTTACTCGATCGGCAAGTGCTTCGAAAGCAGGTACGAATAAAGTTCCGGCGAGCGCGCAATGAGGCCGCCATTGACTGAAGGGGTAGAAGTTCGATTTAGGCACGTCGCGTAATCATCTACCTAATGAGCCGACAGCCTCTCTCCCCGGCTTCTGTAACGGGCCCGGCTTTACATCTTCGAACGTCTATAACACTTGCCGCGTGTCAAAGGATTCCTGTGTAGCGCGACAAGTCAATTCAAAAGGCCTGGGAGCGCGCGCGCGCGCGCGCGCACGCACACGTATACGCGCCACTAACACGCTCGGCAACGTGCCTCCGCACGTCACTCCCCTTTCCTTATAGCTCGATGCACATAGAGGGCATACCAAATATCGAAGTAACGTGTCAAAAGTCGTACGTAACAATTTAGCGATCGGCGCCGCCCGGCAAATTACTCACTTTCCACCCCAGCCACGTAACTTGTCCGTCTTACTACGCCTAGTTTCTCAAGCCCGCCCGGCTTACGTGCGTCTATTTACCAGTCTCATTAAGCGTCGTAAATACCCCACGTCTCTGTACGTGATCGATGAAGCACGGTCTTCCGCACGAAAGGCTTTGGCCAGCGATTACAAATCACTTCAAAGTCAATCAGCTTGTTGAGGGAGATAAGGCTCGATAAAATTTCGATCGTCAGCTTCCCGTATCATCGGGCCGCGTCGGGCCAATCTCATCTTTCCGCGCGCGCGCGACCTTACCTTTTTAAAGCGGATTCTCATTCGCGCGGCGTTCCATCTCACCGGGAAGACTTCCCGATATCCTCGGGTGGTCCCTCAATTTCTCGTGCGGGAACGTACTATGCGAGCCGGGGATCGGGCCGAAAATTTCCCCGCATCTGCATTCATCGCGTCAGCGGGAAACTAACGAGACACTTTTGCCGGGAGAGCTGGATGCCATTATTTCGTTTAACGCCCCTCCCCACCCTCCTGCTACCCCATCGACGCGAGTCGCTCAATCCGATGAAACGTATGAGCAAACAGCGCATTGCCGGGGCTCTCTTTACGTCGCGGCCATTCTCGTTACGGCTTTCTTCGCCGCTTTGAAGAACCGTCCGGTCATTACGGACCTTTACTACTCCGCCGGCGCGAATGCTACGAGGATTCCTTAACAAGATGTACTTTCGCGCTGAATTGCGATGCAGCGATATACTCGGCTCATTCCGGATCCGTGTAAATAGACGTGTAAATATATTTTATCGCGCGGCACGTGTACGTGCGCCCGGTTACGACTACTTTCGTCTTCCGCCGCACTCGAACTCTTTTTTTCTTTTTCCTTCGCCCCTCCTCCTGAAAGTCTTCCTGTCGTCGCGCATTTACCGCAAGTGCCTCGCCCCGACATTTTTACATATACCTCGACTATTTCAATAGACAGCGCCGCTCAAAGGAATACGCCGGCCGACCGTACTGTAAATACACGTATTCGCCGCCAAGTAACTCGCTGGCAAATAATTACATTGATACCTCGACGCCGAGCGACGAACGCCGAATTTTGCATGAACCGTGTAGGAGAGAGTGAAAACGTGCAATAGGTAGTTCGTTTCTGTATTGTAATAGAATTATTTTTGCATCTTGTCACGAAATTGCTTGTAAATAGAACAGTTATGAGGGATGGAAAATTTATGCTGTTACCCGATACGTGCCGAAAACAGTGTCCCATTGGGGGCCATAAAAATCTACGTCGCAACGTAACCGTACGCAATCGATTAAAAAAAAAAAAGGAAGAAAATACATTTCCGATATGCGGTTGACAGGCGTATTTTCGAAACGGTCGACGGGGGTGGAAATGGAAAAAGGGAGACGTGCGAAAAAATATTTTTCAAACAAGCCACGGTGCAAGAGCTCCCGATCGAAGGACTGCGGGTGAGAGGGAAAGGGAGAAGGTAGAAGGGGCGTTTGTCCGGCAATAAAGAGATAATGCCGAGCTTTGAGAAAAGAAGGGAGACGTCCCTCCGTGGTAAGTTTTTAACGGGACGTCTCGGCATTCTGAGAACCTTCCATCCCCGAACGAGGCAATTACAGGCCGTGGTTTACCGGTCGCGTTTACACCCGTAGCTCGCCTTCTTCGTACAGGGGTAAGCCCCTCTGCGATCGTAAACTTAGCTGACGGGGTCCAACCTCTTTGGCATTGCCGTTCGATATCTCCGGCTCTCGCGTCCAGCTTCGAGCAGCTCGTGAAACCCGGGCTGACTCCCCCCTAGCACCTACTAGTATCAGCAGAACTCAGTGGGAAAGGCGAGAGGGGGGGGAAAAATATTTCAGCTATCGCCAAAACCCCCCTCTCCCCCACCAGACCCCGAACACGATACCTATTCATCAGCTTGTACACTGTTCAGCCATCGCCAGTATCGTACGACGTTATAGCGTGTAGATAACGTAAGAATTGTACATTAGGCGATGTAAACGGAGGCAGGTGGAATCAGCTTAAATCTTTCGCTTCTGAATTATTCCCCATCCCCGCGCAGACGCACGTAACGGAGAATACTAAAACGGTCCCCCTTTGTTGGTTCACAGCAAACGCAAAGCCGCTAACCTTCGACGAAGTTTATAATCAGAGTAGTCCGACCAACTGCACAGTCTACTGCGGCGGGCTGACCAACGGTCTCACGGAAGAACTGATGCAGAAGACCTTCTCGCCCTTCGGATCCATCCAGGAGATCCGCGTATTCAAGGATAAGGGATATGCCTTCGTTAGGTAAGAAGAAGCCAGCTATTACCCGGTCCGGACTATCGCCGCGAAATCTATCGGCGCCATTCTCGTCTAACGTCCGAACAAATTCCACGGCCCGGCGAGCGTTAACATTTTCTAGCTGGCGTGTCGGGGCATAGTACGTACAAGCCCGGAAAATCGAAGGAGCATTCGTATCTCCTTAAGGCGTATCTATTGCCGCCCCTTAAAGGCGCCTAGGTAGCCGTGACCTACCTCAAAGCACACTGGCTCGAGCGCGGGGTTTAGGGTGGGTTCCGCCTGAGAAGGGGATTGCGCGAGGCGAGCGAAGAATGTGTGCTCAATAGAGACAGGGATACGGGAGGAAAAAGCCCTGCCCACCCTCTCTGCCCACCCCCTCTCTACCCACCCTCTCTACCGTTCATCGCTTCTCGCCCACAGCTCCGCGTTTCTACCCCTATTCGAGCAACCTCCATTCCCTCCTCCTCCTCCTCCTCCTCCTCCTCCGCCTCCTCTTCTTCTTTCTTGCTCGCTGCGATTCTGCCTCGTGTGTCTGGCACAGTTCCGCCACCCGCGGACAATGTCCGTCGTTCGGATATCTTCCGTCTAATTGCTCTTCCTCCTACCATTCTACCGTAGCGAGGCACACCCGGAAACGAATATCTCGGGATGACGTATGGACTTACTCGCGGATACAGTGTAGGTGCGGAGCACGGGTTTCAACGAGAAGTAGGAGGGGGCGGTAGAGGAGAAGGAGGAGGAGGAGGAGGAGGAGAAGGTAGAGGTTGAGGAAAAGGAGGAGGCGCGCGGCCGGGAGGAAGGAGCCTTTCTTCTCCAACGAGAAGAAAGAATCTTATCTACCGCTGGTTATCGGTCCGGCTCGAGTCTTAGGCGCTCGGACGAGGGAGGGTTGGGGATGCTGACGATGACCATCCTTCGTTCTACTTGACGATCGGGGAATGGTACTTTTCCGCGAAGGTCCGTCCATTGTGTTGTCTCGGACGTCGACGTTAAAAGTGACCTAATCTACGATAAATTCAATAATTCTTCCTGACCGCAGGCGGGAGGGGAGGCGGCTGGAAGGGTGACTTTTTTATCGTGCCGCGAATAAAAAGCCGCCGCAAGGTCGGCCGCTGGGACGGACATTTCGGAAAACGGGGCTGATTCCATTCTCCCCCCTCCTCCGGCCCTCCTCGCGCTCCCACTTTTTTCTTCCCTTTTTTTTTTCGACGCGACCGATCGATGAACGGACACCGCGTATATCGAGACACTCGTTAAATAAGGCACTGAGGTTTGTGTACCTTTTCAAGCCACGTCCGTTGTTGACTCGCGCCGCGCTACATCGCCGCTTTAATTAAAACGGTTTTAAAACGAAACGCTAAACCTGTAGTAATATTTATTCGTTGCCTTTCCATCACCGGCGGAAGGACCCTACCCTCGCGCCACTTCCTGTCCCGGGTGGCGTGCACGTTAGCACAGCGCTGATTGGTAATGGCCACCCAGCACAAATATGATACGGCGAATTCATTATGGCCGAGGAACGAGCGTGCGCGGGCCATCCTGTTAAAAAAAGTCCTGCCGCCCAGCGAGTTCGGAAGGCGGATAGGATGTCGCGGCTGGAGAGGCCCGGATTTTATTAACTTTCGACCCTTGCGGCGGCAGCATCGGCGGCCGCATCGGCGGGCGCGGCAGATTATCTTTATAACGCCTCTAAAAACGACGTGTTTATGTCCAGCCGTGTGACATAATCGACCACCTCCCCCTCTCCCTCTCCCTATCCCCCTTCGCCGCCCCCCCGGGTTGCCCAGACGACGGTGCATCGCTCCGGCTCGAATCTTGGGCACCGGCCAAATGGCGAACTTTAACTTTCCCATAATTGAAGGGCAGCGATAAATAAGGCCGTGCGTCTCGCTAAATATAACGCCGCTCGCGCAAAGGCCTCGACTCTCTCTCTCTCTCTCTTGTCGACGTAAGCGGCCCACCCCTGATCGGCGGCGAATAATTCGCGTAACGCCCGACATGACAAAAGCCGGCAAAGTGGAAACGGCACGCGACGCGCGGCCGAATCCAGCGCCGAATAACCTCCAGCGAAGTAATCCGAACTGGCTGGGATTCACAATTATCGCGGTCGTTCGTGCGCGCCACTAAATTCGCATGAATTAAATTCTCTGACCCAAAGCCACGGTAATAAGGTGCGGGGGCTAACTGCCGGCAGAATCGGCGAATCCGTTTTGGGTAGCGGAGCTCTTAAAAGCCATCTCTCTCTGTCCGCCAGGTTTTCAACCAAGGAATCGGCCACACACGCCATTGTGGCGGTCCACAACACGGATATCAATGGGCAGACGGTAAAATGCAGCTGGGGCAAGGAGAGCGGTGATCCGAACAATGCCCAACAAACTGGACAGGTAAAACATCAGTTCCGTTACTGCGTAGAAATGTCGAAGATGGCCTCTTCGGCGCGGATGAGAATCGGCCGATTAGGCTTCCTCGGATCTCGTCGGGAGCAGAACGCGAAAACTTGAAGGCCAAAGTCCGGAGCCACTCGATGGCGGAAGTAGTTACTGGGTTCAATTCCGCTCCGGCTTCCATCCGGTCCCGGCTGGCTGGTAGCTTCGGCATTATACCGTCGGCCGGGGCTCACGGTCGAAAGAGTGAAAACGGAACCGAGGTGGGAGGACAGGGAATCGGGCAAGATTCCGGTCTATTCACCGGCCTCTCCCTCCCGTCCCCACCCCTCTTCGGGGTGTGTTCGTCGGGTCTCTTAGCAATTAGCGCCGTTAGTACGAGTACGTACGTCCGATCTGGGAATGGTACCCGGAGCAGGGCCCGTCCCCCGCCAGGCCGCGGAGCTACTTCCGGCCATCCATCCACTGTTACTCGGCCCGTGACATCGCTCTAATTGATCCCTATTCCCATAGCGGGCTGCTCCCACGGGCAGCTCCCACGGGCAGCCGGGATATCGCGTTACCTCGTCATACAGCCAGCCGAAGCTGGCTCTTCGAGTCGAGCAGCTTCGGCGCTTCGAACTTTGCTCGCGACCGAAGGGTCGAGTAATTGGCTTCGTTCTCGACTGAACCTTCGATGCTTTTCTTCAGGCGCTATCCTCGGCGACGTATCCGTACTATGCGGCAGCGGCGGCCGCCGCGGCGGCGGCGGCGGGCGTCGCGGGCGTCGGAGGCGTCGGCGGAGTCGGAGGAGCGGGTCAGCTCGGCTACTGGTATCCGCCTCAGTCTTATCCCACCACGGCGACGCAGATGCAGGCCGGCGGATTCCTGCAGGGCATGCAGGGCTACACCTACGGCCAATTCGCTGGCTACCAGCAGGCGCAGTACATGGGGTGAGTATGCGGCGAGATTCCTTCGGCGAAAGTAGTGGCAGCGTAAGATCGTACGTGAGACGGATTTTTGAGAGACGGCCGTGTGCATTGGAATGCTCAGAATGGGAATGGGCGTCCATGCGGCCGGCACGGCAGCGGGATGGGGCCAGGGATTACCTGGGGGACCGCAGCTACCCCCTCACCACGCGACGACGGTCACGGCACCCCCAGGGGTGCAGGCCGCGCCCCCGCCCCCACCGCCGCCGGCACAAATGATGGCCTACCCGATGCAGCAGTTCCAGGTAACCATCACTTTCCTCCCGTACCTATTCTGTATGCGTACGCGTGCGTGCCGTATCGTCTTTCTTTCCTGTGTTATATTACTAGCTGGCGTAGGTGTGCCCCGCTTTATACATTTTTGCATCTTGTCCTTCTTTGACCAGCCCGAAGACGATCTCAGCAATTCCAGTCTTGGCTTGTACATACCGCCCGAGGAATTTATATTCGAGGCGACTAAGCGACGCTGAACACACGCGTTAGCGCTTTAAGAGGCTTCTGTATACGTATACACGTCTAGGCGTTTAGCGATGTAACTGTAACGATGTGTATGTACGTACGTGTGTCACCCTGGTAAACCTCGAGGTATGCTTTCCGCCGGGATACAGCCGAGGCGACGGCCCATATATCGATATGTATATCGGCCGTTATTATCGGGTGATCGGCGCGCGGTCGGGTAGACACGGCGCGATTGCTACGACGCGATTGCTTAGGCCGCGATTGCTTAGGCGCGATTGCTTAGGCCGCGATTGCCTCGACGCGATTGCCTCGACGCGATTGTCGCGGCGCGACGGTTGTTACGAAGCACACTTGTAAAGATTTACCTATCCGATTCACGTAGTCTGTACGTACTACATAGCTACTGCTAGCTACTCTACTTAGCGTGGATGGTCTGAGAGGTCGGCAAAGTAACGTTAAAAAAGGTGCGGATGGCAAAAGTGCGGTGAGGTTATTAGTACGTGATCGTGCATGATCGTTCATCTTGTACCGGGCGGAAGACAGTGCAAGGTCATACGCTTTTTCATCATTATCCTACTTTCAACGAGTATCTCGCTGGACCGCTCTCGCCCAGCTTCCATCCCGTCGCGGCGGGCAAACTTCCGGCGTAGTTTCTTTGTAGAATTGTTTATTGTTGCACGGCAAGGTAAATATTTCTTCGATGCTTTGAGGCATCGCGCGCGCGGCGGCGGGTATGGCGGCGATTCTCTTCTTCCAGCTTCACGTCCTCTCCAAATACTCAGTCAGTCGAAGACAGACAAAAAAGAAATGCTATTACTACTACTGCTACTGCTACTGCTACTGCTACTACTACTACTACTACTACTACTACTACTACTACTATTACAACTACTACTACAACCACCCTTACGCGTCTCTATCCATTTGACCTCCTATCCAGAAGAGATACTCGCCTTCATTCGAGAGACTATCTTTCTTTACATGTTTCGGTTCGCAGGCACAGTGATTGCTACCATTATCATCGCACGGCCTGGCTTATCGTTTCTTTCGAATGTCAGTTAGCATCAAGACAACTCTGCGTCTACGACTTGGCTCAACCTCAATCTCCTCCCTGCTAGGACAGCGCGATCACAAGTATTCCGACATCATTATTATTAATCTGTCAATTGAAGTTGCGATATTATTGACATGCCGAGCGCGGCATTCGCACGAGGTCGGGCCAGGTATCGGTAGATACAGATCGATTAGTGTCCGTGTATTAGAATTGAGAGCGAATGGGAGAAACTGAGATGGCTGAAAATGGGAGTGAGAGTGCGGTAGACCGATCGTACGAAAGAGGGTGTGAGCGTGCGAGAATGAGGAAGATGATACAGTGCGATGTCGAGAATATTTCTATTTCTTTATTGAAAATTCGGACCAAAAGACTTAACCAGCGTTTGTGTGTTCAAATGGTAAAGTGTGTTCTTGGTTGCGGTCCAGCTAGCGGATGAGGACTGGCTGACACCTAGCCTTCTAGTGTGATGGTAAGCAAGTACACCCAACCGACAGGAACAAGTTCTACAGCAACAACAGTTACCACCACCACTACCACCAATAACAACTACTACTACTACTATAACAACAACAACATTTCCGTCATCGTCGACGCCACCGCGACAGCAAAAGCAGAAAATATCGTGCCACTTCCGGCCTGACGGTTCGCGATACAAAGAACGGCCACAGCCGAGAACGAGATAACGCTCGCTTAACGCTAAACGAGATGCAAAGTTAACAAACAAAAGGGGGCTCTACGATCGATCAACCGCACGCAACAAGATCCCATCCAATCGACCGCTCGCCCCTAACCGTAACAAAATTTCCGACCCTCCGCCTCCCTCCGCCGAGAACACACACATTTACACTTCCCACATACGCCCACACACCCCCCGCACCCCAGAACGATTTCCCACTCTTTCGCACACCGCGCATCAGTCGACGAAAAATCTGCAGAACCGTGAACAGAACCGCTAATTGTCAACCCTCGTCGAGAGTCCATCCCCCCCACCCCCACCCCCCCACCCCCCGTACACCCACTCTCAGAAACACGCTCGCGCAAAAGTATAAAATGAAAAACAAAAATAGCGTCCTTCGATCCAGATGCGGCGACACACCGCCTCTGTCGTCACCGGTAGCATCGAAAAAGAGAAGGCTTCGACAAAAAGAAACACGAGTTCCGGGATACGCGGATCAGCGATCGCTTAACAGTGCTTTCAGTAAGCGAGAAGACGGTCGATAAAATGCTGCTCACCGTTGTCCAGAGATACGGGCTAACACAGACACTCTCACACACCCGCCGACGTACGCGCGCGCGTATATACCGATACACGCATACATAAACGAATATTCTTCCTCACCGCACACACGCACACAACAGACACGCGGAACACAGCCACAGACAGACAGTGGACACCACACACCACGTGGTTTATATATATAAATATATACATATATATACATATATATAGATATATACACGGCTATGTATGTGTATATACGCAGCCACATGCAAGCGTGAGTCGTACGCCGCAAGAGACAGTACCGGAAATTTGTAGCGAGTAAACGACTCAGGATCGCCGGATACCGAGACCCGTAACCCGGATTCATTATTTTTGTAGTTTGGGCTTAAAATCGCGAGATAAAGGGAAAAAAACGTTAAAGGTATTGAAATTCGACTGGGCAGTACGTCGACAGGTTACTCTCGGCCTCTCGAGCGACGACCGGCGAGTAGTGATTCCGATCGCAAATGTATAAAGGATAAATAGGCGAGTCGCGATGAATCGCGAGCACCCTCGAGAAAAGGGATGAAAGGAAGTGAGAGTGAAAGAGAGGGAGAGAGTGAGAGGGGATGAAAGGGAGAGAGTAGGAAGGGAATAGAGGGAGAGACAGAGAGAGTGAGAGAACGAGTGAGAGAGAGAGAGTGAGAGAGAGAGAGAGAGAGAGAGAGAGAGAGAGAGAGAGAGTGAGAAGGAGTAAGATAAAGAACGTGCGCACGCGCGCGCGCGCGCGCGCGCGTTTTAGCGAGTGAGCGGGCGAGGAAGTAATTCGAAAATCGAGATGGAAAAAAAGATATATAAATATAGAAGAAGCTATTATGAAACGAAATCCAACAATTAGCTAGTTAGGTAGGTATATTATATTAAAAAGTTACTCGAGGACGATTCGAAATTCGGCGGCAGAGCGGAGGCACAGACCTTGCACAATATATATTCGGTAACTTTTTAACGAACCGTAATCACTCGCCCTCCTCCCCTTTGTACAACCACTCGACTCGAGAGCCACGACGTTACGAAATAGAGAGAGAGAGAGAGAGAGAGAGAGAAAGAGAGAGAGAGAGAGAGAGCGGATCCACGTGAACCGACAAACTCGTGTCTTAAATGAGAAAACCAATTTGCGAGGACTTCGTCATTTAGATGTTTATCTATTTACTGGACTCGAGGCCAAAAAGACAAATCACGCGAGAAGTCTTCGCAGAGCAATCGAAGCACCGTTTTTTTAATCATACGGGATTACGTCTCCGATGCGACACATTTAGGCAGTTGGAATATTTTTATAAAAGAGATCAGCCGCGTGCGTCGAAGGGTTCCGACGCATCGCTTAAGGGGGAAAAAAAAAAAAAACGAGCATCGCGACCTCGCGATATATCACAAAAAACGGGCGCGCACAACCAGGCAATTTGCAACCAGCTCGAGTCACCAGGTGGTTTTTAACTAAACGTTAGATTTTTATATAAGAGAAATACATAGAACCAAAAGGGAAATCGAGACTATAAGACGCTTAAGCAATAAATCATTAAGCTTAGGAAAGGAAGTACGGCTTTCGATCCCTCCGTCTCTCTGACAAAATCGCTCTTAAAACGGACGAGAGCGGGAACGACGAATTCTCAACAACGAACGGAACAAAGTAAAGGAAACAAGGGACAAGTCGCGAGGAACGTATATTTTAATTCTTTCAAGAGTAAATACTGAATAATGAATAAAGTGAAAAAAAAAAAAAATAAGATGATGAGACGAAGATTTAAGAGAAACGACGAATAATAATCATGTGAGAGTTAAAAGGTGACCACGGTCTCTTCGATGTCCCGAATTTCGATTTGGCCAATCTACACATGTGAAAAAAATAAAGAGAGAGAGAGAGAGCGAATATCGAGACACTCTACTGAGAAGATCCGTGCGAGTAACGTGGTAGGCTGTGCGAACGTACCCGCGTGTACGGAGGATTGTAAACCGCACGAGGTTGACGACGATGTGTATGTATAGCTATATATGCAGTGAGGCGTACCATATAAATATATGTACACACACGCGAGACAACTGCACACATAAGCAAGCGAGGGTTGTGAGAGAGCGCGCGATCGAGCGAACGAGAGTGAGAGATGAAGAGAGCGAGAGAGAAAGAGAGCAAGAGAGAGTGCGAGAGAGAGAGAGAGAGAGAAGGAGCGAGGAGTAATACAATTCGTAGATAGACACATTGCACAAACTGCACGAAAGTTAGATTAGAGGCGTTATCATTCTTCTTGCGAACGCGTGTCCTGTCCGAATGCCGAGAGGAATAGATTTTTCCCGGAGCTAATCGTATCCGAGGGACCGAAGAGACACACGGTACACGGTCGTGCGAGGGGTGGAAGGACACGGCGGACCGGAGGCGGAAGAGGATGATGGGTCAAGGCTTAGCGGGAGGGGGGTGTCGGGAAGAAAAAACTGGGGGAGGATTTTCAATAGTCGTGGAGGGGTAGAGGGAGGGTAGAGAGAGACGGCGAAGTTACGCTCGTAGGGTCGCCGGCTCGGATATATCTCCGTGACTCATCTTTTATCTTCCGGCGTACGGTCGGTGCTCTTCTCCTTTCTTGTGCTTTTGTCTCTTCGGTTTTGAAACACAGCGCTAGAAGGGGTCTCACACCCGACGCGCGGCAGATCGCGCTTATCCTCGCCTGGCTCCTCGCCGCTCGAGCAGCATCCGCTCGGCCTCCCTTTGTGCGAAGCGCGAGCGCGGATGATGGGCTTCTCCCGTGTTTCTGTATCTCTCAAAAATGAAACTGTCTCATCACGCCGTTGCGCATCGATGGATAGAAAATCCATGAATTTCCTGGCGAAGCGACGAATCAAAAGGAAACTGAGACGGCGAGCGAGGCTGGGGTGTGTGAAGGGGGGTAGTTGGGCAGATAGGGGTGGGGGGGTGGTCTGTCGGTTGGTCGGGGGCCCGGCAAACGGACACGGCAGGGGAGGCCGAGCGAAAGACGACTTCGTTGTTAATCAAAAGGATAGGCGGCCGTCTGCTTTAAGCGAATCAAAAGCATTCAACGTTTTTCAAATCAAAAACACGATGATCAAAGTACGGTTACATTGTAGATGTTTGCTAGGTAAAGCGCGCGCGCACGCTCGCTCCCTCACGTTGGAGGGGCGGCATGGCGAAAAAGTATCGGGGGAGGCGCGTCTCTTTTGGCGGATGATCCGGGCGTTTTCGCCGAATTACCGCTCTTTTTCCCAACGCTCGAACGCGAGGAGCCAAAGGATGTGTATGCACATCGGATTTTACAACCCTTCTCCCGAACCCCAAGCCCAGAACTCATTAATTGGTATCGTAGGATCGCGTACTGCGTAATATCGGAAATTAACGTTCGAACCGTTTTGCCCCACCGTCCTCCCCCCCCCCCCCCCCCCCCCCCCCCCCACCCACAACAGCCCTCTCCACCACCATCGTTCCAAAACGAAACTAAGCGGCGCGACGATACTTCAAGCAGATCGACGAACGTACTGACGTAGATCTCTAATCTGCAGACCGATGCGTAGCTACCGCTACTACACCCACGCAACGGACATGGCACGCGTGCACAACGAAGAGGAAAGAACAAAAAATTATAAATATATACATATATACAAATATATATGTATATGTATACATATACATAAAGAACGAATATATATATATATATAAATAAAATAAATTAATAAATAAATGAATAAAGAAAGGAATAAAATATACATATGTATATGCGTCTACGCGCGGGATTGTATGGGCGCGCGTATACGCATATACAGATATATATAGTTACGCACAGCGGCGACGAGAGCTGTTATTTTGAATCGTCGTGCGTAAAAGGAAGCGCTGTGCGTGGAAATAGATATTTCTTAAGGGATTTAAAAAAAAAAACGACATGAGAACATAAGCGAAACAAAAGAAATCGTGTACATTATTAGTTAGGCGAAAAAAAGAAATAAAAATATAGGTTATTTTTGTGAAAGGTGGAGCGGCCGAGAGGTAGAGGGGGGAGCGGGCAAGTACAAAGATATAAGGGGATCCCGAGGGTGGCGGATGCGAGCCCGTTCAGGCCCCGCGTTAATTCTAGAACAAGCGACGGTCCCAATCGCAGAACGATCGAGATGCATTCGTCGGTGCATTCGCGATCGATTAGCGAGTGCATTCGAGACGTCCTCGCCAGTGCAGGACGCGTCGCGCGCTGATCACTAGATGGGAAAAGATGAGGGGAGGGAGATCGGATCAGTCCTGAATCGGCTCGAACCCTCCGCCTTCACCTTCCTTGCCCAAGTAATCACTCCCCTCGACGATTGCGTCGCCCTGACGTCTCTCGACTCGGTACCACTTTCTAGAAAGAAAAAAAAAGAGAGAGCGGCCGAAGCTTATGCCTGGGCGAAGGAGAGAGCGAGGGAGAGAGAGAGAGAGGTTCCCCTGCTCTTGCAAAGATTCAGCGGGGACCCTCGTCCTGTAAAAAGTGTTTGAAGACAAAGAAACAAACAAAAAATGAGAGCGAGAGAGAGAGAGTGAGAGAGAGCGAGAGAGAAGTGGCGTCTTAAGCGTTTTAAGGCGCCTATGTGTAGCCTCGTACCGTTAATTAGGGAAGTACGTTGAGAGTGTGGAGCTAGCCAAGTGAGAATTGGGCGCTGCATCAAAGGGGAAACCAAAAATGTAGTATATAAAGTGATAAGTAGACAATTAATGTAATCTAATTGTAGCGAAGGGAATCCGAGAGCGGGGTTTCGCGAGCGAAAGCCGAATACCAGCCCGTGAGCGGAAGCGAAAATCGTAATGGAGAAAAAAAAATGTTGCGAGAGGACAGCTTGCACGAGAGAGAGAGATAGAGGAGGGGTAGACGTCTAAGAAGAAATAACAAAATTGTCAAAACCATTATGTGGTACCTAATTTATAGGCGCAAAATACGCCCCCGAATACACCCCAGACACGCAAACTTTGAACACTCCCCACATGAAATGTATTGTAAATACACACGATATACACCCCCCCCCCCCCCCGTGACATGAAAAGGAGAGAAATGGGAGACGTACGGAACACATACGAAACACAGGACACAAACAGACGTACACGCATCGTACGTGTAGAATCGTAGAGAAGAGAAACTTAACAAAAAAAAAAAAAGCTCTAGACGTAGTCTAGCCTAGACTAGCTTGTCGGTCACTAGATTAACGAGTAAGAATGAAGAAAACGTACACGAGAAATAGCGCAGTAATTAATATCTGCAGATCGCATTCAGCACCATAAACACATGTAAACAGACACGTACATACAATCGCGCCAGTATATGTACACGTGTACCGCCCACGCACACGTACACGGACAATGGGAAACGCAGATACGGAAACACATACTCAGGACACACTCGTACACTGACACTCACACACACACACACACACATGGACAGAGACACGTAACACACGTGCTGTGGCTGCTGCCTCCATCCTTCGTTCGCGCCCTCAAGACGCGATTCTGAGATTCTACAGCCCTATAACGTGTCCGATATCGCGATTCTCGCCGTTTCGAGGATTTTTACCGTCGCGTCGTTTAAGCTTCAGCAAGCTGGCACTCCACTCCCACCCGCCACCCTCAAACCCCATACCCCCCCGTAACCCCCCCAGCGTTCCAAGCCCCACTTCCTGGCCCTTTATCGAATCACGACATTCGCGAGTTACGGCAAAATCCAATTCCTCCTTTTTTCGTTCATTCTCTCTGTCCAGCTTACCTAGCCCCGCTAAGGTCTTCTTAGTTTCAACCCCTCACCCCCAGCTCCGTCTTCGTCGATTCGCTCCTTTTTCGACCCGCCGCTTTGTATCCCGCCGCGTTCACACCGTGGTCTCTTCTCTTTCTCTTTCCTCTTCTCCTATTTTCCCATTCCCTTTCAAGGCGAATTTTTGCAATGACCCGACCCACGTGATACCTCAGCCCCCCTCCCGCCCTCCCACCCTCTTTAATGGTCCTTCTTTTTCACTTGCGGAGCCTAGCCAGATAATAGCCGACAATCATTGAAGAAACATACCTTTAGAAACTTGTACGTGTTCTTTCCACCGAGGGCTAAGTGATAACGAATAGAAGATGTTCTTAACGCGTTTGTACAGCGCCGTTTGCGAAGGAACGGACGATCGTGGAAGACGGTGTCAGGTTGCGAGGGAAATAGGGAATCGTATGGAATTCGTTGTTCTCAGATACTCGACTAGTTGTATTGATGTACTTTTCATTTCAATGTGATTGCGCAACGAAACATATCATCATGCAGATTAGAGGATTCCTGTAACTCATAGTTAGAGACATCGGATGGGAAGGTGGCAAAGGAAGTAAGGTAAAACGTTATTGTCCGTAGCGTATCTGTTATTTCGTAATGCGAATCAAACATTAGTGACTCTTTACTGAGGTTTATACGTTCGTTTGGGAAAAATGATTGTTTAATCGTGTTAATATACGAAAGTTTGTCGTTCTACAAGATAATATGTTAATGTTATTGTATCGATGTACAATAAACTTATTTGAAAATGATATTCTTGCGTGCAGCATGATATGAAAAGAATGAAGCAGCAAAGAGGATCATGACACGCCGTACTGTTTGAAACGTATTCGGCATTTCGGTTGACGTAATTTTACCGTGGAATTTTTTTTATACACGAATCTGTGAGATCAATTTTGTATCGTGGACGCAGCGGAATGCAGGACTGATCGTTTTCAAAAACACGAGAATGCAAAGCTTATTTGCTGCGCTAACGGAGGAAGAACTTTGCCGAGAGAATGTAAAAGCACAATGTTTTCTACGTGAGCGTCGTCGTTTTGGATTTTCGCTTTGCCAAATACGTCTCATTGTTCTAAAGCGATATTGCTCGAGAAACATAGCGCTTTCTTTGAAGGTGGGAGGCAGCAAACCGGCCAGTTGGAAAAAAAAAGACACCTTACGACGAAGAGCACCCGCGAAGAAAGCTTAGAGTTAGCGCAAGGAAATTTAAAATGAAACAAAACAAAAAAAAATGCACACAGTGAAAAGCAAAACAAAACCGTAGGAAGCCGTAAGCGTAGGTACCGTGCATAACATAAAGTAATATATGATAATATATATTACAAAAAAAGACTACGAAACAAGAAACGCGCATATAAATATATAATACAAACAAAATATGTATATTATATATACATACATGCATATATGTGTAAGAAGGTAATATTAGACGACAACTAGAGAGTATATCGAAGTATATTATATGCTTAAGCAAGGATGAAAGGGACGGGCGGAAGTGCGGAGACGCGACGTGTGTAACTGCGTCGGCCGCGATACACTGTGTTAAATACATTTAGCTTCTAAGAGACATTTAAGAATAATGAATGAAAAAAAAAATGGAAACCATTGAACCATGTAACTCGTAAGACGTGAAGTTAACAAAAAAGGTAAACAAACAAAAAAAACGTAAGGTTACATTGTGGCTAGCCTGCCGGACCCCCTGAGCCTCCAAATATAATTAATACGTGTAATGTAACGGGAATGAGAGAGAGTGAGAGATTGGAAAGCGAGAGGAAGAGCGAACGCGATACGAGAGAGAGAGAGAGAGAGAGAGAGAGAGAGAGAGCGAGAGAGTGTTGAAAGAACAAAAAAAAAATATGGTGCGCCTCGACAAACGAACGGAGTTACTTAATGAAATTTGAATGGGAGAATAAATTAACTAATTTTACGGTAATTATTACGATCGCGTCCGATTCATACAGAGTGAATACCTAAGACGTTCCTTCATTTTTCGTACGACTCGTCATGCGCGCTACCTTTACGGGCCCAATGAACGTATCGGGCCCCACTAACTACAACACCACTGAGAGAAATGAAAAAATATCCACCCTCCTCCTACCCCCCTTGGCGCTGCATGCGGCATATCACTTACGACCCGTACGCTATAAGGAGTTAGGTGCCTTTTTCCACTTCATTATGTGTGTGTATTTAAGGGAAAAAGTGAGGAAAAGTAAAATGGAAAAATTCCACCGTGCATGCAAGAGAGTGAGAGAAAGTGAGAGAGAGAGAGAGAGAGAGAGAGTGGGAGAGCAAGGGCGAGCGAGCGAGCGAGAGAAAGAGAGAGAACGAGTAGAAAACAAACAAGGAACAAAAAATGAATAAAATATCGCAATCACGGTAATTACGGCACACGACGGAGCTCGAGGGAAAAGGGCCGGTTACATAGAGACATCCATCCATCGTGCATCGTCCGAAACTTTTTTCACGTTGCGGAGACACTACCGTCGAAGTATATTAACAGAAAAAACATAAACGAACAAAAAAAGAGAGAGATAGAGAGAGTGCGTGAGAGAGAGAGAAAGAGAGCGAGCGAGCGAGAGAGAGCAAGAGAGAGAGCGAGAAAGGTAACGGCGACAATTGAAGGAGAAGAAAGCGATCGAAAGCGCTTTAACGCGAAAAAAAACACTTATAAAGTATACTTCCGCGATTTAACGAACGGCCCGCGGGGTCCCATGGCAGCCTCGTTGCATATTTAAGCTAAGGAGGTGTGCAGACACCGAGACAGGTCGAGGAACAACGCCGAGGGAAGCCTGTATAATGTACATGTAATTTGCAACGACGGGACGGAGGTGACACACAAACGGGAATACGCGAACGTGAGCACATGTGAGCACACGTGGGCACACGCATTCATAAACACACACACACACACACACACACACACACGACGCATGGGTAAGCGATATCGTGCGCTCACACGTACACGACCGAATTCATACACTCGCACCGTGCATACCCACACATCGCGACAGGTATACATCTGCACCTACAACCTACACTTACGCATACACAGTCACACGTACACCAATGCAAACAAACAGACACAGACACTTTGACAAATACAGACAGAAGTACAGTGGAATAAAAGGAAAAATCGAGAGAAAGAGCGAGAGAGAGAGAGAGAGAGAGAGAGAGAGAGAGTCAGTGATACCTCCAGAGATAACTCTCACACGTACAATAGATTCCGCGAGACGCCCTGGGACGTGCGTGAAAAACGTGTATGATATTATATATATACATAACATAGCATATAAAGTATATTATAAATACTGATGAATATAAATAAAAAATATATATATATAAATACTATGAAAGAAGTAAGCAAAGTATAAATATGAAGGAAGTATATAAACGAGAATATAGGATAAAACACGCTTAGGCTTAAGGATATAAGATATTATTATGATGATGTATGGTTGGTTTATAATGTAAAATATATTATAGAAAATGTATAGTGTTGTTTCAATCGTCGTATCAGTTCCACCACCGATATAAAATATCACATTCTGCCAAGAGGAAGTCACGTTGAAGAGAAGCCAGTCGTCCAGCACGTGATATCCGTAAGTATTCGTTACATTTTTCCAACCCCCCCCCCCCCCCCCCCCACCCACTTCCGCGCCGAGTCGCTGTCGCCGTGCTAAACGACCGCTAATTGCGACACCGATAGTGTATCGCGGACCCGATACAGACTCGAAATTAAGATCAAAGACGTGTTTCAAAACTAAGGACATTGCAGATTAGTAGATTACATTTACAGCGCGAGCAGTCCCGTGACTCGAAGATTAACGACACAAACCTGCGCATAAGTTCCGCCTGACATTATCAAGCCCATCGTCCCAGAGGACGGTAGACATGCTTTAAGCCCTTCTCCTTGTGTTTCATAGCTGCGCAGTCGGCTTTAGGAACGAATGATTTACGATAAACGAAATTGCACCGAAGCGAAAAGTAACGAGGGGGGGGGGGGGGGCGTGCCTCGCGTCCGGGCCAAATTCTCCGACTGCGATCCCTGCCCCACGTTTCGATCGATCGATCCCTACGCACCGCCGGGGCTTTGATAAGTACGATGTAACAGCATAATTACGTGTGTACCGGCCACTCGGGCCCTTATGTTACCATTAAGCGCATCATTCCTATACACGGAATCCTAACTACGTTTGCGAAATTAATACAGCGGCCCGCAATGCATCCCGTTCATTCATGATGCCGACCGCTGTAAATAGCCCGGGCAACATTTACATTTCCCTGTTAATGAGAATTCTGCGTACGGCTAGCATAGCCACTTTTATTCCTGCCCAACGAAAACCCGCCCGCAAGTGTCGGCCCTCGTAACTGCGGATTCTGCCGAATTATTCCGCGTCCGCCCAGTTGCGGCTATAAAAATACGGACATCAGAAGTAGTAATAGCTTCTCAGCTATTTTTAAACAGTTTCGAGCGAAGCAGCGGGTCGCACGCGATTCGTATAACGTGAGCCGGCCAGGGTTTCGCGGCTCGAGGGCTCAAGATTCAAGAACAAGGACGCTAAAGTCATATTTCAGTCCAATCGAAGCGGCCTCTCACTTTTTCACCTGTTCCAAAATGTATTGCACACCCCTGCCGCAGCGTGCGAGCGCTAAGAAACGGATTCGCTGCGGTGCGCGCCGATTGATTGTCAGATATGTAAACGAAGAACGTGACGGAGGGGAGGGTAACACAGCGCGAGTCGGCGGACGATGTAGAGAAATGTTTATCGATAATTAATGAGACACGTTCGCACGCTGTATTGACCAGCCCTCGACATGACACGGCAGTTCCTGTTCCGCGAAAGTGAAAGGGCTTAAAAAGTCCTGGCGCCAGTGAATATTCCGCAGGGAGCGGCGTCCGACGGGATTAATCCTTTGCCGAGGACTCGTCAAAGTGGAAATTACATCGGGCACAGGTAAGGCGTCGTCGCATTTTCGGCCGAAGAAATGTCGGCGTAATTAACGCGCAAACAACGGCACACTGCCGCTGCCTGTAGCCTGCGGAATTGAAAACGACCAAATAGACGGACGGCCTCCAGCGGAGCCGCCCGTTGGAAAGGGCAGACGACGGCAGGAGGATGTAAGCGAGATGGTGTTGGAGGCAGAGGACTGTGACGGAGTATTGTGAATGCGTGTCTCTGCGAATAAGGGTGGGTGCGAGAGCAGTCAGAGAGGCAGATACAGAGAGAGAGAGAGAGAGAGAGAGAGAGAGAGAGAGAGAGAGACTGCTGTTGGAGAGGGTCGGCTCGACGGTTGGAGAGAACGATACGCACACGTTTTTGGTCCCATGCGTGCAAGCGATCGGCCGCTTTGGTATAGGAGGATATAGGCGGGCGCGTAATTGCGAGGTAGGGGTGCGGTGCCCGGTTATTTTAGTGAGACTGACGGACGCGCGGACATGACAGCCTAGGAAGTCCGAGCTCCCTGTCCTCGCGTGTGCCCCATCACACTGGCAGCCCAGGATCTCCGGCGTGTGCGTGTGTGTGTGTGTGTGCGCGCGCGTGCGGACACGCACACGGCGTACGCAGGATACACGATTCTGTTTGGCGCGAGTGTGCGCACGAATCTGCAGCCACCCCCCGCCACGCCACGTGTGACGATGCATATAGCGCTGTATAGGTAGGCTGCATGTATATCGGATACCCAGCGGGCGGCGCGGCGTACAAGAGAATAGCGTAGTATAAAGCATAAACTACAATTAGCGGTAATCCGCGTGACACGGGCATGGCACCCTTTGCGCATATTAGAGCATTAGCTGCCGAGTCATACGAGCGAGCCGTACATCATTTCGGGACGTGCCCCCGTCTGCCGGTAAAATCGTTAAATTTACGAAGAAACACGAGCATTCCGATACGGTCTGACTGAATATCAGGGAGCGGGCGATAGAGCGCGCAGAGAGGGTAGCCAACGGTGGTACGCCGTATACAGGATACGCAGAGTAGTACGCAGAGTAGTGCGCAGAGTGGGAAACTCTCACTTTCCGGCCGGCTGACGTAAGGAACGGGCGCCGGCGGCGTACGCAACGAAGAGATTAACGGAGCGTGCAAGCACATGTCCGGCGACTGGCCGCCAGAGTCCCAATAGCCCTTAATGTTAAATTTATCATCCGCCCGCGCGATAGTGGCCCTAGTCGAGCCGGTTAATCCCACGACCCAGAACACCTGACCTCCTTGGCCTTTGACTGTTCAAAAGACTAGACCCGCCGCAGCGAGAGGAGGAATTATGCATTTGCCCTGCGCCCGCTGATAGCTTGTCGTAAATAAACCGACGGCCGGGAATAACGCTGATTAAAGGCATTAAACGTAACGTCGCAGCGGCCGCGGCGACCGATCAGCGGATCCGGGAGCCTTTACTGGCCAACTTTCGCCTAGCCGGAAGTAAAGCCCGGGAGTCTGTGGAGCGCGCGCGCGCGCGCGCTTTCCTTCGCCATCGTTTCAATGCTCCGAGCATAAAAGGAGCGCGCGAATTCCGGGCAAGCGGAGCTCCGAAATTTGATGCTTCCGCGGGAATAGATCTGGACGGCGGCCGAGAGCCAAAGGAGCCGGGTGAGCGCTCGTAAAAGAAAAGGTTATTGGCTACTTTCGAAAGATGCATCATCCGCAGAACTTTCGCGTCATTTATGGCGCGGTGGGGCAGGAGGCACGCGCGCGCGCGCGCCACTTTCCGAGAATGCAAAGATTCGCGAGGAACGCGGATATCGCAGGACATTATGCTCGCTGTCAGTCCTGGGAATTTGTGTAGGGAAGTTTAATTCCTGTACTGCACCTGCGAGTGCGCGCGATAATCGTAAAAATTGGGCTCGATTTTTTTTCGTCGACGGTCGACATCCGACGAGCATCCCGATGACGTGAATAATCGAGGGGCCGCGCCGAATTTAATTGCCGTTAGCTTAAGCGCGGCGAAACAACGGGCAGAATTTCGATTCCTTCATTTCAATTAACGGAAAAGTTTAGAGTAACAGCCTCGGAATGAAGCAAATGCGGTTCGCGGAATTGGCCTCATCGGTCACCGGGGAAGCGTGGAACAGTGTAGTTCCCTCTGCCATTCTCATTTGCGGTTGTCGGTCCACTGCCATTCCACCATCCTTGCAACCACTTTCGTCCTTTACACCTACCTATATTTCCTCCCGACAAGTTCGCGAGCCCCGCCTAAGCCTCCACGAACGCTCCTAAGACGCATCGCGATTGATCGCTCCCTCGAATCCGGCTGACCAATCAAGGATTTCCGAGACAGACCGCTTTCGAGACAACTGCCCTTTCACTTATTCACCTTATCCACTCGACTTCGAAGGATATTTTTAGGACCGCATAAGGCAAAATTGCTCCGTGGATATAGTTTTATCTTAGGAACCTCCTTCCATGAAAATCCCTGACCGTCCACTGAATTATTCATTACTTCTCTATCTATTTTTGACCATATCTTCGAAACTATTCCGATTTTCGGGCTGCGCTCGCGATTTGCCCGACTCTACTTCGACCTTCCTTGCTATATAAAAAGAATGAATTGCTCCAAACAGGTTCATTGCTTGTTCGGTGCATTGGCCCACATTTTCCACCAGTTTTTCACATATTTTTAACCGTACCTCCGGGACTGTTGCACTTAGAACAACCCGATTGCGATTTTTTGTAACCGGATGCATCTCTTTTTCATTTCATGAAAGGATAACTCAGTGAATGCGCTTTGCGTATAAGAGGGCTGCCAAAATGTGTATTGTCCAAATAGTCCCAAAGTACCCCCCATTGGTCGCTCAATGCCATAGCAAAGCGTCACGGCCGTAAAAACACGTTAAAACAGGGCCTAAACGGCGCCCCAGCAGCTCCATTCGCGAAAATTCCGCTAATAATGCAATAAACCATCATAAAACAACATAAGACAATGCCCTATTATCATTTTTTGGTTCTTTATTGTAATAGCAGTGTGTGAGGCATGCCAAAGTGCTTCCAAATGTCGCTCAAAAGCGTCCACAGCCGCCTAATTGGTGAAAATCCTCAAAATTATCCATTGGAGTGACGTATAATAACATAAAATAACACCGCAGTATCATATTTTGGCTCATCATTACCATAGGAAAGCGTCACGGGCGTCAAAGTACCTTAAAACAGTACCTAAACATCGCTCCAGCAGCCTAATTTATGAATATCCCCGAAATAATGCATTAGACTGACGTAAAATAACATAAAGTGATTGCATAGTATCATATTTTGATCCATCATTAGCATAGAAAAGCGACAATGCGATCAAAGTTCCCTAAAACCAAGTCTAAACACCCCCACAGCTGCCCAAATGTTGCAAGTGCCCGAAATAATGCACTATTCTATACAAATAACGTAGAGTTATATAAAATAATAAGAAAAATTCTAAAAACGCATAAGTATCATGCAGGAAGGAGAAATACACTAAATAAATTTAAAGAAAATACTATTTTTTAACACGTTGAGCGCCCAAAAGTCGTAGTTGGATGTAGCCCCTGTGGCTATGTTTCCCGGTTGACAAATGAAATTCTTGTAAACTACCTACAAAAATCCTGGTTCAATTGAACGAAGGAGAGTGTCATATTTCCATTTGTTAATATTTCCAATCTGTCTATTTTGTATATGCGTGCTCGTCATTATTGTGATACAAAAGGAAATTATTGTAAACTACCTACAAAATCCTGTTTCAATTGAACGAAGGAGAGTGTCATCCGGAAAACATAGCCACAGGGGCCGTCACCCAAGTACGGGTGACGTGGCGACGAACGTGTTAAACATGTACCCCTCACCTTTTAATTCCGACCGTCAGTAAATGTCTGTTAATGGAAGTACCAACTGTAGCTTACATGCATTAAATAAATGACGTTTTCCAGTTAGATTTGACATTCATTAATAAATAAATAAGGATTGTTTTCCTGACGATTCGATAAGAAAACATCAGCAAAGTAAGTTTCATTTATAATACAGATTTATTCGTAAACACTTGGTTCTAGTTGCGTGGCTCCCTCTTTAGGCTACTACTATCACTATAGATGGAAACGTAAACACGTGTGTGAATGATCTAAATATGACCAGCAATCGGCTAGATACTATAGACTCTTATGATTTTGCAAAAAAAAAATGGTTTAATCTCCTCAGTTACCCAAAATATAATCGTTAAAAGTTATCACGATCATGACATAGGGCTTCTTACATTAATTCTTTTTTTTTATCAATAATATTACTAGAATGTAGGTCCCTAGTCTGCTAGCAAGATCATTGGTGTACACTTCGAGAAAGGGGAGATCACACACCATTGTTATGAATGATTGCGTACAGTGTACTATTGAGAGTAGAATCGTGCAATGTAGTATCTTTATAGACCTGGTGATTCCGGCTTTAATGTACACGCGATGTAATAAGGAATGATATTTTGTTCAATTAAAATTAGGACCTTAATGTTTGAATATCCAGAAGTTAGGTGACCTTGGATGTAATATATGTTGGGGTGCTGCACATAACCTATGAATTGAAAGAGGCTATGTTGTGAACAAAACCAATTTTAACAGAATATAGACGTACCCTGTGAATTCGGTATATGTAAAAAACGCTGTAGGAAAAATGTCGTATTTAACAAGAAAGGAGATAGACGAGATGAAGCCGCAGATCGAGAAAGCGGTTCACAAATTTCTCGGCTTTGGAGAACCAGCCATCGTTACTACCGCTGTCAATTGTATTACATCGGGTTATGATAAACGCAAAACAGCAGGTGAGGAAGAATTCTCACTTAATATTATATCAATTATTCAACTCCAACGCTATACCCATACATTTCAATCTCCTAAGTGTATTTCTACCAGTGCATATTTTCTACCGGAACAGTAAAGTTATCCGGTGCATCTAATATTACTTTTCAGACAAATTATCTGCTCTATTGGAAGATAAGAAAGCCACAAAGTTGACTGAGAAAATATTTGCAATATATGATGATGCTAAAGCAGCCCAGAAAACTAAGAAAAGAACTCACACTGATGATAAAGAAAAGGATAAAGAAGCGAAAAAACCTAGGTTCAAAGATGATGAAATCAAGAATGAAAAGACTACGGAAGCTCAATTATCAGCGGATAAGGTGCAGTGGTTAAATAAATTCTCTGCATCAGCATGCTTCCAAATATTCTAACATATTGCTTATGTTTACAGATTAGGCAAATGATGGCTAATGCGCAAAGGGAAATTGAAGAAAGAAAAAGGGCATTAAAAGCCATAAAGCAGGAAGATGTTCCCCCAGTCAGACCGTTATTCAAAGCCAGAGATTCATTACCAACAATAGGGAGCATGTATAATCAAGGTCTTCTCAGTAAAACAGACTCAGACAAAGCACGCAAAATTGCAGCATTACAAGCCCAAATAAGAAATAAATTAAGTTCAGGATTGCTCAGTAATGTCAGTATGCCAGATAAGCCTACCCCCTTAATTTTGGATGAATCTGGAAGGACAGTGGACATCACAGGGAAAGAGGTCCAGCTTACTCAAGTAGTTCCAACGCTTAAAGCTAATATTCGTGCAAAAAAGAGGGAAGAGTTCAAAGCTCAGTTGCAAGAATCGAAAGGCCCAGAAGAAATTCAAGACACTCACTTTTTCGATACGCGTATTGGGGTGAAACCTGCAGTTCGCGGTAAACGATCACTCAAATTCCATGAGCCAGGAAAATTCCAACAACTCGCGGAACGTATTCGTATGAAGGCTCAATTAGAGAAACTGCAGAATGAAATTAGTCAGATCGCTCGCAAGACTGGAATAAGTTCTGCTACAAAATTGGCACTAATTGCTCCGAAAACAGAAGCGCTCAGCGAAGACGTTCCAAACGTAGAATGGTGGGATTCTGTTATATTAACAGCTGGATATCCTGAGGATAACGAACCATCGACAATTAAAAATTCCACCATTACAAATCTTGTGGAACATCCCACGCAAATGAGACCGCCAAGTATGTATTGCTAATAGCAATCTGCATTTGTAATAGCGTGTATCTTTTAATGTTCAATCCTTTTTAAAATAACTAATCGTTTCAGCCGACCCACTCAAACCCATCTACATGCCTGTATTCTTGACGAAAAAGGAAAGGAAAAAGCTACGGAGGCAAAATAGGAGGGAGGCATGGAAAGAGGAGCAAGAGAAAATTCGGTTAGGTCTCGAACCACCGCCCGAACCAAAACTGCGAATCTCGAATCTTATGCGCGTATTAGGCACGGAGGCTGTGCAGGATCCAACAAAGATCGAGGCCCACGTTCGTCAACAAATGGCCAAAAGGTTGAAAGCTCACGAGGACGCGAATGCTGCGAGAAGGTTGACTGCTGACCAACGCAGAGAGAAAAAAGCTCGAAAACTAAAAGAGGACACTTCGCTCGGCGTACACGTAGCTGTTTACAGGTAGGCCAATTTCAACACCTTGACGAGAGAAGAGTATACTCTTTTGCCTGCTATTCACAATACACGATTTCTTTCAGAATACGAGATTTAATAAACAACGCGTCGAAAAAGTTTAAAGTGGAAACAAATGCCAAGCAATTGTATCTCACTGGCTGCGTGATGCTGTTCCGGGATTGTAACGTTGTCGTTGTCGAAGGCGGAGCTAAGCAACTAAGCAAATACAAGAGAGTGATGCTGCATCGCGTGAAATGGGAGGAGGACATTGTTAAAGACAATGACGGTAACGATGTCCCGAACAAGTGTGTACTTGTCTGGGAAGGTACGAGCAAGCAGCGACATTTCGGCGAGATCAAGTTCAAAGTTTGCCCGATCGAAAAGATGGCGAGGGAACATTTCAAAAAGCACCAAGTCGAGCATTATTGGGACTTGGCTTACAGCGGAGCCGTCCTCGATAATACAGACGACGTTCACGCATAGAATCGGAATTGTATATTTAAGCAATACATGTAACTACAGCGATGCTTTGAATGATAGACCGTTTCGATACAATCTTATAAATTTAAATCTGAGAAGGAAGGAAAGAATGTAAACGGCGGCGGTGGACATTGGGGAGAATAAAAATTGACACCTGCCTCTGAAGACGCAATTGTTTCACAAATTCGTAAGGCATGCACTGATTGAGGACGAGCGAACTAGGCAAGCGGGGGGTTAAAAAAGAATCTCGATCGCATAGGGATCAGAAGAACGATGATGACAGGCCGATGGAATTTGTAAAACCGCGTGCTCCTTTGTTTACCCGCAATAGAGAACGTCGTGGAAGGATCGCGCGCGGCACGTAGATGTTACGCGTCTTACGGATTTCTCACGGGGCTACAAGCTGGAAAATGTCATCTTTTAAATTATCTTCCGCGCGTGATATGTCGTGACGAGTGCGGCACATTGTCGAAAAGCGAAAGGAAGGGCAATCTTGCGAAAGAACGATCTTCCTACACGCGACACACATTCTATCGGCTTTGAAGCCAGGAGCGAACTGTCCTTCGCTACGCGAGGATGCACAACAAAGATTTTTCCTAGCGCGCCAATTGTAGGCGTGTTAGGAGCTCGCGCGCGCGCGCGCCACCGCTGGTAACCAACAGTCGTTAATCACTCGACCCGTTGTCATCCTAAAGAATTTTAATCCATCGACGGTCGACATTACGATCGAAAGCTTGGCGCGCGCTATGCTAATTGACGCGCGCGCGCGCCATCCGCTAGGCGCTTGCCTACCATAAAGGCATTATGCAAAACTACACGCATGACCTATGCACACCGTGTCGCGGAATACGACTGCCGCGCGAGTCTACCTTTCGGGCCTTGAAACGGTCCGTTCGACACGGGCACCTTCGACCGGTCGCCGGGCTAAGAAAGGCCAACCTTGGTCCCATTCATAATACCAATCCTAACGCCGTCTTCTAACCCCGCTATTCGGACCCACCCCGCCCCCCATCGATGCACTTTTACCGCGAACCTCGTCCCGTTACACTTCCATGCGCCGAATGTTATTGACACCCTGTATTACCAGCGAGCGATCCTGGCTGGATCCCACTCCCGGACCGACCGGACGGACTCGAGTTTTACTTTCGTTCGAGCATCGGTCTCAGTTCAGCTTTACCGCTTCGCGTTCTCGCGTACACCCGGTGCAGGCTCTTGCGAAATTATTCACGGCAGATGAATGCCACCGTGTGTTAAGCACAGGGCCGATCTTCTACCTCGCGTGGATACATCGCGGACACGCGCATCGTCCTCGCATCATCCTCGCATCGTCCTCGCACCGTCCACCGAAAAATGTCGTCGATACCCGCTCGGACGACGGCGATCGGCGGGGGCGTGTTTACCTTCGCATTGCGGTGAGTGTCTTTTCTACATCAAATACATAGATACGTCTCTCTATCCGCGCGTCAATCGTCTTTCGCCTGTGGATTCCCTCTGACTCTGGCACGTGTAGATATTTAGATATTTCTGACAGTGCATCGCGATCTACGCTACAGTCCATCCGCGTAAAATAGACCCTTCTATCGTCACAGTTTGTGCAATATGCGTTTGACGTATTTGGCACGGTATTTTCAATGCATCGCAACCGCGGCATTAAACCTTTTTACCTCCTCCAATTATTTCGATCCTTAAGACCAGCGGTGCACGCGCGCGGCAAGTCGAACATGAATTTTGCATTAACGCGGCACTATCGGGAAAAGGCAATGTTACGAAATTGCCCCGGCCTCTGGAGTGTGGGAAACTCGCGGTAACAATTTGTAGTTCTAATCAGAAACGTCTCTCGAGTTCGATCCCTTTGCACGGCTAAAGGTTACATGCGGTTACACCTTATTATATCTTGACTTTTGTCCGAAGGTTAATCGGAAAGGAAGCGAGGCATTTCTCTCCGAACGTTTAGCCTGCGCGTCAGAGCAACGATCCAATTAATCTAACAGCATAATTGCGATACCGATAAAAGAACCGTTCGCGTCGCTCGCGATTTATTCCACGGTCTACGAAAGAATGCCCGCAGTCATTTAACGCGAGTGCGAGTGCAAGGCACCGTTGCACACTGGCGTCGCAGAACTTTTGAATGTTCACACTGTATACCCTTGCAAACGGTGTGAATGCTATCGCGATATTCCCAGAAAGATGCGATGTCGCAATTGTACTTCGTTACATGGCATTCAATTCGCAATGAGGTTTTCCGCACTCCGCGCCTTCTGTACGCCGGCGATCGCATCCGTTGACAACCAGGTACCGTTCGAAGAAATGGCGCGTAACACTCTTTTTGCCGTCCGCCTCCCGCGACTCTTCCGGGTTAGGCAGACGATCAGCTTCGAACGATCAGATTTAATTATCGACAATCGGCCGATACACATGCCCGTACCAGATCGCCGTCGCCGATAGAGGCGAACGGTGATCGTGATGGGAGTGCGAGCGATTACGTAAGGAAAACGCAAAAGTACCACCAGGAAGAATCCTAAATGTCAGACGCGAGACTCCCTCGACGCGTCCCGACGAGGCCGAAGTAGAATCTTTCCCAACGGTCCGGCCTGTCAGCGATACTGGACCGTGGAGAAAAAATTGTCCCCTGACCTCTCCCCCCCCCCCCCCCCCCCCCCGTGAGATCGACCTCGCGAGGAGTTGATGAATGGAATTGTTGCGGTCGAACGTAACCGCGAACAATGGTCCCGAATGGAACCGAGGCGAAATGCCATCGGCCAGACAAGGTCTTCGGAGTTCATTGCGTATCCAGCCGCGATAGATGGTGAAACGATCGACGGAGCGAGATCTTTGCCCAAACAAAGGGAGCGAGACTCTTTCGAGACCCGCCTCATTGTCTCTGTCCAAAAAATCCTCGTCCCCCTTTTTATCATCAATCTCTCCTTTTGCCCGCAATGCGGATGCAAAAGGTGCACGCGCGCGCACGCACGCACGCTTACATTCTTATTACACCCAACCCCTCAATTGTGTTTCCAATCATCGATTATACAGCATCATTGGCGGCTTGCACAATGAGGCGGCCGTTGAATTTGCAAGACAATTACGTGTTACGTAACGCGCTCGAGCCTCACTCGCGGGAGGCGGATAAGTGAATTTTCCCAAGATCGCGGCGACGATCGGGGTGGCTCCTGAAGTCTAGCTCGCCCATCCGACGTGCAATGATCGCGAGGGTAGCCATTAGCGCGATGACTATACTTTCGCATGGAGAGCTCGCCACCCTGACTACCCTTTAACGGATGCCTTGAGAGCTTTCGATCCGCAGACTCCTCCTGGCGCTGGCTCTCGCCGGAGGCACGACCTTGCCGCCGAGAATGCTGCTGGATCTCGGGAGGCGGACGAACGCCTCGATGGAGAGGTATCATCAGGCCGAGCGTGCCATCCTGAACTCGAGGACTCATCTGAGTCGAGGCTCGCCTTCCTGGTACCTCGGCGCGTCTCACGAGATGACGGAGGGTGCTCAGAATCTCTCGAGGAGGGCCCTCCGCATCGAGACGATGGCCGTGATGCTCGTCGAGGCACTGAACATGTCCTCGAAGGAGGCCAGCTCCGTTCTGCCCTCCGTCGCGGCCATGTTCTGCCCCGACACGCCGAACGCCTTGCGACTGACGAACGAGTGCAAGAAGTTCGAGCATCGCTATCGGACTCACACCGGGAAGTGCAACAACGCCCTGCATCCTACCTGGGGAGCAGCCCTGGAGGCTTACGTCAGATTACTGGCACCGGAATACGAGGACGGAGTGTCCCTGCCTAGAACGGACTTGCCGAGCGCGAGGGAAGTATCGTCGAAGGTTCACGCGGGGGGGTTGGATCTTAGACATCCCTACCTAATGGCCCTGACGGCGCTGTTCGGGCAATTTCTAGCTCACGATCTAGCCCACACGCCCAGAATGGAACTGCCGGACGGCGGTAGGCTAAAGTGCTGCGACGTAGACTTCGAGAATTTTCACCCGGAGTGCTTCCCCATCCGCGCGGACAATCCCATAGGTTGCATGGAGTACTCCAGATCGGCCCCCCATCCGGGGAATACCCTGCAGGTAAATTGCTTTGGCACATGAGCGCTCATTGTCCATGTTTCGAGTCGTGGGACTGCGCGTAATTTGGAACGGATCGACTTTCTCTTTCAATCTGCCTACGGGCCCTGCTCTTCTGCCTGACGTAATCGTTCTCCCATTGTCCTTAATTCAGGGGTGTAAATTGGGACCGAGGCAGCAGATCAATCAAGCCTCGTCGTACATAGACCTATCCCCGCTTTATGGGAGCTCGGAGGGCATTGCGCTGGCTCTCAGAGCCGGCAAAGGTGGTTTGCTTAATACTCAGAGGAAAAACTTACCGATGCCGTCGCCGAAGGCTGACAACTGCAGGAGCGCCAACAAGGCCTTCCCCTGCTTCCTCAGCGGCGACTCCAGGGTCAACGAACATCCTGGGCTTACTCTGATGCACGTCCTGTTCCTGCGCGAACACAATCGCGTGGCGGAACAACTTGAAAGACTCAACCCTCACTGGGACGACGAGAGGCTCTATCAAGAAACAAGGAAGATCGTCATAGCCCAGATGCAACATATTACGTACAACGAATTTTTGCCAATTATATTGGGCGAGAGTACGCTGGATAGGTGAGTACAGAGTACAGCTTAAAAACGGTCCTCTCAGTACATGGCTATTATCATTGTCCTGTTCATAAAATATTCTTTATTTCATTGAGAAAGGTTCGACCTACGCCTAACGCATCACGGCTACTTTCGTGGCTACGATTCTCGGACCGATGCTACACTTTCCAACGCCGCAGCATCCGCGGGTCTCTTCTTCGTCGCCGCCCTCACGCCAAAGACCTTGGACCTAGTGGACTCCAGGTCCGCCGCAAAATCCGGCGAACGATCTCTACTTTCAGCTTTCTACGCGCCTCAGGAATTCTACGAGGCCGGCGCCGTCGACAGATTAATCGTAGGAGCCACAGGTCAGTCAATCCTTTACGACTCTTTCGGGAGAGAACGCGGACGAGCAATTCATGGAAAGTCACGCTGCGAGCTCTAATTTGCGTGTTTCGTGCGAGTTCACACACTTTCACCCACCCGATAAGGTATCCTATGACGTAACAAAGACGGTCGCTTCCACTGAACCCGCGACTTGGGCAATGCGTGCGTTGCACCAAAAAAGAAAAAAAAAGAAGAAGAGTGAATAATAATAATAATAATTTTACGACCTATTGACACGCTGTGCCCCATGAGAGTTTCGTTTTAATGACGATCTAGGATGCAAGGTCTAATTTCCGCAAACAGCGGGACATTCTAGGAAGCCTCTACCTCCTGGCCTGAATGAAATCCTCATAGAGCGATATTTCCACGATGGGAAAAGTAACGACGTCCCGTTGGATTACGCTGCCCAGATTATACAACAAGGCAGGGACCACGGTCTGGCGCCGTACGTTAGGTGGCGAACCTTCTGCGGTTTGCCAGAAGTCCAAGATTTCCCTGACCTCAAGAGTACAGTTGCGAAGGAGACCATAGATAGACTTCGCCTCATCTACAAGTATCTGCATTATTTCGAATGTTAATTCTGCTATCTCTTTCGCTCGATGTCCGTTAACTAAAATGCTTTCGTTTCGCAGAAAAGTTGAGGACATCGATTTGGTAACTGGGGCACTCTCGGAAGCGCCAACATTCGATTCTGTTCTCGGCCCGACGTTCCTATGTTTGCTCGGCCGTACATTTAGAAATGTTCGTATAGGGGATAGATATTGGTACGAGAATGGAAACAGCCCAGGCTCTTTCTCGCCGTACCAGTTAGAGCAAATACGGAGAAGCACGATGGCACAGATATTATGTAACAACGGAGATAGACTAAAATGGATGCAGCACAGAGCGTTTATCTTGAAGGATCCATTTTTGTAAGTATTCCTCTTCAGGCCAATTACCTTTAATTGCTATCTCTGCCAACATTATTAATCTATTGTGTATCCCATTGTGTTTCAGAAATGAAATGACAAACTGCACTGAGCACATAGATAGCGGTATAAACTTGTTACATTGGAAGGAAAAGAAGACTGTCCTTTGATCCGGCCTATAGTTTCGAGCGAAAAATCTTTCCATCCACCTGCGTGAATAATGAAAATGCAAGGGGCGCACTGTTGACTAATTCTGTTCCTAATTAATTGAGATTATGAGCGTTCTCTGTCTCTTGCGGCATTGCGGCAATAGATTCAAAATTCTAATAATGCTCTCCTAATTGATGGTTCTAGAACCTCACGCTACGGACACTGATAGAACTGTTTTGTTTCCGGAATCTTCCTTCTGATCATCCGATTAGAATGTAGATGGGAATGTAGACTTCACTACCGCGTTGTTATTTGTTTTAATTTAACACTAACTCTAAGTCATTGTAACTCATTAAAATGTTCCACATCCCAAATACTTTGCATAATCGATGGATATAAAAAGTGTGCCAAATATAGTAATTTATCAAGTCAACAATGTAGCCTAACAATTTAGTGGTTATAAATATATTGGGTCTACCGGAAAGTTCTATTCGTTTTTACATTAAGCCAAAAGGATACATTTTTCATACCGTGAATAAACTTTATTGAAGAATGTAATTGCCATCAGTATTTGTGAGCCCTTGTCAACGTGACGGCAATTTGTATAACCCATTTTTAAAAAATGCCTTATCTGTAGAGGCCAAAAATTGTAAAAATGGCCAGAACTTTCGGGTAGACCTAATATAAGTGTACATAACTTGCGATTGTTCAAGTTTTACATATTTTCTCGGATATTCTGCAATCTTTGCAGTCTACTGGCGAAAGTAGGCAACCAGTGTGATTCATGTCAGTCGAATAAATCATACTGCTAATAACCGTGACTACTCATCCCTAACGGTCATTAGCAACATGCAGCCGTTACGAAATTGCAAGACATTCAACGAGCCCCGATGAAATTCCAATTAAACGAATGAATATCATCATTTATAACGAGTTATACGTTGTAGATTAGAATCATACGATTATAATTTGCCTTCTGAAAGACGAAATAAGCACGTACGTTCGAATTTTTTACCCATTATTCCCGGCAATGAATGTTATGAAAATGTCTACTTAAATGTTGCGGTGGAAAACCGAACAATATTGTTAGATATAGCCTTTGCACGGTTAGAACGCCGTTAAAAAGATAGCGCATCGTGATCGTTACTGTCGATACTCAAAATCTATACTTACTCGTCCAATGTATTGCAATGTCCAATTCACAAATAATTGTTGAAGCAGGCACTTAGCACTTTAAAATGCTTCGTTTCCGGTACGCAACTCGTCAAGTTCAAATCTATATTCGCGGCTGCGTGTAGCGCTTCCGGTTTCAAGAGTGATGAGTATACTAAATAATCGACCCTCATCGACGCAGCTGCAAATAAACGTGAATCATCTCCGACATTCGAGAATCTCAATTACTACCAAATATATTCGAGAAAAAGCGAGTTTTTCCTACAATTTAAATATCATAGTTGAGCAAGAGTCGCAGAACATTCCGGATTACTCTCGAATTCTACGGTAGATAGAGGCAGTGCTGCTCTCCGATTGGTCAGTTCGATCGGAGCTGAAATCTGATTGGCCCTTCCTTTCGGCAATTCGGCGATTCGCTGAATGAAAAGGCTTTAACTGCGCGCGTGGAGTGCGCACCATAGTTCATCCGAGAGGTTGCATCATTACACGTGAAGTTGGGGTCTGCCCGTTTGCTGCATTTTGCCGAAAGTCCACGTTTATCCAAGAAGAAATTGATCATGCTGGCCGCCGCAAGATTATTGAGCAGGAGTTGCAACAGCGTTGGCTGTGACATCGCCAGGAGGCAACAATTCAGCACTATTCTAAAAAATGTAAGTTTTACCATGACGAACCCACGAGCCAAACCTTTCGCAGCTAGATTTCCCGTGTCGTGTGCCATTTACATTATTACCTTCGTAACAGTCATTATCAGATAAGTTTTTGAATTATATAAATCTCGACTCATGTTCGGATTACGTTTGTTTTACGTTTATGCTCCTTGTAATTGGAAAGTGAAATTTGTACGTTTGCCGGCTCACGTGAGTTCACCTTGCCTCCGCAACTACGCACATTCAGGGTCTTATTCGCACTTTGATATTTTCGACTGATAATTTTGTATGCATTTTTAACATTTGCGTTATCTTCTTATAGGCTGCTGCACCTACACTTGTTACACAGCGTCATGCTGATGTGCAGCAATACCGTTATAAGTAAGTTACTTGATGTATTTCAAAATTTTTTTTATTTTATCTATTTTTCTATGGATTTTATATTACTGTCTTGTCTGACTAATAGGTCAGAAGGAGTTAAGGGTGCAGTCATCGGTATTGATCTTGGAACCACATTCTCTTGTGTGGCTGTAATGGAAGGCAAGCAAGCAAAAGTCATTGAAAATGCTGAGGGATCAAGGACAACGCCATCATATGTAGCTTTTACTAAAGGTCATTATTCAATTAATTGGATTTAATTGATGGCAGCATACCGACAATTTTTTTATAACAATTCTAATTCTGATCCAGATGGGGAACGTTTGGTTGGTATGCCAGCCAAGCGACAAGCAGTTACCAACTCAGCGAACACCTTCTACGCCACTAAGAGATTGATTGGACGCAAGTTTGAGGATGCGGAAGTTAAGAAAGATATGAAAACAGTTTCATATAAAATTGTACGTGCGTCAAATGGAGATGCTTGGGTCCAGGGTGGCGATGGCAAAATGTACTCTCCCAGTCAAATTGGTGCATTCGTACTGATGAAAATGAAGGAGACAGCTGAAGGCTACATGAATACATCTGTGAAAAATGCTGTCATCACTGTACCAGCTTACTTCAATGACTCCCAGAGGCAAGCGACCAAAGATGCTGGGCAAATTGCTGGTCTCAATGTGCTCAGGGTAATCAACGAGCCCACAGCAGCTGCTTTGGCCTATGGCATGGACAAGACTGAAGACAAAATGTGAGATATAATTTTGGTAAATTTGAGATGATGTAACTAACCAATTTTATTTCTTAGTATTGCTGTATACGATTTGGGTGGTGGTACTTTTGATATCTCAATTCTGGAAATTCAAAAGGGTGTCTTTGAAGTAAAATCCACTAACGGTGATACATTCTTGGGTGGAGAGGACTTTGACAATGCTTTGGTCAATTACTTGGCAAAGGAATTCAAGAAAGAGGTTTGCGCATGAACGCGTTGAGTTGTAGACATTATATATAAAATTACTAAATGGCCGTTATTTATGTTATCGATTATATAAACTTTTAGCAAGGCATCGACGTAACCAAAGACGCAATGGCGATGCAAAGATTGAAGGAAGCAGCCGAGAAAGCGAAGATCGAACTGTCCAGTTCGTTGCAAACCGAAATCAACCTGCCTTATCTCACAATGGACGCCAGTGGACCAAAGCACTTGAACCTGAAACTTACGCGTAGCTCTTTCGAGAATCTCGTCAATGATCTTATCAAACGTACCATTCAGCCATGCCAGAAAGCCCTTTCCGACGCCGAAGTAGCGAAATCCGATATTGGCGAAGTTTTATTGGTCGGTGGCATGACCAGAGTACCGAAAGTTCAACAAACCGTGCAAGATATTTTCGGTAGACAGCCATCCAAGGCCGTCAATCCCGATGAAGCAGTGGCAGTTGGAGCAGCTGTTCAAGGTGGTGTACTTGCCGGAGACGTTACAGATGTCCTGCTTCTCGACGTAACACCCCTGTCGTTGGGTAAGAAATTGATCTTTTATTCTCCATCTATAATCTCTGCAATAATGATGTAAATGGTCTAATCTTCTCTCTGACGTAAGTGATGACATGTGTCCCTGAATATCGCTGATCGTAGAATAAAGTTGTAAAGCAGTTACAGGCGTACGTAAGTGCAACGTTTTATTTCACAGGTATCGAAACACTTGGCGGAGTGTTCACAAGACTGATTTCTCGTAACACTACTATCCCAACGAAGAAGAGTCAAGTGTTCTCTACCGCAGCCGATGGTCAAACGCAAGTAGAGATCAAAGTTCACCAGGGCGAGCGTGAAATGGCCGGCGATAACAAGCTTCTTGGACAATTCACGCTTGTTGGAATTCCACCGGCACCGAGAGGCGTTCCACAAATCGAAGTCACGTTTGATATCGACGCTAATGGCATCGTGCACGTGTCGGCCAGGGATAAGGGAACTGGAAAGGAACAACAGAGTGAGTTCTAGTGCTCTTTTTAACTTAATTTTGTTCCTTCATACATGTTTAATTCGTTAAATGCTTGCAGTTGTCATCCAATCGAGCGGTGGTCTTAGCAAAGATGAAATTGAGAACATGGTGAAGAACGCTGAACAATACGCGCTGGCGGATAAGGTGAAGAAGGAACGTGTCGAGGCTGTCAATCAGGCAGAAGGCATAATTCACGACACAGAGTCGAAATTGGACGAGTACAAAGCACAGCTTCCACAAGACGAGGTACATCTTTTTCCATAACGAATATTCTAATAAATTCATTCGTTACATCCTTAATGAAATAATTTATGTCGTCGTGTTACAGTGCGATAAGCTCAGGGAACTTATCACCAAGTTGAAAGACGTTTTGGCCAAGAAGGATGACACTGCCCCCGAGGACATTAAGAAAACGACAAACGAACTTCAGCAGGCAAGTTTGAAACTCTTCGAAATGGCGTACAAAAAGATGGCAGCTGAACGAGACAGCAGCAACCAAAGCCAACAGCAGCAGCAGCAGCAGGAGCCTGAAAGCGAAAAGAAGGAAGAGAAGAACTAAATATTAGGCAACTCACATTCACTAAGTGTTACAAATTTCTTTCACACGGCTGCATAAATATCAGTTGCCATCATCGTTTACCAAAAGAGACCGTAACTTGAATGTGAAAAGATGCTAGCCCTTCATATTCGATAGATTCAATACCACCGTTTCACTCTTTGAGTTTCTAAGCCTATTTTGTAAAAGAATAGCACGGTAAATTGAAAGACGCGAAGCACGGTATTTGCAAAGATGTCTTTCAATTGAATTATTTATATTTGAATTTCAAATTCAGTCATTCGCGAAGATCAATTGCTTACGTACCTTCCATCCTTAAACTTGACTAGATGACTCTCTATGGTGTACAACCATGGAAGAAAATCGTTTATTTATATATACCTTTTTCTTGGCCAGGCAGTTCTGGTTAAAAGCATTTTAACAGAAAGTTGATCATGTAAATTCTGTACATAATTTTCTTTACGTGCTTGGATAATGACACCAGTGGCTCGTTTATGCAGCAAAACCTCGTGCAAAGTGTTGTGGTAACCATACGTGGTACGCGTCCATATAGTGTCTCGGGTTCACAACGCCTTATCTCGCATCAATTACAGAAATTGTTAGTTTTAAAACCGTTTTTCAAGTGTTTCTTTTCTACTATGAAAAACCCTGTAGAACAACATCCGGTATGAATGGAAAATGAAATGAATGTATGATTATATGAGAGCTTGATGTAGAACATGAGTTTATAGTGTAAGCCAAACACAATATATAAAATATTATATAGAAAAATGTATTATGGTATAACCATGTAATCTATCTCACATTTTTTTTATTTCAAAATTGCGTTACACCTTTATTATTTCCACATTTTAATTGTGTTGTCTAATAAAATGTTAAAGTTTAATTACACGATGTATTCTGTAACAAAGAAAACAAAGTAGGTTGTAAAAAATAGAAGTAATGATTGGTTTAAATTACAAATAATAGTGTTCAAATTTACACAACTTTCTCCTTTTGAATAATTTTAATTGTTTGAAACAGAATAATATGGTAAGGTAATTGGAAAAAGTGTTGTGTAAATCTTAAATTAAAAGCAAGGAAGAACACATTTTTCTTGGAAAAAAACTTGCTATGCTCTTTGCAATTGAATGCTCCAAAAGCCTATATTTTTCATTAAACGATTTCCAACAAAATGGGTGAAAAACATAATGGAAAAATAATTTGACGCAATGTCATGAGAAGTCCGAGAACACGTATGTGCATTAAAGAACAAAGTTCAAACTATCACCATCGGAGGGCAGCACCTCCCGGGCTATCCATGTGGCGCCATCTCACAATTTTACTAGCAAACTGTTCGCAATGGGGCCATACAAGGATAAAACAGGCGAAGAAATACTAGCGCCGCCCCTCGGTATTAGGCTGAACTACGATTGCCTTGCTAGTTCAGACTTCATCTGCCGGATGGCGCCATGTATACTGCCCGGGAGGTGCTGCCCCTTGTCGACCGCGACTCGAATTAAATTTCATATCTGCAGTAAAGGCTAAGTTCGAAGTATCATTTGCTACAAGTTTCACGCTTTTCCTATTAGATGGCGACACTTATACTGCCCGAGAGGTGCTGCCTGTTTTCGGCGGCGATTCGAACTAAATACTTTATTGAGCCTACGGATTGGCTTGTGTATTTAAATACAAGTCAAATTGTCGCCCGGGAGGTTCTGCCATCTGATGGCCAACTGTACAACAAGACGTCAGTCCATACATACGTATTGTTACAAACATTTCAGTTTATATTGCATGTGCAGTGAATATTTAAATGCTGATTGTTTATACTTTCTAACATATTCTTCTGCTGATACATAATCTGAAAATGAGAGTAAGTTATCAATGTGTCGATAGACTAATTTTGTTTTAAAAATACGAATTTAAATGTGACAACCTTATACGTTGAACAGTGATGACATCTACTGTCTTGTGGTAAATCGCGGTACTACATTAGTAATAGAAGAACGCGTATTGAGTGGTGTTGTTAATTTTTTGTGTTTGGTTATTAAAGTTTATATGAAATTAAAGTATGTCGGACAGTTCCGACGAGGAAATAAACGGTACAGAGAAATCGTCGTGGATCCTCTACAAAGATCGGAAGGAATGGCGTGATGTCGTCCCTGTACCACAGGACGATGGTCCTCATCCAATTGTTGCTATTGCTTACTCTCAAAAATGTAAGTTTTTTCAATGTACCTAATTTTGATACATTCTCGGCGGGATGCGCGTAATGTTTTATCACATATCTATCATTCTGTCAAGCTCCCACCTCGATAAATGTTGGTCCACCAAGTTCCTAACCTTATACTGCTCGTCCACACTGTGCCAGGCTTTGTACTCATTGTCTGTGGTTTTAATTTAAGTTAAAGATTGCTACGATTACTTTCGGGCGATTTTAAAATCCGGCGAAAAGTCTGAGCGTGCATTAGCTCTAACTGGGGATTGTATTTGGCTAAATCCTGCCAATTATACAGTATATCAATGTAGGCGAGAGATCCTTAAAGCACTCGAAAAAGACTTGTGGGCAGAATTGAAGCACATTAACCACATGATAATACATCACTCTAAGAATTATCAATTGTGGCATCATAGGAAAGTAATTGTAGAGTGGCTACAGGATGCTACTGGAGAGTTAGCTTTTGTCGAATGTATTTTAAAAAAGGATGCAAAAAATTATCATGCTTGGCAACATCGGCAGTGGTGTATAAAAACATTTGAGTTAGTATTTATATAAGATGTTATCTGAAGAATAGTTTATAACTTGCAATACTAATGATATTTCGATGATTCCAGTTTATTCGACAATGAGTTAGATTATGTGGAACGGTTATTGAGCGAGGATTTAAGGAATAATTCTGCTTGGAACCAACGTTATTTTGTTATAAGTAATACGACTAAATTTGAGCAGAGTGTCATTGACGCAGAAGTTGATTTTGCATTGGAAAAAATTGATATAGTCAAAGGAAATGAAAGTGCTTGGAATTATCTTCGAGGGTACCAAAATTGTCTCAATGCTATCTATTTCCATAACATTTCTCTTGTGACATGCATGCATGTCAGAACTGTGGGGTATTTGTTTTTTTGCAGGATACTTACACATGACAGCAAAGGCCTTGGTTCTAATGAAAAAGTGAGAAGGAAATGTGAGGAGCTCTATAATAATGGCAATCGTACAAATCATTTGTTGGCTTGCATAATTGATATTTCCCAGGAGACACCTATAAGCAACGAGCCGACAGATTCTCTATTTCATATTAGCAACGCACTTACGGTAATTGTTTAGGCATGGCAGCTAGTGTTAGAAGTATTCTTCATATAGTTCACGTTAGCATTCCTTCCAGCTATGTCAGGAATTGGCAGAAAATCATGACCGGATAAGGAAACGTTATTGGGACCTTATTAGACAGCAATTGTTGGAAAAGATGAAGTCCGAATCCTGTTCTTAAGCATTTCCAGGATTCCTTTTTTAATGCATTTATACGAGTTAATATTTACGATTCTGATAGCCGGCTATTTCAAAGAATCGACAAAGGTGATTATGTGTATAGCATACAGAGACTAAAATAATGTATAAAGGTACAATGAGCACTGTGACGATATTCATGAATAAAACCGATGATCTGTCGACCAAAACTTTTCATTTTCTCTCCTTAATCTAGAGTAGTCGGGTGTCGGTAAAATAATACTAGCTGGCGAATGTTAGTTATCTATTTATTTATAAAATAGGTACATACTCCCAGGTATAATACAATAAATATGCGGTAATAATAATCGTCATAATAGTGACTAGGCGCTGGCGTAAATAAGGTATGTCTGAACGCAGCATTTTGATCGATGACGCGTGCTGTACGATGCGTACGTTATCTGCCCTCAAAAAATCTACCGAAATTCATCCGAACCGAACGTTAGATGTCTTCGGAAAATTCGTTCAACGTGATAGATCGGCCACCCTTTTCGAGGCAGTGTCGAGGAACGTTCGAAGCATTCAAGCGATTCTCGTTGCTTGCAAATATTATTGGCAGGCAGTGACTGCGTTCCGCAAAGCGAAATAATACATTTTATAACTTTGGAAACTTAACAATTAATACAGCCGCTAATTGGGTACAGAATGTCGCTTGTGTGCGCGGTGAATAAACGGGACGTGCGATGTAGCTCGATTTTTTGCGCCTCTACGCGTAACGAAGGTGCGTTTGGTTCGAAGGATCGTATCCTGAGGGTAGCCGAAACTAATTCGTAAGTAATTAGATAAGCTGGAACCGAGAACCGGCAGTAGGTACTCTGATAGTTCTTAGCTTATACCACTTTCGTCTATCCTAACATTTAACAACCAACATCCAAACGATTACTTCTTTTTTTTATTTATGCGCTCTTTGCGTCGGATTAAAGTTCATCCCCCCAATCTACGAAGACTCTCTTACTCCTTGTCTTTACTTCAACTCATTCTCTCGCGGTGATCAGGGTGGCGTGTAGCGAAGGAGGATGATCTTCATTGATTCACGTCGATGAGCGTTTAAAGCTATAAGATACGTAGTTTTACCACGGATATATACATATACACTTGATTTTACACTGAAAATATATCGCCGTGTGAATATTTCTTCTGTTGCCGTCGACATCTCTTTCGTTTAAAATTCTCCATATTTTTAACACTGTATAGTAATTTCCTCGGAGAACCTGTGTTCAACGTACGATGCATGAGATCAAGGGCAGTTCTCGCAGCATCAGTGGAAGTTAAAAATTCTGCTCGTAATTCTCGGGTTAACCGATTGATTTCCATTTCATACTTTTCGTTCCTAATTCTGTTGCTCATGTGCCGTTTAACACAAGTTTTCGATAGTTTTTGCTGAAATTCTCGTTTATTTCTTCCCTTATGAATACATAATCTATGATTGGACCATCTGTCAGCCAGTAGATGCACAGCCCGACCGTAATCCTTTATGTACTATTGGCTAATAATTCTCTACAAGTTTGGCTCTTTTCACGTTGAACGACTCGACTATTCGCTAAATATTCTTTTCGTTTTCTATCCATACGCGTTCCTCGTTGATTCCGGGACGTCGAGTCAGTTGGCGATTTAAATGTTCGTGTTACTCCTTTCTGTCCAGCAGTTGAAGGTGAAACTAGATATAGGGAAATAGATAGACTCCACACAGACTAGATAGGTCAATCCTAATTGCATAGATTCTCTCTACGTTCGGTTGCAAGGGATAATGCAACGATGCGTACACTTTTTAATATATTCGTAAAACGGAGCCAATCGCAAGATTAATATTCTTTTGGCGTAGATCTCCGCGGAGATCACGATTCGTTCGAATTAACAAGCTACTCCGTATTTTCCATGCCGTTCCGATTTAAAAGTAAAATGCGCAGGCGTACAACAAAGTCATGCGACGAAGAGTGGCATGTCAAGTTACATACGTAGAATTTGCGAATAAATGTTAGAGACACGAAATATCCGTAACAATCTTTGACATCAAGTACATTTATCGAAGAGACAGTAGCCAGCAAGAGCTTCCTAATCGATAGATATGAGATCTTACATAGGAGTAAGGTCTCTAGAGACACTACAGTTAGAATAGTCCTGTCGCTGATACAATGTGTCTATTCGTGTGTGTTCTAGTATCAGTGTATCGTGTCTGTGCCTCGATCGAACATACGATAGGATTAATTTTCCGCAACGGGTCTGCTGCTGATGCATTGCAGTATCACGCGACCTTATTAAAATATCATAATGTCTCTCCATTCTCATCCTACGGTGTCTACAAGGGGGAGAAAAAATACTTTTACCATTAAGTCTATCGTATCCTCCATCGACGCGTGTATTCGTGGCTTCTTAACACGTAGATCGAATTACTCGGTTCTCAGGAGGTCGGGTCCGAAAAATATCTAGAGATCGTAGTCACCTCGTTTTTTCCCCTCGTCTTCAATACACTTATATAAGTAACTTCAAAGACATGCGGTAGTGACCGAATTGATATGAGACAACATTCGATGTTCATCTCAATTTACACATAAAACTTATACTCTAATCATAGGCGCTGCTAAAGATCGAAGAAATCTCTACCTCCGGTACCCCCGTTCCACGCAATTTGCTTTCCTTTATTTTCGCCATTCTCTCTCTCCCTCTCTCTCACACTCTGTCTGTCGCTTTACGTCCCAGTACCGTTCCTCTCTCAATCGTGGCTTTAATCGATCAATTTTAACCCCCGCGTCGTCCATGCCCACCACACCCGGGAAACTAAATGTACGAAACCATTGTCACGATTGAAGGTACGTTCGTCGATCGATTCCCAATCGACGGTGAGAAACAAAAAAGTGATTTATTCATGACTCACTCAAGCACGCAGCGGACACTAACGCGCGACTTCTACGCTGCATTTTTTTTTTTTTGTCGTTTGCTTTTTCCTCTCGGTATCTTTGGTACAGCTTGAGCATCCTGTCCGCTCCACCCAAGTCGCGACTTCCGTCCCCTTATGTCTAGTTTAACCAGAAATAGGCAGTGATGGGAAATGATTAAATATATATTCCTCGATCGAGTAAACTGCATTGCCCGTCGCGGACGCTTTGGTCCAGTCGCTGCCAGCAATTATAATGAACGTTACGCCCTCATGTGTAATTCGACTGAAGAACGCTCGAATGGAAGATCAACCCTGTACTCTCAACCCCTCCGGTCCACACTCTCCCTCCTTTAGCTTCAAACCCCGCCACCTCGCCAACCACCCCCTATCTTAGCAGCACGTAGTCTTTTACGAGCTAAAATCTTACCAGGATAATTCGCTTACCTCTCACAAAAATAAATACTTTTATGTCGCTTATCGTACTACACGCTTATGAACTAGAAACAACAAATCCCGCGATTCAACGGGAGATTTTACGATAAAATTCTCTACGCTCTCTAGCAAACTGGTTCACTCCCAATCTCTTTCTTCGCCGACGATAGTGTTACCTTGCCATCGCTTAAAAACCGTCGTAATCGTACTAACTAACGCTACCTGCTTACGTTTCGTTTAATCAGCTAACCGAAGTCACACGAAATCGCTACCGATACGCTGCTGCTTCTTCGTCCGATGTACGTTGCACTTAAAATTCCGATAAAACGCACGCTCGCGCACGACTGAGTCGCTAAGTCTAAACTGAACGGAGCCTCGTGCCGCTCGCGAAAATCTCGATAAGAGTTTCTCGTTCGAACGCAGACGAGCTCGACCTTACAAGAACGTAGCAAAAATCGTATGACAAAAATTGGGCCGTCGGACACCGTCTATGTTCCGAGAGGAAGCCGTAATACTCGGGAAAGTAATATAATTAGCGTGGAAAGCAGCGTCAAATGATCGGCGTCTTGTAAAGGCTTTAAAAACGTGTTCTGTAACATCGTGTATCCGCCTCACCTTAAGCTAGTAAGGTACCGTTTACGAACGCTCGTCCTCGCAAAGAACTCACCCCCCCCCCCCCCCGCGCTTAGGATCAGCCCCAACCATCCGGCGCTATTGAAAAAAAAGCCGGGAGCCACGGATCGACTTTCCTCCAGGAGGAAAGAGGGCGTCCCGGCAAAAATTTGTCGAAAGGGCGCCCGTCCCCTTCTCGCCGTCCTTAAACAAATTACTGCAACTACGGGTTACAAATTTACTACCGTCGCTTCTGTTCCGACTCCATAATCGTCAGCCTCTCGCTTCGGCTCGCCGAAATTGATCCTCCTCTCGATCCTCACGGTCGCTATCCAATTCCGAACGCGCCCAGTTCGCCGTCGAAGCAATCCATTCCGAAGAAAGTTGCTCGAGGGTCCCGTCGAGATTGCGACGCCCCGAGGAAAGTCCCCTTCTCTGGTCCAGGAAGTAAGGTACAATATTGAGCGATTTTATTCCGGCCGAACGTAAGGATCACCCCTTCAGGTCCATGGAGTGTAGCGTGGACGTGCCGAGTGTCAGAAGGCTGTGTCCAGGGCGGCCATGCTCGTCGAGATGTCCGGATCGGTTCGACAAGCCTCCAGGAATTCCGTCAGGGTCACCACGCCGTCCTTGTTCCCGTCCATTTTCTGCGACAAAGAGTCATTCTCACATTCTGCACGTCAACTGTTACAATAGCGGTGGAATGTAAGAACTAAGGAATTCGAGAGAAACGGAAAGTTCGGCCAAAGGACTTGGAGGAAAGACTGTTCTATCGAGATATTTTCGCGACTCGTTCGGAATATGAAGGATCTAGTAATTGCAAGAGTCAAAATCTGCAATGTAACCTGGATGGAATTTAAGAAATGAGGAATTCGAATGGAATTTAAGAAATGAGGAATTCGAATGCAACGAAAAGTTCGGCCAAAGGACTTGGAGGAAAAACTGTCCTGGACTGTTCTATCGAGACATTTTCACGACTCGTTCAGAATATGAAGGATCTACCAACTGCAAGAGCCAAAATCTGGGATGTAACCTGGATCCTTCTACGTACAATGCGCGAGCAATTCGTCCTCATTACGCGCCGCTAATTACCGGCGATTCACGGGAAGCCATCGCATCGAGCCAATTTGCCGAGTCAAAAGCCAGAGGCTAGGGGGGATATGTCGAGCCTCGTGTCCTTCGACGTGCTCGCGCGCGCGCTGGAATTCGGTTCGGAGCGGTGCTAAATCGGCCGACGACAGCTGCGAATCGTAAAATTATCGCCGCGTCCCGCCGCGTCCCGACGCGTCCCGGCGCACACCGCCGCCAACGAATAAAGCCTTGAATCGGCAATGCGCCCAGGATGCGGGGTTGTTCCGCGAGGCGGGGTTAATTGAAATCACGCTTTACAACGAGCGACGGTTCATCATCGGAACCCGGCCAATTCCATTAGTGCCAGTCGGCGGTTGTCGAGGATTTCGTAGCTGCCCGCTGCAGCACGGATTATCGGAACGTCTTTGCGTCATACCGGGCGCGAGAAACAACCATACAGTCCTCCCATTTAAACGTCGAACATTTCACCTCTTAAATATTCGTTAGCTCGCGAGTAATCGCGCGAGCGGCATAAGTATTATTTATACAGCTTGTTTCGCCGGACAGTCGCGCGGGATTAAAAAAGGGTCGTACGGCCCGGTGCCGTAATGACACGTAAATGTTCGCGTAATATTCCTGTAGGGAGCGATAAAAGGACAATGGCGTTCCTAACGACCGCTTGCATTCCCGCTATATGCACTCTGCGGGAGGGTCGCCGGACTTAACCGCGATTTTATCTTCTCCAGTCCGGCAGTAATTCGTTTATACGCTCGTCAAAACTGTACGCGCTTCTTGCGTAGCCCAGTTTCATTGACGGCCGAACGTCCGCGGATAATGAAACTCGAATTACAGTCGTTTCAATTCTCGCAATTAGCCCGAGGGAGGACTCGGACTAATTGCCGGATCGCTACGCTAGAACGTCATAGACGGCGCGCGTCGACTGTCGTCAAAGTATATTTTTCCCACGCGAAAGTTATCGCCGTTCGTCGTAAAAAGGAAGCGACTTTATAACCGTTCGCGAGTATTGTTGCCAGCTTTGTCGTTTACGAGGTGTCCGCCGCTCATTTTTCATTTCAGCTCGTTATTTACCTTGCCGAGTTAGCCGTAATTGTGCTTTATCGTCAGACTGAAAAGGCTTTGCAAAGTTAGTGCGCCGACAGCGACACAGCTCGGGGCTGCGAACGATCCCTGCTAAAATGGAAGCAGCCCCTCGGTACTTGTCGAGGGAGGATGGCAAAGGTCCTATCAGCTTCTATTTTCCCGTAAACAGACGATCTCCTACGCCGCGGCCTTCGGCATGCCAGGGGCTTTGTAATGAAAGACGATTGCGCTACATCGCGAGTTCCTTCGGTAAAGATACCGTAGAAATTCGAAGGCGGACGAATGTGCATACGCAAAGCAGGAACCTTCGTTCCTTCGCAATTTCCCTTCAACATTTTTCCCGAGGCATAAATTGCATTCCCGGACCGAAACGTCGTAGGTTGCGCGGTAAGGGAAGGAAAGGGAAGGAAAGGGAAGGGAAGGGAAATTTTTCCTACCTTACGGAAAGTCCCTATCTAGATCGCAGGGCCGCTTAATTAGGCGTCTGTCCCGCCTCGCCAAATATAATTGTACAAGGCTCCGACGTTAATTCCCTCCTATCCTCCGTCGCGTTACTCGCTCAATTCCAGACGCTCGCTCTTTTTCCCGCTCCACTCCGCTTTTCATTGCCGCTCTCAGCCACGCTGCACTAATTTCGCGTCCTCCGCGTGCAAAGTTCAACCACGCTTTTTGACGCGTCACACGCTCTGCAGACGAGGACTCCTCACGTTGTCCTTTACGTCTGAGACTAAAGTGGTGCCAAACCGTCGCATTTTTGTCTCCCTCCGACGAATTCCTTTCTACTCGTCACCGAGATGCGCTCGATTCTTCCGTCGACCTATCCGACCTCGCGAAGACCTTCGCTCGCGGATAATACTGTAATTCGCGGCCGAATGGAGGCAGAGGTGAAATTAATGATTCCTGACGAGCGCTATCTGCGTCCTGGCGTCTGCGAGTTTCCCATAAAATAGGTACGCGCGAGGATAAAATTAGATTATCCTAAGGATCACTTCTTCCGACCGTAGAAGAGAGAAAAGTAATTAATTCGAAATCATACTCTATTGACTGAATTTGGCGAATAAAACTTACAGCCCAGGCGTGAAAGATTTCTTCGGATTTTTCGAAGTGGGCTTACAGCGATCCGGAATATGCACCGGAACATACCAAAATTCCATTTGACTTTCCGCCGCAGAGTCCTATACCGTTCGTCTAATGTCGACGTATCCGCGGGATATTACATTATTTATGCCCGTTGAACCGCGGCCGCAACATTCTCAAGCCGCTTTGATTTACGACAGTTTCTCGCGCGGCGCCAGATGCCGACGATATTTCGACAGTAAAATTTGACCGTCGCAAGCAACATCTGCGGGAAGGTACGGTCCCGCCAGTTTACCCCCTTTGCCTAGACATTCATAGCCGGGACGATTACCGCGAATTGCAGCGGTGATTGCGATTTGACTAATGCAATTACACCGTACGCGCCACAAAGGGCGTCTGGAATTGGATTCCGATGTATAATTTTCACGAGCCATCCTCGGAGCAGCGCGTACTTCCATTGGCTTTTGCGTCGGGGAACGGCACATCCTCGCAAGCGTTTCCCTCCTCTTTTTTTCGCCGCCGACGTACATCGTACACTCCGCAAAATTTACAATTTCCGCGTAAAGTAACTCGCTCGTAGGCCGGGGGCGATGAGCTGTTTCGCGGAGGAGACAGCTGTCTCGAAAGTAGACACGAGTACGCTTTCTCCATTAGAGGTGTCTGTGTATCAAGGAGGATGTGCCACAAATTTGCCTGAATTGTCGAGACTCCAAGTTCCGTCTAAGTTCCGGAAGGGAGGGACTAAGTTCTTGGTGGATGCTGGCTCGGCGTCAAAGGTAAGGAGAGAGAGAGAGAGAGAGAGAGAGAGGGAGAGAGAGAGAGGGGGGGGGGGGGAGAAAAAGTTTTGTGGAGGATTCCACCTTTAAATGACTAATATCGACTGGCGCAATGTCCTCCTTTCCCTCCTTTTCTTCCATTGTCTAGGCTGACCGATAGAAAGAGCTGTCGTCGGGCGGTAATGGCAGGAGGAACACTCGAAACTTCCTCGGCCTTCTACCGGATGTCGCGGTGGGACGAAAGTTTAAATTGCCAATTCCGCGATTTCAACTTCCGCGTGCCACAGTATAACGCACGTAGGATAAGTAATATTCTCTCTTCGAGCCAAGAGTGAGAGAGAGAGAGAGAGAGAGAGGAAGAGGAAGAGAGGCCTCCAGCCGCTCGAATTTACCTGCAAAATTCTCCCCTTGTTTTGAGAATCGGCCAGAGCGGAAGTTTGTCGCGCAATCGAGTTAGTCCGGACTAGGGGAATTAATCGAGTCAACATCGGTGCCACTGCGACGAGTTTTAATTGACTTTCCTCCTCCGCTCAAACGTAATGCATCCGACGTACTCTCCTCCCGCTCGTTGTCGCTTTTGACTCGTGGCCTCGCTTCAAACAACAGACGCTAATCGATTTACGCTTATCGCGATGCAGGCGACCCGATATTACGAGCCGTGGATATTTAATGTTTTTCATATCTTCTCACCCCTCGCAGCCCGACTCTCGTGCGAGCCCACTTGCCCACGAATCCGCGACTGACTAAATTCCGAATGCCAGCCCGGTGTTCGTATAAACTTTTCGCGGTCCTCCCGGTCGGAGGGTTGATAATGGAGTCGGCGGTGAAACTCTCGCGAATTCTTGGCGACCCCTTGAGGCCTTTGGAGAAACAGAAACCGCAGGCAATTACGAGCGAGAGTGGGCTGTACGGACACGTACGCGCGACCTGCGCACATATGTACCTACTTACGTATGTACGTCGGCGCTATCGCGCACTCCAGTTTGATTTTCACGTTAACGTGCCAGAGTATCTGCACTCAGCCCCGACTCCACCTATAGGCCACTCCGCTATTCAGGGACATAACTCCCCCGCTTTTGCGAATTCACCGGAAATTGGCGCATTTTTTCATTTTCATCCTACACTTTAAATTCGCTGGGTTCAAGCAGCGTGGCAATGGATAATTTTACAAATTAATGTAAAGTTTGCCAGCCGTTATGTATCTGGTTACCGACTAATGGGAGGCTTCTTTTCTCTCTCTCTCTCTCTCTCTCTCTCTCTCTCTCTCTCTTTCTCTCTCCCTCTGCATGCCATCCATTCTGGCCCATGTTACCCCCGTCGCAGGGTTTATTGTGAAATCTCGTTGAACGAAAATCCGATTTCCCCCGCTTCTAAAGTTCTCTTTCAATCCTATTGGCCTTTGGCAATCCCAGTGGACGATAAAGGGCCGACAGCTTACGATAAAGGCTTAGCCGGGGGAATTTTTTTGCAAATTGCTCGAAGTTCGGAGGCGGGCTGGCCGATAAAGTTCCGATGAAACAAGGGGAAGGATAAACGAGGAGGGGGAGGGGGGCGGGCGTCACTTTGCTCTAATGTCAGTTGGTCAGCTCGACGCGGAAAACGGCCGCGACGGTTGCGCAGGTAAATTCGCAACAATGTTTCCGTGAAGCGTGGCATTTTACTTTTAGCTCATAAACGTCAGGAAGCGAGGAGGGTTGGCTTGTCCTCAAATTGTCCGGAGACTGACGAGGCATGCAACTTGTCTCGAGCTAGAGCTGCTGCGCCAGGGAATTGTCTCGGTAAAACGAATCGTTTCTTCTTTTATCCGGGGGCACCGAGAGGTGTCTAGAGAGGTGAGAGAACGAAAGAGAGAGATGGAGAAAGAGAGAAAGAGAGAGAGAGAGAGAGAGAGAGAGGAAAGGAACGACGCTGCATTGCAGGCATTGTCATCCACGGCTAACAACGTGACAGCCGCTAAAAGGAAGGGCTCGTTCTCGTATCATTGTCGCCAGGGTAGAGGCTGGCTCTACTGAGAGTCGTTCGTTTTCGTCGAAGCGAGTCAGTCCAGTTGTCAGCGCACGTCGATACTTTCCGTCCATTGTCACTCCTCCTGGCGATCAGCTGCCGGCCGGTTCGATTTTATTAGCCGCCCGATTCGAGACTACCGCCGCGAACGATAGGACAACCATTTTCCCCCTACAGCTAAACGGCTCGTTTAATTAACGCCGGCCGAGCGAGGAGCGGGCTGCGTAGAATCATCTCGCCACGTATCTCGATCATTTATCGAAGTTAAAAGAGCCGAGCTTCCGCCGGCTGGAATGAAACCGCGGCCCGAGTTGGCCACAGTTTCCCAGTTAAATATCGTCTAATATTAACGGCGGACGGTCGTGCCAAGGAATTTTTCTGCTCCAGTCGGCTATCTGGATAGTTGTCCACTATAGTCGGAGAGGCGAGCGTTTTCCGCTCTGGTCGAATTAGGCAGAGCATTCGGCGTCCAGCGTCTCCCTTGCGGCTGAGTTGTATCACTGCCAGAGTTGGCCCGCCATAACGTCAATTATTCGGTCGCGAATAGGAAATTAGTCATCGCATTTAATTCGAAGCGCAGTTGACAGACAAGAGTTTGGGAAAGTTTCTAAATCGATGGTTCCTCAATTTTAGGAGGTCGCGTATCTAACTCGGAATATTCCGGGCTCGTTCAGCCGCGTTCTGCGAATATCTATGCGGGTCAGAGCGGCGGTAACGATAGTGTCGAATGTAGGATGGGAAAGGCGTATCGGAGTGCTGGGAGATAAGAGGAAACGTAATGACGCAATAGAAGCGAGTCGCAGAATTCCGGCCATCATCTCTATCCGCGCAGTAAGGCCAGGCAAAGCGCCTTTAAATTTGTCTAAACTCCGCGACCTCTCCGCAGAAAACTCCCTCTCACTGTCGATAAGAGAAAAACAGGACGAAATTTCGCCGTTGCTCTCGGGGGAAGTTTCTCCAGCGGGAAAGTTTTCTTACTTGAAACATTCGATCGACTTTCTCGCGGACGCCCTCGTGGTCCAGCGTCGGGTCTGCAAATTTGCCCATCAGCTCGTATACCGCCGTGACGATGTCCGTCATTTCCTCCCTGGTGATGCAACCGTCCCCGTTGATGTCGTAAAGAGAGAATGTCCAGCGAAGCTTCTCGTCTATCGAGCCGCGAGACAGTATACTCAGCCCGGTAACGAAGTCCTGCAACGTAAAGGGGGCAAATTGGCACTGGGCTCCGATCCGCACTCCTATTCCGAAACTCTTTTTCACCGGAGTGCTTTCACGCTCTTCGTTAGAGGTGGGAAAATTACGTCGGCAAAAAGATGGGCGGGCTGATATCGCGTCGACGTGCGAACCAATCCGCTTTGCACACATTCGAGCGCAGGGTATTCGGTCTCTTTGAAAAGCGATACGTCTGTATGTAAGAACTACCCTCGACTTTTACTCAGTCGTCGTTGCGAGGAAGAACATTCAAATTTGCATAAAATATTGTGGAAAGACAGAGAAATAAAATACGTTTACAGAATACGCAACCATAGTGATGCTATATCTGTACAGTGAGAGATATAGCCAAATATAGGATATAAGTTTAGGGTTTTTTTTTGAGTTTATTATACCATTCGATAGAGAAAAATTTATAAGGAATATTCGCATTAAAATTAGTGTAAAAAATTTTGTGTTTCACCCTTAAGTTAAATAAAATATTATATAGACCCTATTCTTATTGCAAGTCGCTATGCCTTTTGCCCGTATGTTGTCAATGGCGAGCGCGCTCGAGCATGTTTGCAGTTTGACCGCTGTGTCGGGATTCGATTCCTGGACCTTTTGCTTGTGAGCCAAGTGCTCTATCTACTACTCTACTAGTCCCCTTACGAGTTTAAGAGGTTACCCAACGCGACATTCATACGGTCCAACTTCTGTTCGACTACGCCTATATGAAACTTTTACTTCTGCATTATTTCGCACATAGCTACGTCTCTTGCTTCTATTGCGAGATGTAGTTTGGAAAACTGACCATGAACATTAAGAAGAATTATGTTTCGTTATCCTAGTCGTTGCTGGGAAATTACATAAATTTTGTAATAATGATAAGTAATACGATTTGGTGAGTTCGTACCCTGAGAAATAGATAGAATATAATGGTCTGAGAATCAACATAGTCGTCTTTTATGACTTGATGGAGGGTCGAGCATAATTCAGAGTGTCGTTTCCATCAGCCCGCAATTTCCAATCGTCCGACAATTATAGGCGGAAACCGGCGAATCGGTAATGAGAATTTCATTCGCAGCCGAGAGTTCGTCTAAAGATCAGATGTATTGAAACGAGGTCGAAACTAGCAATAATTGCGCGACTAACGCCGGACGACAATGTTTCGCGGATAATAAAGTTTAGCACCGGCTGGCTAAGTTACGGCCGGTAAACTCAATTCGGCGGGCGCAAAACGTGCGTGTGGGGGCATGTGTGGGAGGACGTGCGCTCGAACGCGTAATGCGTACCGACGCGCAAATGCACGCCGGAGAATGTCTCGCGAGTGTGTAGGTGGTAACATGTACGTGTAGGCGCAAACCACCGAGTGAGAGACTCGGCTCGACGAGGAACTCTCCGTATTCGCCTGCGACAATTATTATGGAGATTCAGGAGGAATTCTGAATACAGTTCTACTCGGTGGGACAGTTGTTCGGGGCTTTCACGCGGATTCCCATTGTCTCACTTATTCAAATTCGAATTTACGCCGGAAGATGGCGATTAGACGGACTCTGCCCCGATATCCATTACCGAATTCAAGAATATCCCGTGCCACCCTCCGAATACCAAAATTGGGAACCGTATGGTCGAAGGAACGAACGCAAATTCTAATTAACGCTCTCCCCCTTGTCCGACCTGGACCCAATTCTCGCAACACAATTTGATATGACGAACGAATGGGCAGCGTACAAAATTCGAGTGAAATACTCCGATTTTTTCGCTCGAGTGGGGCGGCGGCAAAAAAGGGAAACGTGTCCTGCATTCGTGTTGCATGACAATATGATTTTTTTCTTCCTGACCCACTTTATCAAGTGCAGCGAGTGGGAATTTTTCTCTGTTAGCATAATTCTCTGAGACACTTCCTGAGTTTCGAGGCGTACGAGAAATGAAATTATGGAGGAGAGGGTGGGGGGTGGTGGGGGGGGGGGGGGGGTGTATCTTCTCGATCGGTTCCTCGATGGAAATCTAATTTGCTCCTTGAGGAGCATCTGTTCGCGGTACGGAGGGAACTGTGTGGGAGGTAGCGACCGAGTGCAAATACGGGGCGGGAGGGGGGATGGATTCGGTGGGACAAAGATTGTCTCGCTTAAGGATGTAGTCGGCGAGCGGAACGTGTGTTGTCCCCGAGGCGGTGACGGCGGTCGGCCCGGTGGCTTGTCCGTGGATCAAAAAGCGCGTCCACCGAAGCTGTTAGCGCGGCAAATTGCATTTGGCCGCGCCCGGGCTGCGGGGGTGGAAAGAGCCGGAGGAAACGGGGGACAAAGGGCGGCGTGCGGCTAATGCGGGGGAAAAGGAGAGCCGTAAGTTTCACAACAATCCTCTTGGCGAACGAGTTCGCGGCTTTATTAACGCTTTTCGCGCCTGGCGATGAATTTCTGTCTATTCCGCTTTTCTCGGCCAGACGAATTTTCAATGACAATTATTGAGTTGTATTGACAGACGTTTACTTCCTGAGACGTCTTTATTCACGTCTTTCTGCATCCGAGTCCGACCACTCATTGCTCACACTCACACTCTCTTACGCTCGCCTAACCTACGTCACTCATATTCTTATGAGTGATACATACGCTATGCATACACTACAATTATCCCCCCTCCCTTGTTCGAATTGAACCGAAGCCAGCTAATTTACGCATCTTCGGCCCCTCGACAATGACTCTTGTTAATACACGCCTCCGATGTAACGTATGAATCGTAAATCTCCTGTAATGCGTCATGGCGCAATAACCGCATGGGTGCAATGTGTCAAGTCGTGTGTGCTCTCAGATATTTGCATGTTACACCGCGTGTCGTTAATTCTCTGAACGGCCGTGATCTCGATACGAGCGAGTGTCGATCGACTCTCCGCTGTAACGACGCTTTCGAAAGGCCGAAAAAGTGTTGGGTGGGGGGAAAAAAATGAATTTCCATTGAACTCAGTAGTATAGCCAGAGCGAGAGTCAGGCATCCCGATAAACGGAGCGCAGGGAGCCCGCCGATCGGTTCGCATCAAATTCCGGAATTCCGACGCGATCAATTGGAAATTTTACCGCGATCATAATGCTGGCAGACGAATGGTAGAGTTGGCAATTCGCATGGTGGGGGGAAACGGGACGTGGGTGACCGATCGACCAATAAACTGACTTCAGTAGCGCAGGCATATTGTGCACGCAATCGGCCGTAGTTACTGTCCTACCGACTTTACGAGGTACGCGTCCTTAATTAAAGCAGCCACTCTCGTTAAAGAATACAATTTAAAGAGTGCAGAATAAAATTTTGGAAAGATGAAAGTATAGGCTTCCGGATGGTCGCCGCGTTTGGGATCAGCTGCTTGCCAACGTTTCGCAAATAATAATAAAGGGCGCGAAAGCCTTAAAACTCGAATTTTGGAAGAATGTTGCGGGCCAAAAACGATTACTCGTGAATGCGTAACATTAATCGCCGACAGATTCGATCCATTAATCGTGCGAAGAAACGGCTGGTCGCGTTAAACGAGAAGAATAAGTGCATTGTGTCTGCGTAGAAAGAGTCTCGGGGGAAGTTGGGCTCGGGGGTGGCTCGATTGATGGCGGCGAGTATCGGCGCGTACGTAGTGTCGGCGTAAGTAAACGTTATAACGTCGAAGTAGGAATTCCGAGCGTGCAAATACGCTGGGCGCATTTCCAAGCCGCGGCTCTAATGGCAAACAGAGTCCCCGCCCGTCCCGTACAAATAGAGATTGTTGATTCAGGTCGTCGTGATTATGTCGAGAGTTACCGAACGAGCGTGTTACGACTTTATCCGGCCCATTTCGAGCGGAGCTGCCGGACACCGATTCTCGCTTCGGACTCTCTGATCCACTCGATCGTCGGCCGGCCCGACGGAAACGTATCAATGCCCGACCGGTGGCTATATCAATTATTGCCGCTGATTTTAATTAAGATATTCGACGCCCGCTAACGAGGTTCGCTAATGCCGGCTCGATGATACAAAAAAGCGTCGATGGAAAAGTCCGAAGGATTCGGGTCGATCGTACGGTACGATTAAAACTACCGTGCGATCGAGCTTCGATTAAAGGCTGCAATTAGCGTCACTTACGGCGCGTAATGGACGATCGTTTCGAGATAATCGAATAATAAAATTCGTCAGCTAAAGTTGGCGAATAAAATTGTAGGTACGATCGGTACATTTGTCAAGCAATTGGGCTTGCATTTCCGACAAAGTCTTATCGTAACTCTTACTTCCCTTAATCCTGTTGAACTCGCGGGTAAACGGAATGATATCGGTATTCGATCTACCGGGTGAAAATGCTTTTTGGCCCCTTGGCCCAGATCCGCGTGCCGGCGGATATGCAAATGACGCTGATGCCGCTAGTTTCCACCCGCTGTTTGTCAACGCGATTTAATACCGAAATCTTCGCTGCGAAAGGAGTGACGGAATACTAAGTATCGCTTACGTCTTCGCGGAATATACTGTCTGGCGAGATATCGTAAGCGAGCGGAATATACTGTCTGGCGAGATGCTGCCCCGAGATCGGGTCAGCGTTTCGATTTACAGTTCAAGTATTCCGCCGGAATAGACCCGAGTGCGACAATGAAGAGTACTCCCGGGGAAGAGGGTGGGAAATCAAGCGCGATCGAATCACGATATCGGTATTCGTATCGTGGGTGATGAGATTTGCGGAAGCGTCGAGGATGGGATGCGCGGGAAAAAAATGGACAGTACACACTTTGTCCGAAAGAGTTTTCCGCCCACCGAATCCTTCAGGATATCGGCGCAGAGCGATTAATATTCCTTCCGAGTCCGCGCTCACGGAGCAATATTTTTGCATTGCCGCGGTGCGCGTCGCATGCATATGCATTTATAACGGGGCGAAAAGTAGTCGGCAAATAAGCTTAAAGCGGGGCTGATCGGGACGATTCATTGCACCGGAATGAAAAGCCGTTCACTCTAAAGCGAACATTTTTTAGCCACGTCGGCCTGAGCACGCTCGGCTGCGTAAACGCGCCATTCTACAAATTAATATTTACGCCCCCGCTCTCTGGCGCGCTGTCACCGCCCAATCATGCTCCAGAAATTCATCAAAGAACTCGCTCCGAGTCTGGCGTTAATTGATGCCTCTCCCGCTCGGGTCCAGATAACTGCCGGAGGACAGAGTTATTTGTGCGTCGAGAAATATTTCGGATTAAATGTACGCGAGAAGGTCGGTGCTGTATTTTAATTAAAAAACCGCGCGCCGGATCTCGCCTCTCATTTATCCGACTCTCATTCGCTAGTCCGCTCTTTATCTCCGACGATGGTGCGCAGTCTTTAACCGAGCTACGTAAATTCTTCTTGGCGTATAGCAAAGAGTCGACGTTTGTCGCCGAACTCCGGATCGTTCGGCTGCGCAAAAGTGGAGAATCTTTCTCTTCGCTCTCGCTCCTTCGCAAATAAGGAGTACATTAGAATGTATTTGCGAAGGGAGGTGCTTGAATGAGGGGAGTGCGAGTGGAAACAGAGGGTGGGAAGGATGAGATCGTGGGAAAGAATCGTAGATAGGCGAGATTTCGTTTGCGAGACTCTCGAGCGAGATGTCGCCAGATTGGAAGACTTTCGAGAATATCCAGATTTTACGAGGCAACGTGCCTGGCTTGCTTCCGTCACTCCGAGTAAAACGGTTAAGATTGACTAGCCCCTGCGTTTCTTCACGGCGAACGTGGAGAGTGATCAATTTAATGACAGGGTGGAAGACGTGGAACGGGCCGAGAACAAAGGTTGCAGTTAGATTCTTTGCAAGGGTCGATCATCTCACCAGGTGACTTAGCAATATTTTTCGAAAGCAGAAAAATGGACAATGCTGGTATTCAGTGACCCTCGATCCGACGCGTATTGTGATTGAAGCCGATAAAGGTGAGCTGGACAGCATCGTACTGGCATAAAAAGTCCTACTTGTAACTAAATAGAGCTAGACTAAGATCCGCAGAAACCTGCACATCGACAGGAAAGAAACGTTATTCGTAGCTTGCAACGAGGCATTTGAGAGCAATATTTCATGTCTGTTCGCGATCTGTCGCGATTGTAAGATGTATTTTGCGCGAATGACAGCTATAAAGTTCCGCGACCGTCCGTTGTGAGACGAGCAAGGAAAAGCTGTCTTCGGGGACAAAAGAGGCGAATCGTCGTGACCTCGCAAATTTCCTGGCAAACGACTTTAAGTTGCATCGCCATTCATCCGATTGTGCCAACTGCTTCTGCGATGACGCAGCTTGCAAATAAACAAATTTTTTTTATAGATCGGCTTTCGCTGATAGTCCTATCGTAAAGTACGCGTCGAAACTCAAAGAAAACGTATGATTATCATTGGTTTTGATCGCTGGTTCGAAAGTTACAAGCGGTTTTGTAAAAAGGTCATGATTTGTTTCAGTGAAAGTTAAAATCCGAGACAGACGATCTGTTGTACCAACACGAGGCAACTAAATGTCTAATTAGACGAATTACAATTCGACTTTACAGCTTTTCGACGAGGATAATCATATTACATCGTAATCATTCCGCGACGAGCGCCTCGTTCTTCGCCTTCTTTCCCTCGAATCTAATAATGGCAAGTGGATCAGACGGTGTCGAAGTTTGCTTGTACATCCGTCCCGCCCTCCGTAAACTTTGCCCGCACAGGGTGCCCTCATTACCGCCCATTGCTCGATGATAATTGACGTTAATTTCTGTTTGACGTTTATTCAACGCGATTAACCGTCGAGGAGCGTAATGTGTGGTTCGATGATGTCGAGAACTGTTATCATCGTGCTCATGATTTCAGTGTCAACAGGCGCGGGAGATTTCACCGGCGACAGTGACATTGTTCGACAAGATTTCCGGGAAGTTTGGAAGTCTCATTAGAGCCGCGAGTAACCCGAATGCATTTGCCTCGTAATTAGACGCTCGATAATCAGAAGCTAATCAGCGGTTCAAAATATGTCGGGAGCCCGGCTCGTTAGTATAAGGGGGGGGGGGGGGGGCTTTGCTCTACGCACCGAGGTCAGGATTTAACTCACTGACCGCTAATTTTCCGCAGATTTATTCAATTACATAATTAGCCCTGCAATTAGTACCGATAACACGCGCCGGCAGAAAACAGGATCAACCGAGCGATTTGGCGGGCGCTGCGTAACGAGCGTAAATTTGTTGCAGCGAAAAACTGAATTCGGCACGCCGTATCTACTAATTGTCCGGTCGAGAAGTTAACGACATTCGTTGCGCGGCGCGGCCCGTACTTTATTTCCCGGCCGCGAGGGATAAACTTAGATTGAGGCCGGAGATGAAAGTCAAACTGGAAATTTTTCCGCGATGCTTCGGAGTTTGTATAATCAGAAGCGTCGAGGAACTTTGCTAGCGCGAAATGTATGTATAACTAATGCAACGTCTATATGTACGGCATCGCATCGTAGTACGTGACTTTCGCATTAGGATGATAATTCATCTTTAATCTCTTCATCTTTAGTCCTCTCTGCGAGATGTCTGAAGTCTTCCTCATCTCGCATACTTCACTTACCTCGAAGCTCAGCAGTCCACTGTGATCCTGATCCAGCGTGTTGAAGACGTAGTGCGCGTACTGACTGGTGTTGGCTGCAAAATAAATACAGTTCTCTCCGTTAGTAGGGCCTTGATCAAATTGGAACGTGTTCGCGATCTGTCTTTGCCCGTAGCTCGTACGAGCCGGTGGGAAATGAAGATGCAAACATCGAATGTCGCCATAAGCGATTTGTCGAAAGATTTGAAGGGGTTCCTTGATAAAATGCCACTCGTCGATAACGACCCTTTGCGCCTCGGCTGCTCGCTGAATGCTGGCCCTAATAAGCAGCCCAGCTGCCTGACAGCGTACTCTGCCTTTCAAGATCGACGGGCCAGCCGTACCGCTGGCTGGCAAACAAAATGTCCGCCGGCGCACGTTAATAACTTCCAGCCGAGATAGCGCCAATGCCACCGACGCCGGAGGCAGAGATTTATACGGCCCAGAAAATATCCTCCCAATTATTCGCACACCTTTACTCACGCGTCTTTCATTTCCCTCGCGTCTAAGGAAGGCGCAATGATTCAGCCGCAGAAACTAATTATCGATCCCGGTCGCTAATTAGTAAACTGCCGGCCGTCGCCTCGTTAGTTGTTGCGCAGGGTCTCCGCGTTACAAGCCGGTTATTTATCCGCGGTTCGCGCGACCGCTGTAAGCCCCGGAGTTACGTAACGCGAGATTACGTATAAATTTGAGCATGGCCCGCTAATTGGAAAAAGGCTCCGCTTACAATCGTGAACTTCGTCTCGCCCGATCAAAGAGATTTGCTCGGAAATTAGCCGTGCTTCGTCTTTCCGGCGCTCGGAATTATCCTGCTGTGTGACTAAAGAGAGCGTGGGAGGGGAGGGGGTGGGAGGTAGGAGGAGGAAGCGGAGGGTGCAAAGTGGATTAACTCGTCCGAGTTGCTCGGTTCCCACGAGCGAAGGCCTCTCGCCTTCTGCCTGCCGATGTCAGACGAGAAAGCGAAAATTAGTTTTCTTCGCCGACGATTTCCCCTGCCGCGCGAAAAGTGGATCGCGAGCGGAATCGCGCTCCTCGGGACGCCATTCGACGGGGACAGGCGTCGAGTGGATCGAAAGTCTCGCAACATGGCCGAAGTCTTTCAGAGACCGTACCACTCTTACCATCCACGAGCATCCTTTATGAAATCAAGCCGAGACGAAGTCGAGTCATCGCGCCTTTCCTTGGGCGAAATTTACGAAATACGCTACATTTTTTTCTCTTAGTAATCTTAATAACTCCGGCGGCACCGTCATTAAGTCTTATTACCGATATAAATTTTATTCCCGTATCATAATGGGTTAAATCACACGTGGGCCTCCCAACTGTTCTCTCGGGACACTCGGGATGGCTGAGATAAGTATGAAACATGTGCCCCGGCTGATAAAGCGCTCCATCGAACCCTTCTGACCCTTCGTCCTTCCCTAAACTTCGTCTCTGCGGTATCTATCGATCACGCGGCGAGAGAAGAGTCGAAACGATGCCTCCCGTATTATTGTTACCTTCCGCCGGGAGCGGAATTTCATCCGAACGTGCTTAACGAAAGGAAATCCGGGCGGTTATCGTTTTCGAAATTCGGAGAGTGGCCAGCCGACGATACGAGTCGCACTCGCGAAGGTAAAAACAAGTGCTATCCAAATATCGGAAAATCGTTCGCTCTTCGAATCGAGTCCGCCCGCTCGTGTATCCGCGGCGTTTGAGGTTTGGATTACGTGTTTGCGATAGGATCGGGTCCACGCCCAGCAGCGAAGTTATCTCGATGTCTCTTTCCGTGGGATAAGGCTGCCACTGGCTCCTCCACAGGCTCCTCCGCAAGACTCTCTATGCGGTGCTTCGCGGAGAACCGCGCGAAACAGGACCGTATTACTGGGAACGGCGCTCTAATTAAGCGATTTAATTTAAGGACCGGCAGCGCCTTTCCTTAATTAAGAAAAAGCCGGTAAATAAACTCCTCCCTCGCCTTTGACTCCCGTCGAGCGTCGCTCCACCCTCGAGCCAGATTCAAGACTCGCCACGTTTCTTTTTCGAGCCCGACGAACGCGGAAACAATGAGTCCTCGTAATTCATTTCGCCCGAGGCCTCTTTTCGGACTCCGAGCGGACAGTCGACATTCTGCCCGAAACTTCATTAAAAATGAGTCACCCGCCGATCGCGGCTATTCTCGATATTCGAGGAAATGTCGCGGGTTGCCGCAGGCGGCTGTTTTTTCGACGTTATTTTCCGAACGTTCCATTAAAAGTGCCGACGCGCGTTAAGCGCTGTCAGGAGGAAATGGGTGAGAGCAGTCAAAGTGTGAAAATCGGGCATTGTTCCGCGCCTGCCGTACGGGAAGCCGACGGGCTCTATATTTAACGCTCCGTGATTATACTTTTGATTACGGCCTCTGTAATGGCGGAGCTTGGCTGGGCGCGATAATTTTACGGATGTGCCGCTGGCATTGCACTATTTCCTATTTCCCGGCGCCGTTGGAGGCGACGCTTTAACTCGGTACGAACGGCGGGAAAGTACCCCCTAAAGCTTCATATCTAACCCAGCAGAACCTCTACCCTGTATCGTGGAATTTAGTTTATTTCACAAATTCAGCCCTCGCCCGTAAACCTTTACTCGCATCGCGCATGTTTCCGATCCGTTCGCGTTACAGCGAGCCCCTTGGCTCTTCGCTTTTTCCATCAGAATTGAAATGGAAGCAGCCGGCTATATTTCGGAGAGGTCCTTTTGCCCGGATGTTTGACCGGCCAGCTCCCTTTTACGCCCAATGACAATGATATCGATGCACTGTTCGCGTTGCCGCGCATTTTAGCCTAGAGAAAGACTCCGCTGACAGCCAATTTTAAAACCTCTCGTCTGCGACGCTCTGTTTCAATTGCAGCGCGCCTTAATAATTTCTTGGCTTCGCTTTTTCCATCAGAATTGAAATGGAAGCAGTGGGCTATTTTTCGGTGAGGTCCTTTTGCCCGGATGTTTGACCGGCCAGCTCCCTTTTACGCCCAATGACAATGATATCGATGCACTGTTCGCGTTGCCGCACATTTTAGCCTAGAGAAAGACTCCGTTGACAGCCAATTTTAAAAGCTCTCGTCTGCGACGCCCTGTTTCAATTGCAGCTCGCCCTAATAATTTCCCGACAAAGGATGGGAATAATGTCGGCGGCGCCTGGCGTCGCTCGCTATCCTGTACATATATAAATGCGAGCGCTCGAAATGTAATGCCATTTTGATTGACCCGCCCGTTACCATGGCGACCGTGGCCGCGTCCAGGGTACGATACCCGGAGATATTCGAAATGTGCATTCTTCATTCCCTCTCGCTTCCCTCCCCTCGCTCTGCGTGTCGATCTTCCTCCCACCGTTACGGCCGCGGCGAGCTGGATTGGCAACGAGAGAATTTAAATGCGAATGTACGGGACGAATAAAATACACGGGGCCACTGTTTTTCAGCGGGAACCTTTTAGTAAGATAAACTTATCTCCGGGCGCTGACTTAGAAAGCTCACTGTAGCTCTTCCGATCGCGGGGAAAAATAGTGTCGGGATAATTCTTTGGGGCTGACTCCCGGAGTACGTAAATCGCTACGGGCAATTGTCAGCGCGATCGGAAACATCGACTCGTAGAGGGAACTCACCTCCTTGAGGGAAGAACTGGGAGTAGATGCACTTGAAAGTTTCCTCCCTGACGACGCCCGTGGGACATTCCGCCTTGAAGCCGCGGTATATCCTCTTCAGTTCGGCTTCGGTGAATCTCGTCGCTCGGCAAAGGCTCGCCAAAGAGTCCGGCCTATAGCGTGGCGTCTGTTCCTCCTCGTATTCCGAATCTGTGGAACGCCGAAAGGGGCTCTCGTCAGTCGCTTACCCTCGTCCAACCTTCAACCCTCCCCCATTAAGATAATGAAAGACCAAGACGACGCGATACAAAGAGAACATTCGGACGAACCGACTTACGAACTACTTTGCTAGCTGCATGTAACGAATGTCATGCGAGAAGCTGTCTTTTGCATGCGGATAACAGGATGCTGGGATTTCGGTGAAAGAGGGACGGAATTCTTTGAAACACGTAATACCCCGGAAAGCTTCTTCGGATGCATGGGTGCATTATGTTGCATGCGATTCCGGAATGTACCTGTATTATAACGCTCTCAGCAGTCGGATGTTTGGTTCTTACGAAGCTGGGATTTTCGGCCGTAAATATCAGACTCCTCAGCGGCGTGCAAGGAGTCCAAATTTATGACCCAGGTACGGAGGACACGGAGGGTGTACTCTGATTCATATATTACGCTCTCTCGTGGGTGCCGGAGGTCGATGCTACTGCACCTTATTTCCCAGGAGACCAGCCTCGTTGTCGAGGAAAGAAGCCGTCGAATCATCACGAAGGCCCACTGAACGCGATGGAACAGTGAGCGGATAAAAGGGTAGCGTTTATGAGGATTCACGAGGAGTGGTGGCGAAAGAAGGAAAATCGGCAGGCGTATCTTGAGCCTAAAAATTCTTCCACCCTGTATTCTATCTTACACATTCAAAACTTTTCGGTCGAACCAACGAAATCAGGTTGCGTGCGTAAAGAGAAACCAAGAGGAATATAATTCTTTTCCCACAACCCCATCTCTCGTTCCTAGCAAGACGCAGCACGCAGTATAAATCTTGCGAAAACCTTGCGATGCAGGCCGCAAGAAAGTGACGTAGAAATTGAAATCTGTATGAAATATCCGCGCTCCGACGATGTTCGCCGAAGACTTTGCCTCGCGGAGAAATATGGCAGTGACACGTCCCCAGATTCAGGACCGCTACAGCGAACGTGACCGTACGTGATCTTTGTGTCTGTACTACGGGGGACAGTCTATCGAGGCGGTGTCATTTTTCTTACGGCAAAAAACGTCCAACGTACGTGGCCGTTCAATAGCACGGGCCTCGCTCGAGGCGACAATTTCGTCTTCTGTCGTTTGCTCGAATCCTTCTTTTACCATACGTCTGTTCTCTGGGAAGATGGGAGACACGAGAGGAGACAGGGGAGGAATGACTGAGAAGGAAATCGGCAAAGCGAGCTGGACGTTTGTGCGGCGGTGCGCTTGATTCAACTCCGTAGCTGATGACAGAGAAGAGAGCGGCGCTCGACGTTCGCGTTTCGTCCCCTTTTAAAGTATTGGACGTCCGCGAGGCATGAAAGGCGTCGTCCCCTTGCGCACCTAACCCAGACCTTCTCCCGGCAGCCGCGACCCACTTCGCCGGCCGTTTCGCGAAACGAAGAACGCTGGATCCCGACGCACCTGAACGCCTCCGCTGATTGTCCCACAGCTGCCCATTATTTCGGAGATTAGCTTTTTCCACGCCGCCCGCCTGATATCTGAACATTGAGTTAATTAGCGCGAGCCAGGCGACAACCGCGTTCTACGCCTGACAATGGCCGTACCTGCTGCCGACAGTCCTCCGTACAGTCGGAGTGGCGTGTTAACGAATTTTGCGGCGAACGCGGCAGGAAGGGAGAGAGGGGGGGGGGAGAGGAAGGGAACCATTGTCAGACCGTATCAGCGACGCGGCGCTCGCTGCGACGCTTTGCTCTCTTTCGTTCGAACGCGTCGGCCCCGATTAAACGAGGCGCGTCCGATGCAGGCACGCGGGCTTTGCCAGGCGAAAAAAAGCACCGCCGGCCGAATTCGGGCCGCGTCAAATGTGTCCCGGGAATCGGCGGGACGTGAAAAGCGAAATTTGTCGCGCCTCTCATTTGTCAAGACTTTTACCGGGGCGAGCGACGGAGACGGAGACAGCGGCGACGGCGGCGGCGGCGGCGGCGTCGGAGGCGACGGCGACGGCGTCTAAATCAGGGAAGATAAATCACCCGCTGGCTGCCCTGTCGAACGACGCGCGCGTGATACGGAAAGTGCCGGGAGTATCTGGGAATCGTGCGTGCGAATAAATTGTCGAACATCGGCCCACACTCCCTTCCCCGTCCTCCACGTGTATTCAATAGTTGTCCGTAATACTCGTTATCTGGCCCGACATCGGCCCCTGCGACTGACATCGAACGTTTCGACGTTCGCGCCGGAATATACGGTGAATCGCGTTCGTCCTGATACGATTGACGCACGATAGGACGCGCTCAGGGTCCTTTAGATCACATCATTTGTTTCTGATATCTTTCTAATGGCAACGCAGCATCGCGCTCGTCCCACGATCATGCAGACGAATAAGGATGCATGGGGATATTTATCATAACAGCATTGTTTCTCAATGGGCGGATGCCCGTTCGTTCTGGCCTTTGGCCACAGAATATTTCCCTCGTAAATTCGGTCGCGAAAACGTAATTTGCAGGCGAGAGGCGAGCGTATGAATTTTCATGAAGCCCGCCTGCTAACCGGAAGCTCCCGCGTCGGGAAAGGGTCAAGCGACTATTTCGGTTAGCCTCAAGGGTCTCGCGTGATAAAAGGGCACTTTCTGGGAAGGGCGGAGGGAGCGGCGGGGGCGACTGGAACAATATGGATTGTTTTCGCGAGCGTAGGTATCCTCGGATAAATATTTGATCGCAACAACGTACCGGAACTCTCGAGTCCTCCGTCCCGGAGGGGCGGCTCGCTCCGCATTGGGAGACTTTCCTCCTGCCCCGGAGATCGATTCGGATTCGAGTTGAGCACGTCCGAGCGGTCCAGGTGCAATGTTTCTAAATCTCGCTTCAGTCGAGCGAGCAAAAGGGAATTGAGGGACATTTCGCTTTCCGGCCGGATGCCGCGAGTAAGCTATCCCTAAGCTCGCGACCCCAATTTCGGGGCTGCTCATCACGGGAGACAAACTTTGAATAAGACGGGTAGGGAGACCTCAACTTTCATACAACATTTTAGAACCGGCGCCGACAGCAATTTTTTCAAATTCCACCTAATCCCGCTCCTCTCTTTTGGGAGCCTTCTGGATGGTCGCGATATATTTTTATAAAGCCTCGCTGCCGGGCTCGAGGCAGCGAGGGTTGCGAATTTCGCACGTTTTCAAATCTTACCTTATGTACTGACGAGCAGGGCCGACGACAGTTCCGCATTAACGAAACATCGGGCCGTGATCGATCGAACGTAGAGACTCCTCGTAATAATGTCGGGCACACGTGGCAGGCATACGCTCCGCCGTGCGCGAGTAAGAAGCAGCACGTAAGAGTCATGCAACATAGATGCGAACGTTGTGGGACGTGAGTGGCCTACGGCCCAGTGCAAACCGCTAAGACCGGACCCAGGGGACTCACACCTTCCCCGACGAATGCAACTACCTCTACGCCGAGTAGTTTAATACCATCGACGAACCGCGCGCACCTTATAGTCTCAAACGACCATCGAAGCTTCCACTGCTATACATTCCCACCGAACATGCTAATTCGAATACTACACCGAAACTGAATAAAAGAAGCACATAGGGGAGTATTGCAGTAATCGTACTACATAACATATCGTACGATTTCTCTTCTGTCCAAAAATTTGAAAGAATTCAGATGACTCGAATTTAGATCGTGCAATTCTCCCCTACAGAAAAAGAGAGTACATCGTGCCTAAACATTGAGTAGGGACTGTCTAAGACAGTCGGTCGTTGTGCAGGAACCAAGGTAACTAATCGGTAGATTGTCTTGTACTACCTAGGGCGAACTTGACGCCGGTCCATGCCTGGCGTACGTAGTTGATTAGCCTCCTGTAGAGAGGCCTGGGCGGCCTCTTGGTAGTGGTTCCTTCCTCCTCGTCGCCGGCAGCGTCGCTGTCGAGAGTCCCCGGCGGCGGTCCGACCCCGGTTAAAGTGCCCGCCTGATTCCGCTCGCCGAGGATGCTGACGACCTCCCGTAGCCCGGGCCCGACCCCCTGCAGTCCTGGAGGATAGCTCGCGGGGGCGACGCCGGTAGCCAGAAGGCTCGCGCCGCCCCCGCGACCTCTGCCGCGGCCACGGCTACCACGACCCCAGGCGGCGCCGCTGCCTTTAATCGTCAACATCGACATCATTACGTCATCTTCCACCATTATCGACAACACCTCCCCTTCGCCGAAACTCTGCCTGCGGCGATCGTGGAACAGGTCTGCATCAATGGCTGATGCTTTTCACGTTTCAGCTTTCATTTCGTGCGTTAACCGTCTACTACTACGCTCCGTCGATGCTAGACATACTGCTTTCTACTGGGCGCGGATGATAAGCGGCACTATGGACGACCGAGGATGGAAGAATAAGGCTGCGCGCACGGAATGCACTGAAATGTAAGGAACGCGGTTATCGCCGAATGATTCTATTCCGTCGGCTGATCTATGGTGCGGAGAGATTTTCTCGCTGGAGGCTGGGCTGTGCCGGTGGATAGCATTTTTCCTTTCGGCCCGACCGGTTCCACGATCCGACAGATTGGCGAACGGTCCGAGCCCAACATGCTTTTGTATGAACTTTGAACTGATGCTTGCGGGAGATAAATTCTGTGGGGGTGCAGTGCAACTTTAGGAGGATGGTTAAAGAGACTCTCCCTAGCGAGATGAGGCGCGACAATGATCAGGCCATGGCAGCTAGAGCTCCCTCGATACCCAGGACCGTCGCAGCGTCTACGAGAGAACCCGTGCAAAACAGTGGAGTGGCTCGGCCACAAGTCCGGCAAACGGCAATATCTCGAACACTTCTCTATTACTCTTTCCAACGGATCACCGCTACAAAAAAGGCTACATTTCCCTACGACATCGACTACTCTTACTCCACGATTGTCCTTTCATCTCGCCGGTCGCGGCGTATCGTTTCTCTCTTTTCTTTTTTATCATTTTTTTTCTTTTCTTTTTTTTTTACTTTTGGCGGCAGAAGCAATATGAGTAGCGGATGAAAAATCGCCGCACGGCATAGCGTGAGGTTATACCTTGGCGCTTTTTATAGGAGGGGAGCCCCACCACGGGGCCGCAACCCCCCGCGCTCCCCGCGACAGAGGAGCTGATGGTGGCAAGGCAGGGGGCACCCCGTCCGCCACCCCCACGACGTTCCAAGTCACGGCGCCTGCAACCTGCCCCGCCCCCGCCGCCACCGCCACCCCCGGCGGACAACACCACGACGGACCCAGGGGTACGTTTACGTGCCCCTCCCCAAGCGGAGCCCCTTCTTCTCGAGGAGGGCCCCGCTAACTCGCCGCGCCGGAGCTGCAGGCTTCTTCGAGGGCCTCTGCAACGAACGGTTCAATCTTGCCTGCCTTTCGCGAATTTACGTAATATGCGGAACTTCCTTCAACGTCCCAGCATATTCAACTTGTCTCTTTCGGCTGACCAGCCGACTGTTCTCGTGTTCGATAATCCGACCGAGCGAACGCACCTCGTCTCCGATAATCTGTCTACCACTCGTGTTCTATCGATGTACTTTCGGGAGGGTAGCTCGGCGACCAGCGGTTAAGGGTTAACTAGCGATTAGTCGGGAGTGCAGTCTTCGCTAAGCTAGGCAGTCTGTACGAGTTAGTCGTAACGGAGTGTCGCACGATCGTCCGCGGACGGAGGCCGGATATATCGGAGTCGCGCTGGCAAAGGAAGGCTTCGCGAACGGCGCTGGATATATTCAGACTGTAAATCGTTTATGCGGTCAAGCGTTCAGGAATAGTATGCCGTCCCTTACGGGCGTCGGAATCGATTTCGAAATTGAAAGAACGCGAGTGGCGTCCGCAGCGTCAGCGACTCTCCCCGCTCCTCTCCCGCTTCTCTCGCCCCTTGCCCGGCTTTCGCGCCCTTTTCCCGCATCTCTCGAAAGCGGACTTTCCAGCCGGATGCACCTACGGCGCTCCCCCGAATTCCGCGGATTGGCGAGGATTTACGAGGATCGCGATTCTGAGAGCGTACCTCGCGAGAGAGTGAGACTTCCGGAACCGTTGGAAAGAAAGGGGTCTCGTTAGCGGACCGAAACTCCGACGCAACTTCCGGAGAACACGTAGAGCTGAAAATCGAGGAGCGCGGATGGTTCTGACATTTAGCGCCCTGTGCTCACCCTGGCTCGCGTTCAACCCCGTCGCGGTTTCCCTTCAGGGATAAAGTGGTGAAGTTGACCCGCAGGCTAGTGTCCTCGTCAATTGGATACCGGGGACCCAGGATTCGTTACTGTTGCGAACACGATCGTGCCGGTAAGTAACAGAGCGCCGTCCGTTCCTGCCGACTTCTCTCCCCAGAGGCGTGCGATCTAGTTTCAGGCTCAACATTTCGTACGGCGCGGCCTGCGAGGCGAAGACATTCTACACGGATTCGGCGGTTAGAGCGGATTGCGGTTGTCACGCGATTAGCATCTGAAACAGGCAAAGCATAGAGGTGTGTTAGTAGAGCGAGGGGGAGGTTTAATTTGGGTGTCGCTCTTGTAGATCGCGACAAACTCTTTTCTGGGTTCGAATCCGATCAAGTGCTTTTCCTTGCCATCGTTCGCGTTTTAACTAAACATGTAAGATAACAGGCATGATGCGCCACAGCCGCGGTAAATAGTTGATTTTTCACCTTTTTCTCACAAGTTTCTTACCTTTCTTGACCATATCTAACTATTGCACGCATAGAGGGGGAGGTATCGATACAAGGAGGAAAAAGGCTCTTCGCAAGCTATCGCTTTCAAAAGTAAAGTGCTCCTGGCCGAAGGACCTGTCGCATTGTCGAGGCCGTAATACACTTCGCATAGGATTCGGAGTTGTTCCGAAGTTATACAAGAAACTCGGCGAGCTTTCAGCGGAGGCTCCTGGAAGAGCCCTCGCTACGTTAACGGGGCAACATTTCTTCTCGCGCGAGTCGGAACTCTGCCCGCGCAGGACCGAACTCGCGGTAACTTTCGATAACTACCGGTAACTCGTCATTGTGATTCCCCGGCGTACTCCTTCCGCGCACTTCTGCGGGAAAAAAAGGATAGAGGTGCCTGAATGCACGGGCTCCGCGGGAATTCTGTTTCGGACTGACACGTGCTTCAAACGAATTAAGGCTCGATGAAGGAGCGCACCCGAGTGAAACGATCTAATTAGAACTTTAGCTGGCGGAGTGATATATTACGCGCACGCCCGCTGTTTCTACGCGAAACGCTCGAGGGACAAAGTATAAATTTACCGGTACACAAAGTGTTTCAATATATGCTTCTCAATCGTCGAATTCCAACCGTGATACGTCTTATTTCTGAAAATTATTTAAAAACACTGAAAAACTGTCGATTTTCACGAAAATAACTAAAATCCGCATTCCACACAAATCATTTTCTTTGCGCTTGACTATCTTTTCCCTTGCGAACAGTAACGACAAGAAAACCAATTAAGCTCGCTGCGAAAGAATTTGAGGGTGAAAAGCCGTGCGGGATCCGCCGGTGAGAGCGCAACATCTTCCAGCATCTTCCGGCATCTTCCGGCAGCTTCTGCCCGGAGGAACCATGTCAATTGGGGCTTAACGACTGACCTCACATCGGCAAGGGCCAGAGGATGCACCTGGCCGGCCTGCCCTTTGTCCGTTGGATAAGATAGGAGCTTTACGTCGGGGCGATAAACCGTCGATCGGCTCGCTCGTAAAGTCACCCACTGCCGAACGAAACTCTGGCAAGTTGCTTTGACGGAAGGCCACTATCAGGCTGCCGGCACTTCGTTCCGGCCCTGGCGAGGGGGATGAAGAGATAGGAGGGAGGCAGAAATCAAGAAGAATGGCCCGTGGCAACGGTCCGTCGCTGCATCGTTCGCCTTCCAAAGGCGGAATGCCCGGCAAAATGAAAATCATAGCAGGAAACGCTCAGGTGCGCCGAAGGGATGAAGGGTTTCAGCGATTTGCTCGTCGGGGCGAATTCTGTTTCGTGGACTAATTATCGGAGTTTCTCGTCCGTTCAACCTGTTCGCGAAGATCGGCGAATTTCGAGTGTGCGACGTAACGAGGGAAATGTCACATTTTCTCGGCCGGTGCTTCCTAATATTATACATGATTACAAACGATTTATAGAATTAACCGTAATTGTTAAGAAGTAGCAAATTCTCATTTTGCTGACTTTTATTTTTGCTAATACGACAGAAATTAATTTATAAGCGATATTAGCATTACAATTTTATATGAAAACATTGATCTTCACCACTGGCAAAGTATCACTTAATGCATATATTCAGTTGAATGCATGGTTGCAAACACCGAACGAATAAAAGACAGGATCGATGTTGAAATAGAAACTGGTCGTTTCGAAAATGGAGATCGACGTAGAGAGGAATATTTGCAGTTTGAATTACGCAGGACGTCGGGATAAAAGGTGGGGCGATGGGTTTTACGGCTGCCTTGACATTTGTCAGAGAGCCGTGAACGATTTGACATGAAAGTTTGATGTCCCCCTTAAGGGTGAGACCGGTCGCGACACATTTCTACTTTTTCCGAGAGGCCCCGTGCCCTCAGCGGGGTTACATCGGGTTAGAGTTAGTTGGCGAGGGCGCGGTAATGGCGTACCGACGTCGGCCCTAGCGAGGGACTGATTTACGTGCTTATTTACTTAGAAGCTCGAACGCTTCCGACGTCTGCCGGCGGAGCTGACATCGATCGAGGGAAACTCGTAAAAATTCATGCGGAAGCCGGCTTTTATTTCCGAAACGACTCGTCCCTCCCGTCGATTCCCAACATCCACATCCTATATTCCCGTCCTCTTATCCTCGGACAGAGAGCCGTAAGCACCAGGCAATATCAGTGCAAGGACATTCTCCGATCCGCAGGAAGCTTCAATTAGAAGCGGTAAAAATATTTCTGCTAATACTCGATTGTCCTCGCAGTAAACTCGCTGGAAGTAATCGAACGCTGATTCGCGGAATCGAGTTTGGAATTCTTTCGGAAACGGGTGCCACACGGCCGAAAATTCGACCCGCGGACAGCCTTGGGCCCGCAAATTATCGGAGGCGAATAGAATTATCCGGCCGGCTGAACGAAACCGCGTTGGACACGGACCTTAAGCCGAGAGATTTACGCCCGGCTAACGAACGGCCATGAACAAGGACCGAACTCGGCACGCCGCGTAAGGATTCAGGAAGACGGCCGAGCAACAAATCTTCCATGCGTGGCCTCCCGCCGTTGCCCAATGAATAGGGAAGCCTCGAAAAGACGGACCTATAATTTTCGCCCGACGACGGCCTCCAAGAACGACGCGGAGCTTGGCTCGAATACGATTTACGCCGCGCGCATGTCCGCCGTACGTGAGTTACATCGCACTGCGATGCGTCGCGGCCTAAAGCCGGCGATTTAGCGCGCATAAATTAGGCTGAAGTCAAAGTGCCGTCGACTGATGGGCCTTGGCGTACAGCTCAGGAGGTAGGTAAGTAAGAGATTTAGATGAACATTCAATTCGTAGGCCTTTCCGGTCAAAATTCTTGTCCGATCCAACCGCCGTTCGAACATTTTAACTTTTGACTCTCGGAGACTGTGAAATAGAGCCTAATAGCCACTTGTATAGTCAATCATGGGTCAGTGTCGACTGATGAGCCGTGGTGTACAGCTCAGGAGGTTAGTAAGTAAGAGAATTAGGTGAACGTTCTATTCGGAGGCCTCTTCCGGTCAAAATTCTTGTCCAATATAAGCACTGTTGGAACCTTTTAACTTTCGAGCCTCTCGGAGGCTGTAGAACAGAGCGTGGCAGCCATTTTCGTACAGTCAATCATGGATCAGTGTCGGCCGACGTTACGCAAGGGAAATGGACGTGCTCTTTGTCGAGCGAGCATCGGAATTTCTTAGAGGCACGATACACCGGTCTGCTCGGCGCTCTGACCCATGACAACGGCAGTTGGCGTAAAGCAGATTGAACAGTCTTCCTTCGGGGAATCGTGGATGCACAAAGCTGTGCAAAGCTTTGCAAAGTCCAGCAAAGCTGCGAAATGGTTCCATTCTCAGGCTCCATCTCGTTCTCTTCTCATCCGAGCTCCTCTGTCTCTCTCTCTGTATATATACATATATATATCTCTTCACCCTTTATACGTTCTCTGCGGCTGATCGTTTGTCACGTCACGTGAAACTCGAGCTGCGGTATGTGACATTAACGAGCGCCGCCGGCCAAACCCTGCCTATTTCGCGAGCACACTCGAGGATCGCGTTAAGATTTTTCCCGCACGAACCCGCTAAACGTTTGCGGCTACGCACACCGAGAGAGAGAGAGAGAGAGAGAAAGAAAAGAAGAGAGAGAGAGAGAGAGAGAGAAAGAGAGATGGATCTCATATAAACCTCCCTTTAATTACCCACAGTGCAGCCATTTCGCTCCTCAAACAGTCTCGAGCGAAACGATCTCACGCCACGCTTGCCTCCGAACGTCTGTCTTACATTTCCGAAATTTATCGTCCGCTGTAAATTCAGCCCTGATCTCGATTCAGCCTTTCCGTGCGCGTAAAGTGGGCGGGAGATGTAGGCGAAGTAGGGAGGGGAGGGGTGGGGGATAAAATGCGATGGGGATGCGAAAGTTGTCCACCGCATAAATTTGGAGAAAGGTAACTTGGATTAGAGTGCAGAGGGGTCGGCGGTACGTGAAAATTTAAGCACCTTCGAGCCGGTTCTGTTTACACAGGAGGGTGCGTGGACGAATGGCACTCCGTTAAGGGGGAGGCTCGAGGCGAGGGCGGTCTACCCCGCCGAACGGTAAAACTCTATATTATCCCCCAACGGCGAACGAGGGTGGAATTTAGCGCTCTTGCATAATGGATTCATAGTTCTTAGCCGGGTCATTAAGACGAATCGTCGAAGGCTTTTCCCGAGGTGGGCCGCTTAGCGTCGACTAACTCGCTTTTCATTTGCATCTCATCTGGCTTCGACCTTATTAAGCGTCGGCCGACCGTTTTATTTCCACCGGATCCCATCGTCGTCCGCCATCGGAAACGGCTCGCCGAGAGTGGCGGCAACTCCCCGACGTATCGATTTGCCGGAATTCGGCGGGCGTTCCGGCAACTTTAACAATTAGGCGAGTTAAGGAAAATTGTTGCGCTCGTTCGGGGCAAAACTTGCCGCGGAATTGCGCCTGCCAAAGTGGCGCCGCCGCATTTTGCCAGGGGGGGTGCGTGCGCGAAATTACAGCCACCCCGCTCGAGTAGGCATTCCTCGCCCTTTGAAACAAAAAACCTCGAATAAACCCGGAGTGCGATTCCCAATAAAAAGGCACGGCTGAAAAATCACATTTCCCAGCCCGGCCTTTGTGAGTCGTTTGACGGATGATTGGGCTCTTTGACGCGATAGACGCTCGGGATGAATCGAGAATGAATCTCCGCTAAGCAATGCATTTTAAATCGAGAGCCTAGATCGCTCGCCAGTCTAACTTTAATCTCATTCCACGTTCATTCGAATCGGGACCAAAGTACCTGCTAAGATGACGTTACCGAATTCCCCAATTTCCTTTAGTAATTCGATCGACCTTCAAAACTGACTCTCTAGGGGCATAAAACAATTCGTCGACGAGTGTCAAGCTGTGATCAGAGAGACGGGCTATAGAATGCGAGGCCATTACAGCCGATGACAGTTTAGGTGCTTCGTAACCATCGTATACGGTCACACAACTCTGCGGTCGCCCTGTGTGCGCTAAAATCCAGGATCCGAAACACCTGTTCAACCTGGAATCAATTTTGCGGCCGGTCTGCGAATGAAATTAATCCATGACCCGGTTCCACGCCAAATACCGCGCTGAAACGTCGAGATACTTTCAGAAATAGTTTCCTGTCCAACGACAAGCCACCGAAAATATAGTCCACGTCATGGTGCGCTTTTGATATTCCTTCATTTTTTCTCTCCTACGGGTGACTCTACGTGACAATGACGTTCGAGAATAGACTGTAAGGTGTGAGACTCGTCGCAGGATTCCATCGAATTCTGCGTCCACCGTAACTCAATATTGCCCGGTTCGCCGCCATTGCGCGTCTCGACCATTAGAGCCTACCCCGTCGATTATTCTGCAGGCCGTTGCAATTTCGATTCTCGCCCCCTTCATTCCCCTGCCTCACCGCCCCTCGTCCATGTCCATCGATCTCTTCCGAAGCAGGAAATACGGTCACCCGATTACCTTCTCGTCACGATTGATGCTCTCCAGGTACGCCACCGTAATATGGTTATGAGGAGCGTAAGGAGAGGCTATCCACCTTCGTTGCACGTCAAAATGCAGGCCTATTTGCGGTTTGCACCCCTCGATCGATCCTCATCCTCATTCGTCAAGCTTCGAACGAATCGTAACGGCAGCGAGGAACAAAAATCCTGACCGTTCGCGAGAATTCCATCAGTTTCTATTCACGCTGACCTTTCGATTTCGTACCAATCCTTTCATCCTCGGAGATCGCTCTATTATCCTGCCGCGGATTTCGGAATTATAGTTCTGCCCCCCCCCCCCCCCCCCCCCGCCGATCGATCTTGCGAGGTTCGGAAGAAATTGTAAGCACACCGTTCAGCGACGATACGTTTGCAGATGATAAAATTGCTCAGGCCGTCTGCGGAGTGATGAATGGCACAGACGAAGCTCGAGTTTTCGTGCCAAGGAGTTCTCGCATTTTTCCCTGCCCTTTCTAAGACTGATGATTACATCGCCGGGGCGTTAAGTAATCAGCTCTGCAATCGGACGCCTCGCGAGTGCACTTGATAAAGTTTGCGGCTCGAACGATTACCGACAATGCAATTAGCCTGATGAAGTCGATTAAACGAAAGCCAGGGCTCCGAGTACTTTCGCGAGCTCAGTGCAATTAATTTCTAACGGGACGCTGCTTTGCCGTTTGTCTTTTATCGCGTAAACCGATCGCGTAATAATAGTGACAAACTATCCGTGCGAACTGCGACAGAACGCGAACAACGTTGTTCGTACAAATTTAACTTTACATCGATGAATCAGTGTGCTCCTCGCCATATTTGTTGAGGCGGAGGATTTTGCAAATTGTCCGCATTACTTTTATTGATGTACCGGAGTTGAGAGAGTATCTTCATATATCAGATCGTATCGGAGCAGCGCACCAAATCATCCCCAGACGTGATTACGGGGTAATTAACGAGGAGGGTCGTTTGATGGATCGATTCCTGGAAACAAGGTCCAGCACTGACGATCCAGACTCTTTATCACGATGCTCGGCGAGGCATTCACGGTGGGTTTATCGTTTTGATGGATGCAACGATCGCAGCAGGCCAGAACCTGAATATTCGCGCGCTGATGGCTAAAAAAAAAAGGGGATCGTAAGCACGTACAAGTGCGGACGATACAGGGTCGGTATTGGAAAGGTATTCTCAACAAAATGTTTTCCATCCGTGGAGAGCGGCTTATCGAACGTCAGTCTGCGATAACGGGTCAGAATAACGACGTTAAGTACCGGCTAACAGGACTATGGAAACTCGAGCGTAACAGAAATAACGATACGGCCCTGTCCCACAAACAATTCTTCCAGGTAAACGTCCAAAGTAAATGCAAAGCCCTTCTATCCGACCTGACCTAACGAGAGGGATAGATCGACTGCTATCCAGGGTCCCTTCCCGTCCCGACAAAGGCAATCGATAAGACGGTGCACTCTAAATAATATATTCGTTCCCGTGTGGACGGAGAAGACTCTGGGGAAGCTGAATTTCTTTCGAGTCCATAGGCTCCATCCGAGTCTCTGGCATCCCGGCAACAGGTAGAGCCGTGCATTACTTAGACAGTGCAGGCCGGCTGACCAAAGGCCGAGTCTAACTCCTGGCGCCATATCCGGCAGTTATGCGCATCGTTTAATTCGCATCCGAGCGTCGAGCCGCAGGTTTACCGCACGTCGCCTCGGACAACTATTCGAAATTCATTGCGGTGAAATTCGCATCAGAGTGTACCTATTACGGCCGCGCGGGATAGTGGATAGTGTGTCCTTTGCCGGGCTCCGCGTCCTCGGACTTTAGGGGCTCGAGTTCGAAAGCGATACCGGCTCGTGACTCGATCTCGTTTAGGGGAACTTTCGCACTTTCCATAAAGTACCGGAACAAAGTAGTCTCGCTGGGACGAGTAACCGTCGAGCGAAACTTTCCGCAGAGGGCTGCCGACTCTAACGCCTGCGTTGGGCTCCGGCTGTAAAGACAAATGGATCTTTGGTTTGAGAAACGCTCGATGGAATGATAATGGCAACAGCCGCTCCGTAGGAGGGATCGAGTTACGGGAACGGTCCTCTGCTCGTTTAGCTGATCTCAATTTCCAGGTCACCTGCTACGGAGAACACCGGGGCCTTCGACTTTAATGTCACGAAAACTGCCGGAGAGCAGGAATTTCTTCGATGGCCAATTATGCGACTTCGAAGTTTACGCCGTACAGATAAGGCACGGGAGAGGAGGTCGTGCTTCAATTTGTTGGGAAAAAAAGTGTCAGGCCCATGTAGCGAGCTGAATCGAATCTACATCTTGAATTTGGAACGGCGGCAGGGACAAAGAAAGGTACGCTTTCGAATTCGACTCACGAAACGCTCTTAAGGGGATTGCAAATTGCGATACGGCATTCTCCAAGTTAGTAAATCCTCTATAGGAGGGCGAAGTAGCGGGTGCCATTGTTAACCTCCTCCCAATTGCGAGAGCCGGGCACTAACGGCGTTTCTAATTAACGAGGCGAACGGCGGAAGCTTCCAATTTGCGAAGGAGTCCGTGCCCGATGACGCTTATTAATTATGTTCTCTCCGACTGCAGCCCAAATGAATGGCCCGACGTCTGACAGAAGTACGGCGAGTCCTACTGATTATTTCGCTCCTGCGACCTTACGATATTTCATTTTCACCGTTGCTAGACGTTTATGCCCGTTTTATGAAAATTTCCCACCTACGCCGGCCGCTTTCGTTCGTCTAATGCGCGAATGAATCTATTTTATGGGCAATTACTCGTAACGAGCGTCATCCCATTGACAAATTGGATGCCATAATAGCCGTCGTCATAGTTTGCCTTCGTATCACTTCGAAAGCGGAACGTATGCGACGCATTAATATGAGTCCGACGTTATAATAACGATTACCGCCGTCTGGTTTCTAATATTCATCGAGTTAAACTGTTATCGGAGTTCGCTCTGGAATTCTCCGACGCTTAGGGCAGCCGAGGATTTAACCGGATTTTACACGCCACAGGCAGCGAGGTGTCGACTGTATAATCTTCTGCTTTATCTTAATCAAACTTTCTGCTCCGCGATAGACCAGTCGTACTCCCCCGCTTCATGTCTTTTCCCAATGTTCATCGAACTCAGATAGAATTCTGATTGCATGCCGAACGATGCCTCCCAAGTTAGATGAGAAGGGAACGATTTATCATTCGAGTTATTGATGGCATTTTGAATCATTTTCCGCACGCAATCCGACTTTGAACATCGTTTCGACGTCTGTGCATCCCATTCATTCTCTGCCGATTAATTATAATAGTTCGCCCACTATAATTACCGGCAATACTCTGTTATTGTGCAGAATTAATTAACGCTGCGGGAAGTAGCAAAAAAAAGATTGACGATGAAAGAATATTTCGTGGAAAACCCTTCGAACCGCCACTCCGTACATCCTTTCATTCGCGAAGTTCGATAAAACGGAATTCCATTGTTTCTTAAGTACGTAAAGTATTTGCGTCGGAAGAAGCCGCCGATTTTGTTGCATCAAAATTCTCGCCGGCATAATTTTTAAGCCGTCGAGAGATGAGTTTGAGCAGAAACAGTTGGATGAGCACTCAATATTCCGTGAATTAATTGCAACGGTCTGCCGAACACCAAGTATAAGAGATATCTTTCTTTCAATTTCGCGTAGATTGCTCTCTTATTTCGATCAAAGCTACTCTTGCCTCGCCTCGCTTCACGTCAGAAGCAATTTCGAGGGAACTTTGATCATTGCAGGCGAAAGAACGTACGCGGTCTGTTCGCCCGAGTTCGTCGCCTGACTAATTATTGACTCGAACTACTAGGCGGCCGCTCCTTGAACAATTTGCTTAAACTCGAGGCGGAAGCCGTCATGTAATATTGCGAGTTGCCTCGCTCTGCTCGTCTCTGCGCGTCCTATTGAATTAGAAAGGCCATCGGTTCTTGCGGTCGTCGCGCAGTTCTAACGGGCAATACTAATGATCCGAGTGTATTGTCGAATTCCCTATTTGCGTAATTGTGTCTCCACATTGCCGGGTGTCGTTGCGAACGCTCCCGAACGAATTTATCGCTCCACGAGTGTCCGACCGTCTGACATAGTGGCGTTCCTCGGGTTGGTACTCCGTGCACACGGACGGCTGACATTCTACGGACTTGAACTACTGTCGCGATTATCTCGGGATCCAGTCTCGAGATCGTCAAAACCAATTCCGGTCGAGGCAATCTCTTACTCGCGGCCAGGTTTTTTCACTGGAAAATCATTTTTTGCCAAGACTCGAAACTTGTTCGCAGATTACTTTATTCAGGGAAGAAGCTGAAGATCCTCGGCGAGGAAAAAGTTTGAGCCGTTCGAGGGAAATCGGAGCTCCCGTCTAGCGGATACTCGGACCGCTGTCATTCCCAAACGAATGTGGGTCAAAGCAATTGGCAGTTCGCCAGTCACAAGCCGGACTGTGGACTCACCTTGTTGACGCGCTGACGATCGTGATTTCCCTTTTCGCGGCGAGCGCCGTGACCGTAATACCGCGGAACGTTAACGATCGACTCGAATTTTTATCCTTCCCGATCGGACGCGAATCTAATAACGTCCGCCATCCCACCCCACCCCTCGCTCATTCTGCCCGACGAGCGGATGCGAGTAAATGACAATTTTATGCAAAACCATTCCGCTTTCCTATTCTCTCTCTGTCCACGATTCTCTCGGCTGCGACCTTTGATTAAGTCTCCTCTAACTGGCCGGTCGCTCAGGTCCGAAAATTGGGGCAACGGCGATTCTGATCCGCTGAGATATAGAAGGCGCAATTTCATTTCTAATTTCTTCCCTCGCTCCTTCCTTTCTGTCCCTCCGCCGCCGTCGGCCCTCTATCTGTTTAATCGCGCCGCTCGGATATTCACAAAGGTCCGCGGGATTTTTCTCATTTATGCCGCATTCCTGATAGCGGCCGGGCGACCCTCACAAAGGCATTCTTAATACTCGGACAAATTCTGGAGGTCGGGCAAATTTTCCGCGAAGCACGCGAACGGCATCGGAAGCGACGGTGGGGGGAGGTATCCGCTTACGCATTCTTCGAGCTCTCGACCCTCGGAATGCCCGCCCAGTTTCGGTTTGCGGTTACAAGTGGCGCCTCTTCTTAAAGGAGTCACGTACTGCCGGCATCTCCTCCTTTTTCAACATACCGCATAAGACGGGCCCGCTCACGGCCGTTGCGAGGAATCTCTAATAAAAATCCATCTGACGAGCTGGCGAATTTGGCGCAGAATCAACTCTCGACGCCGCTCGCCTCGATATATCTCTTATCCGGCCCGACTATCATCGTCTTCCGGGGGGAGTCGGTTAGGCGGAAGATCATTTGGGTAAGGGGCTGACAATTTCTTGCATCGCGCGAATCAATCTTGTTGCAGCTGGCTAATGCATTCGCCGCTCCGCGCTCGTTTTCGCCCCGCGGACGACGAAATGGCGCGTGGAGTCGACTTTTTTCCTGGCTTCGATTCGCATCCGCTCCTCCCGCTCGTCGATCCAGATAAATGATAACTTCCTATTTATCCAATGATGAATTGCGAACGGTGCAGGAGCCTTGAACGCTTCGCGAGTGCAGATACGCCAGAAAGGAAATGTAATGGAGACTAATGTGTCGCGGGGAGAAAGGATTAGCGTTACGGTCGACGAATCGAATTGGTAATTAATTATTATGCGCTACATAATTATCGGATTTGGCGTTGGGAATTGGAGGCCGGCTTTTCAATTACGCTACGGCAAATATTCGTCCGCGCGGTGGGAAGGGCGAGCCGTCCTGTAGGAAGACAAAGCTCCAATCTCGGTCGACGGCCTCCGCTATCTGCGTGGAAATGAACTTGGCCAGGCTCGCAGGAGCACGCAATTCATCAGCGAAGGCAGTCCGACATTTATGACCGTGGGCCGCGATCGCAAATGGAACTCGAATCCGACGGAAGGGACTGATTGCGGGAGACGCGCAGGATCGTCCAAACCTGATTTCGCCATTGTACAAGGATTACCGGGATCCGTTCTTAAATCGCGATGACTTCGCCGCGGGCTCCAATCGGCTTACAGGAGTCATAGCGAGTCATACAGAGTCTGAGGAAAGTACTCGCTTTCCGTCTCGCGACGAATATTGTTCTTCGATATGCGATTTTCGACGCTAAGTTCCAGTCCTGAAATTAGGGGGCATTAAACTCGCATCTGACACTCGTGCTGGATTGGATTTACGAGGGCCGGTGACAATGTCCCGATATCGTCCCGACAGAATCGTAGTCTTCAGTTCTGCTCGGCATCGGGGGTGCGATAACAGTTTTGTCAAATGTTCGCATTCTCACGCGGATACGGAGGCCGCGCCGGTTGTTCGTCCTCGGGTTTAGAGCCCTCCATTGTCGGTATCGAGGTTATACGGTATACGGCCCGATCCTCTTCAAGTTTCGATAGCCCCCGAAGTGGCTCGAAAATACGAAGGAAAGAATGCCGATACCCGCGGCATCTGTATCTCACCCGGACGAGTGACATTTATCGCGACACGGCTCCTTCCAATTTCATTTTCGCTCTCGCTCGCTTACGGATGAATTTCTGACGAGCCGTCGTTTTCAATTTTTGCGCTCGTTGCCGCGGAAGGTCGCCGAGTCCGCCTTACATCCTCCGCCGTACTTCCCGCTCTTCCTTCCGACCGGTCGGTCAATGGCGACCCGAGGGCCGGAACATAAGGTGAATGCGGATAGTCGAGTTATCCCTCGCGACGCTTCCATTTCCTCCGTCCGGATGAATTGCATGCCGACTTGCATTTCTTTCGAGTTCGAAAGCGATGAGAGGTACCTCCCCCCTCGCCGCGGAAAAAGAGCTCGGCCAAGAATTCCCCCGGCTCTCCGGATTTATAGAACGATCACGTGAAACGCTCGTATATCCTCGAGCGATCGTCAGCGGCAGGGGTGGCACCCTGCGAACTTGATGAAACTGGATGAAAGTCGGCTCTGGCCGAGGGTGAACCCCGCCGAAATTTCCATCGGAATCCGAATGACACTTACTTTTCCATCCTCTCATACCTTTCGCGCTTAGCACCGTACGTCACCTCCCCCGCCCTGCCGCCGCTCAATGAGTCGTAAATATGGACTGCGATTAAATTGGAAGCGAGTAAAAAAGAAATGTAAACCGGGCCAAGCGAACAGTACCGGCGAGTGCACTCGAATGCGACATAAAACGAAGCGACGCCGCTTGACCCGCGTCCTCGACGTCGAATTCTTCTCCCATTGATCGATTCTCGACTCCGTTGCCCGGAGGGGGTGGCTCTCAGAAAAATATCGGGAAACATTAGGCAAACTAGCGTAAGCCGAGGCGGAAAGCGGCAGTAGCCGTGCAAATCCTGCAAACAGCTCGTGTACAAGGTGCAAGCTTCCACTTGAGCCCCCGTTTTACGTCCTTCACTGAAGGTTCGCTGTAGGTTCGCCGTAGGTTCGCTGTAAAAGCGCCAATTTAATCCCGCCCTTTACACGCGCCCCAGCCGAGGATACCCGCTTCGACTGACGGTGTAAAACGAATGAAATCTCGCCTTCGGCTCTTTGCCAGGCGACGCCGGCTTTGCTGGAAGTAACGTTCATAATAAAATCCGGCGCGTTGCGCACCAGACACGACTCCGAGCGCTCCGCTCTCGGCCGAGACTTTATTAAGAATTTAGGGGATGATTTCGGCGAGGGGAGGTGACGGAGGCTAGAGTTGCCTCCCTTAAGTGGCGATCGAGAGAGATGGAATCCCGCTGCGAGACAGAAAAATGGACTCTGTTCGATCGAATGCCCCCAGGGTCGAAGGAAGTGGGAAGGTGGGAAGGTGGGAGGGTGAAACCTCTCAGCGAGAGGGGGCGAAATCGTTTGAGGAGACGTTCGCGGCGGACAGACAATTTAAGTTTCGAACCGGAAATAGACGTCGATAAGTGCGACGTCATCGGTACGCGTGCCCTCGAACCAATCATTTCTCCCTCCCGCATAATCTCGAGTAACAAAATTGTATTCTATTTCCGTGGAAATGTATGGACGGCCTGACTGGGATCGATGACCCAGCACAATGCACGGGGAGAAGTGATCGTCTTGCAGAGTCGCCTTCTTGTTTGACATATCGGATCGATAGATTCTCCCTGTCAGCGGCATTCAGCGCCATTTCGATTCTCGCACGTGCTACCTTACATTCTTCTCCGCACACTCGATTCGTCCGTCGAACGTCCTGCAATTCGGTCAGCGGGCGTGCACGTGAAGGATCGCGCGCATATTTCATAACATTTTGCCAGTCTTGATCCACGTTGCAATCATGCCCTTTCATTTTTGCCCGTTTTATTAAACGAACTTGACGTGTTCGTTTCTGCAAAGAAATTACTACTATGTTACTCGTAATAGCGTACATAGCTTCTTATATTTGGCAGGAATGAGTTTTTGGTACTCTACGCAAATTAGCTGACTGAAGTCGGATGGTAGATATTTAAAGGTTTGCTACTTCAAATTTCTGGGACGACTTTGGGAGCGCGTCGCATTTGAGATCGAATTTCCAATCGCGAAGTACCGTTCGGTCAACGAAACCGGACTATCCGTCACTCCGTATTCCGAGCGCCTGTTCAACGATATAATCCCTAAAGTTAATAACGGCATCCTATCTCCACTAATTCCCTGTATCGCTGCTTACACAGCCGCTCCCCACCGAATTAGGCGCCAACAGAAAAATTCTGTTCCCACCGAACTTACCTACCCCGATACATACTTAAGCTCCGCGGAAATTGGAGTGACTTTTTGAAATTCCATAGTGGGACTGGGGCAGCGGAATGACTTATGCATAATCCGGTGTCCTGAATTTTTCTTTCATGAAATTTACATTCGGAATTTGCCGCCGTCCTTTTCACGGAAATAGGATGTTCCTGTAACCGAAGCCCTGTCGTCTCGGATGCTACATTCAATCAGCCTCTGGGACACGGTCTACTGCAAACTGATATGCAGTCAGAGTTGCGTCACGTGCCGGGGCCTTCCGGTGAGCGTATACTAAGGTGCACTTCCTATAAGAACGGACGGGCTCGGTGGGGGGGTTGAGGGGGAGGATTCGCGACAAATAAATATTCACAAAAGTGTGCCGGCGTAAATCTCGCGACGGCGGGGGGTAACCCTGTAAATATTTCACGGCGTTCTTCTTCGGGCGCGTGCCTTTGTAGGCCGACGTCGCGTGGAAATGCAAATGCAGCGAATCCGAGCGGAAGTGGATACATTTTCATGGCTCTCTATATTCCCGTAGACGGTCGGAGGACGAAATCAATGATTTCGCCTCTGGACCACTTGGCTCAAAACCCGTCGTCATAGAAATTTGAGCGTGCAGTCGATTCCAAATTTTACACGATAGTCATGGTGTAAAACGTGCGTGGCGGAGGGATTAAACGGCGGAGGTTTCCGAAATCGGTTGTACGGCCGGTTGAGGAGTCGAGGAGCATGAAACATGTATCAAACTGGCATCCATATGTATGCGGTCGCTTCTGTACACCGAGAGTAGACGGGGAGGGGCGAGGTGGGGGAGGATGCCGAGAGTCGGCTGAACGAAAAGTGTACGTGGACGGAAAAGCGAAAGGGTAGAAGGCAGCGGAAACGGTGTAAAATAGAGACATTTTCAGCGAATACATTTTTCAGTGCCCACGGTATTTCCCACAGGCCGGGGCGGAGTAAATTTCCAGCGCTGCTGCAAGATTATCGCGGACAAGATCGGCGGACGAGAAGTCCGGCCTGGGGGTGTATTATCCTTGGAAACTAAACCGTGGCGCGTTAGGGGGTGGAAAGTGGCCGGCGAAAAACAGCGTGCTGAGAACAAAAGAGGGACGAGAGCGAGGATATTACGCGAAGCAACGTCCTCCGCGCGTTACGTAATCGTTATACGGGTGCCGAGTTATATCTCTAAGGACGGCCAGCCTAGAGTTACGCATGAAAACGCAACGCGTGCGTGGGCGAGGACGAAGCGTGCACAAAGCGGGAAACAGGGAGTCGGTGTGAGTTAGCCGACACATTGGGAGATGTATGCGGCTGAAAATAGAACAATGGGATCGCCGGTCGGGAGACAGAGAACAGGAGCGACGCTCGTATTCGCGCCAGGATGGAACGGAGACGTAAGATGGGAACCGCTCGTTTGAGAACCGCAGAACACTTTGCCGTTTATGAAGATACAGTCCGTCTCGGCCTCTGACACCCTCCCTCTCCACCCCTTTCCATCCCTCTTCACGAATTTATGTCTGGCGGATCGCGGTTACCCCTATTACTCTCCTACTTCCACCCCCTCGGAGGGTGGCCATCCCTCGAGCTTCCATGCAAACTCGCCTCTTTCACTTGCCGCGCAATACGAATTCGTTTGTATTCCGCCGACTCGACACTCTTTCGCCTCGAGTACTCGTCCCGCATTCGTCATCCGCTTGTCTTCTACTACGTCTCTGCCAAAGAAGTCTGCGACAAAACGTTTCGCTCGAGAGAATGTCACACCTGTAGGCAGGACGTGAAAAAATAGAGTATTCCAGCAGCGGCGACTGTCATCTGCAGCCGATGAATTTAAAGCGGAAATAACTGTGGCCGTTCAATCCGGATGCGCCGCGCGCCGGCATCAATCTTTTATCCGCATCAAAATTACGCTCGCGCAAACATTTTTTCTACTACCTGTACATGGCTCGTTAAAGGGAATGGCAAATTGGGCAGATTTCCCGTGTCCCCTCTGAGCGCTCGGTCTGTTCGAGAGTTTGCTTTCAAACAAAAATGGTTGAATAAAGGGATCTATTTTTTAAAATGACAATGACACACCGTGCTCGTGCGCCGGGCGCTAAAGTTTTTACGACCCATCGTCCCACTTTGCCTTCACGTCCCCTTCCGATTTCCTTCGAGCGAGGGGCTGAACTCCGTAACATTTTTATCGTGACGAGCGCGACTTAACGAGCGAATGATAAATCCGACCGCGCTCCCGGTCAATGCTCGTTGCCGCGTTTTAGCTAATACGCGGATAATTCCTAAATAATTCCGGTGGATCGTGCAGCCGCCTCGCGCACCGTTACGAGTGTCATAATCTACCTAAATTGGGCCGCGTGTTCGACGCGATATTTTCTTGCGTAATGCGAGTTAAGCCCCCGATCGAAATCGCATTTGTACCCGCTGCCAGATTTCGCGCTAAACTACATGCATCGCACGAATTCCTTTTAATCCATTTGCCGGGGTCAGCTTCGAAAAGTCTATCCGCGTCGATGCTCGCAGCGGAGGCATTTAAAACAGCATTTATCTCCCCGCTCGTGAACCAGGACCGAGTTTCGAATGGTTTGCATATAGGGAGGACAAGGGAATAAGCGCTTACACGAATTCAGCGTCTTATCAATCGACTCTTGATTGCCGCTTGGAAGCAGGCCAGTGAATTGGCCTCATTCGGCTGACGGACGATTCAATTAACGCGAAGAATCTCCAAAGGCCAAGTTCTCGACGGACAGATGCATTTCGAATGTGGCGTTACGCGGAGGCTGCTCAAAAAAGCCGTAACGTAATCGCATTACATTCAGCGCTTGTGGAGGAAAAAAAGGCGAGGAAGGACAGTCGGGTAATCGCATTAGCGCTACCTCGACATTTATCTCATGAAAGAACGATCGCTCGCACGTAGAGGTAGTCTGTTCCGCTGAAAATTCCCGTCACGGCCGTAGCAGTTTTCCAGAGGCACGGAGAAGCTGGTTGGCGGTGAAAATTCGACCGCGGGATCCGTCTGCGTAAAGTCGATCGATCGAAGGCATCGGCATCGGGCGACCTTCGGAGCTGATTTTAAGCCGGTTCAAAGGATGTTGCTCTCGGGCACGGTAGTCATGGCAACAGGTGGTAGGTCCTCACGATTCTCGCCCACCCCTATGGACGTCTTACGCTCGCCGCCTCACCCCCCCTCGGCCCTTCTCACCCGCTCCACCACTATCGCGCCGCTTCCAACATTCGCGTCGTTCGCATTCACGAGCGACCGCCGACGCTGAATGGGAGGAGGAGGAGTGGGAGGTGGAGTGGGAGGAGCGGCAGGACAACCGATCAATTACGAACTTTGCCAGCCCCCGAATCACGCCGAGACTCCGAGACGGCAATTTTGAAGGGAAACTGAATCCCAGGCCGAGATTGTCGCACACAGAGATGCTGCGGGGCTTCGGGGTCGGAAAGAGAATTCGGAATCTGGGACTTCGAAGTGTGCAGTCAATCTCGCGGAACAAATATTGTCGTGCGAATATTGCAGAGCGCGGCGATATTGCTCGATACAGGGAGGAAGGAAGTAGTAGGTAGGTAGGTAGGTAGGTACCTACGATCCTTCTCGCACATCGATGGCCGCTGACGCCACTGACGCCGCCATCGTTGCCCACTGACGACGACATATCGCTGGAATGCAGGTGGCAATTGCCGTGTCCTAAACTGCGAAGCCGCGCGCCAATTTGGTCGAGTCGCGTCGATATATCCTCGACGAACTGATAGACGAGCCGCAAATCGAACGGCCCCTGCCCCTGATTGATACTGGTCAGTACTTGCTGCGGTCTCCGTACTCAATTACTTCGGTACTTGTGGCATCGATCGGAGGAATATTGCGCCCGATCCCGCAATCCGAATCCTTTCTCTCTTTCAATGCGGATTATTCCACCGAAAGGTCTCTTCTTCCGCCGTTCGGCGCGGCAATCGCATACTTTTTCATTAACTCTGCAAAGCCTACGTTGCCGTTGGTCATTAGCGTCGAAAGGTAATTCACGTTGGCTCGATTATTATACCGCCTGTCTCTGCGTTAATGAATTCAGGAAAAAAAGCGCCGCTCGAGTGGCGAGCGTCGCTCGTCGGAGAATATCTCGAAAAATCTGCAGGGCGAGCCGTGCAAAATTTCATGTTTACGGGCGCGTAAATACGGTCGGGAACAGGGGGTTATTAATAAAGTTCGCGAGCGCAAAGGGTCAAGTGAGCGTTTTTGATGCTCACGGTCCTCGCGAGTGTCTCGAATAGGTGGTCGGTAGTCTGCAGTCGGTAGTCTGCAGTCGGTAGTCTGTAGTCGGTACTCGGTAGTCGGCTTACAGACTCTTCAGGAAGAGCTTTTGACGAGCTCGCGTTACACTAATGCCGTTCATTCGCGGCCGACAACAGAGCAGTCGAGTGGATCACTTCTTCATTAATAACCATTATTGGGGTGCAGTCATCTGTCACTTCCGTACAGCTGATGACTCGTCGAGAGAGGTCGCGCCGGTAGTCGAGATTGTTAACGAGCACAATAATTAGGACGTGCCGACTGGCCGTGTAAATGAACTGCACCGTTAATTATCTTGGCCCACGTCGATCGATATCCGGACCAGCCGGAGGACGCCGTTGGACCAGTTCCGTTTTTACATCACGGAAAATCCCATCCTCCCACTCTGGTCGGGCGCAATTTTCTCCCCGAGTTCCTTCCGGCGGGAAACAATTTGAAGGAAAGCACCTTCTCTCCCCCTGAACAAGGGCCGACGGTTAAAAAGAGCGCGGGCGCAATTCTTCGCCAACGCAGGAAGACATTTGCGGCGACGAGCACTTTTTGCGAGACAGAACAGTAAAGTCCGTCGTCTGGCCCGGGAAAGGCAGTCCGCTCGCCGCCCGATCGAGAAAAATTAACATCCAAAGCGCGGAGTCCTCTCGGGCGAAATTTCAGCTGAATCGGCCGTTCGGCTGCCCAGAACGGAACTCGTTATCCACGCATCGATACTCGTGACACTTTCTGTTTGTCCGCTTTTAGCCCGAGGAACGATGAGGCGCATTAGCCGCGGATGGAAAATTCCTGTCTCTCGGCAATATGCGTGCAATTGTCCGGCAAAGGGTGGACCGGCAACGCTCGCGAGTCGTCTCATGCGGTGGCGTCGATTTTTCACTTTTCAACCGGAATGTCGGCCGGTGGGGAGAGGAGTTGTATTCGATGTTCAGCGGCGCGAGCAAATTGCGTGGGCAGAGCGAGTTGATCGTCCGGCAACGAGGCTCATTTTCCGGCACGAGGAGCGAAGTAGCGTGCTGCGGACGTACCTTCTGCGCTTTGAACGGTCACCGCGAGCGCATAAATATGTCTCGAAATTGCTCGCCAGCTTCGCGCGAACGCATCGGCAGGCAGCCGTACGGGGAAATAAACTGAAATCTGCAGATCGCAGCCTGCCTCGGGATTCGCCGCTTCTGCATGGCTTTACTCTCATTTTCCGCCATCGCCGATATTTTCGACGTTCGGGCGCGTTCTATCGATATTTCACTCATTACTGGCCAAGCTGTATTATTCACGACGCACGGTTCTCCGATTATTTTGAAGCGTGCCTGTTTGTCTCCGGGCCGACGTATCGCACGCCGTTCGGAGAGCGTCGTTTAATCTTGGAAAATTGGAAGCGTCGTCTGACACAGTCACACACACACACACACACTTACGGCGTCGCGTGTGAAAGAAGGCCTCCGACGGGCTTGCCGGGAGATAAAGCGGCTCAATTACGGTACGTCATCGGCGATATCCGTCAGTTTTAACGTCGAGCATTTTCAATCAATTACGGGAACATCGAAACGCATCAATAATCTGCCACGGAGTTTTACGGGGCGACGCGAAAAATCTGCAGGCAAGGCGTCCTTCATTCCTGACGTTGATCCACTCTTCCAGCGTCGCGACGCTTGCTGTCTCGAACAGATTGGACACGTCCCGCTACGCGATCCTTTTACGCTGGGTTCGCTCGCGAAGTCTTTGTCGAACTGATTCCGATATCTGTGCAGGCCTGATCGCAGACACGACAAACACCTGCGCTCGCCTAATCGATAAGCGTGCGTGCGTGTGTGCCGCGAGAGATACGTTTGCCGCACTCCGTTTGCTAAGCAGCCGGAACAATTAACGCGGGCCTCATCGTCGAACCACCCCCACTCCTCCCGTCCCCACCCATGATCGTATTATTCAAACTCAATCAGGCCGGAGATATCAATCACGAAATATACATACTGGCCAAGACGTCGTTTGCGTACGCTCGATATGCGAAAGTACACACAATTATGGCGTGCGCGCACCTACGCGACCCTGACGAGCCCCGACACATCATTATCGAGGACAGTCGACGCAGTCCGCGTAACGTGGATGTTTATAGCGTCGGGAGATGCATTGTGCGCGGAGGGTGCGAGCTTTAATTGCAGTCGACCGCGCCCAAAAGTAAATGTACGATTTCGACGCGCATAATGGCCTGGGACGAGCAATTATCGATACGCGGAAAACACACTCCGGGTACAATCGATCCGAATCGCATTCAATCAGAGAGGTGTGAATGACGCACGTTTGTCAAGCTTCATCTGCGAGCCCGCAGCCTCCGAAGCGCTCTTATAACGAGCACGGTCAACTGTTGGGAAAAAGAAATATGCCAGCGAACCGGAACGGATTACGTTCCGCGGAAGCTGCCCGCTCCGACCCCGCGGAATCACTGATGCATATTCACGCTATGCGTTCACGTGACGCTTCATAATTGAGCCCGTAATTAGTTCTAAAAGGCCGTTAAATGCTTCATGCCCGAGCGAAACGTATTGCAGCGGCAAGCGTTCGCTCCCATCTGGGACCTACGGGCCGATAACGCATCGAATAAAGAACAATTTGCGAAATCGTATACTCTCTTCAGCACTGTCATCGGTCGATGGCCGGGAGAGATATTCCATAGACTTTGAGGAACGATTGTTATCGCTGCTCTCTGAAGTCCACGTCACCCGAGTTGTCCGCCCGAGCGGACAGAATTGCAGAACTGAGCGCGTTACGGCGTTTGTAACGGAGAGTGAAGGAACGCTTACGTATTTCGGAGGATTGTAAGGCAGGTTCAAAGGAGAGGGCGAGTCACAGGGAAGCGTTAAGCGCCTGGCTCGGATAGTCTGGGTCGGAACAGAGCCTGCACACAGACAGCGCGCGGCTTTGAAGTCGCGCGGCATTATTTATTACCGTGTTTGCTGTGTGCGCTCGCTTTTAGCGAACTGCATGCCGTAATGAGGCGTCGTGTGCTCAAACCGACGCCCCTCCGACGCCCCTCTGCCGACGCTCCTCCTCCGACGCCGACCGCGACGGTCGGTTATCGCTTTCGAATCGATCTCGGAGCTACCGCAGTTATTTCTGAGCGTAGTTCTTCAAACGCCGGCCACCCTCTTTTTCAAAGGTGACTAAATGGTCTGGGAAGCCGCAGCTGCTCGCATGACGATAGCCGTTAGCGATTACCGGACAAACTAGTACCCTTCCGAGCCGCCGCTGTCGAGAGAATGTCAGCGAGTGTCTCGTTATCGGGCCCCCGTCGTATTTCTTAGCGTAGGGAATTTTTATCTCTTACTTCAAAAAGGACAGAAGGCCGAAGCTTATGCGAATCCATTTGTAACCGCGAAATTGCGGAGACTATATTTTTCTCGTTTCCCTACTCGACTTGATTCTCGAGCGAAGGAATCTATGCAGGATCCAGACGTCATTCGTCCGTGTGTTTGCATCAAGCCAGCTGGGGCGCGAAGATTACGAATGATCTACTCTCGATATATAGCCGCGATAAAACTCATCCCAATAAAGCTGGCAAAATGAAATCCAAACTTTACCGCCCCGCCGTACGAATCCGACAAACTTTTGCCCTGACGGATTGATGGAACAGAGGAGGCCGATAAATGAAATACGAATTTAAGACCGAGCCCGGCGCAGCGAAAATGTTTAATGTTAAAAGGCGATAGGCGATTGTATCAGCAGCGTAGCGTGGCGGAATGAGAGGGGAAAAAAAGGGGGAAATACGTGTGAAATTGTTTCAGCGCGTTTTCAAAAAGCATCCAATCTCGCCGGGGCTTCACAATAAAATTATTTTCCCGTAGAGTGTGAAGAGCGGAGTGGCTCGAATTCCGGCGCAGCGGGAAAAAAAGGAATCGAGGTCGATCGAGAGGGAGGGGGGATAGTACGAGAGAAATCGAAGTCGATTATCTCCGGCATCCACCGCTGCCTGAAACGCGTCGATATGAACCAATTCGTCAGCACTTTGCGCCGGTAGTGCTGCCATTGGCACTATTTTTCACAGGACTCCCGCTCCTCGCCGGCTTTTAAACAGACAGCGGTCTGTGCTCCCACCTCCTTGCACCTACAGCGAGTACCCTGCACCTTTTCATCTCACCTTGCTGCCTCCCCGTAATTCACCTTTTAACGCGCATCTCGCCCCGAACAATCGTTACCTTCGATTTACCGTTTTCATTCCCATTATACTCCCGGCCGCCGAATGGAATCTGGAACTGGCATTGTCGTCGGGCAAGAAGGCGAATCGGCGATATTCCTAAGTAGCCATTCGCTGTCGTTCGATAATCTGCGAGAAGGATAGAGGACGATTTACGATCGAGATCGTCACGTATTCGTATATTTCTCGATCGCTTTACAGCCGACCGCTCGGCTCGGATTTTGGGATCCGAGATTTAAGACTGCCCAGGCGAGGCTGCTTAACTGCCATCGTCCCTCTTAACGACACCCTTCCCGATATTTTATCCGAAAGTACCGCGAACGATAAGGAATAATGCGTCATACCTCTTCGGGCAACTTACGCAGCGATCGTTTCGCCGGAGTTTCTTGATTTAGGGTTCCTCGCTAACGGTTCGGTGGGGCAAAGGAAAAAGTTTCGGAAAGGAAAATAAGTCTCCCGAATCTGCGCTGTGGCCTTCCCAAATTTTTCACCGGGCCACCCCTTTTTTCACGCCACGAACGCCTGCGGTTTCCTCTCGCTTCCTTTTTCCCTCCGCCTGTTACCCGCTTTTCCCCCTCACACTCCCTTTTCAGCCTGGTTTCGGTGTATTTCGCGCGAGTGCGTCGTTTAACGCCCTGTAACCGAGAATTTGACGTTTTTTTCCAGCCGACCTACCTCTTCTCGGCGCTCAAAGCAAAGTTTGCCAATTTCCTCTTTATCCGAGGTCATTTAGCGGCCTCCTGTTTTTAATGGATTTTTATCAAAGGTTCCGCGCTTAGCGGGAAGCCTCGGCATTGAGCGATTCGACGGTTATAACGCGAATAATGAGGGAGGCGCGATAACGGCGTTTCGGCGCGAAAACTGATTGGCGGATCGATAAGTCCCTCGGCGGCTAGTTACATGCCCCAGCTTCGTTGGAATTGACCGCGGACTAGGAATTTGTAACGTAGCTGGCTAGCCTCTCTAGTTCTAGTCCGCGATAAACAGAGCCAGCTGGAGGCTCTCTGTTTACGCGGCCTCAATTTGTCGAGCCACGCGCGATCAACCACGCTAATTGTTCTCCGCCCTTTCCACCCTTGGCTCGGGCCCATTTTCGTCCCATTGCCGGCAGGACCCTAATGGGCCCCGCGAATACCGAGTCGTATCGATTTATCCGGCAAACACTCGACAAACTTTCGGGATCGATCGATGAAAGGTTCTTCGGGCCGATGACGATTTTATTCATTCGCAGCTCGACAGCGGCGGGTTAAGTGGTACTCGAGGACGGGATGGCTGGACGAAGCCTCTTCGAAGGGACGGATGGATCGTGAAAGCGGCGCGAGGGAGACAGGGGACGAAGGAGGAAGTGGGCGATGGCTGGATCGCTGACTGGTTGAAAAATTAATGGGTCGAGTGTCGAGCGAGGCGGAGTGGAACGCCGTTCGAAAGGAGTGCCGTCGGCCTGCACGTCGGTCTGCCAGTCGGCTGTCGCCGTTCAATGGCTTCGTTTAAATAAATTTTACCCCCGACCGCCCCCGGGCATTCGTTATCACCTCCGAATTCTCCTCAACTGCCTTCCACCGGCTCTCCGACTGTCCCCCGACTGCCCTCCGCAGAATGCCCTCATCGAATTCTCGATCGCGATTGAAAATCGACCCGGACTCCGTCCAATTCCGTCCCTTCATTGTTCCCGATCGAATATATCACTCTCCCGTTCCGTCGGAGAGCCGACTCCGCCAAGATTGGCAAGCAGAAGTTCGCGGGAAGACTTTATATCCCTCGCACTCGAATCTACGTTCGTCCCTCAAGCCCTCCAGTCACTTAGCCCCATTCCCGCGAACCGGAAAATTACTGGATACCTGCGAGAACGAAGGTACGAGGAGGGCAATAACTACCTGACGCGCTTTCCATATGGGATGACGAGGGTGGAAAGGATGTTGGCCCGTTGTTAGCTCGTATGCCGGCTAAATTGGTCCTGTTCCACGGACTCTTCTCGCCGGGAATGGGAGGATTATGTGACGGCATGTTGGCGAGACGGTGTGCATACCACGGTGCAACCGAGGCTGACAAGCCTGATTTTCCACCGGCCAGACGCATATGCCCAGCCGGAACAAGCTCTCTGTTTACGCTGGCGACGCTGTTAGCGCCACAGTCGACTCCCAGAACATCCCTCTCTTGATCCTCTCCACTTCCGGCCGAACGCCCCTTCCTTCGATTCGACGAAAAATAATGCCGAAAGATTAAAGGGATGGCCAACGTGACATCTGGGAATCGAATGAAATGGATGGGAGGGGGGTGGCGTGAATATTGGGAGGAATTTATCTTCGTCCTCCATTCTCTCGCGGCAGATGAGGCGACGCTTGCCGACGCCTGCCGACGCCGGGCGACACGCGATCGAGCCCGGCTCGGCACGATGGAAAAAGTTGGCCGAGAGGGGTGCCGATATTTGAAAAGTGATGATGCGGAATTTATCCGTAGAGATCGCCGTTTGAAGAATCACCGAGTCGTCGAGTCATAACGAGGACGCGCAGCGGCTGTGACGGCTGAAAGCCGAGCAAGAAGATAAAGCTTTGTCTGGCCGGGTTATCGATTAACTTTAATGGAGGTGTCTCCGGCGGAGTTAAGCAAGAAGAGAGGGACGACGATGAAAGGCCTCGCGCCCGTCACGTCCTCGAAGGCTGATCGGGGAAATAAAAAGTATTGTCGAAGAACAGACAACCTATATCCAGGCTCCTCGATTCTTCGGATTTAATTAAATTCTATGCCCAGCCACTCTTCGCGTCGATACTTGACGCCTTACACGCCTGCACACGCTTGCTCGTCGTGGCGCGAGAGGAAAAGTTACATATGACTTCGGTCAGTCGAAAGCTTCGCACAAAAAAAAACAAAAAAAAGCGACCCGTTATTAATATTCCCGAGGAACAACTCGCGATTAAATACAGCCTCCGCGCTCATTAAGTTCGGAGCTTTATTGCTTCCCGTCGGTCTGCCGTCAAGCGCAACGATCCCAACCGAAACGCTTCTTCTCCCCAATCGATATTCACAAAGGGGAAAAAATTTCACTTTCAAAGCAGGCGACCGGAGATGACGAGGCCGCTCCTCGGAGAACAGTAATTTCGTAAATAACGGTGTAAGCTGACGAACTCAACTTGTACCGTTAAATGTGAAAGCACGGGCAGCGGGAAAAAAAATGTAATAACGAGGTTGCGCAGGATACAGAGGATGTGCAAATTTTGTAGAACATTTACCGGTGGATGAGCGTAATTATCTTAATGGACGGATTCTTTTTGCCCCTCTCGACCGTCCCACGACCTAGTCCCTCCTCCCCTGTCGGTCCACCAAGCTTCTATCGCATCCCTTAACAATGCGTAACTATGCATAAGTTATGCGAACGCTTAGCCTCCGACGTTCCCGAAATTGCGAACAGATTAGCGCACACGCGACGTCACTTTACAGCCGTTCGACGCCGGTAGCCCATCCCCCCCCCCTCCCCTCGGATGGATCAATAATTCCTCGCAGCGGTACTCTCTATCAAATGACTATGTCAACGGGACGCACTCAAGATTTCGCCGCCTCCGCGGAGAACGGCGTCTGCCATTTCGCATCCCTTCCATTTCCTCTCATCTCCCGCCGACGCTCAGCGTCCCGTCGTTCCAAAAATCTCTCCCATATATTTTTACGATCCTCTCCCTGTTTCGCGACACAATGGCAACTCGCTTATTCGTATTCGAAGTGGGAGCTCGTTCGGTGAGATATCCTTCCGTCGAGCGGAAACGACTCAGTTCTTGATAGTTGGTGTAAAAGTTCGTTGCGGAAGGCGGTGGATCGTTTAGCGACGGTGCGCGAGACACCTTCTACCTTCGAGAGATAATGAAACAAAGGCCCTGTCTCTGCTGCTAAGCATCGGAGTTAACTTGTCCTCGGAAGTAGCGCTTCTGATAAATTGGAGGAACATGGCGGATGTTCGAAGTTAGGCAGTTCCAGAGTGAGGCCAACAATTTCTGTCCGGCCCCCCCCCCCCCCCGACCGACGACGAGATGGATCGAACTGATTACGTGCCAAATCTCTTGACGTATCAGGAGTGTCTAACGTTCCTGGGACTTATCGATTACGTCGACGACTTACTTCGGCTCGGTTTCCTTAATTTCGCCATTAATAACATGGGAGAGGCCGACGTCAGGAAGCGAGTGACGGCGTCTGAGGAATACGTCATCTCGCGAGTCGCGCGGATGGCTATCGTTCGCGCGAGATGAAGGAGATCGATCATTCTGGATCGATGGTTTCACGGATCACGTGACAGTATTCTCATTGTTGTCCGTCGAAGCTGAAACCCCTGTTGATTGATGACATTGCAGGGCGTGCACCCGCGAGAGTCTACCGGGTGGCCCCGCTATTTTGCAAGACAAAAGCCTAGTCGCGTCTTCGGCGGACGCTAACGGGCCAATAATATGTAAAGGCCACGATTGTGGGATCTCTCTTTCGGTCGCCCGGATAAAATAGTCGCATGAATAAAATATTGCCGGGATCGAGAGACCAGCCTGAGCATTTTCTAGCTTTCTCTCCTCACCGCCGCGCCCATCGACGTTGCGGGATATTCAAATATTGAAATGTTATTGCCGCGCTCTTTATTGCCCCGGCTATCTAGCGTTCGCGGCTCCGGCTAGAATCCTTTAATTTCCCAAAGCGATAAGTCCTTCACGACACTTTTGCCGCCAGATCCCAATTTCCTGTTTCCGGATGTATCTCTGAACCTGCTGCGAATTTCGCTGCACGACTGCCGTTATTCCGTGTCCTTTTAACTTCGCTTTCATGAATTAAAGGAACAACCGATCGTATACGTGTGAATAATAATGCACGTCACGACCGTCAAAGTATCATATAACAGTACCTAAACACCGCTCCAGCGGCCTAATTGATGAATATCCCCGAAATAATGTATTAGACTGATGTAATGAAACATAAAGTAATACTGTAGTTTCATATTTTGGTCCATCATTATCGTAGCAAAGCGTCAGGGCCGTTAAAGAGCCCTGAAATCGCGCTCAAATCGCGCCACAGTCACCTAATTGTTGAAAATGCCCGAAATAATATATACAAATAATGCAAAATGACATAAAGTGATGCAATAATACCTTATGTCAACTCTGATTACCATAGCAAAGCGTTAGAGTCGTCAAAGATTTGTAAAATAATTATCAAACCCTGTTTAAATAATGAAAACGATCCAAATACTGCAATATACTTATATAAAATGACACAGACTAAGGACAATTTATGTGAAATAATGTATAATATCACAGCAACCACCCAACGACAGAGATATAACTCCTAAATACCTGTTAAATCTGTGTAGTGAGTCAGATAATGCATTTATGGAGTACCAGATATACCCTGAGACCGTCCCTATTTCATACCTGATCTCACAATCGACATTGGAGAACGGGAATGGGGGTCGCACAATGTAACATGTTTCACGTATGCAGATGTGAAAATCCATGATAATCGCAACTACATATCAACCTAGTCGGGGAAGAATGGAACCGCATTAATGTCGCGTTAGTCAACCTCTTAAAGTCAAAAGCCAGGGAATAGACTAGATGGTAGAGTACGTAGTTCATAAGCCAAGTCTTAATTCAGACAGCACAATTCTGAGCCTATTATTTTAGCCATTCAACATAAATAGAAAAGCAGTAGTAAGACAAATACTTCATTGCCATTCGAGACGATGCACTCCGAAAGGCTTCATGGCACTCAGTGCGTTCATGGAAATGCGCATTATTCTTGGGCTGAATCACGTCAAATGGCTTTTGTTCAGGTTGCACGTAAAACGCGACGACTGATTCCACTGCTCTGCCTGAGGATCCATTAGGGTTCACCATCTAAGAGACCTAGCTTTCGTCGCATCAAACGAGATTAATTATTTCGTAAAGTAACATTTTGCCAGAATTGTAACCCCGGTTAAACTCTCGATCTTGAAGGATTATCTATAGTGGTGTCAGTTTTATGTATGTGTCTGTTTCGCTGGCAGTAGTAAAAACTACAAAAGGCTCTTGCTGTTACCTCATCTAGAATTTCCACAGACTAAGAAAAAGGCTAGTAGGACCAGAAACCGGTACGTCGTTTCATTAATTTTGCGAACACTGATGATGGCCATTAACGTGGGCGTCGAGAATGTATTCGGTATAACGTCTTCATCACGTCCCAGAATATTTACATTTGAACTCACTTTCACCCACTCGCTTCAAGTCCGAGGCGAAAGAACAGAAGAAAGGTCGCCCATTTTTCAAAAACTCTCGGCCCCTCCGGCCTGTAACCATGCTGACCAATGTTCTGGAAACTTGGAAATACGTACGCTTACAGTATGGCGGAGCTGGCGGAAAACTGAGGGCCAGCAAGTCGAGCGCAGAACAGAATGGTCGGGGGATTGGAAAAAGGACGAAGAAGAAGTGCAGGAAGTTTCCCTTTAAGAAATCTTCAAGACGCGCGGCGTCATGTTCGCGAAGAACAAGATAACATGACAAACGCAATGGAAATCTCGGTCTAAATTCTCGCGAGGAGTTCAAGGCTTCCTTAAGGTGAGACTCGCAAACTCATTAACGAAAGGGGAAAGATACGCTGAGTTGTTGGCAATTTGTAATGAGCAAAACGAAGGTAGCTGTTCGCGTGGAGAATTAAGGCAAGACTCGAGTCAGCAATTATACGGCTGAAGGCGTCCCGAGTCCTAATCACGCCTCGAACAGACGCGATTACCTCCCATACAGACATAATCATTGGCTGTTACTTCGATTAGGCGGATGCTGCACATCTGACGCGTTCTGGGCGATTTTGGATCAACGGCCCGTGAAACGGCAACAGACAGAGACGATGGTTACTGCCAGGAAGCCAGATGTACTAGACGTACGGATAACCAGCGAGTGCATAATCCCAAATGGAGTCGGAGTAAAAGAGAAAAATTGTGTATCATCATACTATGCTCTTGACTGAAAATAGTCTCTGACCGAAATGCATGCCAAAACCAAAGAAATCAATTATTCTAATGAACATCACTCGCATTACAAATACGGTGCATAATACATTCATTACCAAAGATAGCACCAATTGAATTCCCAAATTTGTAATGATACATTGTTACAGCATACAGTGTTTCATTAATTCAAGTCATAATATCGTTGGGAAGCATGCATGAATTGAGCTGGTAAATCGTACTTGAATGAACAAATGCATACACATATATACGGTTGATGCGGTCAGCTTAATCTGGGCATTGCAAAATTATATTTGATACGGATAAACGGCTTCTACGTTTGGCGCCTTGGTTCGCCAGAGATTCGCGGAAGATTAATACCGCAGAAGCTGCAGCGCCGTTTGCTGATCCCCGTAATAGGAGTAACGTAGCCTAAAATGGCAGCGTGTCACAGCTAAGGGCGAAAATCGTCGACTCAGGGCTCGCACGTCGACGCAATGCGACTCTGCCGCTGGCCATAACGTAAGAGAGAATACTTTGCTCCTGGCTGCTGGCCAGGATCAGCCCGATCTATTCGAAACATATTCAGCGACCGTCGTACAATGCGAAAATTGAGATGTTCCGATCGACCGGCATGACAGCCACTGCCTTCGAAGCCTATTTTATTCCCCTCTCTTCTCCAACAAGACACCCACGTTCCCTAGATTATTTTCAGGTTGGCAGCACGTAGTCACCGGTGGGAGTCTTATTTTAAGTGAACCGATATACGCGCATCTCCTCGTATGAATTATTTAAGGCTCTTTCTAGTTCTAGCGGTGCATGTCTGACACGTTACTGACTTCCACTACTGGCCGTATCGTACTACTGCCAGTAGTATGACCATTACGGACTGCGGTAAATTTCGGCTCGCAAAGCCCCTACTTTCTCTGCTGGCCAACCGAACGAATAGCAGGTTATTCGGCTACACATGCTGCAAATACTTAAACTATCCTTGGATTCCTGCAGGAAAAGTATGTAGTAAACTGCTTTAAATACGCGTACGGACCATACGTACGTTATACTCCTCCCGTCGCCGTAAAAGACGATTTATGGAGATTGCGTCATTAACTCTGTAGCGAGTTCGGCAAACTTTTATAATTATTTTTAATCGATTCCCGTGAAAGAAACTGTAAAAGCTTTGTACAGGTAACTGGAGCGATTCTCGCGGCTTGACGACTAAAAGTGCGATAGATCGCTCGTAAGACTCGTCCGCGCCAGCTTTTAGCCGTGATAAGTCCGCGCCGGGCATTAGGTTATTTAACGAGAGAATAGCTTAACAAAGTTCTAGAAGAAACCCGACTCTGGTTACTGATCGAGCCCCAGGATGGCAGGCTTTTAAGAAAGACGGGAAAGGGGAGACGAACAACACATTAAGGCCGGTGCAAAAAGAGTGAGCGCAAGTTCGACGGGAAGGGAGATCAAGAGAGAAGGTACACTCTGGATCTATCCATCTTTCTCTCTCTCTCTGGGAAGCAAGCAGAGCTCGACGGATGGACCGCGAGCGATCGTTCATCTGGTACTTACCTGAAACAGACAACGAGTAAGTGGAACACGGCGAGGGAGGAAGTGTTCGATACTTTGACGAAACGATAACGGCCGCTTTTCAGTCTTCGCCCAGTGCCAGTCGGCATTTCGTTCCAACGCTACCCTTATCCTACAATCCCCTGCACTCTGATCAACCCAATTATGTCACCGTTACCTTCCGTCGCGAAATGACGTTCGAACGACGGATGGCAACGAGCAGTCGCCAGCGTGGGAGCGAACGTTTGTTAAATTAATTCCCAACAGCCGCCCATCCGCCACGCATTAATACCAATACTTTTTACGACGCGCCACCCAGTATCAACGCGCGCCAATGTATTCAATTACCCTGATCCATTATCTGCCATTCGATCAGGAATTCGTTCTCGGTCAAACGTACGCGTGATTATTAACGCCGCTGCCCAGCGATAACAATAATCATAATATTAATAACATTCATAATACTGTCCTGCATTTATAAATGGGCCGGTGTAAATATAGTAATTAGTAAATGCCGCTTTGTAGTCTAAGTGGTACCTATTCCATGTTTGCTCTCGATATGAAGGTACGCGGGATCAGCAAAGCGATTGGATTTTCACGGAACGGAGAGCGCAGGAGCGCGCAACGTAGGCGAATAATTTAACGCGCGCTACAATATCGGACATGCTTCGAGAGCTTCGAATTCGGAAGCCTCTCGCACAGTCGATCGTGCGCGCGCGATGTCGGTACGGAGTGCGAGAAAAAGCTTGTTTCGCGCGAGATATTCGACAAACAGCCAGCACCCTCCGCGGGAATTTCGGCCGCGCCTCTTCCCGCATTCCGGCCTCATTTTTTCCTGCCCGGGTTACATCGCCCTCGAATAACTCACGTCGGGTAAGAATGTCAAAGCCGGTTTTGCATTTTTTCCGCCGCGGCGTTGGCCCCGCGGTAATAACTTTTAGCCGGGGAGGGAGGATCGTTGCCCCTCATTTCCGGGCAGGAAGGATGCGAGCTTCCACGCTCGAAGGGACGCGCGTTATCGAGAGGAGTCTGGAAATCGCGCCATTCCGAAAGTACTGCCTCGCTGAGCAAGACGTATGCCCGCCTTTTATGCTGCCACTGATTTATACCGTGACTTCGTGCATTTTTCGGCGGAGGATCCTTCTTCCATCCGGCTTCGAAGCTGGGAAGGAAGGAGTGTACAGTCGGACCTGGTGCGAAGTTCGGAAGACAGGGACAAAGTGCGCTTCCCATAATCGGCCTTATCGAATTTCCGAAAGTTAAGAGACCATCGGCGTGCTCTTCTGCTTCTTTGTGCCGGTCATGATCTTCACGATCCTCCGTTTCCATTAATTTCGCCCGAAGAATACGCGCCGTCTCTTATTTCCTTTCCTTTATTGTACTCCGAAATCTAAGAATCCGCAGCGGCCGGCGGTCGGGACGATCACGCTTTCCCAAAGTGTATCGGGTTACTCTTTCCTCGACAAAGCGAGCCTCCCGTCGCGTGTTTCAAAGGTGGTATGCATTACGCCTCGGAATCTCACCGCCCCAAGCGGAATGCTCTCTCGCTCTCTTTATTTCCGTACATTCGATCCTCGCGCGTCTCGAATTAAACTATTTACCTTGAAACAGTTGCATATTGGATGGCGAGCGGTGGCTCGGCTGGGATGCAAACGTTTGTTTATATGGCGTCGCTCAGGCGAAACAGATGAGGAGCCCTCGTTAAGACGCTTTTTCCACCCCCAACGTTTTGCATCGTTCCGAGCGAGCTGGCGAGAACGAAAAATTCGTCCTCGAAGATTCTCCCGCTTTTAGCGACCGCCTCTTATTTCTTGTCTCGATCGACGGAACGCTTTGCGGAGAATTCTGGAGGCTCACTATGATCGTGAGTAGTGTGGGGTTCGGAGTCTCGTAGAGTGAGAATGCGAAGAGGATCGAGGGCAGACGAGAGATGGCGTGAGGTGCCGCGAGGCCCTTAGCCAAAATTAAGCGCAAAAACATCGAGAGCGCCGGTGGCCTAGTGTGTATGCTGCCGGCCAGCGGATCCAAAGGTTGCGGGTTCGATTCCCGCACCGGTGGCGTTTATTTTTCTGTCCCGATCCAACAGTAGCGAAAGAGAAGTGAGTAAGCTAAGAGCAAGGGAAGAATGTGCCCTGACTATGAAGTATGAATCTTGATTCGGGATACGGTTTCTGTTGCTGAGTGTTTTACAGCTGCGTAGCGAACAACGCTCGCGGTCGCAATTATCGTGGAATTAATGGCGCGAGAATGTACATCCTGAGTGACCCGAGCTTTTTTTCCGCCTGCAGATGCATTACGCGGTACCATCCGGAGGGTGGCAGTCATTCTGAGCGCACGGTTTCCCGACTTTTACGCTCGCACTTTCACCCACGTGATGCCGGTAATTAATTTGAAGCCAAGGGGTGCGAGCACTTCACCGCTCTCGCTTGATTAAAGTGGACTTCTTCGCTTTAAGAGTTCCAAAACACGAATAGTGAAAGACGTACCGCTTAACAACGTACAGGCGCAAAGAACGAAAGCCGTAAAATAGCAGAAAAGAAACCCTTACATTTTGCCGACTCTACAATAATTTTCTGGGATACGAAGAATTGCATTGTTTGCAAATATTTACGTTAAAGACCCGGGAGTGAATTTTACGGGCGTGAAATATTTCGTTCGGCGGTTGCCGATGCATCGGTAAAAATCAGAATTATCGGGCTCGATCGTTCTATTCGTTCTCGCGTTCGAGCGTTATCACAACTTCCGTCCGCCACTTAATTTTCGCTCGCACGTTCGCCGGCCACGCCGCTATCATAATGCGGAATACGATAACATTTTTCCCTTTGCCCGTGATCTATCGTTGTGTCGTAGCCTTCTTGTAACGAGGTCATTTGTTCCCTCGGAAGATGCGTCCCCCTTCGCGCTGCCGACCTTCCGCCCTTAATGTTGCGAACGGAAAGATCGGAAGAATCCTGATGAAGGTACAGAAAAAATGACCCTATTCGAGATGAAAGCCTCCGAAAATGACGCCGATGATTGCGCCGGGAATTCTGTAATCATTTTTGCACCCTCTTGGACGTAAAATATGTATACGCTCGATGGCGCGTACTTTCAGCGTAGCGGATCCGCACGAGATTATCATCTATGCGTCGTAGGAGCACGTTTTATGCAGACGTCGCTACGAAGTTCGTCTCCTATCTGCGGCTCGCAGCTTCGCTCTAGCATTCCTTATACACGTACGGCGCCATTGTTCCGCCGTTACTTCCGGCATATCTCAAAAAAGAGAATCCCTATTCCTTGGGATCCTATATCCTCCATAATATCAATCTTCTCCTACGTCATTACGCTGGCAACCCCTAAAAAGCTAAACTCGATCCGGCATCGACTGTTCCATCATTCCGGTGTGTCGAACTGAATCACGATCGGAGTGGCAATCGGGGGAGTCGATATTTTTTTTCACGCCACGTACGGAGACAGAGAGGCAAAATTAAATATTGAAACGGCCCTCGCGCAGCGTTTGTCGAAGCGGCCCGCCTCGGGTCCATCCGATTGTCGATAAATGCGACGAGCGGATTTCGTCGGCGACTTTTCGTTAACTCTGTTCAGCCTACGTACGGTCCCTCTCATCCTGTCCAGGCCTGCGTCGATGAGTGTTCGGAGCAAGGGCCGCATCCGGCCGCGAGTGTAAAAGTCCTCGCGGACGCGCAGGATAACAGATCGTCGGACGCGATTATCGGCTGTTGTCGTGTTTTTCGCCTAGAAGCGAAGCGGAAGTTGTGCTTCAAACGAGGCTAGTCCGATCAGGAACTATTCGGATCCACTATACGTTCCTGACTCTATCTCTCTCTGTCTCTATCTCCCTTCGTCCGATACGTCGTTACTATCTCGGGAGAGTCAAATTTTTGCCAATGTTTCCCGTTGAAAGTGATATTGGATATTATTGCGAATATCGAACTCTCCCGGATCAAAGCGATCTATCCGCTAGGCTCGTTTGGCTTGCCAAGTCTTTATCGTCGATCTTTTCATCGCAGTCGCTCATTGTCCAAAAACCGTGGCAGCTGACTTTTCGCCGGAATTGCCTTGACGGCGATGTCCGAATTTTTCGCCAAATGAATCGCCGCCGGCATTGTCCATTAAATGGAGATTCGCGAAGTTGCTCGAAGGAAGAGTTGACCCGAATATCTGACGCTGACCAACATTTTCCTTTTTTTTTTTTGTAATTTTCCACAGGGAAAATGCGATGTCGCTCGGTAAACTCAATCCTGGTTCGTTCTTCATCTGTGCATCCAACACACCTTCCCCCGCGTCGCCCAACTTCGCTACCCTCGGAAAATCAATCAAGAGTCGCTAAACACACTCATTCCGCTTTTCATATCAACCGAGTTTACACGGCCGGGCTTAAAAGCGAAGCTCCGCCTGAAACGCTTTTAAGATCCTAATTAATTAGACGGAAGTGCCGCGGCGGGAAGTAGCGTGCCTGCGAAACTTTTTTCCGCGCTAAAAACGTCTCTGAAACGTTGTAACAACACCGTGAGCGTGTTGCATCAGGTCAAGGCGGACGATTAATCAGCCTTTGAGAGAATGTTTTTTCGTCTTTGACGCGAATGGGGGGAAAAAATTGGCTCGTACGCGTAGTTACCGGAACGATCCATAATAAGCGGAGGCAAGGGTTCGTCGAACCGTGTGACAGGCGTAATCTTAGGACAATTTATCGAAGTTCGGTGGACGTGTCCCCGGACGGGGGACGGAATTGAACGATCGAGTCGTTCCCCGAACGCCATGTCAATTAAGTTAAAAATTATTCGAACGGGACTCGCCGAGGGAATGGCTCGCGTCTCGATTCCCCGCAAGCCCGATAAATCGAGAACACCTTGAGAGTCCCAGGGGCACGCGGTTCATCCCATCCTGTCATAAATAATTCTCCGAATCCGCGGCGTGTCTCCGGAGCACGAGCTGCCGTCCGCTTTCAACCTGTTCGGACGCCGGTGAATACGTGAAATTTTCCGCAGGATTCCCAGCTCAACGGATACGCGTCTGCCGGAGCTAATTACTCGCGGAGTAATACGGATTCATTTGAGGAGGGATTTCCCGCGGCACCTTCCAAGTGTATCCCTACCCTTTTCCCGGCCAGAAGAAACTCCCCTGGCACCGAGGATGCGAGAGCGTACGCCGCAAAGGGCGCGGACACGGAATTACGTTATTACTCCTCGACGCTTTCTTTGCAATTACGAGGATGGAGGATGAGCGGTGGGACGAGTGTTGACTCTTGAAATATTCCCGGCGGCGCCTGCCTTCTAATATTAACGCGGGCCAGTCCGACGGCCGATAGAGGTCGACAGGCGTCGGCGCGGCGGAAAATAATTCTGCCTCTCCGCCATATTTCCCCTCCCACCATCTATCCCACCGTCTATCCCACGATCCGTCCCACGGATGCATAAAGCGCGTTCAGCCGGTTATTCCACGCCAGTTTCAAATTTCTGCTGATCTTACCGCGCCGAAGGATATTTCTCCGGCTTACCGGCAAGTTTTCCCTTATCCCCCTTCCGCCGTTAACCAGGCCCAGCGTTATCCTTGCACTCCTTCACCCGCCAGCTATTCCTTATCCCGCTAATGCCGCCCAGAAGGATTCCGGAAACTTGTAACGCTCGTGTTTACCGTTCTCCAACTTCCCGCGGCGGCTGGTAACTCATGCTTGCGCAGCGAGTCAAACAGAGCTGCGTGCCTCGATTCTCATTCGCTGATTGTTCATTGGTCCAACAAAATTTTCATTCTCCCTCTCTGTTTTTCTGCCGAGAATAATTGCATAATGTTCGAGTTCGAAAACTGACGTATAAGATTCCCTTCGGCAAACCGTGGATTCCAATTAAGGAGCGTGGTGTCGAAGAGAACTGTGCTTTCGAGCTGAGGCCTGCTTCGGAATGCGAGTGTGAGCGTCGCTCACTGTACGAGAGGTAGCATATGGTGTGACATTAGTCTGCCTAGGCGGAGGCATATTTCTCACGGGACAAGTACAGGAGTAATCCGGCCCTCGACCGTTCCATATCTTCTTACGTAACGCGACGGAAAGAAACGTGCGAGGAAAGCGTGATGAATACCATCCGTCGAATTACGTGCATCCTCGCCAACAGCCACACATCACGCCTTTATCCCCCGAAAGTCTGGCAAGGTGAGAGGAGCGAGGGTAAAAGCGGCGAGGACAGGCCAGCCAAACGTCATTAGCGCAAAGTGCCTAATCACTTCTTCCTTAGAATCTGAGCCTACACCTAACAGTCCCCGGATGAGTGTGTAGCATTTAAATAACGACAGATTGACGTGTGTGGCGCGTGCGTCGATGCAGGAGGGTTGCCGTGCGCGTGGCACGGCTGTAATCAATCATGCTTCAGCGACCCTCTGATAAAACATTGGCCTAATTAAAGCTTCGGGAGCCACTTTTGGGACGGTATCGGGATGCGTGAGGGAGAATACGCGTATTCGGGCGAGAACTGAATAACCTTTCTCTGGCTGAAAAAAAAAACAGTGACAGCTCACGAAATCGCGATGGTCTATCACGCTCGTTACTTAGTCGCCCGTAACGCCGACGGCTGAAATTCGAAATAACGAGGATGTCCTTTAATCAAGCGCCGATATCCCTCCCGCTTTTCCGCGCTCGTCCGTAAAATAATGAAACGGCGACAATAAACGAGCCGGCTTAAAGCCTCCCTGCGCCCTCCCGCCACCGCGCCTCGGACGACAATCGGTTCCTTCCATAATGGCGCGACGGGCGAACGATAAAATAGCTGGCTTTAGTGGCGCGCGATATCCAGTCGGATTTCGCGCGTTAAAAGGCGCGAATATTGTCGCCGAACAATGAGGTCAACGCCGTCCCTGCCAGCGGCCGATTGACATCGACGCTTTATCAGACGTCGCAACGCCTTTTTACGAGAGCATCAAACTCGGAGGCGCGGAAAATGGTATTCAGATTTCTATCTTAAGTCAGGCAGATCTCGCGAGCGCGGAGTCTGGGGAAGAAACCGATGCTCGGGACAGATTTTGAAGGCGAACTATCTGTAAGTGCGCGTATTCTCGAACGTCTGAACGTGTTCGCGGAATGTTCGGCGGTAAGTTCTCGCGGATGAAGGGAAAGATGCTCGGGATAGATGGTTCGATAAAGGCGATGAGCCGAGGAAGCTGGAAGGTTGCGTAATCCGTGTCAGAGATGCGCCTAGGTGCGTACTTAACGACACCATCGGGAGAGCGAGGGGACCACCTGTTACATTACTCCGGCAGTTTGCATACGAGCCTTTTTTTACCTCTCCTCGCCACCCCCTCCCCCGGCATCCGCATGCCCATTAATAACGGAGAACGATTCCTCGTCTGAATTGCTCGCCGCGCTCTTCCTACTATTTCGCCGGCACGGCCTTTCACTTTTGCAGCCCCTGCCGTTGAGTTTTTAATTAAAATCTAACCCAGACCTCGCGCACGTTAACCCAGACTTAACCCTTGCGCTAATCAGAGCCTGACCTCGGCCACGCCCCGTCTAGAAATCCTCCTGACGAATTAGCGGACTCGCGCGTAATTAAATTCTGCGTATAGCGTCATCGACGGCGCTCGAAATCCAGGCTTTGTCCGTAAAGCCGAGCCCTGCCGAGGGGCAGGTCGGGCAGGTTGCGCAAACTTTGCGAAAAGAAGCGGGGAGAACTTTCCCCTGTAGGCAGGAGAAAATAGAACGGGTGGAAGTGAACGTTTAAATTTAGCGCATTCCTCGGGAGCCGCGACTAATCAGAAGCGAGGTGCACGCGATCGAGCAGCCTCCTCGAAGGAAGTTCTCCCATTGCTAATTATAAAAAGGCCAGCGAAGTACACGGCTACGCGCTTAATTACACGTCGCTCGCACTATGTACGCACCGACCACCGGGGCGGGACTATATTTAATTATCGGCTCATTTGCGTCGTGATTCTCGTTTGCTTCGTGACGCGCCTTTTTTCATGCGAATTTGCATGAGGCGAGTCTGAAATTACGACAGAGCCACATGTTTTGATTCTAGTCGTTCGGAGGGAATTAAAGGGAGTGACGAGACCGATGGTCAGCGATGCAACGTAGCGAATGCTTAATCGGGATGACGATGTGTACTGATTGTGAGTTAATAGTCTTGAACAATCGATGCTTTAATTCTCGCTAATTTCGTGCCGTTCGGACGACACGCACGCCTCTCCCTCATTGCGTTTTCATGCGGTCGCATCGACTGACCGCGCTGAATTATAAATACGCGTCCAATTAAAATCCATCGCACAGACGAGACGAGCGGATTAATGAAAATAAAACCTGCACCGAATAGGATAAAGAGAAGCCGAGTGCTCGAATACGAGCTTTATCGGTCGTTGCAAGTCTTTTCTCTCAGCGACGCGTCGCGTATGTAAGATTTCACGGCGTCGGAAATCCCTTTAAATCCGCGGAATCCGACGAACGGAGAAGTTCGACGTCTTAGCGAGAGGACGCCGCGTCGAAACGGATAAGATGCGGATCAGTAATTCACGTGCCCTTTCAGCCGATGTCTGATTTTCTCGCCAAACGCCGACCACCTGACCTCCTCCTTCCACTCCTCCCGCCTGGAAACTTTCCGCGGCTTCCGGTCGACGGGTCTACCCGGATATGGATCACTGTTTCACGGCCGAACGGTGCTCGTCGATGCGGGGAGCACGCACAGTTTATGAATCGTTTCTCGAACCGGACCCAGCCGGCTGCCTCTCGTTATTCTCCTATTTTATCGTTCCTTCCTCGCCTTCAGCTCCCCAATCCTATCCCAGGACGACTTATGACCCGCGATCGTCCTATTTCGCCCCCGTATAATAAGCCCACCCTTCTCGCTAATTGACACCTTCCCGCCTCGCCCCTCCAATTCCGCAGCTGCAGGACAGTTTTAATTAATTGGCCGCGATTTGCATTAATTTCGGCGATACGAAGTTTCGCGGAAATTATTTCGCGCCGGAAGTCGGGTTAATTACAAGCCTTCGTCGAACGCGGCGAGCCCGGTTGTGTACCCGGTATTCGACATTGTTTTTTACCACGCACCACTGGGCAAAAGTTTCACGTGCGTCGCTTTAAATTGGCCACGCACCGCTCCGATAATTAATAGTTTTATTTCGCAAAAATAGCCTGCGTCTGTTTAAGCGGAATATTCGCAATGGGAAACCGCGCACTTTTTAGCGGAGGGCGCGAGGGGTGCCAAGATAAAAAGTGTATCAATCGATAGAGGGACAATGCCTATTGTCTCAAGGGGCTGGCAGTGTGGAGGGATGAAAGTAGCGGGGGCGTAATAACGATGCTAACGAGGCGGCGAACCGATTTCTGCGAATACACCATACACCGTCTGCCGCTTATTCCTGGCATTACCTTTGCCACTGCGAGCCCAGTGCGAGCCCATTGCGAGGCCAGGGCGGGGTAGGTGTTAATAAGGGAGCGTTTAATTATGTAGCCAATTACCGCGACGATAACGGGCGACGGGTCCGTTCTTTTATCGCGCTGACATGCCGTGACGAGTAAGCGAGTTATCGTTTCATCGTCCGTTCTGATTCTCCTTATCGCTCATCCTTCGAGCGCGGGAATAGTTATTACGGGTAATGAGGAGCGGCATTAAACCGGCAAATCCCGCCGATGTCTGCCGAGTCTCGTGGCAAACGGCATCGGCAACCTTGTTCTACCCCTGAATACGGGTCTTAATGGTCGAAAAATAGAAGCCTCCCTGCCGACGCGCCGAATTCTTGGCACGCGTGCTTACCGACAGCCGCCCAATCCGTACAGTCGACGAATAACGAGCGGAGTTTTCATGCAAATTGCGCCAGGACGGAGAGGAATCAATGGGCGTTAATTGAAACAGAAGCTGGAACTGGGAAGAATCAGCGACGAGTGCGACTTCAGTCAGGGTGCAACGTCAGCCGGTAAGGACTCGGCCGTTTAGTCTCGGAATATTTCGGAATATTCAGAGGCAACGAAGGCGGCATTATTCCGTAGCTCGTTCCTTTCGGGCGGAGACCTTTGTCGGCCGGTCCCTCCTTGACAGGGAAGCTGCGACGGAAAAACAAGATCGTAAATACGTCTCCACGATGTCTCCCTAGAATTGTCATCGACCTCGAGACCGGCCCTACGAAAGGGAATGCAATCGCAGGAGACTTTACTGCCCCGAGATACGCCTCCTTTATCGCTTTACGACCCGCTGGTTTCGAGCGGAAAACGTGTTTCCGCGAGGTAAGGCGCTCGGAAGGAATATCAGTGCAAACTTTGTTCGCCTCTAATTTTCCCTGCATTTTACGCAATTTTTTTCGACGTCGCTTTCGAACCTATTTGTTGAGGTAGGGAAGGAATGGGTTGGAAGCGGAGCTTTTTTCCTCTCTCCGCAGCTGGGAATAAGCAAAGGGTGTACCCTCCCTCTTTCCTTCTCTCTCTCTCTCTCTCTCTCTCTCTCTCTCTCTGTCTATGTAGCCGCGCGTTTATGGCCTCTGAATAAATGCGCCAGGAATTTAATCGAAATCGCGCGCCGAGCGCGATGTGCGCGCAATTCCGGGACGTACTAATAAAAAGCGCTTCGGGACACAGGATCGATTCGATCTGGAGACGGGACGGGCGAAACGAGTTTCATTAAAGGAGGATTAATGAACCGGGTTCAGTGCAAAAGCTTAATCACGATGGTCGGCGGAAAAAAGTTTGGCGCGCCGGGTACGAGTTGGGGATTAGAAAACCATTTCTCGTCCTACGTCGGCGGGGCAAAAAGTAATGAAAAGAAATTGGGCCGGACGTGCCGACAGAGAGCTTTCATTCGTCGGTTTCACGACCGGCCCTGAACCTCGCTCGGATCTCAGGATTTATCTGATACCGCTCGACATTTCCATTTCTGTAAATTTCCGCATCCGCCCGAACTCGGAATCTTCTCTCGTTCGAGTCCGACATTTTCAGCGGTTCGCGCCTTGACTGTAATCACCTTCGGCAATCGTTGTCAGGAGCGTGTAGGTCGGCGCGAAACAATTTGCCACCTTCCGATATCGAAGTTTACTCGTTAGCGTGTATAAAGCTCGTTTCCATACATTTTCCTGACGCGACGCATACGGCGGGCAAATTTGGGCAGGGCGAGGGACGCGAAGTTCGTCACCGATGGAGGGTAGCGAGGGGAGACTCTACTATCCCGACCCATTATGCTCCTCAATCAAACGAGATTTACGACGAAAGTTTCGATCCCTCCGTTCAGACCCCGAAAAAATCACTCCGCCGAACCGCTCGACCTTCTTGGCACATTCGACAGCTACAGGCCCGATTGCATTTTCTATTACCGGATTCATTTGCATAGCTCAAAGGTTTCTCCCATCACTGTACGCACACATACCTACGTGGATATTTGCCTACGTATGACCAAGTCAAAGTAGTCCGCAAATATGGAGAGTATGCGAATTAGGGTGGTGGGAAGCATCGTTAAAAATTACATTTGAGATCTGTTCTGAGATCGTGTCCTCATTCCGATTCGCCACATTCCGAGTATCGATTCCTGTCAACCGAAGGCAAAGATAGCCATACGTCGACGTTGACCGCAGAATCGAGCGAAGATTCTCTCGGAGTCAGTGAAACAGCTTTTAAATCCTGCCAGCCGTCGGAGTTCGGAAACGAAGGTGTCAGCGGAGGTCTGGCCATTGTTCGAGCTCAAGCAGGCGTTGCAAATACTTAATTAAGCCGCAGTTTGGGAACCGACGGCTCGGTGAAGATGCGAGAAGGTGCGAGAACGTGCCAGACCTATATGAGCAGGAGATGGAAACGTTACGGACGAGGCAGCAGGCTGCGGGGAGTGGCAGGAATGAAAATTTCCGGCCGCGACGAGGTGTAAATTAGCTCCGCCGACGACCTCGAGACGATTAAACTTTTTCAATAATAATTCGCCAACTTTCAGTCGCCGTCCAGCATTTCTCGACGGACTCTCGCACCCCTCCGCCACTCTCCACCCCTCCTCCAGGCTTCCAGGCATCGCGGAAGGCCGCGAACCGAACGTCGTTGTCTCCGCGTCAAAGTTCGTCCTCGGCGAGAGAATGAAAACGGTCGCGGGAACGATTTGGCGAAATTCTCGGCACCCTCGTCGAGCGAAACTTTCCTTCCCCCATTTTTTCACTTCTCGGGGTCGACGGGACTAAGTTAGATGAGTCAAGTTGCGGCAATGGCTCGAGACGACGCGAACCGAAGGCAGGGATTGAAGGGCTGGGATGGAGGGGGTGAGGCGAATGGCCAGATGAGACCAACTTTCCGAAATGCTCCGAATAGCTTCGGACTCGATGTCCTGAACAAACGTGCCGTTCCTCGCTGCGATCGAGAGGCCGATGCATCGGCCTTCCCTTGGCAACGGGCAAGTCGAGAGTCAAGGATTTCAATTTACCCCTCCCGAATCCGTAGGCCTGACCGAGGCAAAAGTTTATCCGCTCCTTGTGTCTCCACGTCGAAGAAAATTGGACAACGCATTCGCTATATATTCCATAGCCTATATATTGAATATCGATAATTAATACGAGGGAAGAAAATGAGTTGGAACGCTCCAATCTCGCAATCAGAAAGACACAATTCGAGGAAGCAAAGGAACAAGTACCGGAACGACGCGTTAATTCGAGTTGGAGAACATCTTTCCGATCAGTATGATAATCGTCAGGCCTTTATTTATGAACTGACTCCGTACCGGTAATCATTATTCAATTTCGGCGGGCGCGGCGGAGCGTTTCCCAATTAGCAAATGGATTTTCTCGTCCAATTGAAATCATGCGGCTCCGCAAAGAAGCTATATCACTACACAGTCCGACGGACTACAGTCTCTCTCCTTTCCAGCTTCCTCCCCTCCTCTCTCTCTGTGCTGGCGGCTGTCCTTTCGACGACATAATCGCGCCGCCTCGAGTCGAGCTGGCTGCTAAGTGCAGCGAGACGAAGACCGTCTCCTTCTCGAATCAGTTCTCAAGGAAAAATAGCGAGCACCTCGAGAGATCTCGAGTCGCCCGGTATATTTCATCGTCAACGTTAAAGGGGGGTTGGAGACGAATGTTCATCCCTGTCAGCGGTAAAAATCGCTGCCATCGAGTCTCGTCGCCGGACGAAGCGGACTTCAAATTACTTAAGTAATCGGCGAGTGGGACATTCTCTGCTAGCCGCCGAGTGGGGAAAAAAAGTAATGGCCGGTCGGCGGACTGACGCGCAATAAAGAGCTACAGGTACACGTTGCCGGCATGTCGGGCAAAATAATTTTCATGCATTTTAATGGTGTTACCTGGGGTGGCGAGGATGGCGGAAAGCAGGAAAAACAGACTGCGAGCGCGTGGGCCCTCGGGGCCTGCGTATTTATTCTAATTGCCGCTCTTCGTTCCTCCGCTGGCTGGAAACTCCTCTTTCTCGACCTACCAGCCCGTTTCAGCCCGTTCCAGCCAGTTCCAGCCAGTTCCAGCCAGTTCCAGCGTGCTTCAGTTCGCCTCACTTTTTCCACGCGTGTAATCTCCCTTTCAGCCGCACGTCATCACGGCTAATTACTTGCGCGATCTGAATATGACCGCCGAGCCCTGCATTATTCCCGACGCCGGAGTATGATTAACAATCGGACCGACCCTGAATCGTTCACGTGACTCGCCTGCACGTCTGCCTATCCGCTGGAAACGGATGTTAACAAGGCAGACGGCCCTAATGCGATTTGCGCCCCAACAGACTAGACGTACCCGCGGATCCGAAAGACTTATCAACTCCCATAATTGTTTGTCCGACAACTCGGTGAGTTTGCCTTTCTACTTTTCAAGTATTTGCCTCCACGTTTGCGGGGGGCGCCCTGCCAATTAAACTCGTGTTCTCAAAGTTTTGAGCGACGTTCAATCACTTGGACGGTAACCAAGAACTTTCGCCGGTAAGATATGTAAAAGGCTTCCTCTCTGGGAATGAGCGCTGCCTTTTATTCGAAGGTAAGGAATGCGCGCGTAGCCGAGGCCACCCTTAATGTCCGAGGAAAGTGGAACTCGTCGCGACGCTCGATTCGGAGCCGATCATGCGAAATAAATTAGATGGATACCTTCTGCTACTGCACCGATAAACTTCCACCTCATCGACTGCGAAGTATTTTACGACGTACTTAAAAGAAGATAATTCGTTATTACGATCTATCTTCCCCCTACGTTTTGAACGAACCTTGGGTAATTACATTGAATTAGCGAAGATATTACGATCGACAGAGTGCGTTATTGTGAAAAGTTTGCCTTCGTTGTACGAACCGATGGCCCGAAAAGAAGGCGTGAATTTCGGCGCAGCCACCGAAGTGACTGCCGACTCCATTGAAGGGGAGATGAAATTGAGATTAGTCTCGCCGTACGGATGTCATTAATCTTGATGCTGGAGGGAGAATAAGATCACATCTATTGAGGGAAACGCTGCATAAAGGCTGAGGAAGAAAACGCTAATAGAGTCTTACGAAGCTACACCGCCGACATTTATGAAATGGGCGCGTCAAGAGGGATTCGCAGAAAATTCTATCCTCCGGATTCGAACAGTTTCGCACCGTCGGGAACATTTTAATGCACTTTGTCAACAAGTCTGCGAGGTCCCAAGCGTCGGAATGGAACTACCCGCTGAACAAGCGACGCGCCTCGCCACTAAAATGAATCGCGTTCGCGTCCGTTGTAACACTCGTTCGTCAGAGGGGAAGTGAAATTCGCTGAAGGGAAAGTGGAATTTCGTGCAGTGCTCGCTGGGCCATATTAACGCGCAATTTTCGTCGCGTCCGAATTTCCGGCCATTCCCTCCCCTTCAGTATAAATGTCGTGCGTGCGGCAGCCGGCGTTTCTTTTCAAAATTCCTGTTAATCGAATCGACTCGCCGAGCGTATTTTCACCGATGTAGGCCCATCGTCATCTGCCACTGGCGGTGTCGATAGGTGCAGTCGGGTCATGTCAGTGTCGAATCGCACCCTCCGTCGATTCCTACTCAAGGTCGCACACCTACGTACACTCTCCAGTGGAGAGATCTCGGCTCTCGCCAGACAACGGGCTGGTACGTGTCAGCCCTTCCATTAGCTGAATGAGAACTCGCAGAAGGCGAGTGGCAAGTGAAATTACAAGGATAATTGGCAGCGGAGCGCGACGACCGGAACGAAGATAAGCGAGAGGAAGCTAATGGAAGAGCCAGTCGTCTCCTCTATGCCAAGTAACCCCACTGAGACGAAAACTTGCCTGCTACCCTAGATGCGACATGCCGAGATGAAAGAAAATTTCGCACAGGTGCTCCGCCGACTATCTCTCTCTCCCTCTATGACGCCGGCAGAAAAGGAAGCTGCCGTTCCGTTCCGCGCCGCTCACACCAACGATTCGCTGAAGGTTTCCGTCTCACTCCAAATTCGCACGTCTTTGCTCTTTTTACGCCTCGCGGAATGCATCAAAGGCGCCGCGGCACGGCCTTTACTCAACACTGTACGTTTCCTACTTTTCCGCCGCCAAACGTTTCCACACAGCACGCAACTGCTTTCCGAAACGAGGAATAACAACGAGCGGGTAAAAGAAAGAACGAAAAAGAGAGAGAGAGAGGGTGAGATAGACGGAGGTGTTTAAGTTAATCGCACGCCAGCGATTGCCAATTTGCATATAATCTGAAAGGGAAACGGTTACCGACAATCACCGGCGGCTAATCTACGCTAACTGAGCGTACACGATGCTGAAAGTGCATTTGTCTGTGTGTGTGTTCGTATGTGTTCTACTCACCGACACCCGCGGTGCCGAGAGACGTCGGTGGGAAAATCGGTGCGATTCCGTGCGTCACTGGACGTTGCGCCGTCGGTTATCGTAAAGTTTGAAAGTCGCGGACGGGATGAAGGAAGTGCGCCTCCTTCCGTTCGAGCTTTGGCCACTTCCTGACGAAGACGACGAGGAAGACGAAGACGACGAAGACGACGTAGACGACGGCGAGCGAAAAGTGTGCGTGCGATTGCGTGTCGGGGCGCGGACTGAGCGACTGGGGAGAACGCTCGTCTCCTCTCTATGTCCCACCCCTCGGCTCCTTCCTCAAACCCTCCACCCTCCTTCACCCCCGAACCGCCCGACACTTCCAGTCCCGTCCGTCGTCAGCGCCAGCGCTCTTGCGCACTGGCCACACGCTTCTGAAGAACCTGGCCCTTGTCGAACGAGGCCTTTTCGAGCCCTACTCAAATTTCAACCTTTTTTCCTACCTCCCCACCTTCCCACCTCCTCCCTTCCACCCTTCCTCCCTCCGCCTTTTATCTCCTTTTTTTTCCACGGGCGATCCATTGTCTGCTTCGTTTGCTCGAGAGCTTGCTACAGTTCTGCTTTCCTGCAGAATCTACAGTGAAAATCGTAGGTTCGGCCCGACGATTGACAGAGGTCACGTTCGGGAGGATCCCCACGCTTAGCGAGGAGACCTAAGTGAGGGATGAGCGACGAATTTGGCTCCCGCCTTACGAAATTGCCGGCGCTCAAGCTGCCATGGCGTGATCGAAGGTCAGTGGGGTGTCGAAGATCGGCGAGGGGTAGGTATCCTACCGGATGACGTAAATTGTAATACCTTGGAGGCATTGGGTACTTGGAGGGGGATAAGAAAACAGCACGGGGGAGGCACTCTATCGCGATCGTTTAATCTGACGGAAAGCGAGAGTACCTTCGGAGGAAGTCGAATCGAAGACACGACGTCCTCTTGTTCTCCCACCTCTCTCGGCCCTCCGAGCAACTTTCTTGCGTTCTCTTTATCAGTTCGCCGGCCGAGATCTCGTGGGAAAAAAGGCAGAGGGCAGCTCGTATCTCGGATGTATCGCGAGAGTCCCGCGAGGGCGTACGTGAAAATGAGTAAAAAAAAAAGTGGGACAGGCCTTGCGAGAGAGGCCTGGGATAAGTGTTCCAATATCGAGAATTCGACGGACAAACGTGCGAAGGACGGTAATACCTACCGCTGTCAGGCGAGAAGGTCCTCCCATTAGGCGATACGATCGCGATATAAAAGGCTCGCAAAGAATTTATGTCCCTCCGTGATGCGGTCGGCTCGGAAAAAGTGAGACGAGCATTCAGATTAGGCCCGACCTTCCGGCCATCACTCTCTGCGAGCCAGTATCGTCCGAATATCGTCCGAATATCGTCCGAATATCGTTCGAATGGGGTGACTACGGGGCCAAAGGAACGATTTCCAATAGCGACTTTGGCCGGACTTCATCTCCGGTAATTCCCACTCTGTGAGCCGATATAAACGACGAAGCCAGGATCAGCGATAATCTCCTAGAATCGCCTACTACCTAACCACCTACCTAACTCCTTCTCGACCTCCTCCGCGGCGATTGCCACCAATTTGACTCCTTGGATTATAACGGCGCGAAGCTAAACCTATCGGGAACTCCTTACCTCGGCGACGTCGGGCCAAGTGGTATTTTTTTTCGAAAATTCCTCTTCGTCCTGGCTTCCCCTGCACTGTTATTCCGCGGAGGGATCCTCGCGTGGATCCTTATCTGTTTCCTTCCATCGCGTGGCAAAGTGCACTCGCGAAACTGCTGCGGTTGCTTTTATCGCGGGGCGCAGAGGCAGGGGAGTTCCTTCGCATTCCTGGCTGCGCCTGAATTAACTTTGAGTAGGATGCGGCTGAGTACAGGTAGCGAGTCCTGCCGCTCCTACCTCTTGCCCCTGACAATGTGGCCAAATGGTCTCGGAACGTTCGAGACGCCTCCAGTCCTGAAGAGTGGCTGAGGCCGACGCAACGAATATCCGCCCTTCTTAAAAGGCCGCCATCTAATATTAAGTCGCGTTAAAGGCCACTTTCAGTCGCCGGATAGCGATGCAACGGGAGGATCTGTTGCAAGTGGGTATTATGGTGCGTGCCACTATGTGCCGGATGCAATTCAGCATCCTGCAGCTTTAAATATTCACGCATTCCCCTTGCTATTCGTCTTCCACTGCAATCCACTATCTGTCCAATATGAGCATTTTTTCTCGCCGAACGATTTATCAGCTAATATCGTGATAATATCGAAATTCCAGGATTGTACTTGTTTTCCGATGAGATGGCCTATCAGCGTTCAATCCCGGCGGGCATCTAGTATGTCCTCCGAAAGGCTCGTTCGCCGGAGGATCCTTTTCCGTAGCAAATTAACAGAAACACTGGCGGCCGCAAATTCCGTGGCGCGATCGATCGAAATACTCGCGGCTTTAATCGGATAACTTTCTGAAGAGGTATCGAGATGTCGAGCGGCGCTCCAAAGTCTAACGGAATTCTGTGAAATTAGCAATTCCGAAGTCGATACTCTCATCCATCTTAATGACCGCTGCATGTCGAGAATGATGTATGCGTGTGATCGGATGCATTAAAAGGTTCATGTCGAAGGGGCAAACATGCAGTTTTACTCAGAGGTTTGCCATTGGAGAAGTACTAGATGCGCGTCGAGCGAAAGTCAGGTCGTATGGGTTCGGTAGGGAAGTTGTAAAGTAGTGGACTCATGGGCGAAATATCCGAAACGATCTCGGTTTGATTATTCTCAAAACGGTCGAAATGGTAAACAAGTCCGAACGCGTTCCACATTGACAATACACGGTCAAGCACGTAGTGAAGGCACAGCGGTATAGAATACTGTTTTATTAAATGGAGATGGAAATTTTGGTTCGTTAAAATGTTAATGCCAATATTCAGCATAACTCCCCTGCTGCCTGGTATAAAGAACAAGTTCATTAAGTGTGGCACAGGTGCCGAAATGGCAATTTTTGACGTTTTTAACCCTATTTTTAGCAATATCTCAGAATGTATTCTACTTAGAAGGCTCGGGTTGCGATTTTTCGAAAGAAGGGCGACTGTTCTTCCATCCTATATAGTACTAGCTCGCCTACGGGAGATTAAGTACGGCCACAAAATGACCACCTGAACCACAAAAATTCTCCAACACTCATTCTTTGGCCTTTACAGCGCTATTTCAATTTTTTCTCGCTTATCTATTTGAGCTAGCATACAAATAGTATATGATTTATATAATATCTTGACATTTTCTCTTTTGGCCATACCGTGAATATAACAGTAGGTTTATATGCTCTCAGTTCGAGCCACCAATGCGAGTAACATAATATATGAATATTTTAAGAATAAAATAATACAATACAGCAGGATCACCCAACTCATGCAGTAGTCGATAAATTAATTAGCCCGAGTAGCAAGTATCGCTACGAAACGAACGACCGCAAACTGTTCGTAAAGAACGCTAAACGTTCGGCTCCCGGAAGCATTTCATTTCGGGCGAGAGGGCACTTTGAAACTGAGAATCCCGGTTAAAGGAGTGAGGGGAAAGAGTTAGCTACTCCGTGGAGGTCAGTTAGGCGTTCCGCTGAAAGTTTCATGAGGCTACGATGCGGTGGGCTCGAAGATTCGAAGGTAGGCTATATGACACGAGATTTGTCGAAGGTGCAAGCGAGGTCGGCTTCGTTGGAAGATTTCAGCCGAGATCTTACCTCCTCGGAATTGGAATTGAAAGCCTGTCGTTATAACTCCCTCAAAGGCAGAGTGACGAAACGCATTTGTCAGCGACTTGTCCTTACAGAGCTTTTCAAGTCGCAACAGTCAAAGGATAAACCGTACCGTCGTAGTTTGGCGAACGCGGGGGCGTATAGTGTGAAGGCTCTCAGGAATTCAAATGGGCCAAACCAATTGGTATGCCGTGCTTTGGTTAAAGCGTCGGGGCAATAAGGCGCCTTGTTAGCCGAACGACGTGACGAAAGCTGAACTCGAAGGGTTGATCGTGAAGGGTTGATCCTGAAAAGGTTCGCGTGAGAAGGGAACACTCGGCGCAATTAAATCTTGCCACGAGCTGACTCCGACGAGCGTGTTAACCGTTTGCAACTTACGTATTAATAACATCCGGCCAGTTAACATAACATACCGGCATGTTCGCGAGCGAGAAACGAGTCGTTTCTCGTAATTTTCGACTCAGGACATGGCCGCTATTTTCTCGGGAGCCGGCAACAAGAAACGCTGCGAATCTGAACTAAGTCCGCGAGATTATTTCCATTGCCCCGAACTACGAGAATGTAATATGCCGCCGCTCGAAGTTGAACCTTCGCTCGACCGGTTCAATATTGTTACATCTCCCGCTCTGACTCTGATATTACAACGATCCGTTATGACGCCGGTAGCACGCGTCGCGAAATTTTCCTCAAATAAACCTTTCCCGGCAGCCTTTATTTCGCGCGGTTTCCTGCAGCCCTTGACGACATTAGCGAAGCCTGCTGCGAAAATTTCGAGGATGAAATTCGTGCCGCGAGATAACGCGTTCTTCGCGAAATTTACTCCGTCCCCTTACTCTCGCTTCTCATAACCGCCTCGTTGCTGAGTGAGATAAACCCTGGGTGAGAAAAATAATCCCCTGCCTTAACGAAATTCTCAGATAATCGTGTTACTAGCATCCGTGTCGATTTGTTCAGCGAAACCTAATAACGAGAAAAAATTAATTCCCGATATCGTATCAGATGGACAGAGTTGTAAATCAGTCATCTCTACGTATTCGTTTATCAACATTTTTAACAAGGATCGGTTGGTCTCGTATCGGGGTAGTAATGTTTCTCGGAAATAATAACAAGTATCTTACGATGCTTGTGGAGAACGCGGAGGGAAAAATATAGTAAACGAGGTGCAGAGGAAAAATCTGACTCTCGGATATTCTTATCCCGCTATAAAGGTAGAAGAAAACTTAAACATGCCTTCGCGTCCTCTCATTACTACGACGTATAGGCAAGGCAAATATCACGCGCAACTTTCGACGATTTTTATCTTGGCCAGCCCAGTTGCGCGGAGCGAAGCTAGGGAATTGACCACGTTCGGTGAGTCGAAAAGTTTCGATTCAGTCGGTGAAACTTTTGATTAATTTCCCAGGTACGATGCCTGAGGCACAGTTATTGGGAAAGCGTTCTCACAGACATTGCACTTTTTTATCAGCCCTTCAATATGGATGATCGGGCAAAGTCCTCGAAGCCGCGGTAAAGATCAATTAGCAATTCATGTCCGGAGTTAAAGATAACGGGATAGTCGAGAGCATGAGGTCGGACGGGTCACCCTATATAGGCACGTGCCTCGTGCCTTCTTCCTTCGGCCAGGTTTCAGACCGCTCATTAGATATTTCTTACCTTCGGCTTGTTCGTGGTGAAAGAAGGGAATCGGCCCCTTCCACATTGTGGAAGGAAGACGAGGAGAAGTGCCGGCTAGATTAGCGAGAGACGAAGCGTACGAGGAAGAGAGAGAGAGAGAGAGAGAGAGAGAGAGAGAGAGAGTAAGAGAGCTAACAAGCTGCGGCCCCTTTAATGAAACGAGCCAAACGCTTCCTGCGCGCTATTCAAAAGTCTCGAAATTAAATTAAACCCCATTATCGCGGCTCGAATTTGCCTCATCGCCGGCTTGCCGACTATTTATCCTCCCCCCCCTCCACTCCCTGGCACCATGTTACTACCTGGCATTATCATTGGCTGCATCAGGATATCGTGTTCTCCTCTCCTGATAATTCACAGAACGCCATGCCGGCAGGGCAATTAATTATTCGGCTGCGAACGACGCGCGAAGTAAATATTAAGCGACGCCATCGTCGACTCTCCTGTAAAATACGGCCGTGTCTCTAATAAAAGTTGATACGGCGTCGATCGTAAAGTCGATGGGCGGAACAGCGAAACGACACGCGGCTGTTCCTTTCTTTCCGGCTCGAAGCCTCGGGCGATGTCGAGGGAATTTGGCGAAATAAAATTTATCCTTTATTTCCGGAAACTGTGTCTCTTGCTCCCGACAAGACTGCGCGCCTTTAATTACTCTCGGGCCAACAGTTTCGACATTCGCGACACGCCTGTTTGCCTCATCCGCACGATTCAGAGAATGTTCTTTCGGAACGGAGGAGGATCTTCCGAGTATAATGACGATCATCCAATTTTCTAGAGCATTTTTTGTTGGTCGTCGGTCGGCGATGCAGGTGGCGTCGTTACTGGGATGGCATTGATTCGCATGTTCTACAAAGGGACTGCTGTCAAACATCCAGCTTTGACACGGCAGAGCAGAAAACGGATTGTGCGGTCTCCGGGGGTGACGAACTGTTGAAATTTTTTCCATCCCTTCTCGTATTATACGCCGGAGCACGTAACTTCTCTGATAACGATAGTAGCGGGAGAGAGAGAGAGGGAGAGGGGAAGGGAGAAGGATAGTTGTGGGGCAGAGAAAAAGCGCATGAAACGTTATACGCGGTAGGAGAATGAGAGAGAGGCAGATAAAAGAGAAATCTTTTTACTGGCTATCCCGTTCACGGTCGGTCGGACAGTACGGCTCGTTCGATTCCGATCGCCGTTACTTTTGTTCGGCTGTGTTTTGTATGCCGCGCGGACATCCGGCGCACGTACATCGACGAAACATTTCGCAGAGGAGATGATCGAGCTCGAAAGAGTGCCATTACGATTTCCCGATACCGGAAGAATTCCGTTCGCCCTCACCGGCCGCACTCCGACATTTTCACATCCGCCTTTCGGACTTCCGCGAGAGCCAGAGAGCGAGAGAGAGAGAGAGAGAGAGAGAGAGAGAGAGAGAAATGGAAAAATACGAAAAAATGCCACGTCGTACCGAAAGGCGGAAATGACTGCTGAAAGTTTGAGCGGCCTACCGCTTACTCGGAACGACAGCTTTTCATACGATCGTTAGAAATGCGCCCATCTTTCGAACTTCGACTAACTTATATTACCTCCTGAAAGCCGCGACAGTTTCCGAAAGGCTGCGCAGCCATGATCCACTTTCGAAATTGCGTCCTTACGCCTCGCAATTTCGAACGCGATCATTCGATTCAGGTGGATGTGATAGCAGTATCGCTCGCTGCTAAGAAAAAGCAGCCATTTTTGCGCGAGTTGCCAGAATGGAATCCGCGTTTTGGCAGCGAGAACGTGGAATGGTGTTAGTCCGTAAGGCCCCAACGAACACTGGGAAGTAACGACGCGAAGGAAATTACAATCTCTGGGAAGCAGTGCAGCTTGGAGGCGTCGGAGCTTGAACGAAATTTGCAAGCTTGCGGGAACGTCTTCCGAAGCGGGCGCATCGATCACCATCGCCCACGCCGAACCAGACGATACATACTGGATGTAATAAAAGTAATGCGGGAGCATAATTCTCGCCGCGGGAGGGGAAGGTGAAAAATTGCCGTTGCGATAACCTATCGCTTAGTATTCGCCGGCCGTCCACCCATTCTGCGCCTCGAACTTTCCCAAGAATTTTCGGATTCCTTAAGCGGAGGCTGCCGAACCTGTTTCTAGTCCGCACTAGGTTTCCTACGATTCTATGCAGCGTGCATGTAGGTGTTATCGCGAGCTCGATAACTAAAACGGTGACCGGTGCAGAAAGAAGCGAGGACGAAAAAGAATCGGAGCCTTATCCCCTCTGATCCTGCAGCTAAACCTTCTGGAATGGATCTCGATGCAACAAAGGGCGGCAAAGTGTCGACCCAGAATCAACGGTATTTAGATAGTAATTCCTTATCGGCGGAAGTCGAGTGTACAAGAAATCGACGTCGGTCGTTTGCGGATTTGCATTGGCTCGTCGGCGGAGAAGAGAAAATAATTTTCGTTTGGCAGCAGGGAGGATCGATGCTGGCCAAGAATCTGATTTAAGGATTTGTCACCGGTCTGCGTCGGACAGGTTCTTTCTCCTTAATGGCCGCCATTATATTCCTAGATCTTGGAACTCCGATTGTACTTCATTGTCAGCGGGCGGCATTTAATCGTGGACACTTTTTGTGATCGCCTCCCTCGGTCTCTGTCCAAAAAGCTACCTGTCTTAACTATAACAGTGAAATGGCCGAACCGTCGAAGTAAATGGGAACGACACTGGCAACGACGGAAGTATATCGTCTATCGTAAAATCCAGATACTGGCTGTACCCGCATTTCGCGCGAACCTTTACACGTAAGCGTGAATAGAACGAACAACAAGGAAACCGATATTCAGGAAGGGAAAGGAAGACATTTTTGTCATGGACGTATTTAAATCCTGTGTCTGAGACCTAAAGAGGCTGAACGCAGTCGAAAGTTCGTAATCGTCTTTCACGGAGACAAGGGGCGGAGATCAATGAAGATGTCGAAGGACGCAATCGTAGCCTCGAGCCGCTGAAAGACTTGTTACGTGCCTGTGCCGGACAGGTATCAGAAGAGCAGAGCGAATACTTGGCTCCTGGTTCCCTCCTCGAATCAGCTGACTTCGAGCTGCAACCAGCTGCACGTGCGCCTGCCTTCTCGCTTTCCACGGATCCCCCTTTCCCACGGGAGACAGACGAGAAGGTCTGGGCTCAATTCCAGATTCTTCAGCATCTGTTCCGAGTATCTCTACGTGCACTCAACTCGGCCAACCTAAATCTGCCGACTTTAAGACGCGAACTCGATCTATGAATATAGAGAATAATCGAAGCACCTTTCCCTACCTCGAAATGGTAATGGAAGGTGTTGGCAGACGAGGTTCCTTCTGTGAATAAATGCACTTCACTCGGAATTATCTCTTTGCGGCGCGGTCGTCCCTACATACAGTTATGAGAGCGGCAAAGTTGTCGGTGTGGAGAAATGACGAGGATTCTGGGAGGTACATATTACGACCTAGACACTCTATTAGGGAGGTTAAGCTTACTCCGGCCGGCAGTCGGGACTCCGAAACTAACTTCTCAACCGTCAAGTGAGCGAACCTCGCGGACCGCGTGCAGGGTTAATCGAATTCTCCGATGTTTCCGCGGCGTATATGACGTTTCTGGAACTAATCACTCATTCCGCGCGAGCAGTAACAGTATCTTGCCGTTGCATGTGGGGTAACGTTTACGGTTCGCTTAACGTTCGCGCGGAAATCATTTAACACCCGCAGCAGCGAAGAAAGTGCATGAAAGATGGATGACAACCAAGATAAGAATCGACGGCTTTTACTTCGCCGAGGAAAGTTTCAGCGAGGATTTGTCGACGGCCGAAAACTGTTAAGGGAATCGATCGAAAATACAGTGTGTCCCTAGACCCACATGTACCCAGCTAAAATTTTATTTGGATTAAACTCAAGGGGTTTCCGAATCGCGATATCTGGCTTTTCTTTGCAACACGTGCAAGTCACATACATTATGCAGTCGGTACATTACAGGCTTTGCATTCGCGCTAGCCAGACACGTATTGCGAGGCAAAGGATGTGCACGAACAGAAGGAGGGTCGAGTGCGTGACGAGAAGCGTCACTCAATTCAATACTGACACACGATTCAGAGCTGGACATTGTACATTCAAAAGAGGCTCGCGTTACAATACGACGCCCGCCACGCACACAGAGAGGAGAAGAAGAATGAAGAAAGCGAGACGCATCGGGAGGAAGAGCGGTAAATAAGTAAGGAGTGAGCTACCTAGAGCAAGGCATATACTGGGTCGCCCAGACTTTGAGAGAACTTATAGCGGACACGCGATAGCGGAAATCTCGGTCTTGTTATTCCCAGCTATCCTGCCACTCCCTCTCATTGCCATATCTGAACGACTTGCGGACGATGCAATGGCTGACATGTACAAACCCTGCGACGATAAACGACGGACCGAAAAATTTCGTACGGCAGTCACGATTTCGCGATACACTGATTGTCAACAGATTCGGAGCCCGGGTCTAACTTCCTGCGGGACGTAGCTGATACGCGGCTTGTTTGCAGTAATAACGACGGTACGTCAATTCGGGCATTGACAGAACGTATCGCTATCTCTGCCCGAGCAGACTGAGGTGTCGATACGATGTCCGTGCATGCGTCCTGTACAGAAAAGACATTTGTTAGCGTTGATATACGGCGGACATATCGATATCGGAAGGATCTATAAGAAAATGTCGTGTTCACCTGTTGATAGAGCGATCGGCGTAAACGCGGGAACGGAGGCAGTCGGGGAAAGTGATGAACTCACGTTACAATAAGTATCGGCTACGAGTCTCCTGGGCGCATAGACAAGCTTCCTCCTGTTTCAACTTGTTAGCGCGGACTCGCCACGGACACGATATCAGACAAGTTTAATTGCTTCGATATTGTCCGAGCCACCGGCTAGAATCGTTATCGCGATATCATTGTTCCCCTTCCGCGAAGCGGACCGCATTGAGAATGTACAGGAAGCGTGCTCAAAATCGAACGTCGACCGAACGGGGCCGAATTCAATTAGGCTTATTCCCCTAATTAGGAGGAGCAAGTCCGATGTCTGGCTTCTTGCTCGTCCCTTCCGGTTTGGCCGTAACTTCTTGTCGGTGGCCGTAAAATTTATACGAGCGGACGTGATTCGGCCTAGAAGAGGTTTACAGCAGCTGACGCTAGGCGTACACGCTCGTAAAGTCCTTCGCCGGCGCGGAAGGATCCCGTCGGCATATCGAGAAGTTCGTTGCTTATCCATTCGGCTGGCAGACGAAACGGGAATCTATTCATGCGAGTGCACGTCCGCTTCGTCCGCGTTCCGCGGGTTTCATCTCATCCCAGGCATCGGGTGCTCGCGATTAACCGCCGATGGATTACGTGCAAACGACCTTTCACTGTGAATTAATTCTCTGTGTGCGCGGGGGAGTCTGAAACCTGGCCATTCGCCAAACACGGCATTAATGATGCCGCACTTGCGAAGTCGCGCCGCACGATGAGGAGGATGCTTCAGCGGTTATTGCTTCTAATCCCAACAGAGACGATCCTCGCCTATGTCGGAATAACACGCCGCGAGCGAGAGAGGAATTTTACTTTCAATTCGTTTTCACGCGCGGTCGTTAATAACCGTTCCGCTGCCTCGAAGTTTGACGTTTAACGCGCGAAGCCGATTGGGAGGAGTCGGAAAGCCTTCCGGGCAAATGGTGGGCTAGGCCGAGAACGATTCGAGTTGTGCTTCTGCGAGCAGTGCTTCTGCGAGCTGTGCTTCCGCGAGCCGTGCTGCCTCGAGCACGCGCCGCCGCAGGCCTCCTACGAAACGTCGTCCCTCGTTTTTGCGACAGCCGGCAAGATTAATGCCTCCGCCGGCGCTATTAATATCGTTAAGTCGCGACTCAGAAGAAGAGGCTCCTCGCCGAACCCCGGATCCAACTCCGCAATTTATCGGCCGCTTCCAGATCCTCCGCCTTTTTTTCTTCAACTCCCAGCGCACAGCTGGAACTTCCCGATCGCGAGTGGGGTCGACCGGAAAGTCGGCTGAACTTCGAGAAGCTCGAGACGCGCCTGCGTGAGAATTCTTTCCTTCGTATCGCGCGACACGGCAGAAACTCGCGCAGCTGCCGGACATTGTGCGCCGGGATGAGGAGGAGGGAGGAGGAGGAGGAAGGTGGAAGAAGGAGGGAAGAAAAGGTGAAGACCGGCGGAGAACACTTGACAGTTCGAGTAGGGTCGCACCCCTTTGTCTCTCTGAAAAGGAAGTCACCGCCCATATTGATTCGCTCGTAATTCACGTACATCGCGCTGACAAACTGCTGAGCGGCAAAGTTTTTCTTTCGGGCCGAGACAATGTGTCAATCTAAAAATGTCGATGCCAAGTGGCTACTCGTCGGTAGAAAGGAGGGCTTCTTTGCTCGGCTCAATGAAAAGTGCGATTTCCTAGACTGCGATCGAGGGGGATCGAGTCTCGATTTACGACGGCGGCTTTATCGATGGTGCGGGGGAGGAAAAAACGAAAGAGGAAGTGTCAGGAGAAAGGCTCCGGACAGGATGAGCCTCGGCTAAAGCGGAGGGCAACTTTAACGAGAGGCAAATAAACGTTAATTGGGCCGGAGGAATCAAAGCGAAAAAGGACTACTAAACGGTCGGCGCTTAATTCGCCGGCGTCGGCAAGTTAAATAATGACTCTGACGTGATTGGGGCCTAGCACTGACATTAATGAAAGAAAAGAAAAGTTCGGAACCGCGCGCTGTTGTTCGGGAACGAGCCTTGGGCAGGGTGGAGGCACGAGAACTGGGGGAAAACTGATCTCGAATCGGTGTTACCGGGACGATAATCTTTTTCGGGGGCTGGAATTACGAGCGGGCAAATTTGTCTCTGGAAAAGTTGCGAATTGCATTCGTCCATCAGCGTCGACGAACCGATTTTTGCCATGTATAACGAGAGATAAACGATCCCCCGAAAAGGAACCTACTATGTTTTTCTCGGAGATTTCGGCCGTCAGGAAGATTTATCGCTAAACTTTGAAGATTTATGGGACGGCCAATTTTAAAAGACATGCATTCCCGGTATCAACGTATCTCGAAGGCGAAAAATGCGACGACGCGCTGCAACTGACGCGATGAATAAATATTTGCGGCTAGCCGAACGTAAGCGACGGGTGCGAAAGTGAAATAAAATGCAATTTTTGTGAAAGTGGCAAAGATACCTCCGACTCGGCGCGACCGATGGATTCGTCAGGATAGTTAAACTGTCAAACATTTGCGTAGGCCCAGAAAGAGGGGGTACGGCCGGCTACCCGAATAGAGCAATCAGGCTTCTTTCATAAGGGAAACGCATGTCTCCACGTTCGCGGGAATGGCTTGGCCGAGTAGCGAGCCTTATATCTTATGCAAATTCGCCGCCGTCATGGTAATTTCGCGCGGCCGTACGATTTAATATCGTCCTGTCGAGGCAGCGTGCACAACGACGGCAATGCGAACGCGCCTGACCGTAAGGTATTCCCCTCCCTTCATTGTCGATCGAAAAAACTGGGCCAGAAAAATCGTTAGTCACAAATACCTTCACATCAATTATTGTCGGACAAAAAAGTTCGTCGCTCTCCCGAATATTTATGAATCATATCAATTTTCCAATCGCTGTCTCCTATCACGTTCTTTACGGCCTGAGGAGTCAGTTCTACCTACGTAGAAGGTTATACCTCTTTAAAGGCGCGGAGTACTTAAAGGGATGAGGCGACGTAAATGCGCCTGAAATAAGGACACATTCGGCGGATAGCGCAGAACGATCCCGGATCGATGCGACACGGGGTGTCGAGGGGTAAATTTGCATATAAATGAAACGGCACCTTCGTCCGCCGACGTCGTCGCACTACGTGCGTCAACTTCCTCCGCGTCCGCGAGTTTGCCCGAAAAAAGGGCATGTTTGCGTAATTTATTTATTTCCTCGCGCCGACGAACTCGCGAAACTTTCACCCCCGCCCCGGTCGGCATGCATATCAAGAATCCCAATTACGGGATCGCCTGCAACGAACGAATTCATAACTGTGCCTGCCAGCTCCGGCGCTGGGCGAAACAGACATCGCGAGCGGACGGCGGATCTTATCGCGAGAATAAAGAAGAGGCCGCACGTAAATGCGGAGAATAGTTGCGAACTTTTGGCCAGGCCTCGTTAAGACGCTGAGTACTCTTCCCGGTGTAATAGCCTGCGAAACGACGACGTGCGAGAAAGTGCATCCACTACCCCACTACTCTCGGCCACCCCCGTACAAGACTTGTCTAGCCGACACACTTTACGATTCCACTCTGACGAGTGGATGAGTTTCTTTCCGGAGCGCGCGAGCTCGCCGCGCGAAGAGGGTAATGGAAAGCTGCCGCGCCCAAAATTTCGCCTATTTCGCGATCGGTCGTGGAAAGCGGCTTCCCTCGAAAATCCGCGTAACGCGTCCATTGTCGATGCGTGAATGGTCCCGGGAGCGGTCGAAACGAGTGCCGCGAGCCGGACTGCAAGACACGGACAATGGCCACCGAACGAGGCAACGGACGAGGCAACGAACGAGTTGCCTCGTTCGACAAAGCCTCTGACGAGGGACTCATATGAGACGCGAGGACCGATTGAGTGCGTCGCGGGGGGTTCGAAGAAATAGCGGCGAACTTGGAAAAAAGCCGACAGACTGGCGAGAGGTAAGAAAGAAGGATCGTAACGAAGGAAAAAAGTGAACACGCTCGACGCATTAGGCAAGTGCTTTTCACAGTGGCGGCAACGATCATCCCTGCGAGAGAAGACAAAAAGCAGTGGGTTAGCAGCTGAAAAGGGTGGGAAAGGAGCTGGCCTACGAAATCGTATCTGCCGAACGACTTTGGAAGCTGCGTCCGTTCTGAGGAAGAGGAAACGGTAAAGAGGAAAGGTAGGACGAGAGGTAGGAAGAGAGGTAGGACTAAACCAGAACGAAACTCAGAACGAAACCCAGAACGAAACCCAGGACGACGCCGACGTCATACGGCCGCCGGCAGCAACAGAGTGCTGTGTGGCCAGCAAGGGACGAGAAGCAGCTCCGCTGTTGCTAGGCAACCTGTTGCCATGGGCGCCGGCACGGCGCACCATGAGGGCTCAGTATGCCATGACCCCGTGCACGGGAAAACTGGAATGAGCGAGGGTGGCCTCAGTTGTCACGCTGGAAAGGACTCGCCCGAGCGAACTATTCGAATCGCTCGATTTAAGATAATACCCTCCCTACTGCGCAACTCTCCTCCTGAGAGCATACAATTTTCCCTCGACATCGGTTAATCGCTCGACTCCTCGTTCCTCCGAAAATGAGACTCCAGTGCACGTCCTTTTTTATCTGAAACCTGGGATTAAGGACTATGGGCGTGTCAGATTTTTCTCATCCGCTGCGCAGCTCGCAATTTTAGCGGCGAATTTCAGCAATACGTATATCGGGAGTCCGTGACAGTTGAAACTGTTAAACAAGCGCGTTCGTCGTAACGAGTTGTTCGATTAACCGAGCGCGTGATCAATTTATAATAGTAACCGTCGCGGGGGGGAGTGGAACAAATTTGAGCGGGGCAATTGGATCACGAGCAAATAGCCGAGAGCGAGGATAGAAAGTTCGAAATAATCGCAATTCGCCGTGCAAACATTGGAGAGTATTTCGTGGGTGGAAAGGATAGGATCGTCTCCTTGGGCGAGATTCAGTAGTGCGAGTCGACGCACGGTCAGGCATCCGCGGTTCCCGATATGCGTTGCAAATGCAGCGGCACCTGGCCGTCCATAAATCTCCATTGTCGATGAGAAAAGTGTCGGGGCGACAGGCGGAAGGGCACGAAGGTGTTCTATCCGCGGCTTCCATAATGGCTGAAAGGCAAATGGATGGCATTCGGCGATGAAGCAAAGCCGGTAAGCTCGTTATCGCGGAAGCGGCGCCGATCAAAGCCAGACGGGCAGCGATAAAGGTAATTTCACAACGGCTTCATAGGCTGTATGCCACGCCTCGCCCTGCTGATCCATGGATCGTTTCTACGTCGCGAGACTGCATTGTGTTACGCCACTGCCGGCCACACCGTCTGCGTACGCTTTCCATTTACGAGGTGCTAAACGCAGCGCCCCCACCGTCCGCCGACCGACTGCCACCGGAAGCTTAATTGCAATTCCGGGCATGGAGTGCAATCCCGCCGAAACGTTATTTGAGCCAGTCGTTTTGCCGAGTTTCGGCGATCGTCGCCGACGCGTGAAAGGGAGCTGCCTCGATCGAGCCGTGAGAGTACGGAGCGGCGAGTCGAGCAGAACAAACGGGCAGGGGTCGTTAATTGATAAGGGAAACCTTCCTTCATGCTCAGCGAGCGTGATAAGGGCCGCCTGCTTCTCCTACGAACCCACGCTTAGATTCGAGAAACAATCCTTCTCGAAGAATCGACCCACACCGTTTCCCTCTCCGTTCTTAGATCTCATTTTATTTGACCGAGTGTGGACAGTACGGCGTTTTACGAGAATGCTCGAAGCAAAAGTCTGGCCGTAATTAATCTCCACGGCATACGCAAAGTCGCGACGATCGTTTCGGACTTTTCTTCCTCCGGCTTCATTTGCATTCCAAATCGCGGCGCGGCAATTAAAAGCGAGTACAGGAGCGATACCTCGCGCCAGAAGGGGCAGGGTATATTTACGGAAGGCGAGACGAGCTGAATTTCAACTATCATGAATTGATAGCCCTGCCTCTTTGCCGAATAGCAAGATGCCATTAGCAACTTCGATGATGGCCGAAGGACGGAAAGAAAAGTTTCGAATACATCGACGCTTTACCTTGACTTTTTTCAACCTTACCGACGATCAATCCGGAGCGTGCGACAGTGGCAGATAGGGAGGCAGAGGCGTCGTTTCGTTTAACTCGACATTTCGTTTCATCCGAGCGACGTCGAAACTTGGGTGCATTACGAGTTTCCGATAGTCGTAATGCAGGCGAGCGCATCGCGCATATCTAACGATTGGCGGGCGCGGATTGTCCGCCGCAGAATTACCCGCCAAGAATTGTTATTCAATTCGTTCGAATGGCTCGGAGCGGGCAGCTAGAAAAATATACTATCCGACCGACCCGAAATTCCCACGGTATCCCGCCGACCGTGCGAACAGCGCTAAAAATCAAAATCAACTTATCAGCAAAAGCATTGAAAATCAAAAGCAATTATACTCCAATGCAAGGATGTCTGAATCTATGTACACTCTCGTCTAGAAGAAATATGCAAGACGTTCTATTTTTACATGATATTATAAGTAGTAACTACACTGTCCTGACTTAATAGCCCTGATTAAATGTTCAATACCTGCTAGAAATTTGAGAAGAAATAATACATTATTCTGTTGTCGATTACAAGACGAATTATGGTGTAAATTATGCTGTATCAATCTGTATTCTACGTATCAAAGGCGTTTTGCCGTTAAACAAATAAAATAAATAAATAAATTACCATATCGCTGCAAATGAAAATCTTCCGTTTGGCGAGCGCCGCTTTGCGACGTGCGTGAAAAGTGTCGACGATGCGTGGAAATAGGAGGCACGAAAAATTTCACGTCGTGTCGATGAAAACGCAGTGACGCCGATCTTAGGCAACGTTCCGCGCGACATTTCGCGTACATCGAGGCTCGTTCGAAAACCGTGTCACGTTCGCCTATGGTTTTGCATCTCTGCTCTCGCTAACCGATTCGCCTGTATGCAGAGTCGCAGCCTGACTGCATCCGGCGCACGATATACAGTCGCTCGTCCCGCGTTATGCCGGGCCGCGAGTTGATCTGTCACGATTACGCGCGTCTAAACATAAATGCACGTGAACTGCCGTACGTGACTGATCGCCGAGCAAACTCTATTTCCCAAAGTAAAAACGACCCACTACTTCTTTCGATCCTTCGATGTATTCCCTCTCCAAGAAGAATCCGACAGCTTGTCACGCATCGGGCAAACATTTGCCCGCAATTTACGTTCTCTCACTTTTTGGACGGAAAAGAGAATAAACGCAGGCGCGCTGTACGATAAAATCTGTCTTGCGGCTGGATTTGCCCATAAGTTTTTCGCTCTGCGCTGCCTGGGCACGATAAAGATAGCGATGGCGGGCAGGGGCGGCGGGATATTGTTCCGCGATGCATTAAAACGTCGAGTCGACTCGCGCTCGAACGGATCGCGCTGTTCGAATCGCGTATAACCGGCTCGGCGAGCCGGAAAGCGGGGCTGGAAGAGAAACAGAAGTTGCACTTCGGTGCGGTGCCAGTCGAAGCGGCCGTAGTGGATGCCCGTAGTCACAGTCGGGCGAGAATAATGTTTACCTTCCGCGGCGAGCTAAAAAGCAGAGCCCGCCTCGCATTCGTCTCCTAATCGCGCCAGATGCGTCCCTGCCAGCTACGCAAGAAATCGCACGGACGAGGGAACCGGGGGGGGGGGGACGTCTTTCGACCCCCGGCTTGCAGATTATTGCGCGCGCCGGGATTTTGCTCGATTTGCTCGACCCTGTTAAACGTGTGCCGGTCGTTATCGATGTTCGCTCCCCCCACGAGATGAAAGGGGGAAGAGGGTGGCGGGGAAATTGCGCAGAAAGAGAGAGCCAGGGACAGGCCGGGGCTGAAGAAAATGGAAAACGTACCGGGCGACTGGAATAATTCACTGAAATCTGCCGCTGATGATCCCCGATGGTTAATGCAAACAAAAAGAAATTCAATTATCTCGGCACAGGGCGAGGAATCGGGTTCTAGTTCGGTTATACGAGGAAAAGCAAAACGCGCCGAACGAGGGACTCGCTAACGATCGGCAAATCGAACCTTGTTAACGAGAGCATACGTTACGCTTCGCTTAAAGACAGATACGACAGTCCTTTTAGCGAAAGCTCAGCGATCCGCGTCGAAGACGTGAGAAACGGCGAAGAGGCGCTGAGGAGTTAAGGCGATGGCAGCTACGAGCTAGAAAATCAAACTTCCAACATGGGGCCTGCATCATTTAGCGGCGATGGTCCGGCGGAAGTTTGCCCCGTGCATCTTTCAAGACGAGCGGCACAAGTTCGCTCTTCAAGGAATATCTTCCTTGTCTCATTCCGAAGTTCAAGATTCGTCCCGAAGCAAAAAGAAAGTGCGAAACACTTCGTCCCACTGCAGGGCAATATGTAGTCGTATAATTTTCATGGCTCCCTCCTCTTCGACAGAATCGAGCTCAAAGATGGGACGATAAATACAGATTAGAGGAGCCGGAAGTCTGCCTCGGGAGAGAAAGAAGGAAGAAGCGTAAAAGGACTGGCTTAATACAGCCTAACGCCGTCTTCCCTGGCGTTCGCCGTGCTTTATTGCCGTGACACTAAAAGTACGGCGTCTGATAGGAGAGGAGAGGAGAGAGAGAGAGGAGTCCGGAAGGAGGCTTCGCAATAAATGGAAGATACGAAGTAAAGCTGCCTCGCTCCCTCGCACAGGACCGAATTGATGATATCGAGGAAAGTTGAAAAATAATACTGTCTTCCGCGCTGGCAGTTGGCGTACAATATTTTTAATGGGATCATTTCGCGCAGATGCATCGCGGAGCGCGTTTAAAGATCGTTCCCGATCGCGTCACCCTGCGCATCCCTCTGTCAAGGAACTTAGCGAAATTCCGCGAACTTATTCAATCTATTCCCGTCCCTCAGCGTTCGAAGAGCAGAGCCGAGCACCGCGCCGCGGAGAATTTCACTCTGTTCTCCTCCAATTAAATCGGCCACCCTACTCCCCCTCGCGCCCGGTATGCGAGGAAACATCCGGCGAGTACGATGACGGCCTGGGGGATAAATTATTCCGAACATCTGCTTCAATTTTTGCGCGGAATCTTATTAGGAGCTGAAACGCTGCCAACCCTCGTACGAATAGGCCGAAACACGTAGGGCTAAAGGAAGGAACGGTAATTTGACTAAGAAGAGATTCCATTCGTCTACCGTCATCCTAACTCGCGCACCTTGTCGAGCCAGCTACTATTGGCCGAAGGAGCGAAGCAGCGGCGGTTATTTCCGCCACCGAATCCGGCATCTTCACCATTTCCGTCCCACCCGATGTTTGCTTATACGTGCAAAACGATGCCTCGAAAACCGCTATCCACTTCAATTCTTGCAGAGATTAATTCTCATTACGCCTCCGGCGTACAGCGATTTTCCAACCGTAACAAACTTTTAGCAACTATACGTAGGATAGCGCATCCAAATATTCGAGCTACGAATTGACCCTGTACTCGTTCAGCTTGCATGGATAATTGTTTCGCGAGAGAGAGAGAGAGTTTCGAGCTGTGGATGTTTCAGCGGTCATATTATCATATGAAAACCCTCAGCTATTTTCTTTGCAGTACGAGTTTTCCGGTCTGCATGACGATGTTATCCAACCAATGGTATTTTCGCGGAGCGTTTACTGTTTCCGCTTTTATTTCCTTTTAGCTGGGTTGAGAGATTCAATCCACGCCAATGGCCGAGTCCTTTCGCGAACCTGCGGAATACCGCGACTATCCCTTATTCCTTGCGAGCGATGCGAGGCGTGAATTTGTTGATTCGTCGCGTTGGCCACGGCAATTTATTCGCGTGCGTGCCGTTTGTGCGCGATCCAGTCGTCGCAATACGTCGATAGCGCCGGTGCCAGACGTCACACAGACATTATTGGCTAGCAATATCGGACGTGACAGAAATTCAATACGACTCGATGTAAATAAACGTTAGAAGCCTCGCCGCCTCACTGTCCGTACGATGAATTTTTCGGATCGAGCGATCATCGGTCTTCCACAGTAATTATCCGTCTATATTTTCCTTTAATTTCCTTTAATTTCGAATCGAGAAGACCCTCAGCGACGAACGTAGCGCCGTTAATGAGTTCCCGAAGTACACAGCTGCGTCCGCTTTTGCGAAAACAGTACGAATCGAAAGGTACCTCCGTTCATTCGAAACATTTTATCCCCCATCGGTCGAACAGTGTAGCATTAACGACGACGCTAAACAACGTTCCTCGCCCCCTCGGCACCCAGGAAGGGTGGTTTCCGCCGACGGAGGGACAGCTTTTAACTCCTCCGCGGACCGATACGTCGAGTAAACTTTGGCTGAATTTTCGCGGTGGCAACGGGAGCTTTTGAAAAGCTGCTGGAAACTCGCGATATGCCTCGCTATCGGGTCGCGACGTTTCTTCCAGTTACATTTCTCTTCGAACTCCTCTGCTTTCTCTATACTTTCCTCCCCAACTTTCCCTTCTTCCCCTTCCTCTCCTCTATGCCGCCTACGAACGGCTGATATTCGCGCTACGATGACGGCAGACGTCGATGTGCTCGAAGCACTCGAGGAAGCGCAAACTACGTACACGCCGTATATACCGTGTAAAAGCCTTCCATTAACGGAGGGTGGGCGGGCAAAAACGTTGCCACCGGCGGCGAAAATATATGCAAGACCCTGATTTCGCTCTTTACCCACCGACAGTCTCAGAAGCTGCGCATCTTTCGCCCATCTCGATTTCGCGAGAGTGCGAGTTACGAACGATCCATTTTGCATGCTTCATCCATCATTTTCCGGCGACGTACGCCGACGGAGAGCGTCTCTTTCTGGCCGCGTCGCCGTACGCGGCGTTTTACTCCCAATCAAACGTCGAAGCCGGCTCGCATGGCTGTCGTGGTCCACCGCAACGCGCTTTGCATGTGTAATGTAGTCAAGCCTCCCGAGCGTGACGTAGAGAGCATCGATACACGCAAAGGGACAAGAGCTAATGCGGAGCCTAGATTAAAGCGGAATTCCCATGGAAATTCGGCTCTGTCTCGCCAATACCTTCCAGCTATGAAATTCCCCCACTCTAACCGAGATCTTTTATTCTTCAACCCGATCGCCGATGGGTTAAATTTTCATTCGATCGGATTCGTGTAACGATCAGTGATCGAACCGACTGTTTCATCGAACATTTCTTCGGCCTCAACTTTAATCTGAGATGGCCTCCGATAAGATGCAAATCCTAGGGTCGCGGAGCGAAGTGGGTGGAGTCCGCAGTCCTGGAAAAGTAATCACAACGCCGTCGGTCGCCGAGGAACAAACGGAGGAGGTAACTCGCCCGAATTAACATTCTCCGGCTGTCACAGCGTTAATTGCGAAAGTTCGGCCCGTGGACGAGGAAGTGGTGACGGCGTGCCGACGCGCTGCCAACGGCGTGCATAACGTTTGTTATTCAACTGCGATCCACCGGAGGGACTTAGCGGCCGGTGGAAAAAGGGTGCGAAGGATGTTTGAAGCCGTTGAGTAGAAGCGCAGATGGCGTCCATGTAATTCGACGAGATTCCGGCTTATTTATCGGGCACCCTCCTTCAAAATGAAATGAGCGTGACAAAGTGGCGGGCTCGGCCGTGCATAAGGTCGATGAGGCGCGGCGCGTCGGGCATTTTTCCGCGGAGGCAAGGAACTTTTCAGGCCGGAATAAAGGCGGTTCGAGCGTGTGCCGTAGGTTGCCACGGTTCGAGAGAGGTCGGGCAAACCCTCGGCTGCGGTTTAAAGCCGGCGAGCTTTAAGCCTGACTCCGGTCTCGCTTTAATCTGTTTCTCAAACTAGCCGGCCCGCAGCGCAGAAACCGCGGACGACAGAATGCACGATCATCATTCTCGCCTCCCAGGACGATCCGCGCTTCCCGAGCAGCTGGCTTAACGTTTCCCGGAAGCAAAGTCCTCGTCGGAAGCCGTATCGCGTTCGAGAGAACGTCCGATCATTCAGGATCCTCTTAGCTTGCCTTCGAAGTACGCACTCGTCTGCCTGAACGATCGGCGGGTCGGCCTTGTACTCAAGATCCTTGAAAGACAGACGCAAGCTTTTTCTCTCTTCCGAGTTCTCGATAACCTCGTTATGCTTAAGTTTCGCGATACGAGAGTACATTAATGTAGAAATTAATGTAGAAGTATGTTGACGCAGCGGTACTGAGATATGGATTGGCACTGAGTCATCTAAGTCAGTGATATCCGGTGGAGTAGTTAAAGCGATCGCCTGGCCGACTGCGATTAACATCTTATCGGAGGCCTACCTCTTAACCGTGCGACACTTTCGAATCTGATAAGCGCTATCTGCAGATACCTGCTTACTCTGCCGCAAGGACGTCAATAACGCTCCCAAGATCACCGAGATGCGCCGTAAGAAAATTTCGCTGCAAATTTCCAGCAACTTCGGGAGAAGCTTAATGGAATTACGGAGGCGTTACAGCGTCTACGCTGTACATCGAAAAAGTATCCGCTGGAAAGTCTCGGGACGTAAACTCTTCAGATTCCGGGCTAAAGGAAAGCGGCGTAACGTCTTCGGAAGGGAACAAACGAGAATGAAGAACGGGAGGAAGTTACAGTGCCGGTCGCGGAGCGAATAATCTGGCGGGGAATGTAAGAGAATACTTGGCGGCTAGGGTGGACTCGCGGATAAGGGTGGAATAGGGGGAGGGAAAAAGTGACGGCTGTTGGACGTAGACGTGGATGAAGAGATCCGAACGTTACGTACACAGTGACGTTTGGCATTATATAGAGGATGGCCGCCATTGTCCCGCGGGATAGATGGATACCCCTGGGGGTTGACTCACCTAACTAAATTTAGTGCGACCCGGGTCAAAGCTGCCCCCGAGCTTTTCGGACCAGCTACGGCGAGAAGACCGACAACGACCGCACGTCACAAACTTAAGTTCTCCCTTCCTCCTCTCTCCCCTCGACTCTTCCTTCTTTCAACCCCCTCTCTCCCTCCCGCTCTTTAGAAAGGAAAACCGAAACGGTGCGCGTTTCAACCCCTTACGCCAGATTTCACGGCTGCACACAGTCGAAAGTTTCCCCTTTCGCCGAATAATGCTTCATGAACTTAGCGAGCGGCGGCGAGACAAAGCGTCGCTCAAATGAGAGGGGACGAAAGAGACGCGTATCGTTTCTTCTGGAATAACGTAAAGCTCGAGCGTGCCACTTGAGTCCCGCTTGAATACGTACGTGTGCGTCCCAGAAGGGGAAGACAGTGTGCGACGGCCATTATCTCGCCTGCGCCAGACTATTTTTCCTTTTCGCGCCGCGGTCGCCGAGATAATTGCAGTTCTCAGCTTCCCAGTTCCTTCGTTCCTTCGTTCCTACGTTCCTTCGTTCCGACGAACGCCGGGACGCGGATTCTACGTCGATCTACTTTTCGCTCGGAAGAAAGTGATCGCGCTCAAGATAAATAGTGAGAAGCATCACCGACCGGAGTTTCAGGGGTTTAGGGGTCAGAAAAAATAGCGGGAGGGGACGCTAAGAAAGCCGAAAAGCCCTCGCTAGTAGGGTGGCGCGTGCGAAACGTGTTCGCTCCATTTTATTCGAGCTGAGAGGAGCGCGACCGCTCGATATAGATCGCTGTAGGACGAAATAAAGGGAAGATTCACGATATTAACTTTCCGTGACCCTTCGCACCTTCGGCGAGTACGGGCCGCGATAACGTCCGCCCAAGGAAATCCTCGACGATTATTAGAAACGGCAAACGGACGACGCTCCTGAGAGTTCGGACGCCTGCGTCGTTATCGGGGAAGACGAAATATTCGAACGCGATACGCGAATGCGAACTGTGGGAAGCGAACAGTCTCGGTTGGGGCTTGACAAGTAAGCCAGTACCGCAAATCAAGTGTTGAATAACTCGAACAAATATTGTGTCGTTCCTTGACAAACTTACACAGGAAGTAACTGAATGACCAACTTCAATTCCGACCAGAGTACACGCAAAGTTCGCGAAGAAATTTAAATATTTCAGGAGCGCCTCGCTCAGACGATGAATCGATTTGCCCGGGACTGCAGCTGTTCCGACGTTAACAATGTAATTTCCTCACCTGCTTAAGACCGCATTCAACTTTTGTTTCCGAATACTCGCGCTGCGTCGCTTGTAATCGACGTGGAGTACCGGAGAACATAATTTATAACAGTGGCGCAAACGTAAAATGTGCTCGGGGCTGGAATTGTGAAAGAGAGATTCTTCTCATTGTCTGTCGGCCGAATGAAATTTTAGTAGCCACTTTTGGCGAGCGCTCTTTCATTAATCCGAGTGTGGCCGTAGGACGATTCCGGCCACTAGAGAAAACATACTCTTCCCGGAGAGTCCCCCTCACTGAAATCTACCGGAAATGTGACATTCAGCCAACGATGTTTCCCTGAAGAATTGAAACGATCTAATTTTTTTTGGCTTCACCGTACGTCAAATTCCCGAAAAGTTATCTTGCGACATTCCGGAGGTTTCTGCGTCTTTTGAGCGCATTTCTGACGTTTTACTTGAACTCGGCGGAAAATTTCAACGAAATTCCGCGGTGCTTCTCAGTGGACACACTTTCATCGAGACGACGCATTTGTGCGAGACTCTTCGTTTGCTGTATTCATAGCGTACTGACGTTTCAATCGTCCTACAGCGACAGATTGCGCCCACGGAATATCTATCATTTGCAATGTTAAATTATTAAATCGGTATAACGAGTTTATCCTCCCTCGAGTCTAAATTTCATTTGATCTCACATCCCTGACTTTCCAACTGACCCTGTGTGTCCCGTAAAATTGGACCCAGCGCGTGCTTAAACGATCTACCTATTTTTATATACGTCGACTGCATCGCCAGCATGGAAATGTGGCGTACTCCAAGAATTACGACACATTAAATCCGACATTATAATCAGATCTCCATGCATATTTCATGACAGCCGAGTTTTTGCGTCTCGGTAATCTGGTATAATGCGACACCGAGTGATACCGCGTATTAAGTACCGGCACAAAAATGTATGAATCTTCAATATGATATGATCACGCGTGACAATTTATTTCGCCTCGAATGATCATATACTTGTTAATAGGTCTCCCTCCTCTATGTTGGCGTATATGTTTACCATTATTATAGATCGAAGTCACCTACTGAACTTTCTGTTAATACTTCTATTTTTCCGTTGCTTTTTTCACCGAAACAATTAGTTAAACGAACGTTTCGAAAAGTACAGCTCACCGCAGGACCACTTTCAACTGATTTTCTACCTATTTTTATCTATTTCTCCAAAACTATTACACTGAGAACAGTCCGGTTCCGATTTTGTGGAAGCGGGTGAATCGTTCTTTCATTCTATAATGGTACAGTTCCAATAAACGGAAGTTATTTACTGAACAACCGATAAAATAGCGATTTTTACCTACTTATTGACACATTTTCGAGCGTATCTCCGGAAACATTGCACTTAGAGGGTTCCAAATGCGATTATTCGGAAGTGTGTCGATTGTTCTTTCATTCTATACTGTACTAGTTCCGCGATAAAATCCTAAGTACGGCAGCGGTGCCGAAATATCGAATTTTTGACGTTTGTGAGGCTATTTTTAGCAGTATCTCGGAAAGTATTTTACTTAGAAGGCTCGGGTTGCGATTTTATTTACAAAGATTATTAACAAAGAACTCAAACTATACATACACAAAGTTAAAGTTAAAATCGTCAATGAAAGAATAATTATGTCACACAGAAATAAATGTGTTAATCATTAACTCCACTCAATACATACGTTTCGGATTTATCGATTATATTTGCGAAAGGATCATTATTATTTTTTACACCTGTCGTGACCTACATTTTCTTTCATAGATAAGATACCAAGCGACGAAGAAAGACAGAATTTACTTATGGTGTCCTCTGGCGAGTTATCCCGCCATCCGCGCACTGTGAAAAATCAAACACAAACGGGTGCACTAAAAAAGCCTAGGCATGACAAAATCACAGACTAATTTTGTCTATACGCATCATATGTCCTATTGACGCAGATGGCCTTGAATATCCGACAGTGGATAAGGAAGGAACCTGTTCCGGTACCACTGTTCAAGGCTAACCATCTGACAGTACACACTTAAAAATGACGAGAGAAGAAAATCAATTTGGTACATTCAATAGACTTACAAAAACCGTAGTCATCTCCGTCGTTGGGTTGATCCCCTTCTTGATTCAATTTGCGCCAAGCTATAACCACGTGTAACTGCTAAATCATAGCAAGAACTCACATTCAGATATGATACAATTCCTCTTTAATTCCCCACTATACCTTGTCTAATAAATCTCCTAATGTACGATAACTTTCCTTCTTTTCTCTTCGATCTACGACCACCCTCTTTGTCCGAATTCACGTCCTCCTCCATGACGACCTTGCACATATGCTAGAAAGCGAAGAATATGCCAGTGATGAATGGTTCTGTCTACCGTTACAATAGGTAGACAAAGTAATAGGTGCAACGGGTAAGATTTTCACAGCGAACCGCGTTGCAATTCCTTGATGACTACTCCCCCCCTACCTCCTCCCTCCCAATTCTGTCGCGCTGAACAATTGGGGATTATTTTTAGTACAAGGCTTGCATTGGACGCGCATTGTCAGTGCTACAATTTTAAGCGCTACCTGTCAGTTGACGCGATATAAGCAGCCTCGACACTCTGTGACGACCCTGTGCTATCTCGGTTCCCTCCAACAGTTGACGCGCATAAATTTTAAGCTACTTCGCGTCTCGCGTGGCAACCAGCTCTGACAAGCCCAATTCCGATATCACGCACGTTACGACTGCCGCGTCAGACCAAATCCTCTTCCCACGTGACACGCAAAAATATGATCACCGCAGCTCTTGCTAAAATCTAGTTTTTTTTTTCCCGACTAACATGCACTGTATAATTACGATGATAAATTGTTTATGAATGTAACAGTGCTTGGATACCGTCCAATCGCCTGTCACGATTCCTACAGTGATATGGAAAATTCCTCCTGAATCAGAGTTTGCCCTAAATATTACAAATAACCGAAGCATCGAAATTAATTGAGACAGACGTCACCGTCTTCAGCCTAATCACAAAACTGCGAAGCAAAGTTGTGAAATAATGTTCATGCTGTCATGCTACACATGTAGGACAAAAAATAATACTAACAACCATAGTCTTGACACGACTATGGAACAGAAGCCCTACGAACTGGACCTTCGAAATCACACCCCATTAATAATCCAACCCTCGACACGTACCATGATTCACGCACCGCAAAGAACGATCGATTCGTCGATCGTCAGGCACGCGTAGGGAAGTTTCGATCACCATTCACCAAGAATACACATCGGAGCCGCATAACTCAACGACAAACGAGGAGCGTAACTGACGCGAGTGGTTGTATGGACAGGCAAAAGGCTATTCGCGAGGTACTCCCAAGCGTTCCTGGCTACGAGTCGAAGAAGCAGCGGCAATATTTGGCCACTGGCCAGGTACACCCACGTTCATCGACATTTTTCCACCTTCGGAGAGGGATGAGCACTCGTCTCAATTACGTCATCAAGCTACGTAGACCTCGCGTTACCCATGACGACAGAAATCTGCCCGATTATGTGAGCAACCTGTTGCCTGCAAGACACGATCGGCGGGCGAAATGTATTTTTATCGTTCGCATCTGAGAACTGACCCGCAGAATGGCAAACCTATTTCAGTAGCTGATCACTCGGGCTTGGGAACGAAGCGTGAAAAATGTAAAAAAGGAGAGGGTGCGTGAACGTCGGAGGATGCTGTGCGATGGCCAGCTGCCGGGAAGCGAGTAACTGTATAGATAGAGGCTCTCTGCCCTCGTCGTTTCACAGAGGCGACAGTTTCCAGATAGTAACTGTCGTCCGGCGCAATCATCGGGCGGCGGCCTACAAGGAAAGCGTTTAATACCCTTTAGCGACCGCGCCTCCGGTGAGCCTCACCCGACGACGACGACGACGACGACGGACGGCAAGAAAGTTCGCCAGAGTTGTGCACAGTTAGCCCGGCCGAGTGTCGCCGACCGGCTCTCGTACCGAGAAATTTCTACGGCCGCCTCCTCCTCTTGCCAATTGCGCACCCCGCACCAGCCTTCGTTCGTTCATCGAATGCTGCGCTAATTGGACCACCGGCCAACGTACTCTCCGTACTACGGAGTCGAGGCTCGATTTCGCTCCTCCAGCGAACGATAATCCGAACTCATTGTCGGTGCCAGACATCGTCCTCGAAAGGGCGTGAAGTAGGAGGGTCGCCGGACAAGAAGAGTGCCGATCCTTTGAGGCCACCACGCTCTAAGGGCACGAGCACGTCGTGCCAGGTGAAATATTACACAGATGTTAGAAGCGAGAGAATGGGCGTCCCGACGCGCGCGGTCGCTCGGCCAGTTGTAAAATATTTAGGAGTCAGCCCGCCCGGCTGTAAAGCCGGGCCTGGGCACAATGGCCGGTGATCTTCTTCACGGTGCGTCGGAGGCTACAATGTCCTCCGCTGTTCCTCCGCTGAAAAAGGGATCAAGCAGACCCGGTGATCCTCCGACGCAACCTCCCTCCCCCCTCCGCTCACTTTCGACACCATCGAACAATCCACCGGTAGCCGTAAGATTCGGCGGTCGAATTGGCAAACTCCTGCGAGAGGAGAGAAAGTCGGGTGCGAGGGTAGGGAATCGTTGTTCTTTCTGCTCGTAAATGCGGATAATATGCGGTCCACTCCCGCGGGCGTGCGCTGACTTAACGACCGTTACGACGACAATTGTACCGATCGGTGCCGAGCGAACGGATCGCCGTAGGACCGCGCCATAGGACCGCGCCGTAGGAAGCGGAATAAGTGACAGGGATCATAACCCGCCGTCGCGACGGTATCCGTGCCAGCCTTTCACCTTGCGGGTCAGTGGACACGAGCCAAGCTAACCTGAGCCAAGCTAACCTCGAAGCTAACCTGAGCAAGCTAAGCTGAGCCAACCTGAGCTTCAGCTAAGCTAGGCCGAGGCGGCAGGAGCAAAAGCGAAACGAGGGAACTGTACGGTTCCAGGGAAATCTACGGAGAGGGAGGGAGGGACGGATCGATGGCGAGCTGCCGGTCAACTAAATTAATTACGATGGTAATTGCGCCCGGTGCCGCGCGGCGTATCCTGCTCTAAACGGTGCCAGGCTCTTCTTCTGCCACTCTCCCTCGTCCTCCCCTTCCTCGCTCGCCGCGTTTCTACTTCTTCGGCTTAGAGTCGTACCCGGTGTCTCGGACGATCTCAGGAGGTCTCAGGCCGTCTCTGGCGGTCTCAGGCGGTCTCCATTGACTCCCCAGCGCGACGGAGCCGCGAAACACGTGTACGCACACGCACCGATATAATTGCAACGCGACATTTTTGCACGCGGCCAAAGGCGATACAATGTCGGGCCGCATTTTCTGCCCGCGACATCGATCCACCGCTCGCCGGATGTGACCGAGGTGCCGGCCTCTTCGCAGTCGCGCAGTCAGTTCTTTATCCCATCGCTCGGACTGGGAATCGACAGAATTTCGAAGCGATCCTTTAATTGCCGGTCTTCCGATTGACGGTCGACGAGCGCAGGGAATTATCCAGAGGACGTCGGTGGAAAAGTATGGGAAAGCTCGGGTCCTACCTTCGGCCATAGTTCGGCCACAGTTCGGCCAGGTGGAACAAAGTTCGACCTTAGGTGGACCGCACACGGCGGACGGCCGGCTTGTAACAATGGTAATTGTCGCGGCGAGTTACACGATCTGACGGGGGCTAGGTATACAATGTTTGCTCTCGAAGAGGAGGGGCATCGCCTGCGGGAGGAGGACATAGTAGCCGAGAGAGAGAGACAAGGAGGCAAGGAGGCAAGGAGGCAAAGAGAAGGAGGCAGAGCGAGTTCGAAGTGAGTTTCTCAGACCGTGCCCTGGAGGATAGCGAAGAAACTCGGCGAGAGGGAAAGAAGGAAAGAAAGAGGCGTCGGACGACGAAGCTGACGAAGCTGACGAAGCTGCCGCGCGGCGAAGAAAGGAGGGAGGGAGAGGGAGGTAGAGGAGGAAGAGCGAAGGGAGGAAGCGGCAGGGCAGGGGGGAGAGGGCCGTTTGTCGGACATACCTCGGGGCCACCCTGGCGTCTAATTGCGTGTAATGCACTCCCAGCTTGCCAGGGCCCGAGTTGCCGCCAGAGAAGAGCCGGGCGAAAAACTCGGGTCGCGCAACGGCAAAACCCGGAGATCGTGGGGACGCGGTGCTATGTCCGGCACGCTCGGACCCACACGACGAAGAGCACCACGAAGACGACGACGACGTCCTCCAGGACGTCGATCTCCCCGCGCGGCCTGGAGAATCGACTCTTTCCTCTCTTCCCGCTAAGTCTCCTCCCATCCCCTCCCAGCCGGAATGTCGTCGCTGACTGCCTAACCGCTGAAATGAAGACGTGCTCTTCGCCCTCCGCGAACCGACGAATCCAATCTATTCTCTCACCTCTCCTCCGAGGATCAGACCGCTCTCCGCAGAGATTTCGAAGTTTCGTCGATCGCGAGAGGAGTCGGCCGCGCCGGTGGCGGTCTTTTAGAAAGGCTTGCTCTAATTGCGGGATGATCTTCCTGCGCGGAGGCCTTCCCCAGAAGCGTGAGGGGAGTCATCCGGTGGAGCGCAGAACGACTACAACGGCGATCATTTAGCGTAGCGAGGATCTGTCGGTGCGGGTTTTTTGTCGCGAGAGCCTATTATGAATAATGATTTATGCCCTGTCTGCCGGTGGTTGGAGGGCAGCTGGGGGGGAGGGAAAGGGAGGGAAAGGGAGGGGAAAGGGAGGCGAAGGAGGCGAAGGAGGTCGCGGGCGGGAGCAAGGCGAGGAGAGCAAGCCAACGAGAGCGGGCGAGACCGAGCTCTCACGGAGGGGTTAATAACGGTCGCGTGTTGTAATGCCTGCCATTATCCACAAACCGACCGCCTAACAAGCTACCCGCTAATGATATACGTACGGCACGGCACACACGATCGCGCGCCTCATCTTCTTACTTGACGTATTCGAGAATTTTTGTCGCTGCCCACCGACTCCGGCTCCCGATAGTACATAATACCTCCCGGATCATCGATCGGGAGGACGAAGAGGAGCCTGCACGCTCACGCTACCGAACACGGCTACTTTAATTCGATGCATTTGTGCAACCCGTTCGTTCCGCTCGATCCGACGATTCCTCGAATTAACGTCTATTACGCGCCCAGCTTTGGGTCAGGCAAATCGTTCGAGGGGGAGGTGAGGGCGAGAAGGAGAAGAGGAGGAGGGTGGCGGCGCGCGCACAAAAGAAGCTCGGCAAAAGTCAATCAGTAGCAGAAGGCAATTATATCCGCTCGAACGGACTCGCTCGCCTACCATTCGCGCGACTCGCCTCCGCCGTCTGTCATCGGGTCGCCGATCCGCAGGCGCAGGGAGACACAGCCGAATAGAGAAAGGACCAAAGAGTTGAGGAAGGAGCAGCTTTTACGAGCCGCGAGATGACAGGGCGCGACTGGACGGCCGGCAACTTCCGGCTCTCCGCTCTTTTGCCAGCCGAGTCCCTCTGCCATCTTCTTCAGCGCTGTCCGCCGTTCCGCGTCACTTCTCGCACGGAGGAATTGATAGGGTCGGAAGGGAGAAGGCTCTCCTCTCCGTAATATGTCCGATCGTTTGACTGTCAGCCAGGCAGGACTATGCGTGTATGGGGTTCGTTCGCGTCCGTTCGTTCGTTCGTTCGTTCGTTCAGTCGTCGGTCGAACGCAATTACGGATCGGGGCCAGACCGAGAAAAACGGCCAGTGCATCGCTTGCCAATTACTGGGAGGAAGGGCAAGGGAGACTCCAATTTGCCGCGAACCTCCTTCGGCAAGGGCGGAAGTGGGACGGAAGGGTGTGGCGGTTAGTCGCAGATCGCGAATCGCGTGGCTAGTCCGACTTAGGACGCAAGATCCTTCGGCCTCGTTCGCAGGGTACAAAGTCACGAGGAGCGTGCAACGTTTTGCTGAGAGGTATAAGGTGCAGTGGGGTAAATCCGTACACGGGGCAAATTCGCACTAGGCCCTTATTTATTCGAATATACGTTGTATTGTACCAACTGTAAGATAAAAATCTTCCTTTGGTTAGTATTCAATAGTTTGGATAGTATTCAACATAGGTGGCCATGTATTCTGTAATTCCCCGGTTTAACTCGTTCGACAAAGTTCGTATTACTAAAAAGTTTACAATTTCTGGGTCGGTTTTACCCCACTCCACCTTAGAGAGTTTCGTACTTTCGGCGAGGCAACGTAGCTCGCCGGTAAACAGTCGGGCAGGAGTGCGTGGGTGAGAATGATGGGCGGGTAATCGAAAATGCGATGCGAGTCCTCCGCCGGTCTTTTGTCGGCGCGCACGAGCGGCCGGGCAAATGCAAAAGGCATGGAGTGCAAGCTGAAACGGCACGAGCTGTCACGAAAGGCACACGGCAGGAGAGCGGCCGCGTCGTCTGCTGACGCAGTCCGGGGCTTCCTCTTTGGCCAGACTTCCTGTCGGAAACGATCGTCGCGCGATTCGCGCGTGGTTAGGTGCTCATTTCGACGCACTCCGGCAGGCGCCCTTGCCCGAACGGTCATCACTTTCGGACACATTCCCAAAACCATTTCCCAGTAACTCCTTCGTCCTTTACTCTGTCGCTAGCGACTTGACCTAGTTCATTATCTACTATCGAAATTGAATATTCAACGAAGAAACGATAGTCTCAATTCAAGTCAAAGCTCTATCTCTTACTCGCATAGTATTTCGTAACTACTGTATTTTAAAGTATGGTTCTGTAGCTGTCAAGTAGGTAACGTCAAAGGGAGAAGTCATTCGCGATGCGACTGTCTCACGTTTGCCTCTTTACGTAACCTGAATTTCCATCTGAACGAATGGTAAGCATCCCGTTCCACAGAAACGACAAGGACTGCCCATTGCAAATCGATGAATGAACGAATCGAAAGGAATGTCATTGAGAACCGTCGCGAATACAATACGGCACCGCCTCTCCGCTTGCATTGAACGCTGCCGCACGTACACAATAATGCGCGAACAACTCTGCGTATACGCGCGTGAGTAATCGAGACAGAGGATTTTTCGTCAATCGGTCCACGTATATGGTCCGCCGAATGTATCGCAGTCGCGCTACGTCGGCCGAAAGAAAGAAAAGGGCCCTCTCTGACGAACAGAAAGAGATTTGTGTTGGTTCGGTCATCATCGTGTAGAGTCATCGTAGGTGGTCGTGACTAGGTGTGGCGGAGCCGAAAATCGCGACATCTTCGACAGCGCGTCGACATCCGGAGGAAGGCGCCTCGGCCGCGCATATTAATTATGCTACTTGCCGATGCTAATTAATTCGCCTAATTAACTAGGCGACGCAGAAGCGAGCCGTTAGCGCCTCTCGCTCGTGTCCGCCCGCCTTGACGCGACGCAAAGTCAGGCCGTAAATTCCACAGTCAAAAATTTGCCGCCTTATACATTCGACAAATTTCTAGCGACTGTAAAAAGTCTTCTTTTTTGGAGCATCGTTGAAATAGAATGATCGAGGAGTAATCTAATGTCATCCGATCGTTATATGCGTTGACTCACACCACTTGGCCGTAATTTGAGGCGAATAAGAAACGCGGATGCGGAGGGTCGGGATGAACTTTTCCAGTTACTTTAGCTGTTGCTAAGAAGACAAATTGCACATCTTGTACTACAAGGTTCCACCTAACCGACGGGAGGCAAAGACTCCTGGCGCAGAGGAGGGCAGATCCATCCCTTCCAACGTTCCGTGGATTCTTTCATGAGGCGGAAGGTGGTGGGAGAATTGGTCGTTGGGTGGGAATCTGGAGAACCGTCGGAGGGGAAGTGAATTCACTTGCGGGAGATTTGCCGAGGACGCGCTTGCAATACCGCGATCGTCTCTGCGACGATTTTCAAGATAGCCCTCTGCCGCTTTCCAGAAAATCTCCCGTTTCCCCGATCGCTCCGCGTCAATTTTCACCCAACAGCCACGTGGCAGAACTGCGTGCGAATTCACACGCAGACATTTACTTTATCTCTCGTGACTCACGGACAATTTATCGCGCAGACTTTGATCGCTAAATATGCATTAACGATACCGCACGTTTTCTGTCATTTCCGTACTTTCTACCGTAACGATTGACATCCGTTACACGCTCCGAGCTAATGTTGCACAAAGAAGCGAATGGACTGATAGCGTTCTGGAAAATGTGACGCGCGAAGCGTATACGGTGCGTTTAAAAACCCTTGCTTTTGAGCAAGAGCTTCGGCGAGATCAGGTTTGCCTTCGGCGCAGAGCACCAAACAAGAAACGAAAGAGTGCGGTGCGTTTCGCCAGAAGGCACACTCACTTTCTCACACGAGAGCGGACTCGCCTCCCAACTCGCGCCGGCGAGGCGTACCAACCGGCGCGTGCAAGCACGATCGCCATTTCGATCGGCGAACGTTCGTTCGGCTCGAACAACCGTGAAAACAAGAGGACGGTACCAAAATGGCGGGCGAGCGCAGGCCGGCCGCGGGTAATTTCTAAAATGGCCGTCTAGTCGGAGGAGAGCGAGGAGAGCGAGGAGAGGGAGGAGAGGAATTCTCCGAGGGATCCGCGAGCCGAATCCGTTCGATTCGAAAGAGTTTCGTTTTATAAAGGTCTGAGTGAGCGACGATCGAGTGAAACAGACTAGCGAGTCGGCCGACAGGGTCGACGTCCGGCGAAGGCCGCTAACGACGCCTAATCTTTTCCCGGAACTTGTCACAACTCGCCGCTCTTCTGGTATCGAGTCGCCTTCACGATCGACTTCGACACACGACGCTTCCAATTTTCATCGAAGCTCCCTTTCAAGGAGACTTTCTACCGTTTCGTCGTCCGTCGTCCGTCGTCCTGCGAACGATAGCCTCGCTATGCAGTTTCTCAAGTCGCCCGACCAATGGATTCTCTAAATAAAGGCATTGTCTCGAATCGGTCAAGTAGGACGGTTTGCAATTATTTCGGGCCGCGAGGTGGGAGGAGATATGAGCCGAGAAAATGAGACACGCTCGTCAGCAAAGGCGAGAGCTCAGACGTGATCGCGGCGAGGAAGTAGCGCGGCTTTGTTGACGCTAAACGCTGCTTACCAAGCTGATTGCGACACGAGCGTCGGGACGGCGAACGGACTCGGACCGAGAGCCGAGGTGCACACCTGACAAATTGCGATACGCGATTTATCATCATTCCAGGCTCCCTCGGCAATTACCGATCGCCAATTATATTTGTCCGAGGCTTAAGGCGCCGACCTTTGATGAACGTCCGAACGCGCGCGCGCGCGCGCGCCTTCAACTTCAGCCGAGAGGAAATATCTAAATTTAAATCCATGCCGTAAAAGTTCTCGTTAGTAGGAGACCCCCATTCTGCTCCACTTACGCTTGGCGAAGGTAAAGATCCTATCTTCTCTCGGCGAACATCACTGCCCACGCAAGGCTTCCATTATTATCGCCCGTTTCGGAACTAGCGCAAACTTTGACGAACTCGAGGATGATCTGTGCCGAGATAAAAAAAAACATATGGAGCACAAGTCCAATGATATCGTCGAACGTTAAATTAAGTTAATTACCGCCTTATCCGAGTAGACAGATCCTTATCTCAGCGAACTTTCATTTGCACAATGTGCTCGCGAGTATGTTACTCTAACGACAAGATGGTTTTCCTGTTGACAGTAATTAGCGATTGCAATAGCTATTGATCCGCAAGAAACGTCGAGCTTGCCGTTCGTTCGAACTAAATCGCCTTATGCACTCTCCTCTCTTTGTTACCACATGGCCAACCATCTTGGCGCGGTGTTGCACAATGCCAACGGATCGCTGGACGGAGAACTATGGACCACGTTTCGAAGGACCTTCGATTCCTAGCATTCCTCGCTGTCGGCCATTGCTAAATTATCGTATCGCGAGAGACGCGAAAATGTTTAAGGATATTTGAGCGTAGATTGAAATTGTGCTACCGTTCCCACTTTTCGCGGTATGCCCATAAAGGAGAGGAGAGCGTGCCTCGAGTAGGGGGAAGAAGGAATAAAGATTGGCCTAAGGACAATTTCAGATCCGCTCTGGCTGCAACTTCTTGGACCAAGTGCTGATCTCTCGGAGGCTGATGGGGCGTGGCGCTGTAAGGTGCCGGTTCTACCATTGGTCCGTACTGTTGAAACCATCCACCGGGCTGGCATCCACCTCGACGGTGGCAGAACATGCTTATCCATTGCTCGGCAACGAGACTGGAAGGTGAAGAAAATCCTTCCCAGCACAATGTACGAACTGTCCAATGCGAATAAAGACGAAAAGTTGTACATAAATGGCTTTCCAACTATCAAATTTATTTCAATTGTGTCCTTCTCGATCCCATCTGTTAAATAAAGTCATCTATAAGGAAGAGCACTGTATACCAAAGAACAATGTCAAAGTAAATACCAAAGATTTCTGTACAGGAATCAATTCTTACCGCGGAGAGCGACGGTCATGCAAGATATTTTTTGATCAATTAATTGACACATATTGCCAACGTCTTTAACGAGCATGAAAAAGAACAAAACAATCCGAAGTAGGAAGTGCAGAAAACGACGAGTATGTCACAATATTAATTGCCCATTTTTTTAACTCACAGGTCTATGCAGAGTCCAAGAATGCGGAAGGAATTTAATTGCTGGAATCGAAAATCGCAATAGCGAGGTACATTAGCGGAGTCAATTCTCTTGCAACAAAGACGCATATTTCTATCTGAGGGGAATCCTTCCACGAGTCGGAGGATTAAATCGTGGAACGCATAGACCGGTTCCGCGTAACTCACCGACGATTCTAGCGATTCATGAAAATTCATAGGGATCGCTTCCTGGGAGCGACTTACAAGACGACCTCGTAACTTTTCTACGAACCAAGCGCGCTCACCTGACACCGTTCGGTCTGCCTCTCAATCGATAAAATTATCCTTCCAACGACTCTCAGCCAGATCCTCGTTCAGCCGCTGCGTTCAGTAAAGAGTCGTTAATTTAAGTTCGACACACTCGCGGAATCGAAATAAAGGATGACAATGCACAATGATGTGGCGTGATGCAATGAAGGCGATGACGTCGATGCGGTGGGAAATGAAAACGCGTAATTAACGGTTAATCCTCATGTTTACAAGTCCAGTATCCAGCGCCTGAGGGGATTTCCTAATTGAATGCGCGCTAGGTGCTTCCCCGTCTGCCGTCAACATGGGATTCTAGTATCTTGCCGATCACAACGTACCTCTTATCCTGTAGATTTCCATAGCGATTCCTATCACCCGCCAACTATGTAATTCTACGTCTACGAATACCGCAAAATACAGAGAGAGCGTCCACACGTACGAACGTGTGGACGAATAACAAAAATATAAAACTGCGTCACTTCCGTCCCCTCGATATCTGCCAACGCATTTATCCAGGATTGCAGTGCATTTTTCTGCACTCCAGCCACTTGTTATCTTATGCAAGGAAAGGCCTGTAAAACTTATGCTAAAATTGGATTATCCTGGGAAGTACTTTTGTTCTATTTTCGGTATCGCGCGATATTTGTTCAACTATCGATGAGTGTAAACGAACTGAAATTAGACTACTTATTCGTTTCGAAGGAATCCCCACTTTAAACGAGATCATCTTACGATCCCGTTTAATCTTAGGCATCTTGGAAGCAAGTGGGAGCCTTTGAGAGCCGCGTTGAAAGGTCAGTGCTATCGGGAACTGATTTTGAGGGCCTCTAACTTTAGACTACCTACACGATCCCTCGCGATGTCGAATTAAGACTGTGAAACCTACGCAGTGATCTTCGTTACACGGATCTTTCTGCCCAATCGTCACGCACGGCTGCTACTACAGATAATTCCTCCTTTGTTCGGTAAAACAATGCTTTACGAAATAATGTGACAACTGTAAATTGTCTAATCTGTATTCTGACACATGTAACTATAGTGTAGTTCATATCATTCAGGAATGAATGACAATTATTGCCTTACCTGTGCTTTTGTTTTATTGCAATGCAAATAACGGAAGAAAGCAAGATTCAAAATGTTTAACAAATGTTGTCATTCGTATATAACCTCAAAATGCATCTCTTTGAAAATGCAAATCTTTTAATAGCTAAACAAAAAGGTACATACTTATCCTCAGTATTGACCTCATAAATAATTCTGCTTCTTCATCCTTGATTGCTTCATCATCTTCTTTATCTTCTTAACTTCATAAAATTTTATAATGCAATGTATTATAATACACCATTCAACATTAAATAAAATGTTGATTATAAAAAAGTACAAAACCGTAAAACACGCAACAAATATGCGAAATATAGAAAAATTTGTTCAAACAACAAACACGCAATAAATTATGTGCTGATGAAAAACAATTAAACAACAATTGAAATAAATAACATAACCAATAAATCAAACAACAAATCGTATGGCACATGAAATCATAAACATATACGAAATGCATGTACGAATATATTGGCAACAGCTTGGCAGCAAATTAATAATATGAAAATAGAAAATTTAAAAATGAATGATCTCACCAAATGTAGATTTTCATCCGTACGTTGTCCTCCCGGCACGTCCACGACAGAACACAACAACGTCAATCCTTACCGCAAATCCATCGATGCAAAGAACGGAACGACTGTTCGGGGTCAAGAAACTGTCGTATTCGATTTCTCTCGTTTCAGCGGACGATTTGGTCACAAGTTTGGCTATTAAACGTAATTGTAAAATAATAGAAATAACAGAAAAGCGAGAAGCGATAATTTGTTTACATACCATCCATGATCCCACGGGAAAGACTTGTCGATCGATTCGCAATGCACACGAAGGGACATAGGCGCCCTCCGACGGATCGATATCGAAACATCGAAGCCGTGCAAACATTTCTCAGTGTGCGTATCTGTAACAACGTGCATGCCTCATGTCATAAGGATTATGAATGGCCAGAACGCTCGGACACGAAATTATTTCCAGAGATCGTTTCTCGCACGAGAGATGGGGAGGTTGCAGGCATTGCAACGGGCAGAAAAATGTTTTCAGCGCGGCTAGTAAGTGGAACGGCGTCGAGTGTCATTACGTAATTTATTTCATCGTAATATCTAAAGTCGCATCGAGTATACGATTCCACGGCTCGCGCCCATACAATATGCACAGTGTCGGCGACAACGCACGAGAGCCAGCCTGGCAATGAAAGTCAATTACTGCACACGGCTCGGCCATAAAGACAGCAGTAAAAACGTGTTCCTCGCGGCGAACCTATGTGTCAGTGATAAACCGTGCAATTTGCACCGCTCTAACAAAAAAGGAACCCCTCCGAGGCGTAATCGGTCAACGCTTGCATTCCGAAGCGATCGGTCGAATAATTAAAAAAGTATATTCGAAAGGAAACTGGCGGCGGGAGCGGGCTCGATGGAAGAATCGAGTTCGGCTCGTTTTCTCGAGAAACGGTACTTCGCCGTTCCTACGGATCGACACGTGCGCGCCCGAATTCGTGTATACGCCCCCGCACACTTGATTTCGACGTGTGTAAAGGTCGCCCAGAAGGCGGAGAGCGCACGCGCTCCACCGCGGAATACATTCTTAACCGCACTCTAAGCCGCATATCTACACGAAGCCGGCACGGTGGAGGCGCTGTAATAGTCGCGCCCAGTACCAACACCGTCACGTGTGGTACCAAGCTAGACCAATATATTCCACGGTGTTGTTCTCCGCGCTCTTTCCGGTCGCCGTATCGTGCAGTGCCTCTCGCGCTTCTTCGATCGCTCCCGCTCCTTGCCGTGTTCGCCAAAAAGCCGAAACGTTTCTCAGAAGTCCGGCGTGGTTGTCAATCGTCGCCTCATTCGTAAAGGCGCGACCGGAGTGAGAAGAAGGGAGAGACCGATAGGTGCTCCACGCATCGTTGCATCACACGTCCCATCTGCGCGAATTTCCCGCCATTTGGAGGTTATCAGGACTCATCTGTCTTCCCGGCTGGTTCAAACAGACTTTTCGCGGCCGAAGGTGAGTCAAAAATTCTTTTCGAATCATCCGTAAACTTCTGTATTATACGGCGTACGTAGAATGTTATCGAATATTGCCAAGGCGACTTTACCGTTTCGTTGTGTTAAACGTAAGCGGCGAGAGCGTGAGCATTGAAGTTCAAGGCTTGGAAAGATGCAAGGCCATCGGCAAGAGATTAACTGCACGGCTGGGCTCCTCGCTCTAATTATGAGTACGCGTTTTCCTGACAATCTCGTTTGGCGCGCGACGTAATATTATGTAAACTCTGACGTGGAAAGTTTAAGTCTGCCAAGAGTAACGCCGGCAGGCAATGCAAACAGATGCTACGTTCGATCATTGACGAACGCGACTGATAAAGATATGAATATTAATGTGTTAGCTTGTCGGTCGAGACACGTGATCGCGATCGATAAATGTCTGTTGGCTTGTTGCATTAAAGAAAGTCCTTGATGGTCGACCACGAATAACCCGATCTTCCTCGTATCATTGCTCAGCTCACGTGCATCTACACAATCGAAATGATTAGTCATATACAAGTTTGAGGTAGGGCAATTGTGTAGTCGCGGAAGTAAGTTCCGCTATTGATCCTCCGACTATAGACACATTTGCGTCTTAAATCATATTGAACGCCCGATAGGAATGCAAAATCAGATCGTATACCGTGCTGAGACAAATATTATTTGACGGCACGTTACAAAGCAGTTGGGTCAGTCGAGAAAGTCGGTAAGGCGATATTATGCAGGAAGAAACGCGGATGAATGAAAAGTTTCATTCTTCTTTGACGTCATCCGCCCGTTCATATCGTATCTCCTCAATGTATCTTGTTTCACGTGTATTGTTCTCGGCTGCTGGCAATTATTATCAGGGAATTCTGGGCGCCCATGAGTATATTTTTCTGGGCAGGGTGCACATGAGTAGACAGGCGGAGGGAAGAAGGCAGAAGGCATCACGCTTTGATGAATCGACTAATTAGTGTCGTCGCTATAAGGTCAGCCCGAGGATCTCGTACGTTCCACGAGTAAAAATACTCATGAATTATAGAAGAAATCTTCGGACAGTCGGCGAACTAATAAAGTGTCATCGCGATATGACACACTCGGCAGCGTTAACACTCCGTAAACACTGAGAATCGTTTGTACTCGGATGAAAACGTCGATTGCAGCTCTCGCAACTCCGCTCCCTTATATAGGTTTCATTTGCGTCAGGGAAAGAGTGCGTGGGTGCTCCGGGCGTGTAACAGATTTTAAGATCTACAGAGACCTGTTTTAGCTGGCATCGTTTATTTATCGCTTCGCGTACGTCGCCTGGCTCGCGATCCCTATCGTACAACGCAGTTTTATCGATTCGTGCGAAGCGTAAAATAGAGTGTTACCCGCAATTTGCGTGTCGTAGATCAGGCGATCAGCGTGTTCCTCGAACGACCCGTACCGCGAACAACCTGGTTTTATTTAGATCGCGCGGGAACCAATAAGTTCAGTGTTACGAGGCGAATTGGCGCAAATTCTCGCGGAGGTCGGCGCCAAGTCCAAGATCGATAAGTCGAGCCCGACCCAACGCAATGTCGAGCCATCAGTTCCTCGTCGGTTGTTCGCGCGAACGCCGTCTTGCGGTCTCCTTTATTCACCGCAACACAGTGCTAACTAGACCAAATTAAATGTGAACCGGCCCACTCCTACCCATCTCGCGCGTTTACATCATTTGTAGGACTGACATATTGGATTTGGAACACTCGACTAGCAGACGATAACAGCCGTACACAGTGGTAAGACTATACTATTTATTTCTCTCTCTCCACGTGGTAGGGGATTCATTTTAGTTAAATATAGTGACTCGCTGTGCTCGGTACTGAATTAAAATTGTTATTGGCAGCAGATTTACGTAGTTAAGGCAGAGAGCACTTCCACACAGTCAACCTGTGTCGTTGTCTTTTAGAACGAAGTAGAGAGCCGTGCGACTGAAAGTCGATAAACGATTACGTAATAACCGGATGAAAGGAAAGGCATCCTTGAAATTCTTTCGTCGCTGATTAATGCGCGCTGAGAGGTGAATCGAAGCAACGAATAACTGCGTTTATTCTCGGCGTAACCGTGAGGCGAATTCGCGTAGAAACGTTAACTCGGTTAATAAGTAAACATTGAATCAGTTGAAAATTGAGTGACCTGCTTTCCACACGTTTTCCCTGGACGTTTTGTAGGTATAGATTTAGCTGTATCTTCGAAGATATGGCACAGGCGCCGAGATGTCCAATTTTTGACATTGCTGGACCTATGTTGAACCTATTTTGGACCTATTTTTGGCAATATCTCGGAAAATATTCAATTTAGAAGGCTCGGGTTAGGATTTTTCGACAGCTAGTTGACTATTCTTCCATCCTATGTTGTGCCAGCTCGCCAGTTTATGATCAAGTACAGCACCGGTGCCGAAATATCGATTTTTTACGTTTTTGGGCCTATTTTAGGCAATATCTCCGAAAGTATTCTACGTAGAAGGCTCTGGTTGCGATTTTTTGAAAGCTGATTAACTGTTCTTCTACCCTATGCAGTACCAGGCCGCTTGTTAGAGATTAAGTGCGGCACAGGTGCCGAAATGTCCAATTTTAGACGATTTTTGACAGTTTTTTGGCTATATCTCGGAAACTATTGGACTTAGGAGGCTCCGGTTGCGATTTTTGTGATCCTCGTTCGATTCTCTTTCAGTATGCATAACCACTAATCGATCGGAAGACTTTTATTTTTTCGCCATTTCCGGGACCTCATTTTTTCGACAGTTTTTTGGCTGTTACTCCGAAACTAAAGCGAATTTCGACCAACGGGAAACGGCTCTCGGAGTTATTTTCGATCCCCTAGCAGGTGGCAAAAGGGCGATCCGATCCGCCGACCTTCGATTTTTCGCAAAAATGAGAAGGGGTACCCCTTAGAAAATTCGCGATTTTTTAAATCGCCTCTAACTTTTGAACCGGCCATCAAAACCTATGATAATTATACAGTTTCTTGAAGCTTTCGACGCGTACTTTAAGATAGGACTATCGACGAAAGTCGATCTTTAAAAAATTTTTTTTTCGACCTCGAAAAATGGCTGTATCTCCGAAACTGTTAGGAATTCGGAACTTTGCGTGCGACCAACTTTCAGGGCGAGTTAAAATCTATGGGACAGGGTAGTTAAAAATCCGATCCGAGACCAAAAGTTTTTTTGCGTTTTTTCGCGATTCTGAAGGTTCTATCGTCTTTCAATAACTCCAAGTTATGCCAAAGTACCCTCCATTGGTCGCTCAATGCCATAGCAAAGCGCCACGGCCGTCAAAACACGATAAAACAGGGCCTAAACACGGCCCCAGCCGCCCCATTTGCGAAAATTCCGCTAATAATGCAATAAACCATCATAAAACCACATAAAATAATGCCCTGTTATCATATTTCGGTCCCTTATTGTAATAGCAATGTGTGCGGCCCGCTAAAGTGCTTCGAAATATCGCCAAAAAGTATCCACAGTTGCCCAATTGTTTATAAAGCCCGAAATAATGCATTGGGTTGACTTAAATAACATAAAGTAATGTCGGAGTATCACATTTCCGTCCCTCATAGTCATAGCAATGAGAGAAGTCCGCCAAGATACCTTCAAATATCGACATAATAACGAAACAGCTGGTTAATCGCTGAAACAATGCATTAAAATATCGTAAAATGTCATAAAGTAATGCTGTAGGGTCGTATTTTGGTTTTCCATTGTCGTAGCAAAGTACAAAACCGATAGAAATGTATAAAATTAGCGACGAAAATTGGCTACGGCCACGCAATCGCTACAAATGCATGAAATAATGCAATATGCAGACATGGAACGACATAGATTAGTGAAAAATTATGTAAAATAATACACGATAGCATAATAACTACTGTGTAGTATGCATATGAGTATTAAACATTTTACAAATCTGCTTGACGAGTCGTAAAATTAGTCTGTGGAGTTTATATTAATGCTAAATTGTCCCCATACCATATGATTTAAAAATTAATATTACAGCACTGGAATTAAATTCGTATGATAGAATCAATTATGTAGAGTTTTGTGAGACGAGACGGTAATGATAATTTTATGTGGATATAGTAGGAGAAGAGACGACCAGTAATAATATCGCTTTGTGTAACCTCGCAAGACGCGCCATCCGGCTTCTAGGGCAGTTGGCAGGACACTGTATTCACAGCAAAACATCTGCATTGATCCAGGTTCAATCCTCGACACGGTCGTCGAAATAGTAAACAATGCCAAGCATGAATATGTATGGACGATAATAGTGATTTATACTTAGTCAAAGCGTATAAAATAGACTTACAGAAGGATTCATTAATATTTTATCATTATTCATGATTTTGTCTAACAGTGAACATTAGTTTTCTTCATTAAAATATTATTCCCAACATATATCGGATATTGTCATCTGCCTAATGAAATAAAAAAGAAGAGACAAATAAAGTTCAAGATTTCCATTATTTTATACCATACGCTACGATTCAAATATGATTAAGAATTTTGTTTAAATATTATGTACATTTTGCAATAATAGAATGTGATATAAAAAGTAATATAATGGAGTAAAATAAGATGATGATTCGACTAATATAAGAAGCACAGAGTAAAGGTCGTTCTTTAAGGCTGACTGCGTTAATTAACTCCTAAATACGCTAAAGGGTGGGTGGGTGGATCTGTGAGAGAAAATAAAGAAACATTTACAGATATTATTGTACTTGCTAGGTTCAGATGATTGTCGAGGATTTGAAGAGGCGTCTAAACTCGTTGGAACGTACCTGACCTATCCTAGTTCAGTGGCGAATGATAACGAATTGCGTCATGTTGACACGCATTCCGCCTTCGCACGTACATTCACGTCACATATGCGCACATACCGTACATTGTCATTTTTTCCACAGTCGATAGAGAAGAATCTTTCCATCGGTAAGGAAGTTCACTATACGGAAAGCATCCAACACACGCACACTCGAGAATTTATGCTAATATCCACATCTCGCTCCTGGCAATAGGACTTGAGTCACTATTTCTGCGTAGGCGTGCAAACGGGTTAATCGTCGGTTCTACAGATGTCTCTAGACACTCCATTACAACTTTACATCCACTCCTCCCCATCGGAGATCATAGATCGTAGATCCTGCTTACGATCCCAGAAAGAAACGAGTTCCCGCCTGGGCATGTTTTGAGACACCCTCATTCTAACCTCGCCATTGACTCCTGATACCCATCGTTGTCCTACCGCTATCCTAACATTATCGCTAAATCAATGTATTTATACGGAATGTTATCCCCTTGTTCACCCTCCGGAGGACAGGGATAAGCCGAGGGGCCGTAAAGCGTGGGGCAATTTTCTACCCGAGTCAACTAAGACACGTGTCCTACAGGATAGGAGGGTAACAGGCTAGCAGGATGACGAAAGAGTTCAGGTTGGGTGATCGTCAAAGGATCGGATTCATATTTTGCTCACGGAGGCACGGCCGTCGAGAGAGAGCAAAGTGGGACATTAAAGACAACCAGTTGCCGCGGAAACTCGCGCCACCAGACGCGTTCGCACGACATCGTCAACCTCCTGTCAGACCTCACATTATATCACCGCGAATTTACGAGCCACTGCTCTGCTCATCATTATATTTTAACGGGCAGCCTAGGCCGGTGGAACGTATTAAAATTCTGCCGTTTCGAGAGGATACGAGACTCTCGGATTGTCCGTACATTCTTCCGATGCGATCAGAAATACCTGTTGAGGCTGGCAGAGAAAACAAAATGAATCACGAGCGATGCACGCGGCCACGTAAATTCCGTTCCCATTTATTGGCGGCAAGAAACCATTGTCGTCGGCTATTGAAAACGGTAGCGGCGCAGCGTTGTGACAAAGCGTTGGCAAAATATTGCAAAAGACGAATGGCATTCCCCACGGCCGGCGGAGACCTTGCGTCAAGAAAATGAACCGTGTAATGGGAGACTCGTTACCGTCATTACTTAATCAAATTGCCGATGACCTCACCGACACCTTGCCTTCGCGTTCAGGAAATGCTCCGCAACTTTATCGTTTCCGCGAGCATTCGCGGTCGCCGCGCGTAAACGAAAAAGTGTAGATAGACACATCCTAGATGGGCGGGAAAAAAGAGCTCGGCGGTGTAAGCATGATCGGCAAGATCGCTGGAGGCACGGTTTTCACGGATTCTGTCAACGACGTTCTCATGAGTCACGCCGCGAAACCGTGAGTCACGTTCGCGTTTCACGCGGTTCATTTCTACCTACCACATTCCGATTTAACGCGCCGCATATCATTACGATCGTTTGCCGACGCCGCCGTCGTCGTCCCCGCCGCCGCCGCCGCCGTGGCCGCCGACACGCTTATCAGGAAGGGTGACAGACCTCCAATTTTTACAAACATCCCGCCGCACACGACGACATTACCCGCTGACGCAAAGGAACGGAAGTTCGGGAACGCGTCGCGTCACGTTTAACAGACCGAAATCGAACCTGACTCAGACGTAACCATTACGAAATTGTGCAAGATCATCGTCGGTGCGTAATCCTCCACGTAACGTTCTCGTGACCTACCTAAAAATCCTAGATTCGTACTAGTCGAAGCTCAGATCGGCCCGCGCCGATCCGGTCTCCCGGTCCAAAGTCCGCCTATCGGAGGACGTAATGGGCATGTCTCGAGCGGAGCAAAAATAATCGTGGCCAGAGGGGAGAAGCAGGTTCCGTTTGGTACCGAGAAAGTCAACGAATAGGATTCCCGCGAAAGACGAAATACCGTAGCGGCCGCGCGCGCTAATATAACGAATCAACCGGCCCTCATGGTCAGCGGGCCAAGGTCAGCGGTCTTTGCCGGCAGCGGGAATAAGACAGAGAATCTGGCACACGGAAGGCGCGCACACTCTCGCACGCACGCGTGTGTGAGATCGCCAAGCTGATGTAGGCGATGTCGGCGTCGGCGGACATGCTCGGACATGCGTGGACGTGTGTGTGCACGTGTGTGCGGAAAAGCACGCATACCACTTAGCCGCTCTCTACTCCGGACGAGGAGGCGCACACACGCGTGCCAAACGCGTACATTTCCATCGTGTGTCACTGACCACACGCCGCGGACCGGTACACACGAGTGCGCCCACACGTGCGAACGTCATTTATGAGCCGGACTCGAGGGCCATGTAGAGGGAGATGAGGGGAGGGGAATGTGTGAGGAACCTGCGCCGCCGACACGGGCAAATGCGGTTTATGACGTTAGAGGCCTTTAATTATGCTTCGCGCGAAAAAAATGTTGCGCCCCGATCGAGTATTGTCGGAGGACGCGTTATTTTTGCATTCCGACTAAATACGCCGGCTAAAATTAATCGTCGACTAAATTTAGCCCGACTACGCGCTCGCGGAGGGGAAGCACCGAAACGTGTCTGTTCGGACAGGTTTGTCAAGAGATAAGAGACGATTTCTTTCCTTTGTTAGCGCAGCGTCTCCCTTCGCGTCAAGGATTCACCTTGTGAGCCGATATCGATAAATTAATCGGGCGGCAATTATACGGCTCCCGTTAATGTCAGACATTACGCGCGTCGCCTTCGCGATCCTCTAGGCTGACGTAAATTACCGGCGAGCCCTGCCTTTCGGTTACCCTCGGAGGAATTTCTCAAGTTCCTCTAATCGTCTCTGTCGCAACGTCGTCGGTCGAAACTGAAACGGTCGTCAATCGATCCACGCCGGGTTCGGTTCTCGACCGCCCTGCTAGTCGTACGCAGAGTATATTATTCAAAGTGCGCATGCCGAAGAAATACGCGGGCCAAAGATTTACGATATGTGGAAAATTCTCACATGATTTCCCTCTCGTCGAAGAGAAAAATTCAAGATATGGTGGTTTTATACAATATAATTCATAATACTTATAATGGTTCCGAACTGATTTCTATGATCGAATTCAGGATTCCTGGGAAAATTCTAAGAGAAAACCATAAACTTTTTAATTTACCCCTGTTAAAGACAAAGTGTACAGCTAATTCTACTGTTCCCCGAATTTGCTCTCTTTGCTACATGAAAAAATAAGTTAATCAGTCAGCTTTATAGATAATATGCCAGTAACTCTTATTTCTATTATGTCTAACCATTTTATTACCATAGTACCGTACTAATATCAATGTATTTTCAATTGTTGTCAAAGGCGGCTATGCCGTTAAATAAATCAATCAATAAATAAATAATTTGAAAGTAATTTGAATGATGAAGGCGAAAGAGTGTCGATGAGACACAATTTGCCGAGTGGCAATGACGTCCGCGACGAAAGAAGGACGCGAAAATTGCACAAGGACTTCCAATAATTTTCCTTTATACAAATTATCGGGCAGACGCAGCTGTGACGTTAGCAAAGCGTGGCGTAATTGTATTGCATAGATTACGTCGTGCGTGCGAGTCAACCTTTCTGCGGGAAGAAAATCTGAAGTACGAGGAAACGGCGTGCGGCCTAACTAGAAATCCTGATGGAAAGTGCCATTTGGCTGGCTCCGGGGGGAACCGCATCGTTTAGCTTATCAGAAGATCCTTGCGGTGGGCATAATGCGGATAGCGATGACTGTGCGGTTCCCTGTAAATAAGGATCTCGATCGAGACGCGCGATGCGTCGATGTTACGCGTCGCACGGAAAAGTTTAATTACGCAAACCCGTGAATAATGCACCCGCGGCGAGCGTTAGAGCGCCTTCCCGCCTAAGCAATCATCTTGAAGGAAACTTCTGTATCGTGACACATCGCGCGCGCGCGACCAAACATTCCGAACTTCCTCGAAGATCTACGGAAACGAGACGATCCTAGTTGCGTCCGAAGGAATTGTCGGAATTTCAACAATCCAAACAGACCGCCCACTTCCTCATCCCGCGCATCATTGGAAAAAATAATAAATGACTCTATCCGCCGGGTCGCGTTAGAGGCCGAAAGTAAAGGATCGAAGAGAGGATCGCTCGGCGTCCTTTGCCAGCGCGACGGCTAGGAAATTCGTAACCTTGTTCCAGTATTCGCCGACTCAATGAGTTTGCGACTTACATTGCTCGTTTTATAAAAGCCGCGGAGCGATGCGAGTTCATTGACGCGTTGCGTAATGGAATGGCCAGCAAAGTCGCGTTCGACGTTAACCCACTTATCGTCCGCGGTTTAATCTACGATCGTTACGCACGTCCTCTTCGGATGCGTAAGATCGCGCATCCGAAGGCCAATGTTACGCGCAGTATAGTAGACAGGATTTGTGCGCGGAGCGCGGCGTTTGCATCATCAAAATTTCCACGGTGCGAAATCCCTCTGTCGCGCGGATGAAAGGAGCGGCGAGATTCGATCAAGGATTCGAATGGGGATTCGATTCAAGGATCAGGATCGGTTCCTCCATTCATAGGTTCCCGGACTTTCTCGGAACGCATTCTTCATTGACTCACTCTCCGGACCCCTAACGTTTCCAGTCGACGTAAGGGAGAGCCCGGTTCTCGTGCAATAAAGCAAATTTTACGGACACTTTCGGAGATCGATCCGTGAACGGAATTAAGTAGGCGCCGACTTTTCCTTTTTTCTCGCCGTTTAAAAATAGACTCGATTAATAATGGTTTACAACGTCAACGTCGCGGTGACGTAATACGCCCACCTAATTTCGCAACGGCACAGCTTCGGGCCCGGCAGTGGGACCGGGCCCAAAATGCGTCAATGATCTTGGGCAATATTCCCGCAAAGTATCCTTTCCTACCAGGATGCGTATTTTGGGCACCCCGGCAAAACAGCCCAACAGGAAGAGATCGTTGCTAACCGACTTTTGACGCACTCGCGAAACATTTAATCCAGGATCGCGGATGATGAGATAACGAGACGCGTCACGGACTGAACAGTGATTCTCTGTTTCTCGCTATCGCAGAAGCTAGAAGTGCATGGCTTGCACTTTGGATGCGTCGCGTGAAATCGGTCAACGTCGACTTAGAATAATCGCGGATTCGATTCGGTCAGCGCCGAGTTTGCTGCAGCGTACTTTCACTCGCCGGCACTATCTCCGCTTGCTTTCTCGGCTGAACAGCCGACTCGAAGCCGACCCGAAGCCGGAACGATCGGCGGAGGGACGGCCGTCGCCATGACGTCATTCATTCGATTTCATTCGCGTCAGCAGTCGAGTTTCCTTCAACAAGGTGGGATCCGTATCTCGGTAACGTCTTCGAGAAGCGTGCCCGAGCCTAATCTCCGGAGATCGGTATCACTCGGCCACTGATTTCTAGTTTCCTTTGCGGAAAGTTGCCTCTTATCTCGCAATCGGGCGACCGCGGTAATTCCATACAAAGAAAGACTTCCTTGCGAAAGGATACGGTCCAGGAATTCGGTTGACGTTCGCGTCGAAAAACTGCAGTATTTCCGGAATCGTCGGAGTTCTTTCCTCGTTCGGTTTCCACCGTGCATATACACACGTAGAGCGTGATAATGGTCAAAGGAGGCCCGAAAGAAAGATTATCCAACGTTGTGAAATCTAACGGATCGCGGCTGCTCTCCTTGGCCTTGGGAGCGACATCGGAGCGCGGCCTTTCCTTCGATCGGCCGTCGACGATTTAGAATATCAAGTGAGCGTCTCGCGATTGAAGGTGCGCGCGCGCGCCCTACCGACGTCGTCGTCGTAGGTGGATCGAGAAATCGATCGGCCGAGCTAACGGTTGGAATTACCGTCGCGGCATCGTTGTGCAATCCAGCTTTGACGTCACTCGGTCGTTACACTTGCCGCGACTGATTCATACCGCTCCTCGGCCGTGGGCTCGGGCGCTTTGATATGCTCGCCGGATCCTCGTAGGAATACCGATGCTCGGCGTCGTTTCGAATCCTTCCCACGTCGGGGGAGAAGTGGCCCATCTGGGAAAAGTTGGGCCTTAGGTGTAAAACCGCAGCGTTCTACGCGCGACGCCTCCGGAATCAGCCGATTCGCGGAGGGCAGAGTTCGGTTGTCATGATTATTTATAGATACGCAATCACGGAATCGCGCTAGACCGGATATCGCGTGCACAGTAGGAGGATCGATCCGCGGATTGATCCGGCTTCCGTGCCGAGAGAGAAGCGGGTCGCTAGATAACGCGCCGGAGTCGAAGGCGGGCAGGAGGGCAGCTCGAGCGAAGGCATTATTCAGCTCTCGTGCGCGGGAGTAGAGGAGTGTTTCCGTGTGTGCCTTGACGCAAGGCCGGGGGATTTACCGGGACGGGCGCGATCGTTTTGATCGATGCCCGCGGGCGCAGCTGTTGCACCTGCGCCAGCCGAGCGCGTGCCTGCACGTTGCATAGCACACGTATTAGAAGCGAGAACGGCAAGATCTTTCGTCACTTAGACCGCTACTCCTCGCCGACTGCCATTTTTATGACACGTCCGTCGACTGTCCTCGATCAAATTTCGCTTGCACCAAGGAAAGCCAATCCGCTCTGTCATTAAACGACTCTACCGATTTCTGAATACGAAAATGGGAATGAATGTGCGATAGGCGACTTTGCGATCGATTTCTCGCAGGCGAATTTAGTCGAAGAATCGGTCCGAGCATCGGAAGTCCTTGTAAGAGCCGAAACACTTCTGCGGAGGTGAATGAGAAGGAAGGTACATTGTGGTTTTGTTGCTTAGCGTCCCGATGAAGAGATAATGGGGAGAAGCGGGTCGTGCGTAAGAAAGCTGGGTTCTCAGAGGGGGGACAGGCCGGGGGAAAGGATGCCCGAGGTCCGGATGAGCCTTTTCAATTCGTGGGATATAGATATAGGCGGCAGAACAGGTCGGAGCCTGCATGGACATGCGTAAGAGCAGCAAACAAGGAACCGAAGAAGCCGGTACCACCGGCGAAGTAGGTCAATCGCGTAGTGAGAGTGTCGTCGCAGGTCCATCGTGCAACGTCAACTGGTGCCTACGTCACGTTAATACCACTAATGCCGTTAAGCGTCAAAATATCTCATAACTCTGAACTAGCATAATATCTTTTCTCATTAATAAGCTATTCCATTATCTCTTTCTAGCGCGACCTCTTTCACCTTAGCAAGAGACCTTCTTCGCCTCTTGATAACATAATGATATTGCTGATGCAACGCAATCGCTCCTGATTGCAGTTAATACTTGTCATCTGAGGGGCGGATGATCTGGATACTGGGAAAGCTCGGATTCCCGGAGTGAATCCGCTGACTCAGCAATCGTACGCGATTTTGCACAGAGCTCCCCCTAAGGCCGAAGCACGCGCCTAACGCCGGAACCGGTGCCGAGCGTTTGACACGGCCATTATTTCAGCCCTCCCTCTCTAATTGTCGAGCAGGCAATGCCATCTCGGCAGGCCGTCCAAAGTTGGCCGAAGCGAGCGCGAGATGCACAAACCTTGACAAGGACGGCGATCGTTGCATTTATGAACGCGCCTTCCGTCGCCTCGCTTTCGGAATTAATCTACTAACGATACTCGTAAACGTGTTTCTCACTTACGTAACGCCAGCCTCTCAGTCGGAGCGGTCTCTAAATTTGTAAGAGTCGTAATGCGACTGGCTCGGAGGTGATCCGAGAATTATCGCGGTCTAGGAATTTAGGATCTACGCCCGATCGTGACTCCTCCTCTCATTAAGAGGTCCTACAGGTTGCCGGTTCGAAACGTGAGCGCGCTCACGTTCCGCCGCTGAACTTTACGGTCGCGTGAAAATAACGATACGGGTATGCTAATTCGCCACGCGAGCCTGTACTACACCAGTCAGTATCGTCACGCGCGTCACTGACCGGTCCGAAACGATCTCGCACTCCGAGCACCGGGTTACAGCTCTATGCTTCCCGAGCTAACAAACTCCCGCTCTCGGCATTCTCACACCGGGCTTCATGACGCGAGTCACTTTTGCTGACGCGCTGCCTTCGACACGCAATCCCTATCTATCTCTCTCTCTCTCTCTCTCTCTCTCTTTCTCAATCGGGAAAATCTGAATTTGTTGCACGATCGGTCGAACGCAACCTCCGATCAATCTTAAATTTCCTCGATGTCTCCAGAATTACCTGCCGATGGGGCAACTGGAAAATAACCTTGCCGAGGTAATTTGAAGAGACTCCAGACGGAGGTATGAATATGAAGTATCCGCGTGCTTCCCCCGTGCGTCTTTCAGTGTCGCAAGAAGCGGAAAATGCATCGGTGTGACGCGCGATATTTGGCAATTTCTGCCTGAAATAGCGCGTCCCGACGTGGGAATAATTCGCGATCTCGAAGATAGACGAGCCGCCGTAGCCTCGAGTCCTTTTCCTCGTTTCCTTATTGCCACGATCGTTGCCTCGATCGTCCGGCAAAAAAACAATCCGTCTTTCCTGCCGGCACTGTTTATTTCCGCGGTTATTAAAACGCTCCATCGCTAAACCGCAACGATACGACAAACGGGCCGCTAAACGGATCGGCTCGAATCGTCACGGTCACTTTTCACCTGCCAAGGATTTCGACAAAGGACACTTACGGGGCGTTCGACGGAACGTCCGGTAACGGGACCCGGCCCGTTGCGCAAGATCCCGAAAAGAGAAGCGTGATCGTGACCGAAGCCCAGCCGAGAAGGATCGGTGAATCCCCGGGAGCACGTGCTCGCCCCCGTATTCGCCGGCAGTATTCGCCGGCAGAATTCGCTCGCGATGATTCACGCCTCGGCCGAGAAGTGGCCGGGCTCATTTCCATCCTGAAAATCACACGGCCGTCGCGCTCAATTCCACAAAACGACACGGACTCGACTCGAGGCGAGCCGTCGTGCGGCAGAATCCGCGAAGCGTGTCGCTCGTAATTGGGGGACTTACTCGATGACGCAGGTACGAATCCGGAGAAAAGCCGGCGGACTGTGCTGGGCGGACTGTTGAATTTGCGCTTAGCGCCCGGGCGAAGATCGAGTCCTGCCCGACGTGCAACTCGCCGCGTAGCCTTCCTGTCTCGGGGGCCCCGTTAACGCCCATCGACGTTCCGGGGAATACAAAAGGCGAGAAAAAGTGCCGCGATTAGTCCGGGCCACGTGCTGCGCGTACTAAGGACACGTCGGATCCCACATCGCGCCGGACGAGATGTCTTCGCGTCGGCAAACATTGTCGCGGCCGTTTAGGATACAAAGGAGCGTGTCGCTTCCTCGTCTCGGGACGATAAGAATGGATGAATGCCGGAGTTCGCAGGTTACGTAGGCAGGTGGCTAGGCGAGGCCCCGACATTGGCCACGGTGATTCGAGCGTTTTCTTCTTCCTCTTCTTCTTCGTCCGTTCTCAATGGATGGCCGAACGGAGTCCGATGCCAGCCGGCGCGCTGTATTCTCGAAATTCGTCGAGCTCTTACCGGGAATGGGCCGTCCTTAAATCCGTCGGCCGCGGGTGGAATGGGGTCAGATCGACTGGCCGGCAAGTTCGTTGATTCCGCGAGACCTTCGATTCACACCGTCCGCGAGACATTGCTCCGAGATGATTGGTGCATTCCCGGAACCGGAATGCCGAAGATGAATCAGCCTCTTCGCGATCTACGCTCTTACGCTTCTCGCTTTCCATCCCATGGGCTATCCTCCTCCTCCTCCTCCTACTCCTCCTCCACCTTCTACTTCGTTGCTACTTCATCATCTGCCTCCTCCGAAATTTGCCTGCCAGTGAACGAATGCGAAAGGCACCCGAAATATTGACGGTAATTCGTTCCGGAAATGCCGGCGTTCCTTACGCGCCGACCTCCTTCCTCGCTCATCTATGGCCGGCTGTATTTATTAAACGCATGACTGCTGCGCCGAGAATGCGGTTATTTCGGAAACGGAGGCGGCGCCTGTCTTTCGGCTCGACACTCTTGCCTTCGGAAGTTATCAAACGGCCGAGCGTATGAATGAATGAATCAACGAACGAACGAACGAATGAATGGACGACTCAAGGCAACATATACGCAACGTTCGCCCGACAACCTTATCGGGAAACTTTAGCCTACCAGCGGCTACGATCTCTGCTTTCAAAAAGAGAGTTACCGTGTCGCTAATAATCTAACGCTATCGGCACTCTAAGTTGTGAGAGAAGAAACTGCACACGAGTTCAGCATGAATGAACGGTTAGCCTAAGACAATTCCACTGATGTGTTCCGGCGGCGTTATCGAAAGAGAGTGAGTATCGAAACATGAAAGGAGACGAGAGAGAGAGAGAAAGAGAGAGAAAGAGAGAGAGAGAGAGAGAGAGAGAGAGAGAGGCGGGGCGTCTCGATAATAAAGCAACAGATAACGAGGAGAGTAGGCGAGCGGAGGGAATAAGAGAGATGATGAACGAGTGGGGTGATCTGTTGGAGAATGCGTGGCGCGATGCTAGTCGAGACTGGGCACAGGTGCACCCCAAGGGGGTAACTCGATATCGTGCGATCTCTCGATGCCGCGTAGATATGCCGTTACGAGGCCTGAAGGGCGCCTGGTCGGCCGATGAATCACACGGAGGAAGCGATCTGTACATACCGACGTTCCGCGGCCGACGAGTGCGCACTCGGATGTGCCCTGGCACTCCATTATGCACGCGAGAGGCCCACGGGGCCACAGGAGGGGTGCGTGAAATTTCAGACCTCCGAGGTTTTCATCCTGAAATTTCATCGCCCTGTCGGGAGCGACACCAATACCTTCCGCCACTATGATTAATCTAGTCTTCCTTCGAAGCGATCCTCTACTCACCGATAGTACCTTGCAACGATCGAGGCGATCTCTAACGTTGCGGCGTTCGCGAAGGGACACCCCGTAGAGTCGGCACACGATCGAATTCCACGGCGGATGCTCGGGCATAACGAAGTGCTCTTCTCGGTATGCAGCGTCAGGAAGGCGCGAACGGTACACAATTTACAAATGCCGCTCGCCCCGCGGTGCCCTAAGCAAAACACGAGGGGCCCTCGCTCTGCTGAAATCCGCATTGATTACGGGGAATTAAGAGGCAGCAGGTGCCACAACGTCTCCTCTGTCGATAATCTCGCGCTTCGCTGGAACAGAAAAGTATGTGGGCGTTATCGTACTCCAGTTCCCAGCCGGTCCCTTCCTGCGGGATCCGTGAGGCTGTCAGTCTTGCGCACGGACCCGTTTTTGCAGAAGGGGATAGTTATTTTTACGATCGGATTAACGAGTGTCCGTTGCCGATACTACGCCCTACTCGCCCAGTACGTTCCGTTTCTTAACTTGCGGAAAAAGGTCAAGAAAAGCAGAGCGCGATAATGATGCCAATCAACGACTCGTAATTGGGATGGACGCGAACGTACTGACAACTAATATCCTCGCCTTACGCCTCGCAGGCATAAGTGATAATATAGACCTACGTAACGCGGCAACTTGATCGATCGACAGATCGATCGGTCGAACTGTTGGATTTATCGACGAGAATTGTGGAATTTCATCTGCGATCGCTGTCGATGACTCAACTTGTCCATTGAAGCGAGCGTGCAGGTTGTCTGCCAGTCGCTGAAACAATACCCTCGCCGAGACCGATTTCTCGTCCTTGGCGGGAGCGCTTAACAGTTTCGTTCGGCGTGCACTTGATTTTCCATGCGCGCCCATTTCGAAATGTCAGAGTAATGATTTGCAGCGATGGCAATTGGATGGAATGGATCTCGAGGGATCGCCGACTTTACTGCGCGTGATTCAAAGGCGCGTTATTAAGAAACAATACTGACATACTCGAAGGATGACTATTCCTATTTTTCTGCGAGCCGGCAAAACTATTACCGCAGCGGTAAATCTGGCGTGGCGGATAACGCCCAGACCACAAGATAAATACACGAGGGCTATTCCGGGATGATATTCCGCCGAGTGACTTCTCGATCGAGTTGCGTAAATGCCGAAAATATCGTCGCGAGAATGACCGCGGGTTAATCCCCGCCAGTGGGACAGAACGGGGGACTTATGAAATGAGAATGGAAAACAGTCCCCAGAACTTAGCTGACAACGGTATTTTTCCCTTTGTTTCAGGTGGACGTCAGCGAGCGAAGTTACGAGTGAGCTAATCAAGGTGAGTCTTCGCCACTTTGTCTATTCTTCATCCGCGAACTTCACGAAAATCTGGTAAGCGATCGCCTGCCGCTGATTCACGGGATATTCCGAAGGCTAACGAATTGTGCGACGGAGCGATCGGCTTGATTAGCCGATCAGCCGTTTTCTAGCGACACGGCGAAAGAATGAGGACGCAGCGTCGGGAGATAGTTAACGGCCGCATTTCATCATAACGTGTCCGAGAATCGAATGACGTAGGGACTGTGACGTGACGCGCCGATAATTCACGTGGGTGGACCTCGTCACCCATTTAATATTTCCACCTGCACGGTCCAGAATCCGAACCGGCCGAGAATTATTGCCCGCGTCCCTCGACGATCGAAGGATAATAAGCCCGATAGATTCTTAGCACGACTCTCGCGTCGCGTTCTTTGATTAAAGAGCGCGCCGTATACCGCGATTAATAATGTTTTGATCGCGAGTCGTTTGCCTTGATAGCTGATTGATTTCCCTGCCTGCGACTCTCCATCTCGAGTGTGAACATCCGCTGATGAAGCCTTAAACAACTGCTTTTTTATCCCCTCAGCGGTAAAAGGCGTGCCGATCTGCTGTCGGCAATTATTATTATTATGCAGACGGTAGCCAACGTTTTGATTTACACTTACGATCGAGAGCTGCTTTTTGTCCCCACCTTTCTGAAGTGACTGCGCCTGTGGGTGTCTAATTGACGCCAACGTTGATGCCGGATGTCGGTAGTCCGGAAGCGGAGAGGCCAGAGGCAGACTCTGGCCCCGGTTTCTGGGAAAGAAATCCGAAAATAAGGATATCGTCCAGACGATCCGTGTCCGCGCTGCTTTTATTTCCATTGACCCTCGGAAACCGCAGTGGGTTAACGCGTGTCGTCCTCGTGAATAATTGAGTCCAAGTCATCGGTGACCTTCGTCACCGGCATCAGCCACGCGGTTCGCGCGCCTTCACCGTCGCGCAGGGTACGAACCCGGCAAGACGTGACTCAGTTACGAAAATTATCGGTCAAAGACTACGAGCCAGTCTCTGACCGCGGCCGATCGTCAATGGAGAAAGGCGCGGCTTACACTTTTTCTCGTGAAAGTCAATAAGCGGTTCCGGCAAAAAAATTACCTTACGTCTGAATCTTAACGTCCCGATCTGCCATCCTGTTCCTCGCCGCCAAGAAACTGCCAGTGACACAACTGGAAAACCCTGCCCCCCGGTTCGCCCGTCCGCTAGCCTGAAACGAACGTAAGACACGCGGCTTCAGTAGACTTTCCGCGTACATAGTCAGGCAAATTCTTCTATTCGGAAATAAAGATTATCCAGGAGTTCCCGTCTACGATCATTTTTCCCGCTAATCGACGGAGTTCGAAATTCACTGAATCCTCCGAAGGAAGAGGAATGCAGACGTAAGAAAAAAGAGGAATAATACAGACTGTCTAGAGGAAAGGATCAACGACTGGCGCTGGGCCTGACGAAATTCTCGTGACAGGTTTGACAGGCATACCACGTCGATGAGAGAGAGGAAGGAGCGGTGCGTGCATCTGGCACTTCCAAGTGCAGTTCCTCGGTGACAGAACGCTCGTTCATTATGCGAGCCAAGCCCGCGGGATGACTTAATGTTCTCTCGCTTCACCGCGGCGGAAGATATCACGATCTAAAAATAATATGAGCCAGTTAGCGTAGGATCAGGAAAGAAATCCTTTCGGCTTCGGATGGCGTAGCTTAATTTGATTCTCGTTGCGGTAGGGCGAGTTTCTACCAAAAGCAGTCTGCGATGGCACTCGCTCGCTCTATGACTCAGGCGCGTTCAACGATCGATCTCGCGACTATTTAAATTCATCGAGGCATGAAAGAGGCCGCGGCTGAATGCATTAGCGCGCCCACGGCTGGCTCGCGACTCGGCTCGCGACTCGGCGAAAGACGACTTCCAGTCCTCTCCTTCGCGGCTCCACTCAAAAATCCCTCGCCGGACGTTCCATCACTTGACTCGATTGGCCGGAACTGGCGACCGATAGCGTCCGATCGACCATTTTGCCCAAGCATCAATTTCCGGCACCTTAGCCGCCGAGCGTGCGTTCGTATTTAGAACTTGAATGTACCGCGAATCAATGACTGCCAGAAGCGTCTGAGTAGGTACGCAGCGCCACGTTGTAACATCAGCCACTCGCAGGATTACCTCTGCCTCTCTCAAGAAATTTGTGTAAAAAGAGCGAAACTCACCGTTAGCCTGCAGTTCGTCAATCACCTTTCGCTCTGATCAAGAGTCGCTCCCTCCGAATCCAGAGAAAGCAGAGTGCGTCCGAGTGCAGGATCAGCGAGAGATCTGGCTGGCTCGAAGAGACCGTTGCTCGGAGCGAATCGAAGCGTGCTGAATTCAAGGAAGGCCCATCGGCGCAGTCCCGTTTGTTGTCGTTCGCCAGTCATAAAGGTAAAGTCGGCGCGTGCGAAGCACAATTACGCTCGCTGTCCCGAGCGAATGTGTTTCGAGGGGGCTGAGTGCTGTCGGGAGAGGCGCGATTTTTCGCGCTCCGTGATCGGAAAAGTGGGCTCGCTAAGGTTTTCGGCCCGAGGAGACTGACGATCGTTCGAGGACGACGCGCGCGTACGTCGCGTGAGATGCGCCAGCTTGATCGTCGAATGAAGCGTTCATGGCCTCGAGATCGCTGCCTGAGGGCCCTCGAGGCAGCCTGCCGAAGGATGCCACGCGTGAGTCCCAATCAGATCAGATCAGATCAGATCAGCTACAGATTCCTCTCTCTCTCGCGTTAAGGAGAGAAAACAATGTTGTGCCGTCTGCATGCGCCGCCGGGTAGAGTACTACGTTCGCTCGTTCGAAGGTTAACGTTTGTTTTCGCTGGCCTGCCACGAGGCGCCATAAGCGTCCGAGTAAGAATGAGCCGACCATTGTCGGGGAATGTTTTGAAAATTTCGACTCCTCACCGGCAACAAGGCGCGTACGCGTTCCGCGCGTGCGACCGATCGAGATGATTCATTTCGAAGCGGCGCGCTCCGATGTTTACGATATTGCTAATGGCGAGCGAATTTTCCGAGCGTCGCGCGTATTACGTGTTACCGTTTCAATGACAAGATCGAGACTGCCGCGAGTGTTTACGAGGAAGAGCCGAACGCCGCGGGGGGTTCGATCGCCTTTGTCGATTCACCGCGCGTCACTCGGTACTGCTCGGCACACGAATCTTGCCGAATACGAGAGATTGACGAGAGACGGGAAAGAGTATTTTCCGAGCGTGCCCGTTCTTTTCTTTTCGCCGCTCGCCTTTCGTTCGGCGACTCGCGCGTCATCGTAAATTCGTGAGTGGCCCTGGTGACAGAAAATGATCGATGACAACTCGGCATGCTAACCTATGATCGTCCGTCGACAGTCCGCGAATTTCTCGGAGTCCGATGGAGCTCGACGTGAGATTTCCTCGCTGTCCGCTCCCCGATGCCGTCCCTTCTGCCTTCCATCGGTGAGTTCATTCTTTTCTGGGCAGACTCTCTCTACGTTCTGTCGGCGCGAGACACGGAAGGATGAAGATGATCAAGATGATCGCGCCGAGTCGCGAAGCGTCGGGAAGGCTTTTTCCCCGGTTCCCCCCTGATGCCACCCCCATCCTTTGTTAAGCGACACACTCGCGCACCGAATATCGCGAAGTGAGGGCTCGCCGAGGCGATCGCGAGTTCTCGGCGGAGGAGGGACGGGAAGGCAAGGGGACGATCCTGGGTGGTCCCGGACGGCCCCCGAAAGGTTCGGAGCGGGCAAAGTGCGCGAGGAGGAAAGAAAGAGGCCGAGAGAGGAAGGTGGACCAGGGGCTCCCGGTCCAAGAGGCCATCCTGCGGATGCCTTTCGTACCGTCGGAATGTCGCCGATGTCTCTATCCGTTTCTTGCCGTGCTGCGCGACCGCGAGGACCACACGAATCGATAATTGCCACCCTTTACGAAAAATTGCTCCCGCCTTTTCCACTCGGGCAGGTTAAACGCCGTTTTTCTGCGCCCCAGCGCCGCTACGCGCCTCGAATTCGCTCGCGTAATTCGACCGGTTGCCCTCCCCCTCCACCCTCCCCCGTGTCTTACCAACTGTTCGCCAACTGAACTGAAGTTTCGAATCGGAGGTGCAACGAACCCTGTCGCCTCCGAAATTGTCCCCCGACCCGACTCATACTCTTTCATTCCCTTTGCCACCCCGCCGCCACCGCCGCCGCTGCCGCCGCCGCTGCCGCCGCCGTCGTCGCCGACTCTTAAGGACAGCTCTGAACGGGCTCATAATCTAGGTACTAATTAACTCGTGCTTTTCGAGAAATCGTGCTATCCTCTAATCCGTTTACGGCAAACAAAACGCGCTGCGCACCCCGCCGGAGCTCTTGACCCGGGCAAGGACACGGGCCAGGACCTAGGGACCTTGCCAGGACTCGAAGCCAGGCAACGAACAAATCCAATTACACGCTACCCATACGTACCCTACTTACGCTCGACCCGAACGAAATTCCGCATAAAAGATTAGAGCGACCCCGGCACCGAGAGATTAGACCTTACCTCCTTCCCTGTAAAAAGTTGACGCGTCCTCTCACGCGTCGCATCGAACGCCTCCTACGATCGGCATCCTCGCGTCCGCGTCTCATTTTTCCCGGATGATTTCAGAAATTTACGGGCTAAGGTGGTAAAGAGAAATCGGCGTAACAATACCGGGTAAGGCGAGCGTCGGAAAGATTGCTCTGCCGAAGCTGACTCTTCATGCTATAGCTTGTCGGGACGCGCACGTTAAGTAGCCACTTACGTGCTCGACATCTCGTACGCTCGTACTCGATTCCAGCAGCGTACTCTATTCGAGAGGAACGCGGCGTGCATCTCCTCCTCCTCCTCCTCCTCCCCTCCTGCCTCCGCCTCGTCCTCCTCCTCCGGTTTTGGCGCTGGCGAATTCCCGCGATTCTCCGCTTGCGCTTCCATCGAAGCGATTATCGGCTATAACGATGACGGGTATTACGCTTTGATGCGTGACTACGCGCGTAATGGTCGGCCCGCGATACGGAATTAGAGCGATTTGCATAAGTAACGTGTGTGCCCTACGTGTCAATCTCGCCCGGGCGCTTCGCTGCCTTCGAATCAGCTCACACGCGACTCGGCCGCGAGCATGCATTTACGCCATGCTCCGCTCGCACTTTTCGGCGGAAAGCGCGGCCGCTTTCTCGCGAAAAGGATGATTCGCATTGACTCACTAATTAAGGTAGCTCGTGCCGCCCTACCGTCTATCTCCGACTTTTTTCGCCTTCCTTTTATCAGCTGCCACGCGAGTGCGTACGTTTTTCCGCGTAAGCGCACTAGTCACCACTTAACTTCGCGAGCGAACTGACCGCGGAAGAGGCGCATGCAAATTCCAGGCCACCGTTTCCCGATGTTGTCGCTGCCGTTTGTTGTTGATGCAACGCTCTTCGCGGACAGCCGGACGGTTTACGGTGAAAAGGATAGGTGTCTCGAAATCGCGATGAACCGAGCTGTTCGATTCCCCGGACTCGATAATAATATCGGACCTTCCGCGAGATCACGTGCACTCGCTCGATTCTACGACTTTTCTGCCGCCTTTTTTGATATTTGCCGCAATGTTGCCGTTCACCGCTCACGTACATTCGGAGAAGGGGATAATGTGAGCTATATTGAGACAGATAAGCGTGCGGGAAACGGTATGGTAATTCGAAAAAAATGCTCCTTTTACTCGGACATAATAAAAGAGAAGGAGGAAAACATACAGCGCAGCGTGGCGCCAATTTTTTGCCTATGTCACTCTATACCCGAAACCCGATGAAATCGGAAGAGCGTCCGATCGCGCGTTGACCCAAATTTTTACAGATTTCTGACGATAAATCCTGGTCGTGTTACACCTGGCCAGCGAAGACTGGGAGTGCGTCAGGCGTATCGGGCTGATGTAAGCGGAGATTTGAAAGCGCATACTAGGTGAAATTCGTGAGGACGGTCACGTAGATTCCTCGCTCGAATTAAAATGCGACTCCTCCGGCGATGTGTCATTATCGATACGACGGATCTATCAGTCGACGATGCGCGCTCGCGCACGTCCTCACTCTCTGTTATCCTTTTGCCACGCTGCTCAGACTTCCGTGTCGTGCAATTATTGGCATTTTTTGCCATGAGATTACTCAACCTCTAATACCCGTTCGAGAGGATTATTAACCTAGGTCGGTGGCTCGTCTCTCATCTATGGCTCCGCCACGTGTGGCACGTTCGGTTATCACTCGCAGAGGCCATACGTTCGCCAGCTATTATTGGACGGTTATATTTGGATATTTGCTTTTCGCGATCGAACGTCACTGCTCAGTCAGCTAGGTATATGTCGAAAAGTTTGATGACTCCGTGTCAAGGGATAGAAAGCGTAAAAAGGGCCGGCGTTCTCGATTTCTCGGAGGCGGTTAAATTTGGCACACGTACTTTCCCGACCCGCCTAATCCTGGACAAATCGTTGAGCAACACATAAGGGAGATTAACGATCGCAGCTCATAGGATTGAGGAGTCTCGGACGCGGGAAGCTCGACGTAAACGCCTTTGCCACCCTTCCGCGCGGTTAATCCTTTCGGCAGACACCATTAGCTGGATTAACTTTAAACTTACCCTTTCCGCCTGTCCGTTACGCACGGCCGGTCACGCTAATCGGATAAAGTTAACTGCGATCTTGTCTGCTACGTCTACCCGTCACATATCATAGCAGAGAACTTAACGGGGCATTCGTGATATATTTTTAATTTATCGACGTCGCGGAATCATGTCTCTGCCTAAATATTTTGCAATTTCATTAATATCCTTTTCACTCCGATCCACTCTTTGTGCGGCCGATGCAATTGCGGTTGCATCCCGGAGACTTTTAGCCGGCCGAGCGAAATTAATATGTGGGAAGGGATTATGAGGATTAGGCGCAAGGTAGTGAATCGCTAAGAGGATTAGCATCCCGGCCAATTAAACTGCGGAGACTGATCTGAGTTGCGTCTAATGAATTTACAATGGAGCAATTGTATCATCCGCAACCCCGACAGGTAGAACCGTTAATTTCGATTTCTTTATGGGAATTGTTAACGGTTATGATTGATTCCCCGAATATTTCCGGCGCACTTGACCCCGAAACGGGAGAGTGACGCCGTCTGAGGCAACTCTCGCGGGGCACATGTAATCGTTGCGAAAATTGCCGTGTCACTCTGTTAGCACATTGACTGCCACGTTAAACGAAACTGTCGCCGCCGTGTTTTTAACGCGTACACGCTACTCATCTAATTAACACTTTGTAAAGGGTTAAACTTACTATGACTCGCCTCTATGGAGAGCAGCTTTAGCATTTTCCTGTTGCCCAAAATGTTTAATATATATAATATTCTATAATATAATTGAGTTTGGACAAAATCGCAATAGTTTGATAATGACTTACGTACACGATACACGCTTGTACTGAAGGTCTAAGTACTTCTAACGAAAAGCGAATCATGTTTGGTTTGCTCTTAGGATGTATTATATATTTTGTACAGTTTCCTTCCCAGCTGAAAACAACTGATTCCGTTACATATTCGTATCTTATAATATATATATCATTACGCGGCATTATTCTACGTATTTTGAGACAACTTTACGTTAGTTTATGATAACTTATTGCAGTTTCTGCGATACATTAGACATTTTTGAGCCATTACGTACCCGTGGCACGTTTTGAGTTATATTTGACGGTTCTCTGACGAGTTTCTCACATTTTTATGACCATGAGGGACGGACATATGATACTCCGACGTTACTTTATATTGTTTTACGTCATTCCAATACATTATTTCGCGCATTTTCAACAATATGGCGGCTTTGCAGGCTTTTGGGCGACATTTGGAAGTACTTTAGCGGACCGTACACACTGCTATTACAATAAAGGGCCAAAATATGATAATAGGGTATTGTCTTATGTTATTTTATGATGGTTGGAAAGGTGATAGAACCTTCAGAATCCCGAAAAAACGCAAAAAAAACTTTGGGTCTCGGATCGGATTTTTAACTACCCTATCCCATAGATTTTAACTCGCCCTGAAAGTTGGTCGCACGCAAAATTCCGAATTCCTAATAGTTTCGGAGATACAGCCATTTTTCGAGGTCGAAAAACAATTTTTTGAAAGATCGACTTTCGCCGATAGTCCTATCTTACAGAACGCGACCAAAGCTTCAAGAAAATGTATGATTGTCATAGGTTTTGATCGCTGATTCAAAAGTTACAGACGATTTAAAAAATCGCGAATTTTCTAAGGATTTCATTTTCGCGACAAATCGAAGGTCGGCGGATCGGATCGCCCTTTTGCTACCTGCTAGGGGTCAAAAATAACTCGGAGAGCCGTTTCCCGTTGGTCGAAATTCGCTTTAGTTTCGAAGTTACAGCCAAAAAACTGTCGAAAAAATGAGGTCCCGGAAATGACGAAAAAATAAAAGTCTTCCGATCGACTTGTGGTTATGCATACCGAAAGAGAATCGAACGAGGATCACAAAAATCGCAACCAGAGCCTCCTGAGTCCAATAGTTTCCAAGATATAGGTAAGAATCGATCAAAAACTGAAAAAATCGCATTCTAGATTGAGGCCATAAATCAGTAATTATTCCCAGCTTTCCAGTCGCCTTATTTGCCGAGCACATGATGTGGCATTAACAACTCACCAAAAAATTGCATCCAAATCGTTATCATTATTGATATTTATCTTCGTTCAACTTTTAAAACGTGATGCGTAAATGATTAACGCGATGTTCGCCGTGTCAAAAAGTTGTTCCGCAGGATGACAAGCAAAAGAAAGCGAAACATATGTCTCATCCGAAAATTGGCAAGCGAACAGATGTGAGGAAAGAAGTTTTGTAGAGTGGGGAACATTTGCTATCGGAAGGCTCGATCCGTTACCGGTTCTATCCGCAATCCGGTGCGCTATGCTTACGTTATCTGATGTAATCGTGACTGACACAAAAACCCACAAACCTCTCTTTCATTTCTAAGAGCTAATCATGTAACTCTCTCAACGAAATGATTAAGGTATCGAACTTCAACATAACGGACAAAACGAACACGTTCTATCCTCGGAAACTTGGCGCGATATAATTTTTCGAAAAAATAGCAATCCTCATGCAAATACTCGCTATACTATGAACCGCGTTGAAGATAAAATTAGTTCGGTATCTGGCTCTGGAATGCAGCGCGTGATCTCGACACGGACGACTATCGGGACGGACATCTAGCTCGCGTAATATTACGTAAAAGCAGTTCGATGATAGTGACTAAGATTGTCGGAATGCCGGAGCCGAAATTTTTCGCTGCCGAATACGGGCTGTAGAGGGGCTTCCGAGAAGAGACATCTCGTTTCCGAATTCCTTCCCAACCGGGATCCGTCTGGATCTCACCTATTCTGGGAAGGAGTGTCCGCTTCCTTTCGGAAGTCCGGGGAGCTCTCGACCGGATGAGCAATTCTTATCCTCTTCCGACACGGCCTCTCCGTGGTTTGAAGATAGTAACGGGACAAAAGACGAGTGAAAGGAAACGTGAACGTTTCTTTCAGGTGACTCCCGACTATTACGGAAAGTAGATCCAACGTAAAATACTCCTTCTCGGCAAAAATATGCTCGACCAATAACGTTATCTAACGTGCACGCGTCCCACGCGGCGAGAGTCGCCCGCTTTCCAGGATTCTTATTAAAAGATATCTAATGAGACGTTCGCTCGCAGCCGTACGGCTTTCGAACGGCAGAGAAGGCGACAAAGTCCAATCGGCGATCGTGAACGAATAACCGATTCTCCGGCGTGAATCACTCGAGCATCGGCAAGCCGTGGCATTAGATGAGATTACGGTACGATTAGCGCTAAAACGCGCGCGATTCCTTCCCGCCCGCGGAATGGAAGGAGACGACGCTCCGACGCGCGTTTATCATTGCCATTGCCATCGGTCGAGTGGACTCGCGCGACTCGATTGCGATCATTATTATCATTATCATAGGCTCGCGTGCAATTAATGCAACGACGACGCTATCGCGGCTAAGCCGTGAGACACGATAATTATTACCATTATCGTCACCGTCACTATTATTAGACGAATCGCCAGCGTCCCCGGGGTTATGTCTGCGGAAACGTACGCTCGATCTCTTCTATGACGCAGTCGAAGGAGCGAGCCGCGCGTCGGCATCAATTAATTCCTTCGCGGCTCGCCGTTCAATTTCTCAAAACGAGTCCTCCGCCTCTATTCTGCATCTCGCACGCGTGCCGCAGCACGCTCCTCTGACGCAGACCGGCACGATCGACTCCCCACCCTCGATCGACGCTCGTTAACATTCGGCGTCGCGCGCTCCTGCGAAATCCGACCATCTTCACCTATAATAAAACCGACGAGATTGAGTATCTCAGCTTTTTACGTTGACGCATCTTCCTCGCTATCTGACGCACCGAGAGGTCAGCCGGCCGCAGACCTCGTCATCTCCTTCTCTGCTCTACATAACGAAGCTATCGTCACTGCCTCGGACTCCTGATTCCACGAAAGCTTCTAACAGAGTTCCCGCGTTACGAACCATTCTTACGTACCGTTCTTACGTACTTCCGATACGGAGGGATCAATAAGGCGTACGCTCAGAGTAATCTGACATGCACGATGCGTGCCGCTGACGTGGAGGGGGCGTCGTTATCTTAATTAGCACCTACTAACCAAGGATCATGAACCGGAAATTAACACGATGCAATATCGAGGAAAAATGGAAAAATGGCGATAATCGAAGCTGCGCAGAGGTCAGGAAAGGCTGGACAGCGGCGCAGATCGCTGTTCATTAATCCGCGAAATGATCGCTGGATCTTTCTCCGACGGACGACGTGCCTCGCGGATAATGAACGGTGTCGCGTCTCCGCCGTTGACAATTAACAGGGCCGATCGCGCTAATGACGCACACGTTCACCTGCTCTAGCTGGGGTTGTCCCAGCGCGGGCTTCTTTTATTTATAAAAACGCATTAGCGCGAGCGTCGATTCTCGCGGAGAAACGAACCGGCTAACGACGTGTCTTCTGGCGCAACGAGGGAAAAAGCGTTGCTCGCGTGCCATAGGGCTCTCCGTGCAGAGGCCGACTTCGTTCAGGACGCGAAATCCTCTCCGCGAGCACGGCATACCGTAGCCTCTCTTTCGAGAGCACGGCGTGTGTCGACAGATGTCGACACGGCCGGACATTGTTTCTCCGGAGGCAGCCGACAGATCGCTTCTCTCAACTCGCGGAAAATGAACGAGTCGACAGGTCGTTCGTCAAGCGAGTGGACCACCTGTCGAATTCTGCGCTCGCGACTTTTGCCGCCTGCAGAAGCGGAAGAGATGAGAGATATGGCCAGTCGGTTCCGGTCGAAGGCCGCGGTCGCTCGTAATCAGAAACAGATAATAGCGGTAGACGATGCACTTGTCGCAAAGTGACGGAGTGTCAGAACGAGAGGGAGAGAGAGAGAGAGAGAGAGAGAGAGAGAGAGATGGAGCCTGAGAAGGATAAGTGCGAGGTAAGGTGTCGGCGGCGGCGGCGGTGTCGGCGGCTCGAACGACGACAGGCCGACGGTGAGTCGACATCGAGTCGACGTCGACGCCGGGATCGCGTTGTCGCGGATGCTCGGTTACTCCAGCACGGCGAGGAGGAAGAGTGGTGGGGAAGAGAGACGCGGAGGTGGAGAGTGGTGGGGAGGAGCGGTCGCTCGCTCGCACTGCTGCTCTCTCGCTTCATCGAGGGGAGTTATGAATGAGTCGAGGAGTCCAGGACCACGAGACAGTCGGGGGTGGGGGAGCAGAAGCGATGGGCTAGGAGAATCGAGAGGAGCAAAGGTGGAGGGTTAAGGAGATGGCGGTGGCGGACGGGGAGGAAGAAGAGGAAAGGAGGAGGTGGCGGTGATCGATGCCGGGGAAGGAGAAGGTGGAGGAGAAAAGGAGCGTCGTTGCGGCAGTAGGAGTAGGAGGTGGCGGCGGCCGCGGCGGCGGCGGAGGAGGAGGAGACGGAGGAAGAATAGAAGAAGAGAAGAGGTAAGGAGCGGCTCCGCTGGTGGGGGCAGCCAGGATTGGCCGAAAGCGGGGTGCGGGCCACGTGCTTTGGTGCCTTTACAATCGTATATAGGCACCGGTCGACCCAGCGGCTACTACCATACACTCACAGTCATACACCCGGGGCGCACGAGGTGAAAGAGAGAAAGAGCTCGCGTGCCGCTCGGAGGGATAACGAGGAAAGGAAAGTGACGGGTAGAAGAAAGGAGCGGAGAAAGGAAGACGGGAAGCGCGTATAAACGATCCGAACGGCCCTGCTACTCGAGAGAAGAGAAGAGAAGAGAGGAAAAGAGAAGAGAGGAGAAGAGAGGAGAAGAGAAGCGAAGAGAAGCGAAGAGAGACACAACGGGCATCCTTCGCGTCAGCGGCAGACTGACAGAAGTCCACCTTCCACTTCCATTCCCTTACGCAGGTTCACTCCTACTATAACGAGCGACGAACAGGCTGCCTGCTTACTTGCCCGGTTGTCTACTTGAGCCTGCTTGAGCCTGCCTGCCAGAGGCTGCCTGCCAGTTCGTCCGCCCGACTGGCTTCTCCTCCTCTGCGTCTACGTGTACCTACCTACCTACCTACCTACCTACCTACCTATCTACCTACCTACCTACCTACCTTCTCTCTCTCCACTGTGGTTAACTCGGACACACAGGAGGCGAGAGGTGATACACTCGACACACTCGGCCGGAGGAGGACGACGAAGACCTCAGTCACCTCCTGACACTCGGTAGGGTACGACCTCCCCCTCCCGACGATAGTGTCCAGGTGAGAAAGAGAGGACGATACCGATCGCTCAACCCGAGCGAGAGAGAGTGAGAGACGGACCGAAGACAGAAGTGACGAGGAGTACGCGGCAAAAAAAAAAGACAAGGATAAAGGAGCGAGAAGAGAGAGAAAGCAAGAGAGGGAGAGAGAGAGAGAGAATCGTTGGAGAGAAAGAGAGAGTGAAGCGGGACCACCCTTAACGGTGTACCCTTCCGACTCTTCATCTTCTTCTTGCGTACCCCCGCCAACTCCTTGGAGCACCCACCTCCCCCCTCCACTCCACCCCGGGAACCACCTACCCCCCCTCCCCCCGGGCCCCCTTGGAACCCCCCTCGTATAAGAATCAGTGCATCGCGTGTGCTGGGACCAGTGCCAAACGGCGTGTGATTCTGTGCGGACAGTTTTTCGAGTGTGACCCCATCCGCGTCAGTGTTGTATACTGGCGGCCGATCGACGATCGGTTATCACCAGATTCGACGCAAGCACGTCGTTCAGTTCTCCGTCGACCGACTGCCGTGCGAGGTCCTCCGGAAGTACAGCACGTGCGCTGGAGAACGCTCGCCACGCCGAGAAGGAGAGGAGAGAGAGTCGCGGGAGGCGATCGAAGCCGCCGAGAGAACTACTGGCCACGTGTGTGATAACGAAACGGAGCTCAGTGATAAAGTGCGATGCGACAATGATCATGGAGGATACAGTGATTGATCGCGATCGACGGATGACGATGGAGGACATTCTCGCTCGCGACCAGAGGACTACGTCGCACAGGGTTCTCGATCGCGGATCCGGCTGTGTTTGTCCGAAAGTTACGTTAACGAGGACGACGGTGACGCCGACGCCGACGCCGACGACGACGACGATGACTGTGGCAAGGATGAAGAATGCAAATTGTCAGGACGATGGTCGACGTCCGAGCGACGCGTGTGTCACTAGAAAGGAAAGGAACGATACGGTGCAGAGACAATACCGATGTAATTCGTGCCTCGTGCCAAGCTCTTACGACGATCGGGGGATACGAAGATCGAGACACAACGCAACCGTCACCACAACCACGTGGCTCAGTAAGTCGATGGTGTTACTACCGACTAGAGATCGCGAGGAAGCGGCTAGTCACGTGTCGACTGCATGTACGATCGATGTACGGCCGTTTCTTCGGGCAATCGGTCTCTTTCGCTACCTCGTTTTCTTCTTCCATCAATCTGGAAGCCTCGTTCCAAGTTCGACGCGCTTAGAAGTAGGCGTTGCTCGGACGACGCTTATCATTTTTAACGAATTCCGCGAACCAAGTAAAGATAATACTGCATCTTCGGTGATCTTTATTGATTCAAGGACACGCGTCCACTTTCGAGATAGCCAACCTGTATCGCTTTACTCTGATATAAAAATGCGGGTCAGCCGTGGGGCAATTCGCTCCGATTATACTTGAACGAAACTTCCTGATGCAGCAGCGCTATCGTGAATGGTCCTATCGTTCGCGAAAATAAAACTGAGTTGCATCATTCTTCCGCTGGCGATGATTTCGCCGAACTGATTTAGAAATCGCATCTGCGACGGCGGCGGCATAGGTTTTTCGCTGATCTTTCATCGCGAGCCGATTGTGTCCCACTGACGTAACATTGTCAGTTGTCCCAGTTTGGATTAAATCCGTCAGCTATCGACAGGTCTCGTCCGCGAAGGATTCGCTAATCGCAACATTACTTTAATTCGCTGATCGATCCGCGATTCATCATAGAATCGGAGTCAGAGTTTATCCGATTCCGCAGCGAGTATCGACGAGCAGTTTTCTCCAGACACGATCTCGCGTCGCTCGGTGCATGTATCCGATGATGAGTCACGTAAATTAAAAATAAACCTAGCATCCTTACATAATGCCTCGACATCTTTCTCCACTTCTGCCGCTTAATTTTCTGCTCCCACTGCCGCGCCTCTTGACGTACGACGACGACGGCGGTGACGATCCGTCGCCGATGTAGCGGATAGCGGACGATGGAGGGGAAACGACAAGAGCCCGCGCTTTTTATCGATGCATGTCAAAAGTCGGCTGGAGTACGCGCGCATCCGAGATCGAGTCCTTTCCTCGGCGTTCGCGCGCGCGCGCGCGCGCCATGGGATCTTGGCACTTAAGTAACGAGGTACCGTGATTTATTACCGCCTAACGGAATACCGTCCTGCCAGAACTAACTATGCCTTTGACGGCGTTTTTAACGGTTGCACCGGCAAGCTGGAAAATTTGCGAATATCACGCGAGTGACACGCTCGACGCGCGAAACTTGGCTCCGAGTTCGCCGCCGCGGAAGGAAGGAAGGCAGTCACGTGTCGGAGAAGAATCGATGTCGCGAATCTGCGGCTAGGAAGACGTTCAACTTTCTTTCTTTCTTTCTTTCTGTCGTTCGTTCGTTCATTCGTTCTTTCGTCGGAACCGTCGCCCCCGCCTTCTCGCGCCTGCTTTGTCTCTCGGTCTCGCAAGATTTCTCCGCTCGGCTTGACGTCACTCGCGTTTCGAGCCGATGGACGCTCTTAGTCACTCCCGCCGCTAACGGTCCTCCTTATCGATTCTTCGTTTGTTCCTCCGAAGGTGATCACCGCCTCGCGCGTCTCCTTTGTCGTCACTCTCCGTTGCTCGAATTCCGTCCGCGACTCTCGAAGCGACTCTCCCAGCGACTCTCCCAGCGACTCTCGGTGCGCCCACGTACGAGGGAAATATGCCGGCTTGTCGAACATGCCACCTGTTGAACTGATCCTACAGGTGGTTCGAGACTCGCGCCTCCCGCCGGATAGTAGAAACGCGCCGGATCGGAAACGGCGGACGGGAGCCAGGATAAATTGGCGGTATCGGATAAAAGGTGCGTGCGCGCGATCCGGATAGGTGTAGAAGAGAGTTTACTAAGAGACGACGATGGAGCGTATAGCAGCCGCGACCTACCGCAACGCGCTCCGGACCGGGCATGGACACGAACGGAAGAAACGGGGGAGGGAGGGCTGGTGGCGGGCTCCCGGGCGTAATGGGGTATAATTGTCGCGAGCAATGCGAGGACAGTGCGCCATTACCGCATTTTTCACCGGTATTTCTTGCCGGGCACCAACGGCCAGAGATGCGCCTTGCACCGGTGTTCCACCGGCTTTGCGCGCCTTACTTTTTTACCCCGAGCCGCGGGTTCTCAGGAATTTCGTTGGAACGCCGTCGCCGAGCGTCGCCGTTGAGGTAGGCCCTCCTCGAGTTCGTTCCCCAAGAGTTGGAAAGCCGAGCCCTGAGAAAAGCTCGGAAACCGATCGCACCAGCAGATCGTCCCAGCGATCTTAGCAGCGATCGTAGCGGCGTCAGCTTCGAAAGTGGCTAATGGCCAAGAATTCTAGTCGCGGGGAAAAATGATTTTTCTCCCCCGGAATGGATGGCTGTCCACGGCTGGACGCTTCGGATCCCAGGTGTTCCTCCTCTCCGCTCGCTACAAAGCGAGCTTAGGAGTAGTAGTCATCGTCATCGTCGTCGAGAACGCGGCTGCAGCCTTCGCAGCAGTCTCGTTTCCCTTTTCATTATCCACCTCGGCGATCCGTCGTTCCGCGTGCACTCGCGGATACTCGAGGGGAAAATCGGTATTCCTTTTCCCGTCGTACGAGTTTTACCGGGGCAGCCGCTTCGGAATCGGGGAGGTTAATCGCGTGGCGTAATTAAATTCTTCGGGAAAAAAGGCGGCGCAATTAAAGACGAGAGTCGAGAGAGAAAGTGCGGGGCGCTTGTTTCGTGCCAGTGGATTCTCTCGATGGGCGACGTGTAAGGAGATAGAATCGCTGTTAAGCCGCTCGTTTACGCGGACCGCTCGCTACCGCCTGTACGATAAAAATTCTTTTATCCGGGCTCGCTACCTTTTCTCTCCCTCTCTCTCCTTCTGTCATCGCGCTCACCTCCGTATGTGGGCGACGATCCTCGACCTACTCGACTTCTCATCTCGGCAACGATAATTGGACGCCTTTCGCATCGCTGATAATCGTCGAAAGTTCATCGGCGCCTACGCACCCTCCCCTTATCACCACCCAGCCACTTATCTGTCGATCTCGGAGCGGCTCTCGAAGACAACTTTGCTTCACTTCGCCGAACGACTATTTCTCCTCACGTGTCGCCGGACCGCTCCCCGCATAGACGAGCTCTTATCGCGAAAACTCACGTGGCAGCCTCTACCAACGACGCATTAATTGCACTCGCCTCCCGTCCCTCGATACATGTATTCCCACTATGTTGTTATGCGTACTTGTTGTTTCATAGTTTTCTCTCGCCGCTCCTATCGCCCCCTATCTCCGCTCCTCTGTGTGACCTATCAATTCTAATACGAATTCCGTCGCGATGTCGCGTTTCGCAAGGAGTCTCGCTCTCTTATCGGCGTCCTTCGCGGAGAAAATTCAGCAAGAGAGATTTTATTGAATTGCCCGCTCGCGGCGCTTCGGCCGAATGGCCCCGAATGACCATTAACACGGTTTTTCGGGGGCGAAAATGTCTTCGGCAACGACGGAGTTCCTTCGACCGCCAGGATGCAGAAGGCACTTAAGAGCCGCTCGTTAATATGCGTAAACTGTTCCGAGGCGTCTCCCTGTTCTCCTCCTACTTCTCACCCTTCTGCCTCTCTCTCTCTCTCTCTCTCTCTCTCTCTCTCTCTCTCTCTCTCTCTCTCTCTCTCTATCTTTCTCTCTTTCCATCTTTCGTTGGCCCGTTTTCAGCGCATTCTTCTTCGTCCACCTGAGAATCATCGATGCATCGACAATAATAAAAACGAATGAGCCTTACGATCTCTCGGGGCCGCTTTCGCGACAGGATCAATTCGATCTTTAAATTTGCACCTGCGAGGCAATAAAGATTTGGCCCGCCTGCCTCCCGCCTGCCTCCCGCCTGCCTCCCGCTTCATCCCTATGGAATCTACCTCCGATTACGGATCGATTCCGAACGGTAATGGCAATTATTCCGTTTACATCTGTCGATTCGCTCGGCCGAAACGATGCTGGTCGTTCGATTTTCGCGTTCGATTTCCGAGGACCCCCCTTCCGCTAACTGGAGTGACTCGGCTTGACGGGGTGGAGCGATCTGCGGCATGCGCCTCTCTTTCTACGTAGGGCTCGATCGGCTCGGTTACGGGAGGGTTACGGGAGGGTTGGCGGGAGGAGGGTAGGTACGGGCCAGTGCGGTGCAGAGGATGGTTAAGTGCGTCGGGGAAGGAGAGTTTCGCATGCGGCCAGCGCGGCTCGGTTATGCGTCCGGCCAAATATGTGCGCAACTGGTGCCCGGTTTGTCGTCTGAACCGCTGCCCGCGCATCGAGGCCCCTCATCAAGGGTCGTAACTCGTGAAATAATGCGACGACGAATTCGCGTGGACGTAATTCGACGTCCACCGGTGATCCCGAAACTGCCGGATGATCATAAGACGGGCCCGATCGAGATCTACCATTTAGGCGCTTACTATCGGCCGGCGGATACCCCCGGGAGGCCGGAGTGGTGGCCCCCGAGGGCGGAGGGCGAACAGAATCGACAACCTGCAAACCGGAAGCACCGACACGATCATTTCTCCAACCCACTTCAGCCTCTCCCCTCCCCTCTCCTCTCTCTCTCTCTCTCTCTCTCTCTCTCTCTCTCTCTCTCTCTCTCTCCTTTTCACATCGACACGCGATCATTACCGTCGAACGCGTACCATTGCGCCGCTTCATTTGCTTCTCAGATCTTTTCGGACCATTCCCATTAATGTTAGTACCTACCGCAGGGAAATTAGTTCGCGATTTCGGGAGGGAGAGAATAATTGTAGGTACCGCTAACGGTCACGACCGTTCAGACTCAATTTCCAGACGTCAATTTCGCTTATGCCGTTTGTCATTTACGATTATCCGGTGCGTACGATTAAACGGTTCTTTCCTTCTCTCCTTGCAGGGTTAGGCAGTCTTCTGGTGACGCTGCTTGCGGTTTCGGTGCAAGGCGCCCCGACGATGACACTCGACGACAAACGGCAGAATTCGCCCCCGAAATGGGTGAATCCCTGCGGCCTCGCTGCCGAGGACGTCGACAGCAGTGCAGAATTGATGGACGTACGGGACGCACAGCTCCTGGATCAGGTCCTGACGCAGGCGAAAACGGCGCTGCTACACGCACAGCTCTTCCGAGACGATTTCGTAAGTACCTACGCACTTCCCCGCCCGATATCTACATTGCGAACTTCCCACTTCCGTGTCCAGAGTCAGAGAGTTCCGCGAAACTTTGCCGCGTTACGCTGAAAAAATTATGACTCCTGTCCGAGAATTGAGCTCACTCGCGGTTTGATAATTATCGACGTGACTTCTAGAGAAGTCGCGCGTGTCAGGGACGCGGGGGACTTCGGGCGGAAGGCGGTTATGGCAGTACTTCCGGCCGTACGGACGTTGCTCGTAGTTCCACGAGTCATACAGACCTTTACGAAAGAGATCTGGCTCTTGTGAAGTTTGTCCGGCCGTCTCCGACGTTAAATACGAATACTTTTCGAATGGGTTGACTGACCGAAAAATCCCGCAAGATTAACATATTCAAATGCACTTCTGCTGCAATATTTTCTTTCATCTCTAGTATTTTCGTCGACCAGCTTTCTGAGATCGATTTCGATCGCGCTTTTAAATATTTCATGCCATTAAGAAAAATCGCGAATTCTTTACCACTTGTTATTTTTGTAAAAAAACAAACGGTCGGCAGATCAAATCGCCATTGAAAAATCGAAAAATGGGGAAACAGAGATAAAAAAATCGCAACCAGACTCTTTTAGGTACAACAGTTTCAGAGACCAAATAAAAAACGAGTATAGAAAATGTCAGTATTTTTTCTATTCGCATTGAACGCGGAAGAAATTTCTGTAAGATAAATTACATATTGATTGGATTGTCACCTATTTCCGGATAAGGCGATTTGGGAGGAATAGGTGGCGGTAATAATTTTGGCGGCAGGACGATGAATATGTTAGAGATGTTAATGGCCCGCTATACTCGCGGAGCCTAAAGCCGAGTCAGCGACGTGCTACTGTCGCATTCGTATTCGCCGGAAGTAGACGAACGTCTTTTCCATCCCCACCAGCGTAAAGACGGGCACTTGGGCAGGCACGTTCGATAATCAATCGTACTTCATACGCTCACGGCTCGGAATCGATAAAGCCTGTGTCGGAACGTTCCTCATCAAAGAGCAGGCCAACTGACCGATCCTCCTTTCGTCGAATGGCGAGCGAAGCCTCGCGAACGGATCTTCCCAGCCGATCGTACTTCATTATCTCCGTCCAAGGACAATAAATCACGTTTCGGGTCGGCGTCGACCCTCAAGGCTCCTTCCCGAATACTATCCGAAAGCAGACACACAGATGCGGAAACCGCAGAGGGCCGAAGCCTGCGGTCGCAGCGCGAAACTCAACTCCGTTTTTCAGGACGGATTAGGCCCGACATACGATTTATGCATCGTGCACACGTGTCCTCGCGATTCCGGGTCTCCCACTGGACGTCCTTCCCTGCCTCGAGTTCCTTACGAATTCCAGGACACGAGCCTAGAGGGGGGGGATCTTTCGCAATCCTCGCGAACTCGCCTGCAGCTCACTCCCGAACGCCAATATCGAGAGATTAGAGACGGCGAAAGATTCTCGGCGGCCGATAAATTTGTAAAGACCGAGAGGAGAGTCCTGCGGCCGCTCTCGGTATCGCCAATATTTGCCTACGCCGGTGAGCCAGTGTGTGACCGAGTGAATTAGCATTCGTCGCGTGCGGCCACAAAGGGTATTTGTGCCTCTCGCTCTCTGCCCTCCCTCCCTCCCTCCCACCGTTCCGCCCTAGGACCCCACCAAACTCCGCTGGGAAGTGAGTTGCGAAGGGTCCCCGTTACATCATCGCGCCGACACTCGATACCGATGTTTTCTAACTCAGCGCATAATCCGATATCGCGTCGTTCGGCCGTGGCTCCTGGGAAATTGGCCGGACATCGTTTACGCTTCGTGCTCGCATACACAGAATGTGAGCCGAGAGAGAGAGAGGGAGGGAGGGAGGTAGAGAATGAGAGCTGACATCGTGAGGACCGGCAGGTCGATATAGGAAGAGGCAAAAGTGTTCGGCCTCTGCGTTTCCCATGCCGGCGAGAGAAGGAGAAAGAAAGTCGCAGGTGTGCTTCGCGTCTGATACCGACTCGCGGCGACAGACTGTCTGGTGGTCCAGTGACGTCACCATCCAGCTCTCGTTATCGTTTCAAGCCCCAGCAGGCGGTCGCCGCGGGAAAGGGTAGATTAGCCGAGAGTAAGATACCCGGAATCGAGGAAGTTCGCCGAACTGGCCTCTCCGCTTTCATCCTCTCCTGCATAACGGGAAAGAGGCTGATCGATTCGCGCAATTTTTTTCTCAGCCACTGACACGGCTAGAATCTTCGTAGACGCGGCCATCATTATCGTCGTCGGCGTCGTCGTTGTCCTCGTCGCCGTTGCGGCCAGTCGTCCTCGTCTCGGCCGTCGGTACGTGATGGAATCGGATAAAATATCGGAAGCGGAGGATTCCAATAAATCAGAATCGGAAGCTGCCCCTCTCCACCGCGGATGGGGCACCTATGCACCACACCGATACTCCGCCTGCATACTAAAAGCCAGACCGGATATACACCGCGCTCGTGCATGTACCCGTCGTCCCGATATACGCACCACGACACATATATCCCCTGCCATACTGCCTGCCATACTGCCTGCCGTACTGCCTGCGCGCTGCGCCTCTTGGATGTCTAATCGTACGGCTCGATTGCACGGCTGACATATTTCCCGTAGAGGCACGTGACTCCCTCGCCATTCTATCCTTCTCCCTCCCTCCTCCTCCTCCTCTATCCGAGTAGCGTCAAACGGTCTCCGCTCCTCGACCCTCGCCAATTGTCGGCCGCGATCCCTTTTCTTCGAGGGAGGAGAAAGAGAGGAAGGTCCACCGAAGTCGAAGAAATCGATTCCCACGTTTGTCAATTTACCGTCCCCTCCGACGGTCAGTTTCCGTTTCCCTCCGGCTTTTTTTTCGCGGCCCCAGGCACGGTGACCCGCGACGCTTTCGATCGGTTCCCGAGGCCGTCGCTCCCAAAATTTTATAACTTGTAATAAGCGGTGGAGCGGCGAGCAGGCCGCGCTAGAAGAAAGACCGAGAAGCTAATTGATTTTGACGGGTCCTCCGCCGATGCCGCAGCCTACTTCCTGCCCAGTTTCCAGCCCGGTTTTATGATTATTCCGTGCCCCGGTGTGGCCGAGGAGACTTTTACGAGGCACAAAGAGCCGCGCGCCACGATTTGCTCGCGGCTAGTGATTGTTAGCGACAATTCTTTACCTCCCTTCCTTTTTCTACCTCTGGCCCTTTCCCCGGCTCCTCTCCTCCTCCTCCTCCTCCTCCTCCTCCTCCTCCTCCTCCTTCTACTTCTTCTTCTTCTTTACCTCTCCTCGCTTCCCTCTCTCGGTCACGCGCTGTAAATAGGATGTACGACCAGTGTAAGCGCGCCTCCTCCGTTCGACTGGAAACATACGTATCTCTATGTATACCCTCGGAGAATTTCGTAATTACTTGGGCGTGGAGAAGGGCCGATCATCGATTCGTGAGAGACGAGTGGCCGCAGGCAGAAGAGACCTTAGACGATCCGAGGCGCAGAATGCGAGAGAGTGCGAGAATCAATCGGAAGATTCGTGACACTCGGGCGAAATGCCTATTCGCCTTCGGCGCAATTACTTTATGCCGGTTGCAAACATGTTGTTCCCCCGTAACGTGAGTGTCCGACTGTTTTCTTTATTCGGGCGGAGCGCGGCGAGATAAACGGGCGCGCACTCCGGGAATTTATCTGGGCAACGGTGAGACTCCGATTCGTCGCTCGTTCGTCCGTGGCAGCGGACGAGCTTCAAGGAATGTTGTTTGCCCGTCGAAGGTATTATCGCGCCCTGGCAGGTCGTGAGAGTAGTATCGCGCGATGATTATTTCCATTCCACCGGCCCAGATAAGGGCCGTTCGAGGCGACGTTATCTCGGACTGGGCCAGCTGGTCCAAGCCGCGGGGTCGAAGACACGAAAAACGACACGTCCGTTTGTACACAGCCACTCGTCAGCCATTCCACGTGCGAGAGACCCTCCTCATTAGACACCGAGGGTGGAACGAACCGAGGCTGCCACGGCTCAACCTTATGCCCTCCTTCGCTTCCTTACGCCGGCAAGGTGCATATCGTAATTCCGCTCGCGAGAACGGCACTTAAGTTTCGCGGCACGAGACGGCTGTTAGACGCTGTCGAGGTCGTTAAGTAAAGTTGAGGGATCCTTCCTTCTCTCCCCCCCCCCCCCCCCTCCACAGCCACCCTTCAGCCGACGAATGATTCATTATAACTCGTTCGATGTAAGCGATGCCCCGATGGGACAATTAACGTGTCTGGCCCGGCGCCTCCGCTTCCAAGTAGTTTCTGGGTAAAAGACTGAGCAGGCTTTCGCGAATCTCGCCCGGTATTCCCGAAAAGTCAGACAGTCGAGTTCGACTCTGCGAGGCGAGCCACGGCGAGCTTACTCACTCGTTTAGCGCGTATCCTTTCCGCCGCGTACCAGGAACCGAGAGATATCGAGAGATCACCGCCTGCGCCGCTCTAAGCGGTGACTAAACCCTCCTACTATTAGACACAGTTCCTTTCGCGTATCTACGGGATCGCTGTCGGCCTCTGGACACGTGCGAAAGCCACCCGCCTATTTTTCGGCGAGACTCATTCTCACGTGCCCGGCTACTTTTAAACTTTCTAGGTGAGGCGAACGTTCAGCATCGACTTTGCCGATTTACACTCGCAGTGGAAGGAGAATCATTACGACTGGCTGCCCGGACCGAAGGAAATTCCGAAGCAACTCGGCGAGAAGCTGGCCCTAGATTTTCTCGAGACGTTGCAGGTAAGCTTCGATCGATCGATCGATTCGGATTCCGCGCGCGTCCTCCGCTTATCATCCAAATTGGCATTCTTCTACAAGGCATAACTGTCGTTTACAGCTTGACACGGCCCTGCTGGATGCATACGAATACATGCAAAAATTTGCGGTGGGCCTCGAGCAGATAGTCTGGGACCAGGAGGATCATCGCCTCGAGTTTCGTAGCCAGTTTAAGGACACCGAGTACAAGCTCCAGTCGGTGAGTGGCGAGTCAACATTTTTCGAGCTTCTTCCGAGCTGCCCGGCAGTTGCTGGCTGGGCAACAACTATGAAAAAAAAAGGCGGCCACGCGACTTTCACAATGGCACCGGCTAACCGAGAACAATTAGCCTGGATTATGTTGCGTACAATCGTTGCGCGGGCGATAAAAAGTCTTTTGCCAGTTTTACGAGCGTTTTACGTAAAGCCTGAGTCGCTAAGGACCCTGGCCGCTCGGATAGAAAAACGACAGGCTCGATAGAGTCTCCTCCCCCGTTCCCTCGACAGTCCAGAGCCAGTAGTTGCACCAGTTCCTTTCGCGCCATTTTCTCAACCTCCTTCGCCGGAATTTCATCTGTCCTCCGCCTTTCGCGATGTTTATGGAAAAAAAATGGGGAAAATGAAGGATGGCATCGATCTTTTTCTGTTACAGCTTCTCTGCGAGCTTCAAGTGGCGTTGGTGGAGCGCGCGGTGACACAACGTCCGGACGTAACTCGGGCAGCGATGTCGGCCGAATATCGCGAGATGGCAGGTGACGCCACCTTCCGCAACCTGCGCGACTGGCTCATCTTCCGCGACTACATGAACGCACTGGAGTACGTCGTCCAGATATTCGAGCACCTACGCCACGGCTTGGAATCCTGAGGATGGCAAGGCGGAAGCCGAAGACGGGCTACCAGGCGACGACTCGCCCATCTCAGGAAATCGGAACGACCTCGTCTGGAGGCCCTACTCTCCTGAAGGTAGACGGACGATCGTTGAAGGAAAGAGGGATCGAAAGGGAGAGGAGGGAAGAGAAGGGAAAGGAAGGAACTCTCGGCGACTGACGGATTTCGGAGGCGCGACTCATCCGAAGTGGCTGAGACGCGGGCAGGTCTTATCTCGACGACGTTGACAACGACGCTAGCACGTCCTTTCAACGGCGCTTCTCGGACAGGCCGCCGCTCCGCGCCGCGGCGGATGCACCGCCTCCTCCAACGGCCGCGACAGTGTGCGCGAGTGCTATTCATATCAAGCAAAACTACGATGAGCTTAAAGGAGACGGAGACAGAAAGAGAGAGAGAGAGAGAGAGAGACAGAGTTGGGGAGGGAGAGAGACGCGCCATGACCTTCATCGAGTCTCGTTGATATGTACACCGCCACACCGTCGACACCCGACTGATGGAACTTCAGCGAGGTGACCAATGGGACAGAGAAGGAGAGCTAGAGGAAGACAGAGAGAGTCCGAGAGTTGGCCTACAGAGAGACAGAGAGAAGAGAGGAGAGGAAGAGATGGAGAGAGAGAGAGAGAGAGAGAGAGAGAGTCGTTCGATCAACAGCCCAATCGGCTTTCGCCGCCGTAGTTGACACCCCTACACACCGATATTCATCGTATACGAGCACGTACACAGGCGCGTATAGTCGCAGGTATATGCAGCCGCGCGAGCGCGATCGCAAAAGGACATTGAACACAAGCAAACGTGCTGCGGGAGAAGATACGGCACGGGTACGCACTACCCACACACGTAGATACTTGACAATTTTACGCGGATGGAAGAAAGGAGTGATGACAGTGAGGATCGATTGACCGAGGGCACCCCTGCCCTCCGGACTTTTTTGGGACACTACTAACCGTTTTCCCGATCCTGCAAATTTCCTTTCCTTCGTTCGGCACCCTTTCCAACGCACGCCCCGCCATCCAGCTCGTTGCACAGCGGAAGCCTTTCTTTTAATCTCATTTTTAATCTGGTCTTGAAATTCTCGATCCTCCTTCTACGGACGCGAATTACGCTTCCGCTTACATCCGACGAGCGTGCAAACGCCTGAGAGACTCGAACTGAGAAGAACAATCTTGCTCTGACAAATGAGTAGGCGTGATCGAAAGAGGGACTCCAAAATCCTTTTTTTCGATCGGCACCTTGCTAGGTCGCATATCGCCTCCTTCATTTTCGGGCATCGTTGCTTTATTCTCGGCGACAGTCTAGTCGGTACAGAACACTCTCGAACGTTCGCGTCCAAGAAAGCTCGAGAATTTTGAGCCCACTGACTTCTTCGATTTGATACTTTTTTTTTTAATCAATTTTAATGGTGCACGAGCTGCGACGAACATTTTTGGAAAGCGTTTCCGTTTTAATGCCTAATGTTGGGATGGAGAGAAAAAGAGAGAAGCGAGGTTCGTTTTTTAAGAAAGGTGGGGCGTAAGCGCGTGGAAACGGGGTAGAAAGCATGTTTAAAGGGAAAAGTCTGATGTGAAGTATGCGTGCGTATTGTAAAGAGCTTGTTTGCACCAGCCCGGTTGTGCATGGCAAGGGAGAATTAAGTTTTCACGAAGACGTGTGTTAAAACGTCGGAGAGCAGCAGGATATCTCACGGCGAATCCCAAAACTCCCGCCCTGCCCATCCCCCCCACCCCACCCCCTTACCCACGCCCCTAATCCTATATAATAATTTATTGACTAACTGTAATATTATATTCGTATTTATTCAGATTATTTATTTTATTTTTGTAAAGATTTTACACTTCCGATTAATTGTATTTAAAGCGTCTGGTTGAGCTTAAAAGTGTTTAGATTATAATTGCGCGTAAATGAATGGGAGAGATAGAGAGAAGGATATATTATATTATATATTATTAGTAGCGGGGAAAAGAAAGGAGAAGGAGAAGGATATGCATCGACGCGGCCGGCGCCATTTCATTATCCATGAGTCGTGCCGCATACCGCCTCGTTCTTTTCTTTTGACGTACCTTTGCAGGGAATGAAAGACTCGATTTAAAACGAGAAAATCAACGAGATCCGTTCTTCCCAATACTACTGTTTTTTCGTTTCTCGCGAGCAGCCAGATTACTTGTAACATATCGTTTGGAGACGATATCCACGCATCTTTTCGCCTCGTCTACTTCTTTCTATTTTTTTTTTTTTATAAAGCCCAGTTTTATAAAATTCTATATTTCTTTATTTTTTATCTCCGAGATCGGCTCTTTGGTTTTCACCCTAATTATCCGAGACTGTTTGGCCGACGCGCCGGAAAGCTTATCGTTAAGTAGATTCGAAAGTACTGCCGAGAGAATTTTTACGCGTATTTTAATTGACGCCTCGCTGACCACCGGTGGCGAAATTTAAATATTATCGAACTGCACTTGTCGGCCTTCACCGGCCGCTCTTCTGTGTCTCTTCTATTTCAATCTCTGTCTCTCCCTTTTTCGTCTCCTCACGTCTCTCTCTCCTTCTTTCTATCCCTCTCTCTCTGTCTCATACTATCTTCATCTATTCGTTTCTCCGATAGCATTTTCGAGCGAACACACAGAAATCTTTCCGGCGCGTCCATACCTTGCTCGAGGAAGATCGAAATCTCTCGGATCGGTCGATCCTCCTCGAGCACGTACGTCATAATTGCTAATATTCTCGCGTGAGTAGCGGCCAATTTTAAGTTTAACGAATAAGGCGTGTATCGACAGTGTCCCTGTTACGAATCGACTGTCGCGATGAAATTGGTCGTGACGAAAATTGTCGCGACGAAATTTGGCAAGTGTTCGCGGACGAACGGGGGAGACCGTCGAGAATCGCCGATTGTACAACGTGCGCCATTTATGCGAAACGCACCCTCATTGCCGTATCATCGTATCTGTGATATGCATCGTAGAGCACAATGCCCCGCCAGCCGAGCGACCGCTCTTTTATCGTTCGCCTCGATCGTCCGCCTCGGTCGACGAGCGCCTCCTCGATCACCGAATCTCGATCTCGATTTGCATTTCATATTTATCGCACCGTCGCTCGTGCACAGCCCGCGATTCATCATCATCATCGTCATCGTCATTGTCATTGTCATCGTCATCGTCATCGTCAACCACCGTCGTCGCCACTCTTTATTTCATCCTCATCGCCGATTGTCGTTGATCGACCGATTTCCCGGAAGACGTACTACTCGCTGTCGGAAAGAGTATGGCTCTTAGATTAATAGAATTTGAAAACTCGCGACATCGGTTATGTGACACGTACGTTCCTTCGGGGCAAATCACTCGACACGCTGTCAAACGGTGTTTCTGTCATGAAATCGCAGCACCGCCTGCCTCGAGCGTCAATCAGCGCGATGTTCCTATCGGACGCCCGGTATAAATTGTAATCGTTCCTGACCGAGATCCGTGCGAACGAGCAAGTTATCCCTGAGTTGCGCATCGCTGACGGACGACTAATCGACAGGTCGATAACGCCGATATTCGTCAATCGCTTCGTGTATATTGTATATAAACAGATCTGATGATATAGAAGTTTCAAAGTATAATTATACATGTGGATATGTAATATGTATACGGGCCCCTCCCCTCAGAAAGCCCGCTCTGTTGTATCATATTAAACCAAAGACCGTTCAACATCCGACGCCTCTTGTCTTGCATACCTTATCAACTTTCCCAATTATTATTATCGGAAGACTCTCGAAAGAGACTGCGGCCAAGGTAGAATCGGCCAAGGTAGAATGGGGCAAGATGGAATCGGCTCGAGTCGAGTAAGAAGGATCTGTCCTTTCCCATGATCGCGGGAGAACGTCGACACGGTCGATGTTTGAGAGGAAACGCGTAAGTACATGATCATCGGGTCTTGCTCTCATGCGGACTCTCATGCGGACTCTCATGCGGACACAGGCTCTGTCTCTCGCCGCCGTGTTTGCCCGCGCTGTTAGCACGCTGTCATCGCTCGCCCAACTTACTTTCTCATAAGGATTTCCACTCCACTCGTGCTGGCCGTCTGTTTGACGATCCCTGCCCGCCTTTCCTCCTCGGCGTCCGCTTCCTCCAGCTGGGTTCCCCGGAGCGCCGTCAAGGTGTCAATGTTTTGCCTAGCCATTAAGATCGTTAGCCCTCCATCTCGTCGCTGGCAGAACCACGAGTCGAAACGAAAGCAAAATCGAAAGACGATCATCGAACGTCCTCCTGCATGCGACCGCGAAGCACAGGAGGCAGAAGAAGAAGAAGAAGAAGAAGACATCGAGAGTGGAAGGTAGGCGGCCTGTGTGGCCAGTGCCGAAAAAGGATGTTGTTCCTGTCCTAGCAGGTAAGGATCGATCGAATCTCATGCGGCGGGCTATGAATGAGTCCAAAGAAGAGGGAAAAAATCGGCCGCCAATGGCGGTGCTGCCGTTGTCGCCTTCATTCTTCATGAATGGCTGGGAAAACTGCAAACTTCCCGCGGAGCTCACTCTCTCTCTCTCTCTCTCTTCGTCCTGAACATAGTCCTGCTATGCCAAGGATCCTTTTGCACCGGCAAGTAAGTCCTAAGAGCCGGGCCAGAATCGTCTAGCCTCCGTTGCCGCGGGCGAATACTTCGGCTCCTTTCAGCTCGAAAAAAATAAGAGGCCTCGTTATAATTAGGACAGTGCGCCCGCATGGCACGGCCAAGTAGGGAACCACATCCTCTCGTCCTTTCTCCTCTCCCCAGCGATCCTCGAATGCCCCGGAGGCGTCCTCCCGCTACATTCCTAGTGACCCTCGAGACAACTTTCAATAAAGCCGAGACAAAAGGCCCCGAAAGTTGAGTGGTCGAGGCGAGGTCGATCCGGGAGGACTTCGATACCTCGGCCACGGAGTGGCAGGACGCCGGATTCGCTGCCCGAATCTCACGGCTACCAAATTCGAATCTGTTGCATCCAGCTCCGGGGCAATTCGTCTTGTCGACCATCGGAGGCGAGCGAAGATGGCACACGGTCGTCTTTAACTGCCGCTGATTGAGGGGCGGTCCCGTGCTAATAGGTTCCATCCCCCATCTTCCCCTCGCCGGTACGCAGCTCTAAAATAGCCCAGATTTATTTCACGACTAATTTCGCCTTGTTAGCCGATCCTCTTTGCCCACACCGCGACTTTCCTACGTGCGGCACCTTCTCAGCGCGTGCTCCTTCGCCTCGGACCTTAACAGCTCAACTCTTTATGCCAGCGAGCCGTCAAGTCGTTGGACACCCTTCGCACGCAACTCGGTTCCGGCTAATGTCGCATTGACTCGAGTGCGTCGTCCTGCCTAGACGAGGCTACCAAATTATTTCTTCTCTCAGAGCCCAGCGATACCATCATTCCGCCCGAAAGCAGTCTTATCTGCGATGAACGCTCTCGGCGTCCAATGTTCGGCCGCAATTGCAATGAGGAATTTCCATGTATCCTCCGGTTCAGCGCCGAGATGGGTTCAGAGAAAAGCGGTGCCGTTCGTGGGAACCGTGCGACCGCTTCCGAGAATTGTCAAGAGTCCGACGTAGACGTTCGACGGGAAAAAAGAAAGAGGTGCCCGGAGAAGAGCCCGGAGGGAGACGGAGCGAGTCTCGTTGATAGGAGAGATCGGTACGGGGAGTGAGGGAGAGCGCAGGGTGGGAGGCAGGGCTTATGGAAATTTCTTTCGCAATATCGGCAGTGCCCTTGTGCGCGGACGATGCTTCGGGGCCGATTTCGGACGGCTGTTCCGGGCCAATGAGATGCATTTTGTCGCGAGATACGGCTCGCAGGAGAGTCGAATGCGTGGGGCGAGCCGGCGATAACCGGCGGAACACACGAACACTTTTAACGGCTAATTGCCGTAGATAGGAGGCGAGGAGAGACGAGGCTGGAACTGGTATATCGTCGGCATCCTCGCGAAATGCATGGGAACTCGACCCTGGCCGTCAGCTGACCGTCCACTGCGTCATCACGCGGCAAGCGCTGCTATTGAAAAATCGTGCGATACTTTTAGATACTTTTGTCGGAAATCCTAGACTGCTCGGGAGAAGAAAGCCAGTCGTTACGGGAAGTGTGAGCGGAGTGAGTGAGCGGGACTGTTCGATGCCGAAGGTTTGGGAAGCTTGCCCGGGAGCGGGACAGCGACGAGGTCGCGACATCGTGACCACGGCCAGCCGCTGATTTACATATTGTCCACCGTTGAACCAGCATCGCGGCTCTTTGTTTTGGAATGCCTGTCCGGAGCGAGGAAAGGATTCCTTCCTCTCTGTCCCTTCCTCCCGGCCCCTCCCGACCCCTTCCCATCCCTCCCCATCCCTCCCTCCCGCGCCTCTTACTCCGCTCGTAATAGCATCCAGATCCAGACGCCGGTGCTATCCGGCGAGCCACCAACGTCGATCTCGCCAAGAGAGGAGGAGAGAAGGCGTCGGGATAATGCATTCTCATTTTTCGAACGGCCTCACCCTCTCCCACCCCTCCTCCACCGCCTCCTTTCCGCCGATTATACCGAGACGCTTCTCTCTCGCTGGGAAATCCTACCGGGGCGCACACCCTTCTCTCCGATTATTCTAGCCTAGGAATCTTTCCGCGCAGCTTCGTGCCAGCTTCGTGTCAGTTTCGTGGCAGCTTCGTGCCGAAATTTGTAAGAGAAAGCATCGATTACGGAAGAGGACCCGACCAGCTGGACTCGTAGGAGGCGCCCGGTGGCAAGCCTGCCGTAAAGCCGACCCCTCACGCTAGATTAAGGTGTTGCAAAAGTGAGGAGGCCGGCGACAATGCTCGGATCATAAACCGACAGGTTTAAGGGCTGCTCTTGGAGCGCTCGACCTAACCCAGCCGGGAGGACATCCTTGTTGTTACAGGTATAACCTGCACCCGGTCACCTGACGTTCGGCGGCCCTAAATCAAGAGACCTTGACCCCTTCTGAGATCCATCATTTTGCCCGAACAATGTGGAGGCGCAAAGCGCCGTTTCTCCTTGAAACGTGTCGAAACATTAGCTGGATATTAACGGTATCGGTTTTGACGGGAAGTGCGCGATTACAGAAACTGTTTCGAGCGTCTCGAAAAGCTTGGGAGCGTAAGTTTCTCGACGGGAAAGGATGTGAAGCCCGAGGCAAGAGGAGAAATTACGAGAATAGAGGGTTAGTCCGGCAAAATTTTGCGGCGGAAATGCTCCTCATAGCGGAGTTGGCGAAGGTGGGGACTATCGGCTGGGGCGAGCGAGTCGCTTGGGTGAGGAAGGGGATGGCGGGATGAAGACCTTTAGGAGTCGCTGGCCAAACCGCAGAAGATGCCGCGAATCGACCATTTCAGAAAGCGATGTTATCCCGTCGGCCACTCGGAGCGGCCTCGCCTTTTCTCTCGGTCGTCCCACTTGTTGCCGACCGCAGTCAGGCACGAGGCTCATGCTGATGCCTTGTTAACATCCGCGAAACGACCGTCAGGAATCCCAAAGAGCTTGTCGCATTAGAGGCCAGGTGTGGGTGTGAGGGAGGATCCTCGATCGAGCTCGACTCACTTTCACACACTCAAGCGCGTGTCCCAGCTCATCTACACCACCTCCTCCACCTCCTCCATCTTCCCCGTCCTACCCATCCTTCCCCATCCTCGTCGCGCAGAGCGTGCGACTTGAAAATGAGAAGCTCGCCGAAACCTACTTTCCTAATGTATTCCGCACGAAAATTATTTGACGCATACTCCGACAATATTTTATCCCCGAGACCCTTTTGTGCCCGGCCGGACGATAAACCCACAAAGTGGGCGACGATGTATAAGGCGTGCAAGAATAGTCGCGCGGAAACTTTATATCCCGCTGCAGAGAGGTATGTGGAACGCGGCACTTTGCGAGGGACGGAACATCGACGACGGGAGCGAGGTATGCTGAGTCGTCGGCGGGATGAAACGGGATCACCCGCACGTGGGAAAGTGCGAGTTTCGACCATGGGGGGTCCCTACTTCTTCTATCCTCCGTCCTCGCCCCCGCTCGCACCCCCCCGCCAGAGAGCCCTCACACTTTCCTTTCGGGAACTGCCCCCAGTCCCCGCAACGCGCAATCGTCTTTCTTTCGCATCCACCTTCGGCAAAACGACCCACGTCTCAGGCCCCCAACCTAAAAGATGCCTAACGACTCGAGTAGATCACAAAAACTGCCCATCTTCTCATGCCTATTTCACCGTTCGACTGCCGCTGCAATTTATATTGTATCTTTGGCCCTGAGACAACTCGCGAATGATATATGCTGCGACAGGAAGCTGGGGAATAATAAGGAGAGGCCGCGGAGCGTTTCGAAGATCATTCAATTCTGCGATAGAGAGAGAGATCGTACACCGTAGAGTACGGTAGCGGTAGGCGGCGTGTATCGAGCGCGTCATCGATTGGAGACGTTGGGTGGCGAGAGAATCTCGTTTCTCGTTAGTCTCATGGTAGGGCAAGGCTGGCAGCTATCGTATTGGTCGTTCGAGCTGCCAAGACGTCTGAAGATCCGAAGGTGACGATATCGAGCCCCGGGTCGCCCACGAAGATCCTGACGGCATGCACGATGGGACGGTCTATATTTTATAGCTGTCCGTGAGCTAGCTGCACCGGCAACACGCGTAGAAGCCAACATTTTCTACGAGCATCCTCCTCGTGACTCAAAATCTAGTCGTCGAAGGCCAGAAATGATTATATAATAATTCAATAAATATACGGCACGATAATCGTCCTGCGGCTCAAATTTTTATCCTTCCTTCCTCTCGCCTAACGAGGAGAATCGTTCGACCCTGAGGAAGGGACGACAGGGATGACGATCGGGAGAAAATCGGCGGTTAATCGATACACCCAGTCGGTTCTCAGCTTACACGGGGTGAGGACCGAGTCGAACGCACATTGACGAGGACGTGCGCGTGTAGGAGGGGGAGTGAAGAATGAAAGCGAGAAAGAAGGAGAGGAGCGCAGCACGACAAGCTGGCGCCACTTTCGGCCCTTGCAAGTCCTTTCTCCACCTTCTTCGCCCCCCTCTCCCAAGCGGCCGGCTCCCTTTTTCCTTCCCTCTCTCACCCGTTCAGCCTGCCGAACCCCTCCCGCCCGCAGGATCCACCATATTGTACCGAGACGACCAACAATCCCTTACAGATTTGGCAACATTCTTTCACACGCTAAATGCGTAACAATAGGCTTGTTTGGCCTATGATTTAGAGGCCGGTCCGACGCTTCGTTCTGCCATTGAGTACGGTCATTCCGACCATCCGCCGACCTTCCTCCCATCATCTATCTTCGATCCGGCGGGAAACTGAGGCAGCCCTTTTTGTAGCCCGCTTTCCTCCTTTTCGCATAGGTCACCTTCCACGGAATCTGAGAGTGAGTTCTGTGACGGACGTTTGTGCAAGAAAGGATTGTCACGTGTTAAGAAAGAGATGTAGCGAATTTCTGGAGGGCTAATTGGTACGTAGGCTGCGCTATCCGTCGGATCTAGGTGGAGGGCGTGAAAACAGCGGTGCTACTCGAGTAGCCTCCGACAGTCGAGTGGTAGCGTCACGCCCCGCCCTCTCGCTTTCACGCTTCTCAAAATTTCGCCGATCCGCTCGCATAATCCGGCGAGCGTAATCTCTGAGCATAATCTGCGAGCAAATCGCGATTTCACGGCCGGGCTGCTGCGGACGCTTCTCTCGCCGGGATCTACGGGATCCATCGCCGTCGGCTAACAGAGGCTGCCGGCAGGATGAAAAAGAGAGCCGTCCTCCACCAGAAGCATGCCTCGCCGCCGGCGCCAAACGATCTTTCTCTCTCTCTCTCTCTCTTTCCCTCTCTCTTTCCCTCCATCTCACTCCAACCACCGCCAATTTATTTCCTTTTGCAATCGCGCCTCTCTATCGCGGCCTCTTTGCAGCGGCATCGTATGACAAGAGGGAAGTTTTCATTCCGCCTCTGCATCGCGCCGCGGAGAAAGCTCATCTGAATAGGCCGGACAGAAGGACGCCACGTCCTCGAGTAAGTTCGCGCCGTTCGCCGGACCACCTGGACGATTCATCAGACTGGCGGAAGAAATCGCCGCTCGGAGCGATTCCGCTAGCAAGCAGATCGTATGCCGAGGCACGTCTGGGCCACATACGCGAGGGTCTCGGCCCATACAACGTAGCGAAAGACGGTGCCATAACGCACGTAGTGCGCCATCAGCAACGCACCATCAGCGACGCACCATCAGCGACGCGCCGGCTAATTGTATGCATGCACCGGCACATTGTTCGCGAGGCGGCACTCGAGAGTGTGCGGACGCGCCGTGAGCCGAAAGATGGCGGCGACCGGTGTCAAAGTCAAGACGCACGTTCGAGTCCTTATTGAACGTGGGTCGCCCTCCCGTCCTCGGTTCACACGCTTCCCGAGAGAGTTTCGCCGGATTCCCGAATCTTCCGACCGCACGCTGAGCAAACGCGCAAAGGGCAAATTAATCCGACTTGTCGCGCATCCTTCGGGGAAAGATTGCCCCGAAGAAGTTTGCCCCGTGGAACTTCTCTCGCCTGCCGGGGGTGGGATGCTGCCGGCAGCGAGCATTGTCTTAGGGGGTGAGACTGGGTCCCATGGCGCGAGAAACGGAGGACGGAGACGGGACGGAGAAGTCAGTTCATCAAAATCGCATCTGGCAGAAAGGGCGAAGGCGGACTGTGGGCCCGCATTGTCGACGAGTGCGTATTGTTGCCGACAGCTCAAAGTTAAGTGCCGCCAAAGAGCGGCCGGGAGGATAACGGGAGAGGAGGGGAGCGAGAGTCTCTCGGGAGAGTATGCGCATTCCCGAGGAACCTGAAGGACGATCGGTAGATCACTCGAGTACACTTCCTGAGGCCCATTGTCGTCTCAGCGCCATTCATCGGCGTGCCATTGGACCCCACACGGTGATCCTGAAGGAAAGAGGCCCTCTGTGGGACCTCGTTTCTATACCTACCTGGGATAAGCAGCGGCGTAAAACGCGTGAAAGCAAACGGGCGCACGAGATCCTTTTTTCTCGACCCTCGACAAGGGTGGCGGCCCCGGAAGGGGGAGCGGGAGAAAGAGGAGAGAACGAGCGAGCCCGGCCTAATGATTCGCCTCTGACACTTAATGCATTCGCAAAGAGAGCCGCGACCTCACTTCCTATCCTCGACACCTCCGCCTCGGGACCGAGAAGGGAAAAAGTAATGCAAATCACTCTCTCGGCGGTAACCCGTTAAATCGGAAGAATTTGTCCGCGCTCGCGCTGACGCGACGCATCGTAAAAGAGTCAGCGAGAGAAGGCGAAGGAGAGAGAAGAGGAGAGAAGGAGAGATGAGGAGAAAAGTGGAAGGATACGCCGCCTTCCAATTCCTCGGCCTCACAGTTCCGTTGGACTCTCTGTAAAGCCATCAAAGCTAGCAAATATTTGGTCCTCGAGAGGTCAGCGGGCGGAGAAGGACGAGGAAGGACAGATAGGGTAAGAGTGGGAAGGTGAGTGCGTTGGCGGGGCCTTAAACTCACCGTGGGCACGAGACCCCCTTAATGAAATTACAGGGAGGGCGCTGCCGGCCAATTAGCGTGAGAATGTCGACCGACGGCGGAGTTAGGGTAGAGTTAGGGGGTGTCGGATAGAGGATCCCTCTGTCCTCCCCCTCGTCCCGTCAGCTCCTACCTGAGTAGCCCCGGGGACTCATCGGCGGGGACCGAATGCGATGCTGTTTTCGGGCCCCAGCGCCTTGTTCCCCTCTGTTCTCTCTGGCTATTGAGTTGTCGGGCCCGCGGGGGACACATACCGAAACCTCATGAAACACGATCGGACACGGATGCACAAGAGCACGCAAACAAACAAAACTATTCTTTGAGTTCTCGGGGAGAGGTGCGGGACCGAGGGTGGCCCAGGAGTGAGGCCCAGGAGTAAGGCCCAGGAGTGAGGCCCTCACCGGTATCCGATTGATCTCCTTCTCTCTCTCCTCCCCCGCCTACCTACCCCTCTTCTATCCCTCTTTCCCGCTACTCTTCTACCGCTACCCGCTTCTACCAATACGCTTCTACAATATCTGAACCTGGCACCGGCTTCTCTCAAGTGGGCGTCGCGATAATTTCACTCTCGATTTCCCCTCGGTCGCCTTCTAAAACTATCGCTCTTTAATCATATCGTTCTAATCCTCTCCCGCGGGCAATCTTGGAATTATAGATTAACATCAGGCAAATTCGACGATGAAAATGACGCTCGATCGTATTGAAAATTACTCGTAATTTTCTTGGGACTGCTCGGCATTCGTGGAGAGGGCACGCATCTCGTTAGAGCGAAAGTCCGACTCCCACGAAAGAGGACCTTTCTCAGGTTGGCGGCTAATATGAGGAGAGTCAGAGTGTAGTCCTAAAGGAGAGTCCTAAAGGAGAGAATGACGGAGCGGTATGCGCTCAGCGGTGATAACTCCGTGAACCGTCAAAAGCAGTTAACCCGCTGAGAGAATGAGCCGCGTTCCATGGCACCTACATAAGCGGCGACCGTACACAGACTTCTATGCGCGCCTGGATATCGAGCCGAGTAATCTCGATCCGGTTTAAGGCCGCCGAAAATCTCGACGACCGTCTCTCGCTCGGCGTCGCTCCGAGACAGGTTAAGGGTGCGACGTGAAGTTATGCCGTTCGCTCGCAAGGGTGCCTACACTTTCCCACCCTTCTTCGATCCTTCCTCCCTCCTCCTCGCTCCTCCACGCACAGAGAGACCGCCCGAGAGCGAACTCTCCAGAAAACGAGCATAAATGCGTTTACCGCGACAAAAGGTAAGCCATTCGACTTTGTCCACTCTCTCCCTCTCTCTCTCGTACTCTCTCTTCCTCTCTCACCTCTATCTGTATAGGGCAAGCTCGTTGCGTCCTAAAAGCGGGCATTTTGGCCGGCGCGACTGTGTACGGGCGTTCGGTATCAGATCGTCCGAGAGAAGAAATCGGTAAAATCATGATGTTGTCAGGCTTAGAAGGCGGCTACCCACAAAGCCTCCAAGGTGGCCCCGGTGCCTGGAGGGGTGTGCCAGAGGGGTGTGCCGGGCGGGGGTGCCAGTCGATCGGCTGCTCCAGACAGAAGAAGCCTGCGAGGGGAGCTGTGAGGGGAGCTGTGAGGGGAGCTGCGCGACGGGGGTTCTGCCCAAAGCTAATAGAGAAATCACCCCGGCGCTGATACTTCCCACTATTGCTAACGCCGTTTGCTCACGCATAGTCAGCCGAGACGGCCCACCTCCTATGAGCCTCGTAAATCCACAGCTTATACGCTAGCCTCTGGACCACCTGCACCCCTCCCTCCCAACCTCCTTGGCAGCCCTTCCATCTTGAGCCAAAAGATTCTGGCCTTTCCCTAAAGGTGCCCTGGCTATGGCGAATCAATTGGTCGACTGATCGTTTGTTCAGCTTAACGCGGAGAGACGAATGAATCGGCCGTGACCAATCCGCTGCTCGCCCCGTGATTTATGTTCCCAAGATCTTCTGTTTTCAACGAAATCTCTGTGTTACCACATTCACTACGCCCTTTCTTCCCCATTTCAAAGCTTCAACTCTAACATCGTGTGACATCGTGTGACATGCCAATACCGAGTCGGTATTAACAGGACAAGCTTCGACCTGTAAGCTTAATGATGAAAACATTCTTCAAAACGTATGGAGTAATAGATAATTCTGGTATTGAAGAACCACGTTTAGAAATAAAATAAATACACGGGCGTGGCTGATGTTATGTTGTTCAATGGCTGACTGTTACTTGTGTTTTCGTCCTTGCCCTCTGTCGTTTCCTCTCACTAGTTTGGACTTACACCTTGCTGTGTTAATCATGCGTACTTTTTTTGGTCCCTCTGAATTGCGCCGCAACTTGTTACCACGTGTTACTATAATCCTTTTTATCTCATTATTTCATGTCTTTTTTCAGTCAGTTAGACGTCCTCAGCGTATTTTCATAGAATATTTAGAGTTCTCCGAAATATATACTCTCACTGTATGTCACTTGTACCGCTATTTTATGAATGTACCATCGTTGGTTTATTTCTGTATGCTACTTTATGATATTTGGTTATGTATTTAGAGAATTTAGTCGACATGGGCGTATTTTTGGCCACGCTTTAGGCGTTTTAGGACTAGATCTGACGAGATTATCATTATAATGTGATAATATAGGACCAAAATAAGATACCTCAGCATAGTCTTATCACATATTATGGTAGAATATTCCATTATTTTCCATATTTTCAACGATTAGCATGCTGGGGAAATTTTTGGTCGACATTTCATAAACTTGTAGGCAACATGTAGCATAGCTATGGCAATAAGGGCTCAAAATACGATACTATGGAATTGACTTATGTAGTTTAATGAAGGTTTATCGAAATATTAGCGGTATTTTGGCGAATGGGACATCTGGGGCGCCGTTGATGGCGGTTCAAAGGTACTTTTACGGCCGTGACGCTTTCCTGTGCTAATAATGGATCAAAATATGATACTACGGTACTATTCTATGTTATTATACGACACGCCAATGCATTAATATACATATATGCATAATTGGAAGAGGAGTTAATTAGCTTTCGAAAAATCGCAATCTGAGCCTTCTAAGTAGAATAGTTTACGAGATATGTCCAAAAATAGGCCAAAAAATATAAAAAATCGTCAAAAATTGGACACTTGGGCATCTCTTCCGTACTTAGCGTCTTATCACTGAATTTTGACTGTATGGGATGAAAGAACAGTCGAACCACTTTCGAAAAATCACAACCGGTGCCTCCTAACTGAAAAAATGTCCGAGATATGAGCAGAAATAGACAGAAAACTGACAGAAACTCAAACTGAACGTTCAGACACGGAGTCAGTAACAATTTCCGGCTTTACAATCGACCTGCCCGCTTTAATATATGAAGAGGCACATCTCAAACATAAAATATATCACCCCGTCAGCCTCGGACACAAAAGCTCCACTCACATCGTCAAAAAAAGTTGTAGAAACAGCCCCGAGGAAAAGTGCGTGTCCTGCATTTTTCCGCGGGACAATGATTACCGGCGTTTAGCAATGTTGCCTGCGGCAAAAAGTGAAATCCCAAACGCACCGAGTTCCACGTCGCATGAAAGTCACACGTTTCGTGACTGGTCGACGAAGGGCTAGAGGCGGTTGGGAACCGTGAAGAATTAAGGGCGTGCGGCAACGTGATTTGTGGCGGTAAGCAGGCTCGGAAGGGCAGACGTTTGTCGGAGCCGCCACACACCGTGTCCCACGCATCTACGCGTAAACCTCCGTTGCACACCTAAAGGACTCGTCGATGTGTCCGTGTAAATGGCCCTTACGTACGCGAGCGAGCGAGCACGGATATAAGAGCGCCACTCACGAGGAGACTACACGCACGTAACGCGTTGTCAAACACTTCACACCCGAGTGGATACACGAGCTTCAGTTGCACGCTCCGTAAGATCCTTTAAGCGTGGCGTGGAAATTAGTATCGATAAACATATCCATTTACTCGCCAAACGATACCCTTCGCGCATATAAAATTCCACAAGGATTCGATTACTAATATTTATACCAAATGTATGGTGCTCGCAGGGTGCAGTATCCTGACGAGAGAGAGTCAAAAGAGTATCCAGCGATTCGTTAAGGAGGAGAATTGAAACGTGGGAAGGTCGGCAAGCGCAAAGATTCGTGGAGCACGATTTCGTTTGGATGAATGAGAGGAACGACGCCCGCCTACGGCTACCAGTTCGTGTTCATTGAGCTCCTATGTCGTTCCTCCGGCTCACCTTCGCCCTCAGCTTCGCCTTCAGCTTCGCCGTCAGCCTCTCCCTCCTCGGCATCGGCCCGAGTTTCGCGTCGCGAAGAATCACCGAAAAAGGAAGAAAGCGAGGCTTCGAAACAAGAGCATGAGGAAGGATGGTAGAAGGAAGAGAGAGCATGAGAGTAAGAGAGAGAGAGAGAGAGAGAGAGAGAGAGAGAGAGAGAGAGAGAGAGAGAGGAGAATGTTGTAGGAGGTGGAGGAGTAGTAGTAGCACGGTCTGGTTTCGGTCTGGGTTGTTTCTGGTGTCGCGTTACCGTGGCGTCCACAAAGGATCGCGCAGGATTCTTATCTCCGTATCGCCTAACTTGTTAACATACCTAACCTACCTGCGGAGGCTCGGGAGGATTCACCCGGCACCTAGAGGACAACTCAATCCGGCCTCCGCTTCTCACCGAAAAACACCCTCTGTGCGCGTTATGCCGCGCTCATCGTCGTTAACCTCTCCTCAGCCATGCCCCCTCGAGATAACAGTCTTGTACGCATTTGCCTCATCCTGCCTCATCCTGCCTCATCCCGCCTCATCCTACCTCGTTAATATCGCTCCTGCCGAGGGTGGTCAGCTCGCTCTTCTCCTTTCCCTCCTTGGATCGCCGCCTGCTAATGCACCGAGAAGCCTGAAACTTCGACAGCCGATCGTCGACGACATGAATATTTATCTCGCCAGCTTCGACGGGCACTCTTCTCAAACGACAGCCAGCTCAGGTTAAGTACCGCTCGGCGGCCTCGATGAAAGTCACACGGCCTTCAATGGGGGGGTCATGCCAATTTTACGCCTCGATACCTGTGTCCATTTTCAAGCGATTCTCACAATATCAAAGATTGACCACTCGTTTGTCCGATCGGAGATTCATAGTTGGTAAGGAGTAGCAGGCAGTCGAAGGCGCTCTTCAAGGTGTGATGAGAATGCCAAGTCGGTTTCGTTGCCAAGGTAAGAGAGGCTTGAGGGAGCGGAGGGCCCCGACGTAAAGGTAGGCTCGCCAGTGATAACGCTGACGATAAATAAAAGGGAGCGAGCTGGCGCTCGTTAAAACGTCGCCATGCGACGGGCCGAGTAAGTCATCCTCGGTTTATGCTAATCTCGCTCCCGGCCGCGACGCGTCGTCGATAAATTCCGGAAAAATATGCCCCAATTACCGAAATGAGTCATCAAGTAATTGCGCATAAAACAAACCGCCCTGCACCGAGATGGCCGGAGAGTGATAAGGCAGGGTTGCGCTTTGCATTCGAAGCACACGCGGCTCCCACTAAGAATGCAGATAAGGCATACTTTCCCAAGGTGCTCTCGACGCGATTGACTAGATTTACAGTAACCTCAGGAGGAATTTGGTCGGACTCGTTGTTGGTAGCTGTCGGATATTTTTACGTTTTTCAACTGTCAACCGTTACGTCAGAATATCTTCGTCGACTATTCGAATACACTTTTTACTTATGAATGTGTCTCGCCAATTGAATCCTGGTTTCTGTAGCGAGTGATTCAAAGAGTGACGACTTGACGACTGATTAGTTCGGTCTCTGTTTAGTAATGTAAAGCTGAGGATTCTTTGGGCCTGACAGCTTTTTAATATGCAGCTGTTGTAGCTTGTAAGGATGCGTGCAGCTATATTTAACAGAGCTGGCTTCTCCTGTGATCTTACTTCCAACTTAACAGCCCTGCTATTAAGGTTGCAGTGCAGTAGGCGCCTGCTTTCTCCAGCAAATCCCTTTTCTAAATTAATTTGGGTCACTGAATTTTTCTGGTTTAATACGTCTGATTCAATCGAAGGCAAATGACGAGCTAGACCATAGAAATTCCACTGTATCTTTCAATGAACGCATATTTTAGTTTGGTTAAAATTTTACTTATGCCATAGGAAATCTGATCAATTTTCATGAGACAAGTTTAAATTCTATTGAAAATGATTAAAAAGTTATCGAACATCAACAACTTCTTCCAACGTACCGCCTTTAAGGAAGAGTCTCCGCAGTGTTCGTTCAGGAAACTATCAGTGACCGTTTCAACCGATAACGAAGGAGCCTACTCAACGGTTCACTGATTTTTATCCAATGGTTAAATAAATTATATAACTAGCAGCAATTTTCTATGTAAACGAATGATTTTTCTACGTAAACGCTGGGAGATCATTCCGTAACTACATTTTAATTTACTTGTCGGACTGTCGTAAGAATCAATGCTAATCTTGTCCGAAAAGATTTAGCCAAGTAGCTTTTTAATGACAGCAGAGTATCCTGTCATGTATTTCGTGCCAAGCTGAGTAAGGCAAGCACAGAAAAGGCGACGGCGGCAGCGGAGACAAAAGACAGTGTACCGGCAATATGAACGCAGTGCATCAGCCGTGCATATAAATTAGATCTGTGTATAATCCAATAAATTGCGTTGAATGCATGTAAACGTCTCGCCTCTGCCCGGGCAGTGGCGATAATTTACGCTCGCTTCCACGTGCGGGCGGGACCTAAGGCAACGAGGGTCTTGTCACGTCAAGACTCCGAATGGGTAATAAACGGCGCGCGATTCCCGAATCGAGTGATTTAAAATTTCATAAAAGCTACTCTCGCTCCCTCCGCGATTCGCGCTCTCCGCTTCTCCGTCTCCCTCATTCTCCCATCTTCCAAGACGATCCTTCGAAGGAACTCGCACAATGTGTATAACTCTCGCTGCCGTGTGCGGCCAGTAGAACGGACGGAGAACGAACAGAGAACGAACAGAGAGCGGATGCCACGTTCCGGGCACCTAAATAAATCGTGAGAAAGGCCCGCGATGGCTAGAACTTTTATAGCCGATCGTTTCCTCCAGGCCGAAGGAGTCGCGCGAGCCAGTAGCAGGCCGCCAGTTCCTCTTCCACGAACAGAATTACTTTGTACTTGGACTCATTGCTCGCCGTAGTCCTCCACTCATTACGGCTTCTTCGAGACGCGGCCTGTCACGCTCGGAAATTCCGAATTGACGTCGATGACCGACAAACGGCGCATCGCATTTTTCTCCCGCGTTCCTCCTGCCCTCGACAGCATTTCTGTACGGCAGCATTTCTGTACGGCAGCGTTTCAGCGCGGCAGCATTTCAGTACGGCAGCATTTTTGCGCCGGACACACGTCGTCGAACGAGATCAACGTTCTTGTCCCGCGGATTAAGATGCGACCGATACGGTGGCACCGATGAAAAAGAAGCCGAATCCGAGTGGCAGATCCGCGAAAGCGGCCGCCGTCCTTGCCAACCTCGTGTAAACAGGACGAAGGTGTAGGTAAAGGCTACTCCGGCGTATTCGTGCGGCCGAGGCAGAAGGAGTGCTGCTATCGACGCGTCTGAAATTGATAGGCGAGGAGTCCCGAGCGAACGAAAGTTCGCCCGCGGTTATGCAAGGGCGCCGGCTAAAACAAACAAAATCCAAGAGATCTCAGGCGGAATGCGCCCAAGATTAATGCACTCCCGCGGATCTGCATAATTTACATGCAAATAGTCGGATCGGATGTGCGCGGTTGCCCGAGATGCTCGGCCCGAGAGAAGAGCACGAGAAGAGGTGCACGTGCTGAACAGTCCTCGAACTCGAAGCCATCCTGAAGATTGTGTCGTCTTTATGGTCCGAACTCGTCGACGCATCGCCTCGAACCGTCTATGTTCTTCCTCGGGATTTACTCGCCGATATCTCCCGTCGTATATTGCATAAAAATAATCAGCCCTGAAATATCGAGGTTCGCCCGGTGCGTTATCTCCGGAGAATAACTCCTCGCTCATTCTCTCTCTCTCTCTCTCTCTCTCTCTCTCGTCTCTACTACCTCGCCGTCAATTATTTCGATCGTCAATTTCTTCCTCCCCGAGCGAGTCCGAAGGATCTTCCTCTTTGTCGTCGAGAGCACGGTCAATATCGATCGAGGCTGTACGTCTCCGCTCCTTCCCTCCGAGCGTGTCCTTCCCTCCTTCCATCTTCGCCTCAGTCGGAAGACGAGGTCCCGGTTAGAGCGCGATTTTTATGGTCTATAAAAATATTAGTAGGCGATCCTTTTTCCACTCGCAGTGGGCATTCGTTGTTCACGGTCAGAGCCACTCGTCCGTCGGTGTATTTCATATTTTTATGATTTGTGGAATGATCTCTCTTACGTCGGTGGACCTTTTTAATCGCCAACACGGACAGTCACGGAAAGCGAGAGGAAGAGAGGGAGAGAGAGAGAGGCTGTATGGCCGCGCCTCTTTCTCGCTAGACTCACGAATCAAACTCGTTCTGACAAAGAAAGGTTTCCCATGCGCTCGCAGAGAGAGAGACGGTCTGGCGACGGCGGAGGTGGCGGTGGAGGTGGCAGCTCTATCCGGCGCAAATCTCGATCCACGCATCGAGATCACTGCCTCCGGAAGATATTTTCGCGAGTCGAGAGGCATGGGGGAGGCGGCGTGGAGAGGAGATCGCGAGAGGGAACGTCGATGGACAAAGAGAGTCCTGGTCACGTCCAATTACATGACGTTCCTTTAATTATGCATCGCCGCTGCTTAGCCCGACGGATTCGCGGCGAAGGAGGCTCGTAGGAGGCAACCAACGGCTTTAATTTGGGTCTCGGGCAGTTTTGCCGGTGCCCCGGCCTGCCCGGGGCGCCATACGTGGGAACATAAGCTGGAGCACGGATCGGTAAGCCGGCATGGGTGGCCGTCTGCGCCACGTTCCTACGTGTCCTTGGCTCCGCCGACCAAGATAGTCCCCGGTCCTCTCTTCTTTTACCACTGGCCAGCTCTGCCGCGAAAACCGAGAACCGAAATCGCTCCCGCATCAACTTGCCTCTCCCGGCCCTCTTAGGCCGACGAGCCGCGCCGGAGCTGGCTTCTGCTAAGTCGCCGCTTTCTAATCAGCAACTTTTTACCGCTTAGCGTTTAGCCACGAATCGAAACGAGATCAGCGGCCGCCCCGGCTTCGGTCGTGCCAACTTCCACCGTCCTGCCAGGCGTCGCTCGTCCCAGCATCGTTCTCTCGTCCCAGCATCGACCGTCCCGGCATCGGCCCTGTGCGGAGGTGTGGGATACATAATGTATGGCCAGTCCTTGGCTGCAGGGTGCATCGAATCTTTCTTATTTCGACCCCGTCTAACCCTTCAATTCCCCTTTCATGCCTTCCTTCGCGCACCCACGCACCTACACCTATCCGATCCCCCTATCTTCCCTCTCCTTCGGACACCTATGGAGCGAGCGTAGCCGCGTCGCGTGTCATTAATGCAAAAGTAATCTGCCCCGCGACGACGGCATTACGCGGCAAAGTGCTCGTAAGAATTGCAACATTCGAGAGCTTTGCTGAATCTCGCTATCGCAATCTCAAAGCCGCGCGAAGCTGGGCTTAATTGAATGCTCGGCACGTCCCAGTCGCATTTAGCTCGTGCCATCGCCAGCTTTCTGCGCCACCTTATCGAAACTCAGCGCCGTCACCTTCCCATTCCTACGACTATCCTCTCGCGAACGTCCTGCGAACGTCCTGCGAACGTCCTGCGAATGTCCTGCGAACATCGCATAGCGGATTAGCTTCTCTCTGGCCAGAGAGCGGGCGCACAATGGCATCAGAAGCTTTGCGACAACGTTAACGTTCCGTTAACAGTTCTCAGGGCGAAAAGCTTGGCTGCCGAGAGATAGTGCCTCCGTAAAGAGAGATCAGAGGAAAATCAGCGAGCCATTGAATCCTCAACGAACGCCGCTGCACGTCGAAAATGCCAACGTACGCTCTCGTATCTCCTCGCCGGCGACAATGTGCGCGTAATGCTAATCCACCTTCATTGCCTACCCTGCGCGTCTGCGTCCGGTTAAAAGAAACTGCGCGCCATGGAAAATTGCGCCTAACGATCGATCTCGAGCTTCGAGTCCCGCGACGCGTGAAGATTCACTCATCGTTGCATCGAGGCGACAACCTCGACACAGCTGTCGACCCTTGTTTCGCGACGGACCTTGTTCGCATGCGTTCACAATCAATCCGATCACATCAGATGCCCGGAGAGTCGACCCCGTTAACTGCCCGTCGAATTTCTTTCTACTCCGCGAGTGCAAGGTCCGGACGTCGCTCGCTTCGTCAGCGACTCTTTACTCGACGCAATAAGGATATGGAAAACGATTTAGTCGGATTCGAGGAGAGATCGACGAGACGGCGATCGACGATCGATAGAGCCGACTCGTAGCTCTCGTCGATCCGGAAGACCGCATATCCGCGGATATCGAACGGTCGTATCGAGTGGAAAATCCGACAAGCGAGAGGAGCGCATGACAAGTTAATAACCCTCCTGCCGATCAGATAAATCGAGTCTTTACCGAGCTCCCTGTCGACGAGGTCCTGCCTCCCTCCCACGCCAAACTCCTTATATCGCTCGACGAAACAGAGCTGCGTCTACGCGCCGCTCTTTCCGAATGAGAAGAGGAGAAAGAGAGGAGCGCGAAAAAAGGGCAGGAACGTTCGGCGGAATGGACGTTCTTTTCTCGGCCGCATCGCCGATCGACAAGAACCGATGTGGGTTAACCGTTGTTTCTTCATCCCCCGTCCACCTTCGATTCCCGAGCCCTTCTCTTCACTGGAGCAATCGTCTGTGCGTCGTCAACGAGGCGCCAACGCGCTCCAATGGGAAATTGGAAAATTCAACGAATTCACCGCCGACTCTTGCTAAAGCTACGGCGACTATGTTAATGGCCAGGCTCGTTTCGCGGAACGGTGGGAAATCGGAGAAATTAAGTATATCAACTTTAATGTTATTCGGCAAAAATGGCCGTGTCTCTTTTAATTACCCGCTGCGCATGAGACACTAATCCGCTGGGAGCGTGCGGTTCTCCGCTCGGAAAGCTCGTTACGGTCGTGCGACGGGAAACGAGAGTATTATCGCGCGCAAATAGCGAGCGTGCTCTCCGCGGACGGAGGGGGGTGAAGGGGAGGAGGGTAGGAATGGAGGAGAGGAGACGAGGGAAACGGCCTAACCGATTCTCCGATTCTCCGACTCGCAAACTGGTCCGCGACATTACGTGCACGAATCATCCCTCGAATTTTACCGCTCCTCAATGGTCGTCAATCGTCCGGAGGATCATTCTCTCTGCGATCCTTTCAAGTTCTCTGCACAAAGGGAGATGGAAGTGGAGCGAGATCGTGACCGATTGCGGAGACACGCAAGTCGCGGATAATTGCGATCCTTCGGATTGCTCTTGGCGGGCGTAGGGGGCAGGTCAACGGAGTACGAGAGAGACAGAGAGAGAGAGGGAGAGAGAGAGAGAGAGAGAGAGAGAGAGAGATTGAAGGAGCGAGGGAGGCGGGGGAGGTTTCGAGCGAAAAGACTGAGCTGGATACCTATACATTGTGCGGGGCCGGCATCTTAAGATCTACGCAACGGGAAGGTGTTTACGCGGTTTCTGGGAAGCGCGCTTCGTTTTTGCTACGAACCGTTCCTCATCCTCTTCCTCTCTGTCGTTTCTCTCAGGCCGTCGTTCGACGAGGCAGCATCCTTTCGTCTTGCCAACCCGCCCGCCAGCCAGCCTGCCTGCCTGCCCGCTGCCTACCTACCTACCTACCTACCTACCTATCTACCTACCTACCTACCGCCCGCTGTACCTTCCTCGACGGCCGCCTAATGACCGGCCGCAGTGACAAATAAAGCTGGACCGCTCGTCGCGGATATTCCCTCTTATTCGACGCGCAAGATGGCTCATTCGAGAGCTGAGAGAACTCGCGTTCCTATAAATCGTCGTTCCGAGCTGGTGCAACATTTTTTTCCCCCGATACGCCGGCCTCGCCCGGCCATAGTGATTTGCGAAGACGAATCGCGTCTTCACTGGCTTCGGGTTCGGGTGGACGCGTCCGTCGAGCAGGAGAAGAAGAGGACGGAGGAGAAGGCGGAGAGGGAGGTTGAAGGAGGAGGTTGGAGGAGGAGGAGGAGGAGCGAGGGAGGGAGAGATGGGTCTCGAGGCCGCGGCCGAAACATTCTAACCGGAGCATTTGGGCATAATTTTCAGCGTGCCTCGATCTTTATGCAGATCGGGAACAAACATCTAGTCCGACCGGCTGATTGGTATTCCTGACGGCACGCGGCTCATCACTTTCCCCCTCAGATTTATCGTTCAAAATTCGGCCTGCATTTTTATATTGATAATCACTCGCGGAACCTCGCAAGGGGGAGGAGGGACTCGGGAGGAATGTGGGACGGGTGGAGTGCAGTCACGACAGTGACGTCATGCCAGTTATGGTAGCGTATCCTCGAGTGTGGGTAGAGGAGAGCTTTACGGCTCTTTCCAATCTCACCATCCTTCTCCGCCTATCCGCTCTCCTTCTTTCACTCTCACTACTCCGCTCCGTTAATTAAACTTCCACACTGACAACGTCGTTATCGGGAACTGGATCACCCTTGTTCCGAGGGATAACTTTGCATCGCGAGAAAAATGCGAGGAATTCCGTTGCGACACTTGACTCGCCGCCAACTAAGGGCGGCGATCGAACGAACCTGCCAGACCTACACCACCTTCGTTCCGCAATCTAACAGTAAATCATCTTCGCATTGTTCTTTCATTTGAGGGAAATAAATCACACGGCACCTGGGTGTTTCGCTCCGACGCTTAATAGATTTCTCGTTGCGTATCTATTGCCCTTCTAATTTACGAGCGCGCGATAAATAATTCGCGGCGTGCAATAGAATTCAATTAGACGCCCAAGTGGACACGTGGAGCGGGAAACGTGATTCCTCCGGGTGGAAAGGAGGAGCCGAATAGGAGGAGGGCAGCGAGGGAGAAGGTGGAGAAAGAATGTGTGCGAGCGATATTAAGATGTTTGGAGAGTAAGCAGAGAGCGACACCGTGTACGAGTTCGTCATGCTGGCACGACGTCAGGTGGCTTTTCGTTAACCGCCCACGGTGTGTCTTCGAGCGAACCTGCCAAAAGGGACGAAGCGAGAACCCTTCCGACCACCGCCCTCCGACGTGTAAACTTCTTAATGCCGGACGATGTTACCGGACCATTTTGCCAAACCGTTTTGCCAGGTCGGCCTAGTGCCGCTTAGTCGAGGATCGACAAAAGGAGGATCGAAGAATGGAGACTCCTACCTCCCATCCTTGTCATCGAACTTTATCCGAGCTACGCGCCGTGGATCTTGCCGAGGTTAGGTACACAATGAGCGTGCAGTATGCGTCGAGTAAACAGCGTTCCAACGGTGAGTAGGCACATGCGGAGTAGAACGCGGAGTACGAGCAACGAGACTCGATGCCATCCGCGTTTTCGTGCCAGCGGAAAAAAAGGATCATGGAAGGGCGTGTGCCTTCGGGCCCGTGGGAGACGTTGCACCGACAGTCGGCGTCGTTATTCGAACCAGCTCGAGTTTCAAGCCGATCGTTAACGGAACTTTTACCGTACGCCTATCTAAGACAATCGCCGATAGTAATCTCGCGTCAAAACCAACAGCGGGCTGCCACGTGCGAACAAATCTCGGGAGTCCCCTGTGCCGGAACGCAATGATTCAATGCACGGCTCTTGCAGACGGTGCGTCCCACGTCTATGACATTTACAATGCTCCAACGCTTTCTACCGGGCGATACGCTAATCCCATCTTAACGCCGGAGACACGCGAACAAGCGGCTTCGGTACGCGCGGAAGATTACACAATCGATTAGAGGACAGGGAGGAAGGATGAAGTTTCGGATCTGCGCAACGGGCCGAGCGATTCGCTGATAAGGGAGAGTGAGGGTAAACCGAGCCGATAACGGACGCAGGTGCCCCCGGGGGAGGTTCCGGGGGAGGTTCCGAGAGAACGGCGAACGTTCTTCTCGGAGCGGACAGTTTATCCGACCGATGACATAATCGCGTCACGTTGGTACCACCTGCGCGATCGCTATCGCGCCTAATGCATGCGAGGCAAAAGTCGACTCTCTCTCTCTCTCTCTCCGCTTCCCTGCCAACGCTCGCAGCGGCAAAACAACGAGAAAACGCTGGGCTTCGCCCTCCTCTCGATTCGCAACCCTCCACTCCCTCATTCCATTAGAGTGAGTGTCGCGAGCGTTTCGCTTATCGGCTCTCTTAACCTGTCAGCGCCGTCCGCTCGCCCGAGCGATCGGCGCAATTAGCCGCTTATCAAAAATCGACCCTTATCAAGCGCGGGACCATATAACGCGACGCGCCGGATCCGCCGGCGTTTGTAAACAGCCGCGTTGCACCAGAATCATTGTTTTCGTAGATAAAGCGACGTCGCGGAAGATTACTGTATCACGATGTTGCCGCAATTGCGGCCGAACGCGTGATTCACCTTTGTCCCTCGCTTTCCGGAAACTCGTAATGCTCGTCTGGCCGTCGATGTCGCCCCCCTGTCGATTTCGTAACGAAAGCGTAATTGATAAGCTCCGCGCGCGGAAGGTGGGAGAAGGGAGACACCGGCTGACGGTCGGCGAGCGAGAAATGTGAAAGGAGGCGAGAAGTAATTAATCGTCGAAGGATGAAGGCGAAAGGAACGGGCCGCTATCAACGGAGGAAGCTCGTCGAACGACACGCGCGCGGCAACAATGAGCGAACGCCCCCGCAAGAGTCACGTTGCCGGCACGTCAGTCTGAGACGTCGTCTAACATTAGACTTTATGCCGATCGCTGCCCGGAGGCCGAGGCGAATTCGGCGCAAATTCGGTCGGGTCTAGTCGCTGAATCATCAGCCGACTTCTCTGACGAGCGGAGACCACCGAGTCGAGGATTCCGCGTGAATCACTGACACTCAATAGAGCCGATAATCGTGTTACGAGTCGAGCGCGTAGGCACGCCGAGAAACCTCTATCTATCCCTCACTCTCTCTCTCTCTCTCTCTCTCTCTCTCTCTCTCTCACTCTCTCTCCACCTTTCCCCATCTGCCTCTCTCCGGTTAGATCAGCTCTAATTTTACGAGCCATCCGGCCGAGCCACAGGTTGCGGATCGCGCGCCTCTCCTTTCCGAACGGTCGACTCGTTAGGCACCGGACACTTCGACATATCGGTAAATTAGTCTCCCATAGCTCGGCCAGTTATTACTATGTCTCAATTCAGAAGACCGGCCCAGCGCTGACTCTCAGCCAATTAAATTAGCATTGCGCCGCTTCGGCGTGCCGAGGAAACCGTGTTCCGAGGGAACGGCGCGAGTATCGTGTAAGTATTCTACCGAGTCAGGTGCACCGATTCTTTGCCCGATCACCCATCGTTGGGCATTACCGCGCGATCTTACTAATAAGCTCGGCGCCGATGTGAAACACGATCGCGTTATGAATTTACATGAGTGACAAAGTAGCACCCGTCGCGCCGATGCCTCTTAATGGGGCATTAATGTGCCTCGAATAATATGTAATGGCCCGGCGGCGCGTAGGAGATCACGGGGAGAAGTGGGTCATGGAATTTTTGTCTTCCGGGGGGCAATCAGCCTTTTCTAATTAATCCGTCGCCAGCAGTTAGAGTCGAGCTCACCGTCGCGGAGGGCAAAAAGTCTCCAATTATCGGATCTAATGGACGTCATGGTGTGTGGCTCGCACGCGGAGATTGTCCGCCGTGGAAAAGTCGAGATTTGACCGGTGTATTCAGATGGAGTGACGTCACGCGCCCAGAGGGGACACGCGTAGCCAGCATGTCTGGCGTGACATTGCCGGGCCCCGTTCCCGATCCTTGATAACGCGAGAGACAGCCCGATCTTTCCTACCGGAGGTGGACAACCGAACCGTATCCGCCTTTATTCCGCGAACGTCGACGATCGAGAGAGATCACGGACAGATCGATGCCTTCGACACCGCTTCGACGAAAGTATTATGCTATTACGACACGCTCGAGTGACTCTCTGATAACTCGGCGAGTCGCGTGACATTGAAATATGCCGTCCCGCGCGCGCGCGCTTACACTTGCGATTATGTATTGGCCTGGGAGATAAGGAACGAGTATTTTTTCCGGAACTCGACCCGTTAACGTTTCCTCCCGGCTTCTCGAGTTCCTCGTCCTCCGCTTTGCATTCTGTTGAGAGGAGTCTGTATCTTGTCCATTGACAGAATCTCGTTGCACAATTGTCATCGTTCACTGGCTCTCTTTTTCTCCCTCTCTCTACACGCTATCTTCTCTCTCTTCGCTTTTCTCGCCTGGCGAGGTTGTCCACTTGCGAGTGCCGGCAGCACTCTGGCAGCAGCGAGTGGCGTTGCAGAGAGCGAGGGCGTGGTGTTGTGCCTCTTACGTCGCGCTGTTAACGTTTCTCCAGCACGAGGAACGCGCACGGTCGCTTATTAGCCGTATACATATGTATCGATAGTCTACGTACCATCGTCTACTCTTATGCATCGGCCATCACCGACGCTGGCAGCATCTCGACAAAACCCAGCAAATGTTCCTCGTTAACCTCGTTTCCCTCAAATCGATACTCATTGTCGCGCGTGCATTCCGCACGCGTCACACGTGCCGCCTAATATCCCGTTCCCGGGATGATTATTAATCGCGTGCTAAAGTCTCGCGCGCCGCCGGAAAAAACTCGTCGCGAGATGAAGTCGGGAGAAGAAACCGGGCGCGCACCGGTAATCAGCTTCCATCAGCTATCCTCGCACTCCGAGTCGCTCGATCGTTACGCTAGATCGGAACGTAGCGAGGTGAAACTAAGCCGTTTCTTGTCTCACCGGAAGAGCGAACTCGCGTTGCACGAATCTCGTCCGCTCGCGCCTAAACTCGGACGCGTCCACCGGAACCCTGCCTCCCGCAAGAAACAATAGAAAGTCGAGTTCGGCGAAGGCGAGATATACGGAGATTACAATAACAGGAGAACGAACGCCGTGTTAGAAAAATATTCCAGATTTTAATACAGCAATGAAAGTTAAACGTAGCGCAGGGCGCTAATATCGACAGTTACCGATAAATATAGATATACCAAGTACACAGAAAATTTATATACGAAACGCAAGTAAAGCTTGTGATTCTTTTCTACGCAAAAATCTTTAATATATATCTAAATAATCATAAATAATTAAATAAGATACAATTGTTATAATTAATAATAAATGACTTGGAATAAAACATTGATAATATCGATACGTTTTACATAATTCAATAAAGACAATTTAAATTTTTAGTTACAAATAAATTATATTGAGACATTTTCATTTCGAAGAAAGGTTGCACTCAGTTATAATAAATAATACTTTTTAACTTATTTACATTTGTTCTTAACTTAATAATAAGTTCGAAACTGGTAGCAATGTAAACAAAGCTTATACTAACCTAACTGACTCAAAAACTGCTAACTGACGCGCCCTCTATCTGTACGAATTTTCATCTTATAAAGCTAGTGATATTCCTATCTCGTTCGTACTCCTTATACTCTAGTCTCCATGGCGACATATTTCGAGGATTTGTCGCTTTCATCGGCGGCCGATGGATACCGATGGATTCCGGTGAATGGGGCAGCGGCGGCAAACTCCTGTCTTCCGAGTTACGGTTCAAGAAAGTCTCGTCAATGAGTCAGAGCCGATCGCTAAGACCGAGTGAGTAGGACGAGAGGGAAGACAGACACGCGCGAGGAGCGAACGGCAGCGGGAGCTATCGATCGACTAGCCCTATCAATGATTCATGAGTAGAAAACGCGTTCTCATTCGTTCGTCCGACGGTCGGTAGGATGGTTCGGCAGGATCGAATGCAGGATCGCATGGCAGGATCGTTAAGGCAAAGTAGAGGACGGACGCGCGTCGCGGGAGAGGTCGTACGTCAAGTATCGCGGCGAAGGGAGCAGGTATCGTTGTCGGAAAAATCGTGATAACGACTCGCCATCCTCTCTCAATCTTCGGTCCATCGATTTGCGGCGAGCCGAGGGCAATTACGTCACCGGTAAATCAGCGGTATCGACGAGCGCGATAATGTCATCAGTCGAACGCGTACCCTTTGTAATAATAATGTCGTCGCGAGAGTAGAAGGACGTAATTCAGCTCAGGCAGACTCGAATCCTTCGCGAATCCTTCTGCCTCTACCGTTAGACGAGACGTTGCGAGGCCAAAGGCGGCTTATCTGGCGACTGGGCGCAATGATGATCGGGGCAACTACTATAATTTCGATTCAACTCGAACATATTTCGTACAGTTACCGGGATCGGCCGGTATCTAATCGGACGTAACCCTCGGGCCACTGTCTCTCACGGGAGTAATCGTGACCGGATCGACCGGTTCGAGGGCCGCCGCGATCGAATCATCGCTCTCTCGCGGAATTTCGAGGATCGCGAGACGGAAGAAGAATGCCCTCGCTGAAGGCAGCCGCCTACGACGAGGACTGTCCGAGGACTCTCCGAGGAAGAGAAGCGTCTTTGGCCTCGGTCCCGCCGCCAATCTCGAGCCTAACGTATTCGCCCCGATGCGGAATAACTTCTCGACTCTCGTAGCGCGCGTCTCGCCGCCGCACGATCTTATGCATCATATCGTGCGTGTCGCGCTGCCTTCTAAAAGAGTCTGCTGCGTGTGCGTACCGTACGTCCTGTCCCGTATGCGGTACGGCGTTCGTGGCTCTCGTAATTGCTCGTTCCGGGGGCGTCGCAATGGTTACTTGATGGCGGTACACGTATGGCGGTACACGTATGGCGGTACACGTATGGCGGTATACGTATGGCGGTCGTGGTACGTATGGCCGCGCTCGTTCACGTATGGCGGTGCACGTAGCCACATAGGCGTACATACATATGCGCTCGTTCGACGAGTGTGTCGGTGCGCGCCCCGACCTAAACTGCCGAGCAGGAAGAGACGGAGGTGCTTTCATTTGTCGTGGAAGTGTTAATGGCCCGACGTAAAACTCCTCGACGACAATGCGGAGCGGAGGTACGTGTGGGCGCACGAGATATGGGCCAGTCTACCGGCCGGAGGAGAAGGACGAGGGACGACCATTTACCCTGTAACCCGTCCCGGCAACGACCGACGATTATCTCCCTCGAACTTGGCTGCGGGACCTGCGAACATCCTAATTAAAAGCGGACCGCTCCTTTTTGCGACCTTTACTCCCTTCGCTCCCCAATCCGATCGCAGTCCGCAGTGGCCGAATAAAGAATTTCTTCCCAGTCGGCCGAACTCCGCTCTCGATCCTCCGACCCTCCTCGGCTCGGAGATAAACGGCAAATGGATCACTGATACCGCAAAGTGCACGTCAGTCCAGCCGTGGATCCCTGTATCGTGCACTCGCAATGGCTATATATATGCGCGTCGTATAACGCGAATGGGCGAAGAGGGCGATTAAGTGAAAACGGGGAACGTTAAAAGATACGTCGGATTCCATCGCGAACGAGGTCAGGCTTCGATTCCCGTACATTGTACGTGACCTTCTTCGCGTCGTGGCAGGACACTGAACGGTGGACACCGGAGAGCATTGGGGAACTTTCGCGCGCGCCTCACTCTTACTTTCTTTTCCCACCCGACGCCTGCCTGACGTCGGCATTAAACGAGTCCGCACACTCGCCCGCCTATCTGTGATCTCGCACGAGTCGATGATAGATTTACGTCTACCTTGCGATTACGCCCCCGGCCAACCCGTTCTCGCTCGGGCCGCCTTGCTTCTGTCATTCGTCTCCCAAATTCTCGGCCGTACGTTCATCCCGCTGCTCCTTGAGAGAGGATCCATTTAAACGGACCATTCTACCGTCTCTCAGGTCGAGTGACAAAACTTTTTCCATCTCCGTTGAGCACGTGGGGGCCTAATAGGCCATGTGATTCATCAGCGGCGGAGAGCGGAATCGGGACGGTTGGGACGACGCGAATTCCCGATCGGTCGTAAAGTCGAAGGTGAGCCTGTACTCTCAACCTCCCGCGAGAGATGTCAGGCGAGAAAAATCGGCCGGACATTTTCCGTGATCGCGCAAGCGAATCCGCTTTTCCTCGTCTGGCGTACTGCTCTTGGGCGGAGAGAGGCGAGAGAGTAAAGGCGTTTATTCATGCGATTGGTAATCGGATTCGCGCGCGCGCACGGGACGATCGTATATGTGCGTGCCGTACGCGTAATGTGCACGCGCAATTGCCTATATAAATTCTCGATCGCTCGTAAAATCGAAAGCGAGCGGGGGCATTACCATACGCTACGTGGGTATACTCACTCGCATGCACAAAATACCCACTAAATGATAGACGCGAACTAAAGTCGCTCGTAAAGCCGCTCCGCGGCTATTATGCACACGTATGTACCTATATAGAAAAATGCACGCATACATCTCTGGACACTTATAGGTATAAATGCGATGTGTCGGTTCCTTCTCGACTGTCTTTGCCGCGGTGCGCGAACAGGTTTGAGACGTCCCAACATCCGCTCCTACACGTACCCACGTGAATCCACGCAGCTACATCCGGCGCGCAATTATAATCGCTGAGCAAATAGACGAGATGACGCGTATGGACGCGAAATGAGATGGAAGGCACGCGGGGGGGAGGTTGCGTCGGAGAGCGTCGTATCTTTCGGAGTAATCGTATCTGGCCAAACGTCGGCTCGCGTGCGAGACAAAGATTACGCTCGAATGGTATGCGTCTCGCGAAATAGCCGGGCCATCCATAGCGGTGCGAGTCATAAATGCGGCCTGGCCACGGACGTCCTCTTCTAAGCGCGACGGCTCGCGCGGTGTCACGTTACGCGTCGCTCCCAAAGAGGATCGCCTCGAAGCCTCGCCCGGATCTGCGTGCCAGGTGATTCGACTGCAGCGACGGTGGCCGCTGCGAAAGATGACCGACTCACTGCGCTTCAGCCGCGAGACTTCAACGCGAGACTTCAACGCCGACGATCCACTCCGCGACCCAACTCGTAATTGCTCCTACTTTCCACCGAGCATCTCCATTGCGCCCATTCAACTGCGCTTTGCACGCACCGCCAGCTGTCTACGTTGGCGGACCATTTCGTACGGAGACTAAAGCTCGTACTACAGTGCCAGGACTCGAAGAACAAGATGTAACTCGTCGAAACATTTTCTCGAAGTTTCCTGAGATATCTTGGCCAGGCAGATCGAGCGGCCATTGCCGGCCTCGTCAACGTCCTCTTTCGCCATGTTGGCGAGCGGAGGGTGCTCGGCGGCGCGTGCCGTAAAAGTGCAAGAGCGGAGGAGCTTTGCAAAGAAAACGTCTCGCGCCGGCACGCGAAACGCGGACGAGATTAACGAGCAGCGCGATCGGACAAAGGAGGCGATCTCGGTAGCCGACGAAATAATCCAGCGGGGGGAGACACATGCGACGACAAATACGACGACAAATACGACGACAAATACGACGACAAATACGACGGCGAACACGACGAAGAATACGAGCAAGAATACTTAGACAGCCTCGAGGACGATGACGAGACGGCCGAGAGCAATTAGTAGCGCGCTGTCACTGAGGGCCGATAAAAAAGCGGCTGAGAAAAATGAACGTTCGCGGCTGTCCATTCCGATGAGAGAGGCAGGTGTCCTAATCGGCGACACGGAGATCTAATAGACCCCGCTGGGACGTAAATTTTCCCGGCAGAGCGCAGGCACGCCGCCGTCGACGGATTTTCCGAGAAGCTATTAAAAGTCGGGCCGTTTCCCTCCTCGCGATCCATCGTTAACGCGGTCACCGGACAGGCTCCCTTCGCAATCGTTTATTCGCCTCGCTCGGATCGCATCCGAAATTCGTTTCATCTCCCATTTAATATCCGTATCATTCGCCGACGGAGGGCTTTGATTGATTAACGAGCCCGCGCTTGCTTGTGACGAGTGTGTGAGAGGGACTTTAAGGAGTTCTCGCTGACGGCGTGGGCGTGCAGACGAGGGCGAAAGATGCAGCAGTAGGGCGGAGATGAGGACGGGCTCCGCGAGCAGTCCGATGAGCAGTCCGATGAGCAGTCCGATGAGCAGTCCGATGAGCAGTCCGATGAGCAGGCCGATGAGCCTCCGCTTTGCTTGCCGACACAACGGCTTCTCGAAACGGTCGCGCGATCACTCTGTGAACCGAGAAACGGAACACCTGAGCCTCTCGTTTTGCCGCCCCAGCCCTTTGCCGCAGCCCCCTCGCCGCACTCTTCTCACCGTACTCCTCCCGATCCTTCCACTCGAAGCAGCCGAGGAAGGATGGCTCTGCACTAACTCACCCACGTGGGATGCGCATTTCCGAACTCTCTCGTCATCGACCCTTTTAGCCCGAGTCAGCGTCACGGCGAACAGTGCACGGTTCGCGCCGCCTGGATCCTGGACGCCTTTCCATTTCATTGCTCCGCACATTTTTCCCCACATTTTCTTCCTTCGGCGCAACAGAGTTACGATGCTCGGCGCAGTTATTCCCGATCGGTGGAAGGTGTAGCGATCGCCGAAAGGCTTGTAACGATCGCATGGGACAACCCTGCCTACCTGCTTTAGTGGCGCGTTCACGAAATTGCTTGTTGACCGAACTAGGTAATAAAAAGAGTCTATTAAAGCTGTGTCGGGAGGGACGAGATACCACTGGGTAGTAAATGGCCGCGGTTCACCGTTCTCTCTCGTAACACTTTTATCTCGGAAGCGTGCCAAACAAAGAACGCATTTTTATGTCCGCTAATGACGGGGGAACGGAGATTCTATCGACGCAATTAGTATCGGCCAGTTCGATTTCGAATTCACGACGCCCGTCTCGCCGGAATCCGGTTTAGAACAGGTGTGTCGACCGATGTCGACCGATGTCGACGGATCGGGAATATTTGCTCGATCAAAGATCCTTTTCCGCCCGACGCTGCGATCCCGGAGGCACGATCCTGGAGGCAGCCGATGATATACGGTGGGCCTGACTCTCGTTCGATGATCGAGTCGCGCATCTCTTGTCCCTGTATCCGTTCCTTTCGATTGAAGCACTCGATTCTGTGTCTCGGTCCCGTGTCTCGGCACTCGGGCCGGCTCGCGCCGGCGGCGTCGATCCTCCTGAGAAGTAACCGGAGAAGAGGAAGAGGCCAGCAAGATGGATAGGACTCGTCCTATCGCACGTAGTATTTGCGCGAAACAAATGGTACCGGGGGCCGCCTACGTCCCCCCCGGCTTTCAGCGAATTATCCCTCGGCCCGCGCCATCTTTTCGTTCTACGTCACTGGTCGCGCTAATGATATTTCGCGAGCGGCGCGCTCGTTATTCCCTCTCTTTAGCGCCGGTGACAGATCGTACTGCGATCGGCCAGGGTACTGCCCACATCGGGCACGGGGCCGTCGGGACGCGGGGCCTAGATCAATTACAATCGATGCGGCCTCAGGTCCGCCTAGAAATTCTTCAACGATCTTTTAGATTCCGGCCATTCGCGGGCGTATATTTAATTGCGCAGGATATTGTGTACCTATGTATACTCGTTAAACAGGATCCGAGGAAAGGAGCCATATTCGAAGGAAGCGGGTGTGCTGATCGGTATGCACGCTCGATCTGCAGGACTGGAACGATGCTCCGCTGAGTTCGGAAACGGTATCGAATTACCTTAGGCGCTACCCTGGCGCATGTCGTGGCCTGCGAGAGCACCCGTTCGAGACACGATTCTCAGGCGTGCCGAAGCGCGTGTCTTTACACGTGCGTGCGCACGACGTAAGTACCGAGTCGTGTCCTGCGACGCAAAGGCTCTACGTGCGACCCACAGCTTCCTTTCGAACAACCCGCAGACTATCTTCAAGTTATTGTCACTCCTTCGGAACGATACTCGGCCTCTTTTAACCAGCGTTCGTTTGAGAAGAGTTCTGTATCGTTACAGGGCCTACATCTATTCTATCGTGTACCCTGAGTGAACTGGTCTGCTGATCGAAGACCCTCGACGGCCACCGCGCCGTCTCCAGCCCCTTTTTCAACAGCGGTGGGACAATACTATCGTGATCGAAGACGGACGAGCGGACGAGCCGTGCTATAAATCGCGGTATGCAAATTTAATAAGCGCGCGTGCGCGCGCGCGCGCGCCTCTCCGAGTCGTTGCTCACCGTGGATCTTCATTGCGAGAGCCTCGTGAGAGACCGTATCGGGATTATGTCGCGAGCGACCGCTCGAGCATCGTTTGCCGACTTTTACAGGACAGACTACGGTCGAGGACGTCGTCGTCGTCGTCGGAGGAGGAGGATGAGGTCGTTCAATTATCGTATTAATGTGTTTCGGAGCCGAGCGCGACGAAGCCCGTGTCGTGGGTGGCTGGCGACTAGCTTCAGTTCAATATTCATACGCGTGTCATCTCTCGCGGCTGAATAAATGGCTGAAATCGATGGCCACCATCCTCCTCGTAGTCGGCCGGGCCCTTGTCGCGGGTCCCCGATGGACGTAATTATATCGTATCGACAGCAGGCGTGCCTGACCCGCGCAACGCGCAACGCTCTGTGATTTACAGTTGCGCCGCTTGAATTAAATGCAATTAAGTCGCAGTAAATTACGCACGTCCCCGCGAACCTGGCAGATAAATCAGCGTCGTGTTTGCCTTCGCGTGTAATCGCAGGGAGAGCAGAGGAGAAAAAACTCGTGAGAGGCCGAGGAGTAGGCCGTGCCAGCGGAGGAGGTGGAGGAGGAGGAGGAGGTGGACGCGGTGAAAGAAAAAGAAGGAGGAGGAGGAAACACTCTCTTCTCTTGCTTTGCTCGTCCTCGGCTCTCTCTCCCTCTCTTTCTCGTTCGTTTGCTCGTCCGTAAGTTTGCCCCTCGGCGATGCACACAATGTGCGTGCATGCTCGCCCCCCACCCCTCTCTCTCTCTCTCTCTCTCTCTCTCTCTCTCTGTACTCTCGGCAGAATCTCTAGAATGCGGACGGTGCACTGCCGCGAACGAGGGTGTGTAAGCGTGCACCTCCTCATCCCCCTGCAAGTCTCTATCGGATCCGCGCTACCATTCATATGTGCCATTTAGGCTTAGATTCTCGCCCCGCAACGAGGGCAACTGTCTCCAGGAGAGACTTCATTGTTCACCGTGCACCGTATCACCTTCAATATTCATGATGCCTCGCTCGACGGGACAAAAGAGCTTTGACACTATTATGAGATCGGGCCCGATCAATAATCCATCGAGGCTGGTTAACATATTAACGACGGTGACGTCACGGTTAGCAGGTTAATAAGGTCGCGTGGGCGCGTCCTGGCAATAAAGAGCGAGCTTATCCGAGCTCATCCTTCGCTGGTGCGACGCAAACGACGTTCATGGGGAGCACCTACTGTCCCCCCCCCCCCACTCATCCACCCCCCTTCGCCGCCGCCCCCTATGCAATGGTACCTATACCTACCTAACTCTCGCGTTGTCCCGCTTCTGCTCCCCCGTTCTACCTTAGCCCGGCACTCTACCGTGCACTCCCGAGTCTCGGCCTTAATTTACATATCTCTATATCAATGCTACTACCTCGCTTCGCGAGCCGCATACTTTCAGCGAAGCTCAGCGGTTCACATTTCACGATCGTCGGGGCGCAATGTGCTACGGGGTTACCGGGACTCAGGCTTCTGTACACCCTTTTGACCCCATCATGATCTTACTTCGATTCCGCCGACTTTCATCTTTGTCAGCTTCTTTCGCCGAACTGAAATTTCGAAAGCCAGAGCGTACGCTGCTCTAGAATAAATTGGACTTTATAGTGATTATCGTAAGTAGTGTATGTAACCGGAAAAGTGAGCTCCCTTGTGAGAGAACTCTTTCGGTAGGGTCCCTTCATTAATTCTGAGAGCCGCACTGCGCTGGGCACCGGTGTAATAACCGAGGAATACCGTTCGTAGCCTCGCATACCTATACCTTAGGCTAAAGCGTATTTCGCCGAGTGTTATTGAGTCGCAGGGCTCTATCGGGGAGCGGTCCGCCTCCAATTCCCTCCGAGTCACGTGTGGGTGTGCCGAGAGAACAGACGCGTCAAATCTCCACGAATATACGCACCAGCGCCGAGCACAAAGCGCAAACTAGAATGAATAGGTTAAGCAAGAAACCGTCCCGGCTGTCGCGATAACGGAAGCTTCTTCTTCTCCCTAATAAATAGAATGGAAATCGAGCTTTATCCTCCTAAGAAATCATATATTGCAATTCGAATTTAAAACGATGTATGAACTTTATTTTCTCCAAGTATGTACTTTGACGCCCTTGACACTTTGCTATGGTAATTAGGGTTCAATGCAAGGTACTTTGGCGTTACTATAAGTCATTTTACATTACTTTAGTACATTATTACTTTGACGGCCTGGACACTTTGCTATGGTAATTAGGGTTCAATGTAAAGTACTTTGGCATTACTATAAGTCATTTTTCATTACTTTAATACATTATTTCGGGCATTTTCGGCAATTAAGCGGTTGTTCATGCTTTTGGGTGGCATTTGCACCATCTTTAGCGGGCCTTACGCACTGCTATCACAATAAGGGACGGAAAATTGATACTGGGGCATTACTTTATGCTCTTTTATGATAGTTTGTTGCATTATTAGCGGTATTTTCCTGAATTCGGCGACTGGGCTGATATTTTGGCCGATATTAAAATAATTTTCTGATGGCTTTACCAGGTTAATATGACAATGGGGGCTAATATATGATACTATGGCATTATCTTATGTTTTCTTGTGATAGTTTATTGCATTATTAGTGGAATTTTCGCGAATGGAACCCGGGACCTTCGCCTTATGAGCCAAGTACTCTACTAACTAACCCACCCGGCCGCCTTGCGAGATGTAGAGTCGTTTGGCGTACATAAGTATTCTTACCGGGCGATTCTCACTCGTCTATATCAACGCTGTCTTTTCATATTTATCACGTTTCACGCCTACTTGCGAGACTTTCTTTACACTTTTGCATTATTTTCCATTACCAAACCCCATTGCCATTAGCGACCGGCAATTTATTGGCTCTCGGTCAATCGTGTCAATAATCCTGAATCGTTAAGCGCCCTTCTTTATGGGTCATTAAGAAGGATTCATTGAAGCAATGCCTCGACACGAGTGGATGGGCGGAGAGGCTGATGCTGACCCGTAGGCTGACGTTGGCCAGGCAATTTTCCCGATCAGCTTTCTCCGATTAGCCGAGTATGTCCGACCATGAGTTTCCGTTGCTCGCTGATAGTCAGCGCGGAGCTCGCTGGAAGTACGTTGGAAGTACGTTGGAAGTACGGACGAAGTACGACTCTGGAAAGCGCAATGAGCGGGAGAAATCGGCGGATCGATCGATCAACGGCACGCTCGCCGCTCGATTCCACCTGTTGTAGACTTACGAATGACATCAGGCCCGCGCACGCGGCACTTTGGCACAAACTTTCAGTCGTGACTCTTGGCAAACAGACGCCTCTCCTCCTCTCGGCTCCTTTCGGAGCTCGGCAAAGATCCCGAAGCTGCTCGGCGAATTTCACTTCATCGATCCCGCCGAGTGAAACGTTCCTGCTCGCGTCTTCCTCCTCCCGCGACGCCCACGCAAGGATTTTCATTTCCTGCACTCGCTGGCACACATCTGCCCCTGCTCGATTCTGCATTCTTCTCTTTTCGAGCGGCGCCTCGGTCAAGGAGACGAACTCTGCTTGTACGTAGTCTGGATGTGCCGTGAGAAAGAGTTTCGGTCGAAGTGCTTGCCGCAGTCACGTATTCCGTGAAAATATAATACATTCATCAGATCTCGAAACTATTGCGCAATGACTTCGTTACACCTTGCCCATTGTTCGTCGGCTGCCATTCCGTGAGAGAGCCGGCCTTTCCACGGACATACTTCGCTCGTGTGCTCGCGCCTTATCTCCCGACGATCACCGGAGGGTACCCGGTGAACTTCCTCGCGAAATCGCGATGACGGATCAGAGGATGGGCAGGTGATGATTTCGAGCGGCTAATTGCGATGCTGATTGAATAGGGCAGCTGGGTTTCTGCGGTACAGGAAAAAGTGTCGCGAACGGCTCGTTAGTGAGCCGAGCGCAATTGTCTCCCCAACTGAGTTAGAAGGAACGCGGGAAGAGCCGTTGGCCCAGCGCCTTTTGTTCCGTTGGCGGTTTATTTAAATGCGCATTAATATTTAATACTCGACGAGTGTTTAAGTGGGAGTTGCTCTCGCCAGGCCGCGGGCCCTATGTAATTACTGCAGGCGGCCCACACCCGCCAGTGAACCAGAGAGAGAAAGATAGAAAGATAGAAAGATAGAGAGAGAGAGAGAGAGAGAGAGAGAGAGTAAAGAAGGAATCGAGAGAGGAGACTCAACGAGCGGAAACCGGCACGAAATCTCTCCGAAAAGTGCTCCTACCGTCTACGGTCAGCAGAGACAACAGTTCAACATTGCGACTATCGGACGAAATCCCGGTAAAAGTAGGAGTCCTTTAAAATCGAACTGGAACTGCAGGTGCTCTCGAGTCAGAGAGGGGAAAAGCTCTTCGGAGTGCGGCGCGTCAGTAAAATTAAGATGGATACCCAGAGGTGTGGCCTCGGCCCGTGTGAAAACAAAGCTTATCTCTCCATCATCGGCATTCTTAAGGAGAGTCATTACCACCGCCGGTGTATCCGGTGCCGCGCGCGGATATTTGCACCAATAAACGATGAGTCGGCCAGGAATCCCCGCGAAATGACGTATCATTACGCGTATTCGCTCCTCGCACGGAGGCTCTCGCTCGGAGGAAGGCGGAGAAAAAAAGGCACGAAAGGGAGTGAGGATGGCGTGGGCAAGGAGGGGGGGGGGGGGGGGGAGGGCCGCGGGGTGGACGGGGCGCTGCCGAGTGCGAGGGGTGAGGCAGGGTATCGCGTTTTTCGCGATTTTCTCACGAGGATAATTTCGACGATTAGCGCAAAAAACCTCGTGCCCACCGTGCGGGGCGAGGCGAGCGCGAGAAAACGAGAGACACAAATTGTTTTGCCGTGCCGTGTAATTTTGCAGGGCCGCAGCCATCATGTATCATTTGCGCAAATTATAAATTCATTATTTCACAATTATCGTAATGCATTTGCGAATGTGCCGATGGCCCCTAAGCCCACGACTCTTCGTATATATCTCTGTCTTTCTCACTCTGTCCGACTCTCGCTTTGTTCCCTTCTGTCTACCTTCCCGTTTTCTGCCGATCGTCTACCGTTGTTCTCCTCGAAACGAGGCCAAGTGTCGGTGGATCGATCACAGTCAATTACATCAAGGAGTAATAAGAAGAATTTGGCCTACATTCGCGATGCAACGATCCGTCGTTGTTAGTTGGCTAAGGATGAGAGGAGAGGACGGCGTGCTTCTTTTTCGGTAAGGAAGACCGATGGCATCGGCCCTTCGTGAGGGCCGTCGTCCCTCGCGTGAGTCCGCTCCTGTGCCAGAAGCCCATTTTCTGCCTGCTGGAGGATCGGCCGTCGGTCGCGGCCAGTGGCCAGTCTCACGGAAGCTTCGATCAATCGGGAGGATCGTGAAGGATCGCAGCTACCGCGAGGACGGTGGAGACTGCCTGCCTGCTTGCCTACCCGTCTGCTTCCCTACCCGTCTGCCTGCCTGCCTGCCTGCCTGTCTGCCTCTTCTCACTACCTACCGTGTCCTAAGCAGTCTGCTAACATCGGCGAGACTTGAATTAATTCCCTGCTCAGCATGAGCGCGCGCACGCGCTTCCCTCGCCGCTTTATTAGACTCCGTTGCACCTTAAACCCGCGGCGTTCGCAGGATCGATTCGCTTTCCGTCCACGGCGGTAACGTCGCCGAGGATCGTCCCTAGCTTTACGAGCGAGCCGCCTGCATCTAAATGCCCCCCTGGCTCGCCATCGTACAATTCACCGTTCGCCGTAGGAATCGCATCAGCTCCGGAATACAATGGAGCTTGCGCAATGCTTCTCTATCTTATCGGGCGCGAAATCCGACGGACGAAATCCGCCAGACGAAAATATCGCCTTGCGCGCTATACCCGTCTGGCGGCGGTCGGATTTTTGCATTTCCGCGCAATTATCCGTCGCTCGGAAGCGTCACGGCTCATTGTCAGGGGCAAATTGGCTTTTCGCGGGAGAAAAATTCGATCCGAGCCGCAGGCCGAGGCCTGGACGAGGGCCGGACGACCGAAAAGGAGCATCTCGATGCGACGGAATGGAGATTCTCCATCTCCACCTTAATTTAATCTTCCCGTGCCATCCACGCTTTTGTCACCGTCATAACTCAAGCCGCCGGGACAACCTGACGCGGGCCGGACCCGGCGCGGATTTGAATATGAGACTTACGGCTGTCTACGGGGTGGAATCTGCATTCATATTAGTTGTAACATTATCGCCGTCGCGCTCGAGTCGACTTGGGCAGAGTGAGAGGAGAGGAAACGCATTGTCGTCTGCGGCGACAACACATTGTCCGCCTCTCCTGCCAACTGAGAGAGACTATCGATCCTCCACGGCTTATTCCATCGACGTCGCGATGCCTATAAACTTTTCTGCCGCGGCGCCACGCTTCTCCCCGCCGATCTTAATTACGGTTTTTCGACGAATCCTTTCTATCGGAAGTGACGAGCTGCGCGCGCGCGCGCGCGCTCGCGCATAGACCGGATTTTTCGTTGCGGTTCTTCCAATTATGGCGACACCGTTTCTCTTCCCGGAAGGTCCGCGCGCTACGCGCTAAATATTTAGACGCGACGACGTCGTCGCGACGTCACGATGACGTCGCGCGGCCGATGACGATGACGCAAGGCGCGGACACGCTTCGCTAGGAGCGTGCACGCTCACTGCTCGTGCAGGCCACACGACCGTATCTGCTGAACCGCTCTGCCACTACTCCTGACACCGCCTCTGCCACTGCCACTGCCACTGCCTCTCGCATTGGCTTCGGCCACCGTTGCCTCTTGCGGATGCCTCCTTAATTTCCCTCTATTTTTAGCGAGGCCGCGAGGCCGCATCGGAGAATGCCCAGATCGACAGATTCATTTCGCGAGAGAATCGTTTCGCAATTTCAAGAGCAAAGAGCTTTACTTATTCAGCCGATTCGCAGCGCTAATTGATAACGATAACGGAATCTGCATTTTTCAAACGTAACGGATGTTGATTACACGCGTTGACGTAAGACTCGATTATCATGACACGATAGCCGATGCTCGCTCGCCGCCGATAGTGAACATCTGTTTGGCGACGTCATCGCGTGTCAACAAAAGTGTATGCCGTTGCGGCCGATATCCCTGAATGCACTCCGGGCTGCCCGTCATTCGAGTTGGGGGAAACGTCAGTGAAGTATCTCGACGAGTGGCTCGTCGGGCCCTCGCTAATGGACACGTCGTCGCGTTATTAATTGCATCGAGTGCCGACCTAATTCAGCCGGCGTAATCAGTGCCTCGGTCAAGTTTCGTCGAATGAGACTGATAAGCGGCCCAGGCGAGGGGGCGCGTAACGCGAGGCCATTAGCCATCGAGAGCGTTCAGCTGCGATAGATACGCTCGGCATTCGATATGATCGAGCGAACTGAAGCATTTCGAGGTGCTGCTGCCAGTGACCACCGACTTCATTCCGATAACGGTTGTTTCTACAACGAAACACGGACCGGTTGCCCACGACGGCGACGACTTAGTTGACAACGTGCCTCTCCGCTGCGCGCGGCCGGAGGAGAGCTTTGACGATCCCGAGCTCGAAAGCGCAAACGTTCAACTTTCCGAATCCGCCGCTCGTCTATTTTCAGTGCCAAGGAGCAACGACTCCTATCTACGTTTTGCCCGGCCATTATCGGACGGAACGTGCACGCGGCACGATTACCCGACTGGCACGGAACCCGTCAATGTTGCGCGTCAGCGATGTCAGCCGGACTTTGCCTATTTTGCATTGAGCGGCAAGTTAGGCGCCTGATGATGTCACGGGAGGGAGAGATCTATTCGCGCGTGATTCAGTGCAACCGCTATCCGCAATCTCTATATCCGACTCTCGGATCTGCATCCGAGATGACGCCGTTATCTCCCACACGCGGCGTCCGACTATTCCCAGCGTCGTTGCGCGCGGGTAGCAAATTCATGAATGGAGAGCCTCTCGCGGCGCATGGGGAGGCCTCGCCGTATTCGAGCCTACCTTCTCTACATCCTATCTTCGAGACTTCGTGCCAAGAGTATCCTCCGTCATCATCTCCGCCCGCGTACGAAAGTTCGCGGAAGAGAAAGTCCTCGATCGCGATGACATCATCGCTACCATGGTCATGGTCTCCGGGGAATCTGGATCAAAAGTGCTGGGCTAAATGCGAACCCGGCAACTTTCCGCGAAGCGGAGTGCATAGCCTGTTATTGACACGCGAGCCTGAATTATCGGGCTTTGTTCCGCGGAAGAAGCGGGGAAAGACTTGCGAGCTTTTTTCGCGCGACGCGCCTTCCCAAAATCGACTCTACTCCGCAGAAGGTGAGCTTCCCAGTATATCGTTCGGATAAACGTCTGTTTCAAATTGGGCAGGGCAAACACGTAAATTCGACGTAGAAATAAGGATGCACTTGCACCGGAATTTGCCGAAATATCTGGAATCCACGTGCAGGGGAGGAACGCACTCGGTGTTTGAACGCGGCTATACACTGTATACTCGGTATGCTCTGTGCGCGCGTTGCATTGGCGAAAGATCCGACAGAAGCGGGGGTGTCTCGATTCTTTACAAGGTTTTTCCGCTCCGCTGGTAGCCTGCATCGGCGTACACCCTAATTATTGACAGCGCCGATAGCACTTACCGGGTGATTAGCCAGCGACCAACGCAGCCGACGTGTCCCAACCTACCCTACTCCTCCGCAGGAACCTACCAGCCTGCAGTTCGAACTTCAATCACTCTCTCTCTCTCTGTTCCCTGCTGCACGCCCGGTCGCGAACAATGGGGTACCGAGTTCGAGAAAGAGAGAGAGAGAGAGGGAGAGAGAGAGAGAGAGAGAGAGAGAGAGAGAGAAGAAGAGTGACGTCACTGACTACGACGACGAATCGTGCCTTCTATGGGTTCCAGGTTAAGAGTTCATGGCGTACCCACATGGTCTGCCTCGTGGTAGTCACGACGTGCGAATTACGTACGCGCGCGAACGTGCACGTCCTGCATAGATCTCCGGCATATGCCTCCTTGCAATTACGATCGATCCTTCTCTCACTTCTTTCCAAAGTAGCGCTCCCCTTCGCGCTGCCTTCCGCAATTTCTCCGCCTTCGCTCTCTTTAACTCGGCCTCCCATTCCTGCCTCCCATTCCTTCCTGTCTCCCTTTCTTTCAATCCTTATGCGGACGTCCGGGCGCGTGGCAGAGAAAAATGAGAAATCTCGCTGCATGAGCACAACGGTATCTTCCGCAAGGCTGGCCTGCCGTACGGAGGCGTAGAAACGTAACGGAGGGAGAAATAAAAAATGGCGAGCGGATCTGAGAGTCTCGAGTCTACGGCGAGAGAGTCTCTCTCTCTCGCGAGAGCCTGCTAATCCACGGCTGTGTTCCCCTCATTAGGGAACTGGACGTAGAAGGTAATTGATACTTTCATAACCTGGCAGCATTCCCACCTGCGAATAGCTGAGTTTTTGCCGCGGCCTCGTTAGAGGTGACAATAAGTAGTTACCCGTTTCCAGGTACCTGGGCTGCCTACCTACCTGTCGTGAAACGTCGCGAGCTGAAAGACGGTACACCGTCCTCTACCCTGCCATTATTATGGGGGACGATTAAACGATACGACGATACGCGATTTCTGCCATCTCTCGGATTCAATAAGCGTACGCGGTTCAGCCTCGTACGTCCTACACGCCGCTGCCTTATTCGCATCTGGGAGAGCACTTTACACCCGTTAGAGCCGCCTAACCGACGTACGCCGCTCGCCAGCTCGCTCCTTCCCAATAATCACCTCGGCGAATTAACGATGAATTTTAGATAGAATGTATGCGCCGTCGAGGCAGCTCGGATAGCAGCCTGAATTGCGGCCTGAATTGCAGCCTGACTCGACTCGCAGCCTGACTCGCAGGCTGACTTGTCCGCAACACGCTTTTACACCTTCGTCGAGAGTCTCGAGCGGCAGCCGCGCCTCGAATCGCTCCCTTCCCGAGCGAATCGGCTTGAACGACCCTATCTAATTATCTACGTTACAGGCACGCAAATGATGTACGTATACACGATGGCATCGCCGTCCTATAATACGTGCGAGAGTTTACAAATTAGCCGCGGTTACCGAGGTGCGTGTAGAACGAGCGGCGGCGAAACACTAATAATCACGCTGATTGCAGGGGAGTGCAAATCGTCGGCGGGATAATATTCCGCGTAATTGGTTCAGCCCCTGTCAACCTGTCTAGCTACCGGACGATGTCTTAACCCGACAGCCCGCACGACACGTCCGCGCGAAGGCAAAACGCACGCATTTTCGCAAGGTTTCACGATCCCCCTGTCATCTGTATCCGTTCGCGGAATCTATTACGCGCACCGATCCTATCGCTCTCACGTGCAATTGAATTCTGAGTAAACCGTACGCCGACGACGATCTTATTGTTGCCCGCGGATCCTTTCCACTCTTCGCCCGTCCATCCCGTCCCTCCATTCATCCGTCCGTCCATCCATCCGTCCATCCATCCGTCCATCCGTCCGTGCGTCTGTCTGTCCGTCCATTTGCCGCGCCAGACGGAACGGTCGCACTCACGTTTTTATGTAATCGCAGCTCGGCCAACGCGCATCTCCTCCTCCGGCTCCCACTCGGCAATATTAATTGCTACCGGAACCGGGTCAATGCGCGTCACTCCTCGAGTCACGTACGCTCGGCACTCTCCGCGCGCGCGCGCACACCTTCGCAAATTAGCCTGGACGATTTTGCGAAAGTTGCGCAACGCCCGTTTCACAAGATAATCCGATCGCGGAACTACGTCGTCAATCGACGATTCTTTGCGCAATCCGCTTTTTGCTTTCCGCGCTAATGGAGAAACCGGTGCCCGAAAGACGCGGAGGTAATGGGATTCTAATGCAGCGCCGAGCGGAAGCGTGCGACCAAGTTTTCAGGAACGAGCAACCGCGGTACGGCTGGATGACTTTGGCCGGCGTGCAATTAAATTGGTTTGCCACCCGGTTCTTTCTCAAAGCGGGCGCGCCCGCCGTGACGCGCGCTACGCCGAATCGTACGTCGAACGTAGGAAAGCGAAAAAACCCGACACACCCATTATCACGGGATAGCTGCGCGTCCCGACGTCGAAGGGAAATAGATTCCTCATAACGTTGCTCGCGGAATTTCTTCGCCGCTGACGAGCCGTCGACTATTCTTCCTGGAAAGGGGGGGCCGCACCTGTCGACAATGCGCAGGCTGATCGGGATCCTCGAGCAGTCGGCTCGTTCTGTCGCTCCTCGACTCCCTTCCCGACTCAATCCTCGACTTCGTTCCCACGGGATACGCGCGGAAATGAGGGATTCGTGTGCGACGTACACGTACGCGCGCGCGCTCAGGGCCCGTCGTTCGTGTACGCTTGCGGCATTTGCCTATGGCGGACGGGGGCGAGGGTGGACAGGAGGAACACTTTTCTCCAGATATTAATAAGTTATAGCGGGCCGATCGCTGTTTCTTCTGGGAAGGTAGACCCGAGCGCAGCAACAATGGCCAAACTCGCCGCGGGGGACCAGTGCCCCAAGATTTGCTCGGGATAGACTTTGACAACGCGATCGCCAGTGTCCCATATTATATGCCCATGCCGGTGGACCGCAGATCAGATAAGGGATGCGTTTGAGAAACCGACGACCGACCGACCGACCGACCGGCCGGCCGGCCGGCCATTCGACTGGACCCACCGACCGACTCGCTTAGTACACCGAGACTTTTTCCAGCTTCTCTCTCGAGCTCTTCTTCCTCTCCTTCTGCTCCTATGCCTTCCTCTTCAGCTTCGCACGCATTTCTCTATTCTAGCCGCCGCGCGGTGGACGCCACTAATCTATTGAACTGACGCGACCCGCAGTCGAAAGGGATTGGAGAATAGGGCGCCTAACGGAATCCGAGATGAGTGATTCTACCGAGAAAAGGGATCAGAGGGTGGCGTCGGCATCAACTCAAGTCGCCTCCGGGTCCTGTCGATCGTCTGCCGACGCTGACTTTTCACCGCGTATCGGACCGACGCATCAGTAGATCCTCTTCTCTGACCAATGTTTTCGTCAAACGTTCGCGTTCTCACGCCCCTCGCCAGGAAAGTATTCTCATCGCTCGGAACGTCCCTCCGCCGATGTCCGAGCGGGGCGAAAATCTTGCCCGGCCGTTTGACGTAATTGATTGGCCACGTGCGCGCATATCCGCGCTGCAGAAGCACGGCCACGATCACGGCGAATGATTTAATTAACTTTCGAACTGGTTTCCAGAGCGGCAGCGTCGGCAGTCCTTGAGCGAGCGGCCGGCAGGAAAAAATATGCCCGCTCGATAAAAGGATGCGCGACTCGGAGTAATTGGTCAGCGGGCAAAAGAATTTGAAAGAATGCGATATCGGCTCGCTGCCGGACGGCGAGAGATTTATCGCCGGCGAAGGCGCGATAGACTCATTGCGGCAGATTGCGTCATCGATCCGACGCCGGAAAGATCGAAACCGCAGCAGCTCGGTTAATACCTCTCTAGCTCGTAATTTCGAATGTAAATAAATATTTGCGCCTCGCCGCCGATTCCGCAGCCGCCGTCGCTGCCGCCGCCGCTCGCTGAGATATGCAGAAAACTTGGGACCAACAAAGTTTCACGCTGGGTGAACGTCGATGATCGATCGCCGCTTTGCCAATAATTATTGCGGACATAACCGTAATAAGCGCTAGGAGAGATAATATTTCTCGTAGTCGGCATTAATTTATCGGCAGCCCGATTACGAGGAATGTCCCTGCTGGCTCTTTCACCGATTGCCTCCGTCATGGATATTCATACCATCCGAACTCTGGTTCGCTAGCCTTCTCCCGCGCCTTCGCGCCCGCCTAATTACGCAACTATCGAACGTTCGGAGAGTTTCAAGAAAGTGAGGGAGGGAGAGTGAGACACGTTGAGAGAGGGAAAACTCGTAGCCGCCTGTCGCGAATTAAACTCCAAATCGTACGTTTGCCACCGGGCAGCGTGGCTGACCGGCGCAATAAAATTTTAGCTAAACCGCCAACGCGCCACTTCCATCGCGCAAGTTGCCCCGGCATGCCGCGGCCAATGATGTAACTGATAGAGAGATATCGAATTACTGGAACTGTGCAACCATGGGCGACGACCATGATTCATTCGAGATTAGAACGCAACGTAAAACTTTTCGTCGTGACAAAATGCTGGCTCCGCTATGTACACACGCTCGCGACGTACATACCTGTATGTATGTAGGTACGTGCCGACGTTCAACGGCGCAACAAGACAAACCGTGTAATCGTATAGCGTTACACCGGCCGGATAGCGCTGCGATTAAAGTATACTTCTCACGATATGACTACGTGACTGAACTTGTTACTATTTGTTTATAAATATCCCTCGTTACGCCGTAAGAAGGATCCCAAACCGCAATCACGTCATCGCCCCTCGCGTACGCGTTACGTCCACTCACGTACGCCTCTACATCTGTCTCTTCTGTCCGTCCATCCGCGGGCGAGCCCCGACACCTTCGGGGAAGCGAATTGCACGGAAGGAAGAAAAAAGAGCGCTCATTACGCGCGTACGCGAGAGAAGGGACGCGTCGACGATGCAATCTGGCTCGTCCCAATCTTAACGTTACATCAACCTGACGGCGTTTGTTTGCCGGCGTAACGCGCACAGCGCGTCACGATGTTAGCGAATTTCCGAGAAAAAGCCGGCGTCCCGACGTAATCGTATTAGACCGCGTGCAAGTCACCGCAAAAGGATCTTATTGGCCGAGAGAGGAGGACGCCCACAACGTGCACGGTTATATAGTACTCTAGTGCTATGCGGGGTTCATTCATAGTTCCACTCCACTCTAGTCATTCATTAATCCGATACGGCGAGAGTGTCCTTACGGAGTGTGCGCCGATCGCGAGTACCGATAGTTCGTTCGAGTGACCCGCTTTAAAGTTCGTGGCCCCGAGCAGAGCACCGCGCAACCTCGAGCGCATTAAGAATCGAGACGTGAATTCCTATGTGCCTCCTCCCCCCCTCCGTCCCCCGCCACCTTCTGCCGTGTGACTGTGAAATCGGCAAGTGCCGGCCCAGTGATCGACCACGTGGATTAATATCACAGCAGCGAAGAATGCGAATAGGTGAGAATGACTCATTGCCGAATTTCGAACTCTCTACCCAGACTCTCCTACATTTGCCTACCGTCGAGAACGGAAAGTACCGGTGCGACCGACCGCCTACAGCCAAAAATGGTAGAATGACGCAATTAATTCCCTATCCGTTTTGCTGATTAATACCGACAACTATGTCCGTTACACGTTCGCATAATTAATTCCCTACTCTCGGAAATGCCGGGAATGAAACCTTTCGGATGAGTTTCATTTTCTCCCGGTAACGTACCACTGACCCATTCAACAACTATACGCAACGTTCCTATTTCTTATTTTTCTTCTCTTTTTCAGCTATTATAAAATTAATAATCGAAACTGTTAAATTGAAAATAGAAAATGATCGACATCGTTTGTACTATTTAATTTATTTAATGTTGTCAAATCATTCATTGAGAAAATGATTCATGCAACACACGATGTATTCAACGCGGAAATTAAATTAATTTTGTCTCCTTACATCTTGTTTTCTGTTATATGCTACTTGTGATCTATTGTATAATATAATGCAAACTTTGCTCTCCGTTTGCGACTACTACTCTAGACCGTAGCTAGGCCAATTCTCGGCCTCATTGCTATAATACCACAATGAGAAATCAAAGTAGGACACATTGGCATTATTTTCTGATAATTTTTGATAGTATCTTACATTATTTCGGACATTGAGCGAGCAGAAAATATGACAATTGGTATGGCCAAAAGGGAAAATGTCAGGATATTGTATAAACCATATACTATTTGTACGCTAGCTCCAATAGATAAGTGAGGAAAATCTGAAATTAAGAAATTTCTGTGGTGAGGTGAGAAGTAAAATAATATATGGACCCGATATCCGTGGTACGTTGTACGTGTTTAAGTCGCTTCTCTTTGCCCTCTACCGCGAACCACTCGTGCCCGCGCTCGGTAATTCGGATTCGGCGCTCTACTGTGCTCAGTCAAGCGTGCTTTTTCTCAATTTCTGAATTCTGTACCGGGGATCAAACCCGGGTCTGCCGCGTGTGAGTCCATCGCTCTACCAACTAACCCACCCACTCGCCTTGCGAGTCCTAGAGTCGTTTCGCGTACATATTCTTACCGGGCGATTCTTACTCGACTATGGGAGACCGGGGCAAAATGGGACCGGGGCAAAACGGGTTTGGGGCAAAATGGAATAGTGAAAATCAACACTGCTGGAAAATACGTCATTGGGGCAAAACGGGACTGGGGCAAAATATGTCCCGGAAATGGCGAAAAAATAAAAGTCTTCCGATCGACTTGTGGTTATGCATATTGAAAGAGAATCGAACGAGGATCACAAAAATTGCAACCGGAGCCTTCTAAGTCCAATAGTCTCCGAGATATGGCCAAAAAACTGTCAAAAATTGTCTAAAACTGGACATTTCGGCATCTGTATAGAATGTAAGAACAGCCAATTCTCTCTCGAAAAATCGCAACCGCAACCTTCTAGGTGCAATCGTTCCGAAGATGTATCCATAAATCTGCATAAAAGAATGAGAATTAATGCATAGATTCGTTGAACGAAGCTATCAATGATATTGAGAATAAATGAAACGTGCTGTCTTCGATTATTGAATGGGTAAAGTGATCCGTGCCCGTGCGGGTGACGCAACCAGCGAGCGTGATAAAGTAACGCAGCCGCAAAGCAAAAGATTAAAGCCGATATTCTCGCATACCTCTCGTGTACGCGGATCTCGCGCTTTTTGCCGAGAATCATGACTCTTCAGGGTGGGCAGCCTCTCTTGTCGACTGTCCATCGTTGACGGAACTAATGGATTATAGGCCGGTCGCCGAGCCCGTGGCAAATCGCGAGTGCCATCGCTCCTCGCCAGGAAGAATTTGTCGATCGAGATCGAGTTTGACCGACAGCATCGGGATGCCCTTCTTCAGGATCATCTCCTTCGCCGATTGTACGAGTCGGCGAGAGAGAGAGAGGGAACGGGGAGGGAAGAAGTGGCGCTTCCTTCATCGGTTTTTCCCCGCGGGGAATGCGGCGAGCGAACAATAATCGATCGGGCCAGGACTCTATAGCGGTCTACGCGGAATTTGTCTAGGCGCGTCCCGATCGAATTGCCTGTCTCGAGGCGCGAAAAACCGCAAAGGCAGAGGCCGGTTCTTTCCCAGTCAGTATTGACGTTGCAGTTAGCAACTGTGTATTCGATGAATCCGCGGCACATTGATAGTTGGCATTTGCGTCAGCCGTAATGTCGCGTACATGAGGGAGTTTAGAACGAGGCGTCGTCGTCGATGTAAAGATAGGCGCGCGATTATTGAGCGCAATGTCGGTAGTTGGATGTAGTCGGCGGTTGGAAGCGCGAGTTTCAACAATGGCCGACACCTCGGTGGCCGGCCTGAATGTCAGGCCGCGGAACATTAGCCGATATGTCACGCGAAATTCCGAGCGATTCGAGGAGACTTCGAAGCATGACGCGGCAAAACGGCTCGCGATGAGAAAGATAGGATGTATCTTTGACCCGCTCGAACCGGTGCCAATAATTTCGCAACGAGCAAACAGACTCGCGCATTGAATACTTATCGCCGTGAATCATCCTCGTGGCGCCTGTTCCACCCTAACAGCTACCTGTCCGGTATCGCCCTTATCTCGATGCAGGTTAAAGCGGCGAATGACATGATTCCGATGTTATTTGCGATTGGTGTTCGGCGGACTGCCCGCTATGTTTGCTCGCTCGTCTTTCAAAACCTAATTGCAAAATTCGATTCGAACAGCCCGTCTGATTGCGAAAAAGTCTGTCCTCGGCTATCGAAATTATTGCTAAATTTCCATCGATGTCGACAACACATTTTTGGGCAAGTAGCGAAGAAAGAAAGAGAAGAAAGCACGCTGCTCGTGCAATGTACATCATTGCTGGATGGACGAAGTGAAACTAATGACGTACGTGCTTCAAAGTATGCGTACTCGTGCATCTGCAGCTCGCTGATAACCGTTACGCCGATCGAAAGCGGTTTTAAATATTGGTGGCGGAATAGAGTGAGAGAAAAAAAAATGGCGGGAAGAGTAAGTGAACCAAGCCAAGGACCGACGTCGCGCAACGGTGTAGCGCATTTCCGTTCGGGGTGTTCGCAAAAAGCCGACATTACTAGAAACTAGCCGCGAGTAGCGGAGGTTTAAAGTTGGATACACGGGCACGGATCGTGTCGACAGATCGGCCGATTTCAAGAGTTAGCCGAGCGTGGCGAGAATTTTCCATTTTTCCTGCCGATGAGCGCGGTGCAGTTCCTCGGAAAAAATCCTCGGCAGAGTTCGTTGCGTAATCGCTGCCAGACGAAACGGGGAAACCCCTCGGACAATACAATTTTTTTTTCCCCGCTCAAGTGGATCCTTATCGGAAAAACTCGCCTGTTTGCGCGAAGAAAACTAGTTTCGATAAGAGGCGGCCGGCACTAAACTCCCACTACCTTCGACGGTCCGTATCCGGCGGAACTCGAGGTTGACGTAGAAAGTTTTAGTGCCAAACGGAAGAGGTGCCCGACACGTTAAGGTTGACTCCGTTCGAGAGTGCCCTCACGTCGGCGAAGGGCTCGTTGGCTAATTAACGACGTGACACTGTAATTGGCGCTGTAATTCGATCCCCTTTGCGGACGAATTCTTGACCGGCGCTTGGCCTTAAGCGAACGCGCGCGCGCGCGCACATCGTTAAATTAAAATCCCGGGGCGTTCGGAGCCACCGGAGCTCGCCGGTTGGCCATCCGACTGCTGCCGTCTAATTTGTAGCGCATAATATTCGTATAATGCGCCCAGGCTAATGGGATCGTCCTTAGGGAGAGACGAGACGAGCGTGCCGTCAGTCGGCCATAACGTCTAATCGATTCTACCTCCCCCTCTTTCTCTCTTATCCACAGTGCATAGATCGCAATAACCGCGCCCGAATCCTTTGATTCGCACATTATCGAATGAAAGTATCGCGACCACGAAGTCTACGGGCACGTGAGCATTGCTCGTGCCCCGTTAATTTACACCGTTTATACACTCTCGATACACTCTCGATACACCGGAGATAATGTTGGCCGGGGCCCGTGAAAGGCCCCCATGGAAAGCAGGGGGGAAAAATGGGCTCGTGCGCTCGCGGAGATCGTGAAATTCCTTTGTCCGAGCGGATAAAAATGAGGGAAAAATTGCATAATCACGTATCGAGTGGACGGCGGCTACGGTCGAAGCCAGAAATCGGATATAGGCCCGCGTCACGTACAATCACCTGATCAAATGATCGAGGAGGAAGGTCCCCGCGGTGGTGCCGCAGATACGGATTCCGTGGGGATCAGCTCTTATCGGGGACATAACGCTTTATCGATGACGTAGACCGCGACGTATCGCCTCGCCCGTCTCCGTGCGTTTTAGCCAGAAACGTCCGACCGCTCGAATGGTTCGCACGCCTTCTCTCGAATCATTCGCTACCCCGTTATCTATCGGATCGGCCGTTGTTTGCAAACTTTTACGACGCGTGTGGTCGGACGGCGGCGACGGCAACGGCGGTGGTGGCGGCGGCTGGAAAAATGCGCAAAAAGAATCGTGTCAGGGTGAGAGTGATACCAGTTAAATCGGGCGCACGTACGCTCGCCCTCCCGTAAGAAACGCAGCGCCTCGGACGTGTTGCAAGAGTCTCATTCGCGCTGCTCCGGCCTCACTCTGCCGGAGCGAAGGGCTGATTTGCGCCGCTAAACCGCGCCTCTACATCGAGAGGAGTGTGAATAGCCGTGTTGGGTCAACAGGTAGTGGCGGTAATAGTCGTGGCATCGGTAGCATCCTCGCGAGGATAGTACGCAGGCGAGGAGGCGAGAAGGCAGGCGAGAAGGCAGGCGAGAAGGCAGGCGAGAAGGCAGGCAAGCGGACAGTTGGAGCACGCACGAAGGCGCGTACGAGTATGCAAGCAAGTAGGCACCACGCATGCATCTTTCATCCGACGGCGAGCAAGACAACGACGACGACGAGGACGGTTACGATTACAAGCTGCGCGCGGTTAACGATATTTCTAAATGAAATCGGCCTGGCCCGGGGGTCCTCTTGCGAGGGTGGCGTGCGCGCAGGTGGGAGGAGAGGGATGAGGAACGGGGAGGGACTACGAGAGCGAACGACGTAGGCCGACCGGGAGGAGGCGGAGGTAGAGGGGCTGCCAAGGGGTGGAGGTGGCAGTCTCAGGAGGGAAAGAGGAGGTGGGACCGAGGAGAGCGAGTGTATCGGTGCGAGAGGAGAAGAGAAGGCGAGAGGCGACCGCGTGGAAGCGAGAAGAGGCGAGAGCTAGAGATCGACTGACTGCGAAAGGCGAGAGGGAGAGGGAGAGGGAGAGGGAGAGGGAGAGAGAGAGAGAGAGAGAGGAGCCGAAGTGAGTAGTGAGTCCGTGAGCCCGTGAGTGAGTAACTGGGAGTCGCAACGGGGGACCCACTCAGTCACCACGAGATCGGCAAGCCGAATGGTCAAGCCGCGCCGGTTCTCCCGCTCGAAAGTCTCCGCGAGTCGTAAGGATCGGAGCGTAAAGGGCCGATGTCAGAGAGATCGGAGGAGAGCGTCTCCTAGTCCCGCGGCCAGCGCCACTCGTTCGCCTATCGTTCCCGCGACAATGAGGAGGAGACTCCTGGTGCGCTGTTACGTCACCCTGACGTCCATCTGACCTACGTGCGCGCCGGAGTTGGCCGGAATCCGCGATCCCGCGACAGATTTCGCTCCGTTTCGTCTACGCGAAAGACATCGTCTCGCGAGTCGCGCACCGATTTCGGTCCGGTTCGCCCACACGTCTACCGTCAGCGAGGCCCAGCCTGCCCAGTTTCCGACGCACGCGTCCGTGAGAGCCTATATTCTCTCTCTCTCTCTCTCTCCCTCACTCTCTCTCTCTCTCTCTCTCTCTTACCCTCTTTCTCCTTGTCTCCCTGTCTGCCTGCCTTGCCTGCCTGCCTGCCTTGCTGTCTGTCCGTCTGTCTATCCGCACACCCACCCCCTCTCACTCTCACTCTATCACACGGCCGTGCCTACGCTCCGAGGAAGTTGGCGTCCTCTTTGCCGCGCACCCGGCACCGGAAGTGCACCGCCTGTGCCAGTGGATGCGAGCGAGACGGATCGCCGGGAGAAGCCGAGGACTCTCCTGCAGGAGGACCAGGAAGAGATGATCGTCGAGCTGCTGGTGGCCGGAGCGTTCGCCCTCGCCACACTAAGGCGGTGTGTGTACATTGTTGAATTACTATCAATTTTACGCTAGTCTACCGTCTATTCTTCTCTCTTGCCATCTCGCCGCACGCCGCGGCGAGCCAAGACGCGCTCTCCGCTCAAAGACCGCTGCTTCCCTGAAGCGACGTTCCGCAAACTGTCGCCTTTCCCAATCGAGTATTCCGTCTTGGCTCGCTCGAGAGTGCGCGCATTCAGAGGAAAGGCCATCTTTTGCCGGCACCGCGATCTTTCGCCGAATCGGAAAAAAGCAGCGACACTCGCCCGACAACGAGTTTTGCGAAACGTAGTTAATGACGCGATGACACGCGCGGAATCCTCGCGATGTTCCGAGGTACCGTTTCTCTCCTCCTGCGGCGCACGTTTCTTTCCGTTCTCTATCGAGCGTCTTCCTCGAATTAATCAGAGTGCGCGGGGCCGATGCTGAGCCGAGGGAACGGCCGGCAAGGTATTTTTAACGTAGCTACCTTTTAACGTACCTCTTATTCCGCTCGGATACGATCGACGGCCATCCGTCTGCGGCCTGTCTTCGTCCTGCGCACGAGAAACAAATCCTTCGTCCTCGTCGTCGTCGACCGAGACTCGACATCCTAGATTGTAATTATACGATAATCGCGTTGACTAAACGTCTACGTCGAATAGAGCCATTCGAATAATTTATTATCGGCCAACATTATCATGCGCGCCGTAATCATAGTGTACCGAGAGCTCGTGTCGAACATAATCGGTCGCTGTGTTGTGCTCCGGCACACAGCGAGAAGGAGCCGTCGAAAGGTCCGTCAACCCTTCGAACAAAGGGAAGGACGAGTGACGATTATCAGCGATAAGAGAGGTACACTTGCACCTAGCGATCGAGACAGATCGATTTCGTTTGGGGAGAGACTTCCTTTCACGAAATCCGATACAGTTCATCTACAATCTGTCGCTCTAAAATGATCAGTTATGCGGCCGCACGATAACCATCTTGTCACATTAGGGACGTGCTCGTAATGGATGACATCACGAGGAGATGTAAACGAGCAGAAACATTCGAGTCGACCGATTGTGCAGATAGGGAATGAATTATTTCGAATCATCGCGCCGAGCGAGAAGCTCGAGATAAGAGGAAGAAGAGGAAGAAGCGCACGATCAATTTCTTGTCCCTGATCAATGGAAACGGCGCATCGTATTCGCGCATAAGAGGACTAGAATGGCCGCGTACGAAAATCATGAGCTACGTTGCGCGTCGTCTGGCGATAACGGGCCATTATAGGGAAAAATTAGTGAAGGAGTGACTAAGCGATAAACTGAGTCAGTGCGCGCGGGTTACGTGCCCCGCGTGTTTATTTGGCTTCGGTCTCGGAACTGGCTGTTGAGTAGATAGATATCAACCTCTTCATTTACCGCCCCGCGCCTGTCGTCGGACCTGCGCTTCGACTGTATCACGTTTCATTTATCTACCCCCCTTCCGGCTCACTTTTTCGGCCGGCCAGACTCGATAAATTGTCAATCGTGTACGCTATATAACGATGACGTTATACGTTACTTCTACGTTGTACGCTGTACGACCGACCTGAACGATTTTGCTGAAGGATACTGCGCGTTTGCGACTTGCGCAAGAAGCTATCGCCAAACTCGGCCGAAAAGCGAGTAAACCGATCTGTATCGGACTTTCTCGAATGATGCGCTTAGGAGAGCGCTTAGGAGAGGGCTTAGGAGAGCGCGTATGTACACGGGGAAGAATGAGTCCGGCTTTGAGCGTCCTTTCCCTCTGGACGACGTGCTCCTCGTCGTTCATCTCACCGACGAGCAAGGCACAAGACCGCCGATAGAGTCGCGTGTTGATCTCGAACACACACGGACTGTTTGCTCGGGTACCATCGCGGACCCTTTTTTCCATGTAGCCCGGCTCGAGTCACGATACTAGCAAAGTTACAAAAGCTAAAGGCAAACAGATCCGGGGACGGGCTTTAACCGGTTTATCAAACACTCATTGCGTCCCGGAGGTGGTACCCTACGTTGTTTAAAGTGACGAGGATGACGACGACGGCGGCCGCGAAGTCGAAGACGAGCAGGACGACGAAGACGTCGACAAAGACGTCGTGGAAGATGAAAAGCATGGAGTCGAGACGATTTCGAGAATGGGGAGGAAAACAGAGAGGCGCAGAGGGCCGGCTGCACGCAACTTTTCACTTGGAATCGCGTAGTCTCGGCTGATGCCGCACGAGACGAGGAAAGTGATCACTCCTGGAGGTGGGGAGGAGCGGATGAAGGAGGAGTCAAACAGCGCCGAGGCAAACCTCCTTTTCGCTTCTCCGGCGATCGTCGCCCGACACGAATGTCGAGACGATCATCCTCGGTCCGCTCCGCGCGAAACTTCTTTCCTCTCCGACGTCGGCGGCGCCATTACGAGGACTTTTAATCGCGCCGTAATCATGGGTAACGGACACTCCGCAGGAGAGTGGAAAGAGAGATCCAGCTCGTCGAGCCGATCGGGAAAAAAAGTCCCTCGCTCAAATTGTCCACCATTGTGTCGGCTCGTTAATTCTCCCCGGCCGAGTATTTTCTCACCGGGCAACGCTTAATGATTCCGATCGTTCCTGGGCAGCCTCGCATCTGCCGTGTACCGCTCGCCAAATTTCCGAGAGAAAGTGCCCGAGCAATTTGACGGCTCGAAACCAATCGAATGGCACGGCAATTGGCGGACAAAAACGGGCACGGCTGCAAAATGATCGAAACTCCGGAGGATCGTGAGACACGGTTTTATTAGGGGTCGCGCGAAATTCGTTGGGCCCGGCGCGGGAGCGAGAAGGACGGAAGGGACCGCCCTCGACCGCACGCTTAACGAGTCCGGGAGAGGAACGTGCCGGCGAAATTACGCGCTCCCGAGACCGCGACAGCCTCCGTTCCGTTCGCGAAAAAGGAAGAAAAAACGTAGGAGGGGCCTAACTTGATGGGCCCGCGACGACGAGATTTTCTTACGTTCGTCCGTGACGTCGAGTGACTTACGCGCTGCGACGGAAATAAGAGGAAGGCAAGGGCCCGGCGAGCGAGACCTGGACGCGAGCTCGCTTGTGGTTTCGGGTTCAGCAGGGTTCACCGGACATATTATGGGACAGGCGGGCACTCCAGCGTGAAATGAAAATATTATGCCAGCGCCCAGAATGCCGCACGAACCCCCATGAGCGGCAACATCGAACGATTGCGACATACCATTTTCGACTCGGACACCCGGAGACAATGCCGGCAAGCCGAATTCGAGGCGGGACGATAAATATTTTTCCATCCTCGTCACCTCGTCAATCCCGTGGAGTGCACTTTCGCGAACTATGGAAATGCTGGACTCGACAGAGATAAGTTTCATGCGTTCTTGTCTGGCCCTCTGAGGCCGACTTCGCGCCCGGTCTCGTACCTAGTTCTCATGTGAGATACGCGAACGATAGGGGAACGATACGCACTCTCCGCGAAGGGTAATCTCGTCCCTGGCCACTTCGCGATTTATATGGAAATTGATAAAATCGATCGACTCTCCCCAGGGCGAGCTGTCTTTCCGCCTCGCGCCACATTTGTCGGGTACGGTCGAGCCATAAATTGGAGGCTTAGCCGTCGTCGGCTGAGCTCAGAATTGCGACACACGCGGATCGACCATTACGTCGGCTTCGTATCGGGGCAAACAGAATTGAGAGCAGAGCTTTTGTCGTTTCGGTCATGCCGGATTTTTATCCCTGATTGCAGGTGTATACACCCTCGCCAAAGTAACGCACTCCTTTCGTTCTTAATCCGAAGCTATTTCTTCGCGCCGACGGTCTCTACGCACTTAGATTTGCATACCGAGAGAGCAGAGCGAGCAGCGCGTACTATCCGCAGTTCTAAATTCCAATAGGCATGGAAGGATAATGGCGGACAATTAAAATTATTGCCATAACTGAACGAAGGCCGTGCCTTTCGTAGAGCGTGGCGACAGAATGAAAAAGTGCAGGAAACGCGCGGCAAAAAGACATCCATTGCGAAGGGATCCGAGTATTATCCTGAATCCTGGTCGGTTAATCCGAGCGCAAGCGCGGCTCGCGCGAGCACTGTAATTTAGGATTACCCCTGCGCGCCTATCGTTACCCGTAACGAGTCGCTAATTGTTCGGATTTACGAGCGCGTTAAGTATCGGCAGCTATACTGTGCTCAAGGCGCGCCGCTGAGCCGATGGTCTCCTTCTTTTCTCAAGGCGAACTCTTCTCGCTAGCCTTCCTCGCGCTTCGTTCTGCATTGTTTTATCGACGAACGTGTCCTCGCCACGCTCGTCTTCCGCGGGAACTGAAAGATCTCTGTCCACCTTCGAACGAATCCATACCTGCCCAGGACTGATCGATAAAACGCGGAAGTTCTCGATGCGGGTGGTGCGGACCATTGGGCAGTCGCGAACTCAGCCAATGTTTAAATTACACGCTCCACAGTGAATCGAGCTTTACGAGGTCTCGGTCCACAGTCTTCCGTTCCACCACCTACGATAGCAATTACAGAGCCCGAAGCAAACAGCGGGCGGACTGCGCAAGCACAGTCGGCCACTTCCGCGACTTTGCGCAAGACCTCATAAGCGTACGATACGAGTTTTCCCGGTTAAAAAGTGAAAACAGGTCGAGGAGTCGGGCTAATCCGCGATCGCGATTCATCATACCGTGCACCCCGCTAGAAATCTTCGAGCAAATCCGAAAGTCATATTTTTCTTCCTACGGCTCGCGCGATACGTGCTGCCCGATAAGATATCAGCGTGCCGCGCGCGCGCGCGCGCGTGCGCCACTGATCGAGAGTCAGGATCGAGACGCTGGATCGATCGCTGGAGGTGTGTTGATTTTGAAAGGCGCGTCCCGGCCAATTACGGTACCGCGATCCCATGAGGAATGGGCCAGGACGGTCCGAGGACAAGTCCCCATCTGCGATCTCTCGCCACCTGACGCCATCCATCGTGCGGCTGATTGCTATTCTCTACCTCGAGGGCCCCGTGCGCAATGAGCGATGCGTTCATTCATGCCGATGCACACGGGCCGATGCACACAGCCCGATGCACACAGCCCGATGCACACGGGCCCGCTTTCTGCCCTCTACTGGGCCAGCACGTGAGCCTCGGCCACGCCGTACTCTGATACCGCAGAGGCGCAGTGATACACTCGACGAAGCCAACACACTCCACCTACTCCCCTTTCTCATCCCAAACAGGAGGAATCTCGTTATTAGCCGAGTATAATATATTCGCGCCCGATCTATCGCAAGGATGCATTTTATGAGCGCGCGATTACTAATAGAACTGGAATAGATTGCCCGTCGCTCCCGGGACGAGGTCAGCTCGCGCGCGCGCGCTCTTTTCGATGGATCGACTATATGGATACGTCGAGGCCCACTCCTCGCACTCCTCGCACTCCTCGCACGTATCGTGGGTGGCGAGAGCGGCAAGCTCAAGAGCGGCGTGCCTGACCACCGACAACTTTGATTCACTGCGATTGTCGAGAGAGCCGGTTCAATGATCGTCGCCACGACGCAACATCGAGCGCAACCGGCCGTCGCTCGACCGCCCGACCGCTCGACCGCTTCGCTCACATTTTAACGGCGAGGAAGCTTTCGATACGGAGGAAATTGATATCGGCCGGTAATCTTGTTCGAAAGTGTAGCGTTTACGGGCTATTAGGAAGCGAGGCGAGGCGCAAAGTGGATTATTCGAGTTGCTTCGCGTCATTAAATCACAACGATGCACCGAGAGGTAGGCGAGCGAGCAAGTCAGCAAGCATGTACGCGGACATGTACGCGGACATGGCTGCGATCGCCGCCTGGATCGCTGCCTGAATCGTCGACGGATCGAGTCGAACGGGTCACGTTTACACACGCGGCACCACGTGCTCGTGACTTGATCGCGGGTTCCCAGCTTTATGCAACCTATATTTACATAGAGCGATGTGTGCGTCCTAGGTACGTGCACGTACGACGCCGCAGCGCGACTTTGAAGGAGTTCGAGGCGAGCGCGTTTTCTATCTACTCGCCGAGCGACCGCGTGCACTCCTCGAGCAATTTATACCTCGAACGATCAAAGCGCTGACATTGAGGCCGTAATTACACGAAGCTCCGAGAGCGGGGCAAGTCGAGATTCATCTGGCACTTGTTTAACGCCTCTCATTGTGCGCCGGCAGAGTCGCAGCCCGGCTCGACTTTTGATGGGTTGCCGCTCGCGATAAAGTCGTCAAACTCAATCCCCGTAGGCCAGAACGCCGCGGCTCGCCGACTCTCTTTACTCGGGAAGGTTGCCTTCAATTTTTTAACTGCCCCCTCGGTGCCTGAGTTCGACGACACCGTCGACACCGTCTACGACGGCGATGACAGAATCCGGCGACTTTACTGGCCGAGGTCGAGGCCGTTATCGGCCCGACCGGCGAGCTTCACAATGCGAGGAAACCACCGTAAAGGGTGAGAAAGGGGTCCCGAGCTTGAGAGGCAAGCCACCGCGTCCGCCCCATCTCGCAGCGAACCTCTCGCACCAAAGACCCCGCTGACGTCTCTGTACGCGCGGCCCGCCCGAGATCCTCGTAAAGGGCCCTATATAAGCCGCGACGTGAGAGTTCGATTTTATGTCTGTCCGGGACTGGGACCGCCCGCCGCTCGTCTCACAATGCCCTCTTCCCGTGCTCGCCTCGACCTGACACACGCCTTCCCTCGTCTCTCCGCCGTTTCTCCGACTCCTCGAGATCCACAGAGGCGTTGAGCCACTTTGCCGCCTTCATAGGAGACGACGTTCACCTCCGATCTCCTCGGAGTTTCGAAAAACTTCACTCTTTTTTCCCGGCAACAGTGCCTCGTCCGGTGTGCACGCCGCCTTAAGCCTGCCGATCGTAAACTGTCCGTAGCGAAATTCAATGCGCGACAAATGGCGAATTACCCGCGACTACGACCTCGCCGAATGGTCGTTGTGCCCGATCCTTAGGGACCTAATCGACGATCGGAAGTCGCCAGAGTCGATGAATCTACCGTCTCGATTCTTGACGACGCGAGAAACGATCCGCGATGTCTTATTCCGTGTCGGATGAAGTCGTCGTCTGACGTAAACGTCTGAAAAAGTACCGACCGACTACTCTTTGTTCTCCGACCCGACCTCCGGAGAAGTCTAACGCAGCCGATAGATTCGCGACATCTTGATTTCCCGAAATGTGAGAATATTTTCCAGCGGCGGGTGCTCAAGGCGCACGCGAGAGAGATTACCGATGCCGAGAACCAGACTGACGAGAATGCGCGAAATGAATAATGCATGATCCTGACCATTAATCACAATGCTTCTTTCATCCCATTTTATTGCACTGAACGCGGTAATTTCACAATCGTTTGCATAATCTATTTTACTCGCGACCGACTAACGGGTAGCTCGCATCATTTCGCGTAGTAACCTACCGCGCGAAAGAAAGTCATCCTGGCCGACGACAGCCGACCGTCCCGACGCCGATGACACCAGCTATGTTTTACATTTCTCCTTCACTTTCTATCCTTGACCCACACGTAATTCCGCGGGTAACGACATCGTTGCTCCCAGCGATTACGGAGAGGAGGAATTCCCTCCGATCGATGTTCAAACAATATGGCTCCTTTCTCTTCAACGAACGAAGTGCGTGCAATGCGCGAGTTCATTGTTCCATTTCGATCGCTAACGAGCCTGGCGTGGTGTCGCGCGCGATAATCGATCTAAGCTCCGAGACACAGGGGATTGTCAGCCGATGCTGTTAACCGATGCTGTCAGCCAGCAACCATGACAGGCCGCCTCCCCTCCCGCTTATCTGTCAATACGATTCTTCAATTGAATGGAGCGCGGTTTTCGCGCGAGTATCGCTGTCCTCGTGATACGTTCTTACGCACGTGTGCGCCGTATCGTCCGCTATATCGTTCGCTGTATCGTCGGCTGTATCGTCGGCTGTATCGTTCGCTATATCGTCCGCGGCCGGGGGAACCGAGATAACGTAATCGACGATGACATTGAATGCCGTCGCAGCCGATCGCGTGCATTCCTAAGCTATTCCCTCCTCTATTGCCACCGCTATTACCTCCTTCTATTACCTCCTTCTATTGCCCCCTCTATCGCCCCCTCTATCGCCCCCTCTATCCTCTATTCCCTCCGCGTCTTCGACGACTTCTTCTAGTAACATGCCAACCCTCCCTTCCTCATTTCGTACAACTGCGCCAGTCCGATCGACTCCTGGCGACCATGCCAACGGTGAGCTGTCACCTCTGGATATAAACGATGGTTGACGTCAGCTATGACATCAGTGATCCATATCGTCGGCGTAACACCGGTGCGAACAACGGTGCGAGTGCCGTGTTGCTCGTACGAGATCTCGCCGCTACTTCACCTATGAACACGTTCAACGTCCAGCATCGACGGACGCTTCCTTCGGCATCTTAGGCTTCTTTCCCGCCGGACGGGTCGTACGGTAAATCCCGACATTGTAACGCCTGTCCACATTACATCGGCCGAGTGTCCATCGAGCGTCCGCAATAATGTTCGCGACGCGCGAGCGGAGGAACGCGGAATGACAACGTTCGAAGGATAAGGATTCTTCGAGGCCTCGGCCTCTCTTGCCTCTGGCCATCCTACGAGCCGCAGGGATGCGTCCGATAATTTGATGCGGCGTAGCAGGTAGGCCAACGGAAGAGGCGAAAAGAACGCCGGAGGAGGACGGACAAAAGGAGCAGACCGAGAGGGAATTGGGTGGGAGCAGGAAGAGAGCCGGAGGAGCGTGTGGGAAGGAGCGAGAAGGTGGAGGACGATCGCGCAAACTCTCCCGACTCGAAAACCCCTGAAGAGCGCACCGCTCTTTATGGGTGGGGTCCCGGCCGACGGTGGACTACCATTCCACTACCATTCCACTGCCATTCCACTACCATTCCACTACCATTCCGTCGCGTTAGAGCTCGCTTAGAGGTAACCCAAACAAAATGCAAATATCCGAGCGCGCCCCGCTAATCTGTCTGGCGCATCCGTGACCTCAGATCATTGCCAGCGAGACTCTCCCGGTCCTGCCTCCCGCCGCTCTTTCTCTTATTTTCGACAGGCACTGCCCCCTCATCAACAAATACGCCCCACTTCGTACGGTTGCACACGCTGCGACTCACGTACGCGGCGGAGGCCGCTGATTCATCGGCGCGGTTCGATCGGACAAGATTTTTGACAGCCACGTAGACGGTGAAAGCTCTCGACGCCTCTGCATCCTTCTCTTCTCTTCTCTTCTCTTCTCCTCTCTTCGTTTCCCTTCTCTTCTTCCGGCGAGGCTGCGTGTTTCGCCGAGTCGCGAATACGACATGACCGATATCGGACGATGTTCCTTTCGTAGGTGCGACCCGCGAGGATGGTGTTTCATCGTCGTGGCGATATCACGGGCGCACGTACCGTTCACGCACACGCGCGCACCTGCACGCACGTTTCGCGCAACGAGCGAGAAAAAGATGCCAGATCGCGTCCCACATACCTTTGTGAATGACGTCGTCGCAACGAAATTTATTCGTTCGCTCGCGCTTACCGGTTTCTCTCTCTTCCTCTCCCTCTCTCTCTCTCTCTCTCTCCCTCCCTCCCACCACCCCCTCCCTTTTGGCTTCTCCTCTATTCTTCGGCTCGCGATACGCGCGAAACTTCTTCGTCGTCCCTCCACCCTTCGCGACTCCGATTCCTACGCAAGAGATTCGGCCGCGGGCGTACGTGGTACGTGCGCGCATTCGAGCCGTACTTTACGCCGAGTACTTTGTACCTTTCTCTCCGCGACGACAGACTCTCTTGCCGAGATGCTTTCGTATCGGGCAGCCCGCTCCCACACTCGCATCGATGATATTGCGTTTGCAGTTAGCGGCGTATCTCTTGCCCGCCTTCGCCCGCTCTCAGCCCTTCGAGCGTCTTCTCCGACTTTCTCTCTCTCCCCCATCGCGATCTTTGGCTCAGGAGACTAAGAAGGAGGCGAAGGTGGAGGCGAAGGAGGAGGCGAAGGTGGAGGCTAATCACCACGCAATCACCGCTCCCGGTGCGGCCCCGACCCCGAGCCGTTCCCAGAACGCGGCAACCGCCTCTGAGGCTCCAGGGCATCTACCACCGCGCGAGCGCGCGCGCGCGCGCCAGCGGTACCGCTGCTGCAAAACCAACAATCTTCACCGGAGAACGCGCCGTCGACGACGTCTACCCCACGCCGCTATCCATATTCCGCCAATATTCCGCCAATATTCCGCCAATATTCCGCCAATATTCCGGCAGTATTCCGCCAATATACCGCCAGTATACCGCCAGTATTCACCGTCCGCACACGATCGATGTACGGCAAGACGAGGCTCTCTTACCGAAAACAGCCCGCGGGGCCACCTCGATTGCGCGAGCCAGCCCATCCGAGTGGATTTTCTATTCGTCACGGAGCCTCTATTACACCGCCACGAGATAGGCTAGTCCTCATCCTGCTTCGAGCGCAGGATTCGTCGGGTCACGTGTCGCCGAGATTAATGGGCAACATTCGACCGGGCCAAGTCGCTGGCCGGTCGAGTTTTACCGCGAGGCGGGCCGCCGCTTTAATGGAAATTCACGCGTCGTTTCGAATGCAAATTGGAAAATCCGCGGAACGGACTTTATGGTAATAATGCGTCTCGCTGTGAAACAGCCTACGAACAGGTAGTCACGGAGATGGCGGTTTCGAATAAATTACGCTGACGTCTTAACGAAAGCGGTCACGTTCGGCCAATTTCAACGATACCGATTGGCGCGCACCGAGAGAGAGAGAGAGAGAGAGAGAGAGAGAAAGAGATTGCTAGACTGCCGCGCGCTGATTACAGAGCCGGCAATAACTTCATAAGGCGATCGATTTAATTTGACGGGTGTAGATTAACTTTACGATGACCACGGGCCACCGCCCGGCCAGTTTCTCTCCCCCGGGACAACCATTGACACCTAGATAATGCTCGGGAGCGCCGGGTGAAAAATGCTTCCCGTAGCGAGCCGCGTACCGGGAGTAAATTGATAGAGTGAGGAACGACGCTCGTTTAGCCCTGTGTACACGCACACGATATATAGGGTGCACCTTTCGCGACGGCCCGCCTACACCCACGCACTCGGCTCCGCCAAACCTATCGACGAATATATAACCTCCGTTGTGCCGGGAGGTAAGGCGAGGACGCGCACCGAGCACAAACTCCGGGAGACGAGGAGGAGGCGTTAGCCGACGATAAGATACCGTGGCCAGGACGACGATTCCGAGCGCGAGGGCTGCTCGCCTAATCGCGACGATGCCATTGTTGGACTCAACGAGGCTCTGTTCCACGCTATCTGCCGGACGGTTGCATCGGCTCGACGATGCGGTTACCTGCCGACGATCGCCGGCATGTAACGAGATTTTACGATGCCGTGAACTTGTGCCGGAGCATCCTCTCGTGCCGAGGGCAAGGGAGTCCACGAGGAATAGACCTCTCGACGATGTACTATTTATACACCCGCGGTTCGCTCTCCTCCTCCTCCTCCCCCTCCCCCTGCTTTTGTTTGACCTGCCATTTTTCCACTCGTCGAAAGTTGTGTGGCGAGTAAACTGCAGCCGCCTTTCTCTCCCGGAGAATCCCGTAATCGGTCGCACTCGATCCTCCACTCGCGCATGTCCTTTAGCGCCCGGACAGCCCTCGCACGCATCAGCGATTAACGCGACTTAATTACTCCGCTGGCAGCCTCTCCGCGGTAGGCTCTGCCCGACTGTCCTCTAAGACCTGTCCTCTTTCCTCGCGCTCGGCCACATCCGCGTCACGATCGACCGTTCGATCGGATTAACTCCGCGCCAGTCGGCGGCGAGCAATCGGAGAAAAGTTCGAAACGCATTTATTGCCGTGCCATACCCGGGGGAAAGCCTGCTCGATAATGAAGCTCGCGGTGGCCAACTTATTACACGGTGCGACGTGGCCTTCGACAGGAGTGGAAGAAAGAAACGTCAGAAAAGGTAGTTCAGAGCCCAGAGGCAGAGAGGCAGAGAGGCAGAGAGGCAGGGAGGCAAAGAGGAATAGAGGAGGCACAGAGGAGGCAGGCACTCCGGCAGTGCGCTCGCGCTCTATTGGATTCGCGAGGGAAGTCGTCAGACGGGACGTTTAATTGCGCAATAAATCCTGATTCTCCGATTTGCAACCCATTTCCTACTGCGGGGGCGGCGATTGGTCGCTGTTAAATTGGCGCGTAGGTGCGATGGTAGGTACGTACCTACGTTGTAGAGGTGTAGTCGACTGTGAAAGTCGGAAGAAGCGCGATTGTCTCTTTCTCTGCTAGCGCGGCGGCTCTCGAGTACGAGCCTCTTCCACCACCTTCGCTTCCGCCACCTTCGCTTCCACCACCTTCGCCTCCACCACCTCCTCCATCCTTCCTCTCCTCTCTCCCTTGACGAGCGTCAAGCGGTGACGGTTGTTCGTCGCGCGAGTTATGGCATTCGCTCTGTTCGCCGAGTGTCGCGGTACTTTTGCCCAGAAACATCCGGCCGAGACGTCCGTCCCGACGCCATTAACCCCTTAACGTACGATTTCTTTTAAATAAACCGGCCAAAAAAAATCAATTTTTTTTTATGTAAGACACACGGCAGAACATTGTCTTGGCAAAGACATAAAAAAAATACAAAATTAAACAAAATTTTTATTTTAATTTTAGCAGCATCAAATGCAACGCCGCCCGAATATACTAGGGTGTGCACGGTTTGGCCGGTTTGGCGCACCCGAATATACTCGGGTATTTCCCCTGCGCTCCGTTCCGCTCGATTCATGCATCCAATCTGACCGAGCGCTTCCTTCTGCTTGCAGATTCGCTGGCACACACGGTTACTCTGACGAGCCTCGCCTTCTTCCTGAGTTCCGGCCTGAGCACGGTTTCGGGAGCGTCCGCGTACGGGCTGCGAGCAGCGGTACCAGAGGCCAACCAGGGTGCCGGTAGCAACATGGAACCTTGGCTTCAGCCATGCGGCACGCCGGTGGCGGCCGCCCTCAAGAAGATGCCGCAGCGGCACAGCGTCCATCGGGCCCTGAAGAGGGTGCGCACTCAGCTGCGCGTCGCCCAGAATCACTTCAGGAAGGATCTGAAGGACGTGCACGAGATCTATTCGAAGGTACGGGAGGATCCCTGGGCCAGTCTCATCGGCCGGTATTTGCGTCGCGCCTGCTTTGCTTCGCGGCTCGCTCGGTTCAATTGCGCGCGCGTGGGCGACACGCTGAAGGGGGACTCGTGCACGTGCGCAACGTCGCTAGTTCAAAGTCCTACTTTCCGTCGGTAATTTGCATTCGTTACGAGGCGCGTGAAACGCGCGGAACGTCGTCGATTTTCCAATAGCGCGACGCGGGTGGCACAGAGGCTGGCATAGGTATCGTACTGGCATGGTATCGGCATACTGAGGCCAGCGTTGGCAATCGATCGCCTTGCCGATCGAGAACCTGGCAGCTGCCCGGTCCCGGGACCCGGTGATCACTATTCCCAACCGGACGGAATCGGCGATCGTGCGTTGATCTCCTCGGAGAGAGATTCGAGCCACGGTCATCGTACGCCGCGGATAAATACCGCCGACACAAATCGCAGATAAGGGAATGCATTTACATAACAGGCTTGGCCGCGAATGGGCGAGAGACGAGGAGAGAAAGAGAGAGAGAGAAAGAGAGAGAGAGAGAGAGAGAGAGAGAGAGCTGCCTATGAAGTCGTAACTAGATGACAGTTGTTATTGTTTCGTCTGCGCGGTGCGGTGACCAACGTCGAAGGCTGATACCGAGTTGGAGCGACGGGGCGCATTCCCCGGCGGGTCCAACGGCAACTGTTATTTGCCCCCCTTTTTTTTATCACTCCTCTGAGCTCATACTACTCGGATATGCATTACCGTGACGCGAGACACGTTCGCCGGGTGCATTTTTCTCGTCCCATTCGCAGCCGGCCGCAGCCTCGCGTGAAAAAAACCTTCGAATCCTCCTGCGTCACGCGAACGAGCACTCTCCTATTGTACTGAAATATTCTCGGGGAGGAGCGTAGGGACGGAGTGTAATCAGCGAGCGAAATCGATTCGGACCAAATTACGCGAGGACCGTTGCCGAGCATTGTGCGGCATACTTTTGCAAAGTTTCGCAAATTTTTCCGTTCCACGAAAGGCGCGCTCGGAACGATTCCGCGGATCCGAAGAAATTGATGAGCGCACCTCGATCGTGACGGAAAGGGAGGGCTGTGAGGACTGAACCGTGTCTCACCTTTCGTCCGCAGGTGTACAAAGTGCTGAAGGAGCAGTACAGGATGAGCTGGCTGCCGGAGAAGCAGCTCGAGTGGTATCACAGGGAGGTTTGGTGCCTCGAAAAGGGGAAGAAGGCCGAACGTGCTCTGCCGAGACTTCACGACGCTCTCCAGAGGTTCGCCATCACGTTTCACCACCTCAGAGCTTTCCATCTCAAGTCCAACATCAACGTCGACCTCACGATGAGCAGAAGAAATCACATCATCGACGGAATGCACAACGAGATTCTACGGGTAATTATCGAGACCTCGAAACCATTTTCAACATTTTCGAACAGACAATTCAATTTTTTCTTTCCCTTGGCTGCAGATGCTGTGCGAAGTGGAGACTGCGATACTGAATCTGGGACTTCAATTGCCGACGGCTCACAAGGCAGTTATAGTGACGGAAAGCTCGAATTGGGCAAAGGAGGGTGATCTCACCCTGATGCTCATTCAAGACTGGGGTGTACTGAGGCTGTACCAAACGTTTCTCAACGATTGGACGAGGGCATTCAGAAACGCAACGGCCACCGGGCCAGGCACGTGCGATCCCAACATGATCAGACCGCTGAATCTGAGGCCGAAGCACCCTAAGAATCCTAAGAAGGGACCCGGGGCGAAGAACAAGAAAGTGCCGAAGATCCGTAAGCCAGGCCGACCTATGAGAAAGCATCCACTGGGTCCGAATCAGAATAGTTCCTTGCCACAGGGACCCAGGAAAGTTTTGGCGAGAAACAGGCAGATGAGAATCAAGCAGAAGAAACTGGCGTAGAAACAGTCATTTTCGACGATCATCGTCCTGAAGACGGTTCGCCGCAGTGTTTCAAATGACTCTCTTCCATCTCCACCCTCGCTAACACGCATACTTTTATTTATTTCATTATCGCGATCATCCGTAGATTATAGGACTTGGCAGTTTTATCGGGGAGATACTTACTGCGTGGAGCGTAGATAAATTGACATTCTGACAGATTTATAATTACGGACTCTCAGCCAGTTGTACCCGCCACGGCTGAACACTAGGAACCAGTATTAAGAGATCTACTTCAGAACAGTATTATACGTAACATACTTAATACCGATCGTAGCGAGTAGTTTTTCATCAAATATTTCAGTTCAGCCGGCACTTTAGGATCGATCGGCAAAAGGTTAGGATCGATCCGAGACTTTCTGTTCTGTTTGCCGAGGAGCATGTTGCATATGCGAAACACTTGAGAGGTGTACTTAGATAAGAGTGCGGTTGGTCGCATTATCGGCGAGTGGCAAGGGCCAGCGACTTAATCGTTAGAGTTATAACACGGTTTACGAGAAACTTATTTATTGTAGCTTTAACGTAAGTAGGCGAGAGAGCTTAACGTTGTTTTAGCTGTGATATCCCGAGCGTACGCGGACGTACAGAGTTCCTACGTTTATGCATAGGCGCACGTGTACATACTTGTAGGCGTAGGCGGATCTATTCTCTCTTTCTCTCTCTCTCTCTCTCTCTCTCTCTCTCTCCCCCCGTCTCTCTCTTACCCTCCTCCCTTCTCTATTCCCTTCGCTACTGCGTATTAGCGTAGAATCTCGTTGTATCGTTTTGACATGACAATTATAAGATTTTCTACTAAGGCGGATATTTACCGCCGCGCGTAAGCGTATGCAATGAGTGTGCCATGCGAAATGGGATCTTCGACTTGCCCGATCCACCTTCCATTATTGCCTTAGGCCAGAGAGTATCGCGGATGTCTTTAGTAGATAAGGGCTCGATAACGAGGGACCATTACGAATTTTTCACAAGTGTCTTCGTATACGTCTTTTTACCTTACCTGGAAGAAGCGACGGCCGAAGAGGGCCGACGACCTCTCGTCAATCGAATCGCGTGCTAGACTTAAATAGACCTATATATTTATATTGAATAAATATACTATTTTGCGGACATACCTATATTCTCATGTTAGACACGTATTTTTCTACTTCGTATGCACGAACCGTGATTTGAACGAGAACGTTTGTACACGCGCACGTACTTATAAGAATTCCATGCATTTTACTGGGTATACCTAGGATATTTATTGGGCGTATATGTATGCTTCCATAGCGTTATAAACTATTTATTGTATTCACGTTACCATCGCATATATTATTTATTGTCATTCCTTTACATGTGTAATCGTCTCGAATAAATTCGATGTTTTGTATTGTACCACCCGTTTCTTCTTTCAATTGTTCGCCCGCACCACCCTGCAGAGTACACTCTCGCACTTGTGTCTCTTGTTGTTAAATTTTATTTCAATGTTCAAGACTCGATGTTTAATTAAAAGTATCAGGAGCCCATGAATGGCCGGTGCATTCGCGTTTCGTCCAGCCTTTATCAATAAAGCTACGATATAAATGCACGGCAAATACGATGCACCCTCTCGCGCCGCATATATTCAACCTGTTCCGGCATGACAGGCTAAAATGGCATTGCAAATTCAATTATGCTAAGCAGACAAGCGTGGAATTAAAGTAAGACTTCGACCAATTACACTCGGCCGATATTTGAAGACGTAATCATATTCGAATCTAACCGGTGAAAGTGAGAAATTAACTTGGAGAATAAAAGTGAAGGAACAGTTTCAATAAAATTGGAGAGTTTTTCATCTACGATGTAATGAAGATTGCCAGTGTGGTATTATCGAATTGATTTCGCCACGCCCTTCGACGTCCCTTTATCGACTTGGAGGTCTCGCGTGCGCCCAGATGCAGTACCAGGAGTACACGGAGGGATGAAAGTTCCTGCTACAGATAGCCGCCCTTCGCTCTCCTTTACACGATCACCGGGCCCATACCACCGGCCAGCGACAACTTGCAGCATTCCATCGCGCCGCAAATGTCTATTACCTTATTCGGGACAGACGTCCGTTAGATAATTAGAAAAGAGCCGTAAAACGTGATGTACGTCATTCTACGTCAGTATCGTAATGGCTGACGCGAGTGATGCATAAATGGAGGAAAGATGCAGCGAGTTTATGTTTATACATACCTACACAAAATATGCCTACGGCCGATGAAGAATTGACGCTGCTCGCGAGGAGACAGTGCAGGTAGAGACAGCGCGTGCAAGGTAAAGTTAGCATAGATGATCAGCCGCACACGCCAATTATGTCCTACTATTCTTACGTGCGTGTGCTCGCGGAGGATCGAGTGATCCAGTAGTTACGTCTCTGTTTGCTTCTCTATGAGGCTGATATGCGCGCACGTTTGACGTATGAAACAGAGGACCGACATAGCCGGCGGGCGGTTCTAATCGGGCGTGAGAAGATCTAATCTTAGTTGGATGAATTCACGGAGTGCCTAATTATAGTATCGCCTTATATGGCGCGTGCCCTACGCTATGCGTCCGACATACGTCGACGTGCGACGATGCGTTACGTCGCTTTCATTCACGACTTTTTGCCGCTCTCCTTCTCGGCCGACCCTCGCCGAACAACAATTGACCCCCTGACGTCAGGAGGATCTTCACACGCGGTATGCTTAGGCACAGAACGTTGCGCTAACTGGAACGACTCGATGGGGAAGTCCCTTCCTCGAAGTCAATTATTTTTATCGGTCACTCGTACAAAAATTGCCTCTCCCCGATCGATTGTCCCGTAGGCTGATAAATAGAAAAAGCGCAGGAGTCGTTTGTCGAGAACCACCTGTAGCTGATCTAATTTACGCGACACTTATCGGACTTTGATCGCGGCTGTCCGCAGCAGACGCCTCCGAGTTTTGCCGTTCCCGTGGGCCGACTTTCCCATTTGAATCACAATGCAAACACAAGCGCGCTGTTTGCGTCTGCATAGCGAACACGCCGCCGCTGCCTCCCGAAAGATTCTCTCGCCCGGCATGTACTTCCGACATTTCTTGCGGACGGCGTAAACGCTCCGACGACAGGTACCGTTCGCGTTTCGGGGAAAATCGATACCGCCTCGTATATATGTGGGCGAGATTCGCAGCCGGAGCCATAGGCAATAGGGATCCGTCGTGTCGAACCGATCGCGTCACTCAGATAAATTTGGAAAGGCGCATAGTTCCGATCGGTTTCCGCGAAAGGACTGCCCGGAAATTCTCAATGAAAGTCGCGTTACTCATTACACGGTTTACGACCTTCTTAGATCCGGGTGTAGATTATCTCGCAAGTATTAGCTGGCTGTTGACAGTGCAGCGAGCTCACATTGTAAGGTGAGAACTAATCAGGTGAGCTGGGAGAAAAATGCGTCGACGATTGTCGGGGCAGCTCGGTTATCTCTGTAGACCGGATAAAGGAACGTAAGTGAGAGAGGAAGATGAAGAGAAGAAGGCTTGCCCGGTTTTCGCGGGGTTCCACCGTGGAGGCGTCAGGCGGTGAAAAACAGCGGACAAAACCTTCGCCGCCACCCCACCGTTCGTCCACACGAGACGTCGAACGTGCGTACGTACGTTCGATTGTTTACACAATCCCATATATAAGGAGGAAGCACGGGAGTTTGACAATCTCAGTTCACGATCCCCTCGGCAATCGCGAACATCGCTGAGAGCATTATCGATATCGCATCGTAATCGCTCCTGTCAAAAGTCAAGAAGTGTTCGTTAAATCTCTCAGTGCCCGAGACCGTTCACAGAGACGCAAAGCTCTAAGTTGCTCGCTCGTGCGGAATATCGAAGAGGAAAAACATCGTACAACATGTTCCTAAAAAGTTGGTGCCTTCTCGCTCTGGCGATCTCGATCGTCCCGATCGTTTCCGGTGCTCCGAGGAAAGCGAGATCCACAGTGCCTACCTGGCACCTGCCTTGCGGAGAGGACCGAGACGTGGATGTCGTCACGATAGAGAATCTGGAGGAGGAACTGAGGGCCAGTCTGGGCAATCTCAGGCTTCAGCATCAGCTGACGATGAACGACTACCTAAATCGGGACTACGACTATCTCTACGAGATGGTCAGGATCGGCGTGCACGAGCATCAGTACATACCTAACTGGGTGCCTGGCAAGAAGGACGTCAATCTGGTCAGAAGGCTAGCCAACGCCAAGCCGCAGACGGTGAGTTTATTTATCCGTCCGAATCCGTCCGCTGTACATCTCAATTTAATTACGCCCACGACGGGAAGCGATTCCCAGTCTATTTCGCGCGCTCAAAGAGAATCCGCCGACAGTCTCGTAAATCATTCGCCTCCACCGGGCGAATCTCGTAAAAAGCGAAGCTGCGACCATTCCGAGCAAACTGTCGCCTCGAATGATCGCGCCCGGCCTTTCCTGCCGATCAACGCGAGTCCGTTCTCTCCGGGAGAACCCTAATCATCGGATGTCATCGCGAAATTGTCGTAGAATTTAGTGTCGCGTAAACTCGAGCCCGGACCTCTCGGATTAATATTCATGGGAAGTAAGGACGCGGGTGGTTATAGCGGTCTAACGAAAAAAGAATCATCTCGACGACGGAAGAAAGAGAGAGGGAGAAAATGAGAGCGATCGCGCGCGCGCGCTCGAAGAGAGTGAGAGGGAGAAAGCGAGGAGGGAAAGGGAAGGAGAGAGAGAGAGAGAGAGAGAGAAAGAGGAAAAGGTGGCGGGTGGGTGGTCGATCGGAGTTGGCCTGGTAAGCGGCGTCGCATTTTGAGCTGGCCGCCCACCACCCCGATCCACCCGGTCCGCCCGCCTCGGCCAGTTGCAATTGATTAACGCAACGTTAAATAACAAATTTTAATGAGACGGTAATTATTATAAAGTAGCAGGCGAACAGGAGCGTGCGCGGTCGTTCGGCGTCGCGGGATAGAGAGGCAGCGCGCGCCAGAGAGAGCGAAAGAGAGTCTGTTGCACTCATGTTCGCCGGGTCGACCGACTGCGTAATCGCGCTCGTCTGCCTCCTCGATGCGAGCACGCTGATAACGCACTCCCGCCTGCCGATAACGAGCCGATCCCCCCTACCCACCCCCCTCCAAGCCCAATGCACTCTCGAGGAGAACGATATGCAAGAGTACTCTACTTTGTCCTCGCCTCCGACGTTGCCCCCTATCCAATTTCCTCACACGCGCCTCTCTCCCTATCCTCCTCATCCTCCCTATCCTCCCCATCCTCCCGATCCCACCAAACTCGCCTGCAACGGACAAAGAACGACGCCGAGTCCGAAAGCTCGGCGCGGATTACCGATTTTTGCGCCGCGCCCAACTTTGTTTAATAACACCGCCCGCGTTTATTTTCTCGCCCGATCTCTGAACGGATCTCTTTTATCTTCCTTTCCAGATCGCCAACCACTTCCCGAAATTGCACATGGACCTGCAGAAGTTCGCGGTCGCGTTCGAGGAGTTGGTCGAGGACGAGCCCAATTCTCAGACGCAGGAGGCTCTGAGAGCGACCCAGTCCTATCTGACGATGATGCTGTGCGAGGTGGAGAGCATGATCGCGATCCTGCCCTCCATTCATGTGCCATCGAGGGTCGAGAGGAGCATAATGAGCGAAGTCGAGCGCAATCCTGTCGACGACACCAGGAGACTCGTCCGCGACTGGGGAGTCCTCCTCAAGTACAGAGATTACCTGCACGCCTGGAGGCACGTCTTCAATTACTAGAAAATGTCGAGGAAAACTCCTGTCGATTGGCGTCATAGCCAACATTCTCCCGTTCGTCGTCGCCAGCGCACGCACGCACGCACGCGCGTACGCACACGCGTGGCACTTTTCGCGATCAAGTGAAAACTGGCAATAACGTCGCGTCACGATGAAAAAGACGTCGGCGATCGAAAGCGGCTCTTTTGATCTCCCGCAGCGATCTTCGCGATGCAGGTGTCGCGAGGTATAAGCGATAACGCCTCGATTAAATAGCTGGCGCGATAACGGGTGTCCTGTCGCGAGCGCGAACTCAACCGGCGGCGCTGTCGGATTGTCTACCCCAACGTATTTATTGTTAGCGAATTATTTATTGGCCACCCGGTGGCCCAGCAGTATTCATAATTTATTCCGCGGCTCTATCGCGGCACGAGTATTTATTTAATCGCGCCTACTCAGCCGGGTCGACGTTCCTCCGACATTTTCACGCTGAATCTCGTCGACGGATAGACGTACTACTCTACAGTCGGTGCACGCTCTGAAGTCTCAGCGGTGGGACATGTGATAAACAGGGCGCTTGAAGGCACCTCAGATCCTCGTCGAACTCGGTGGCAAGTGATTCGTTCGATGAAGTAGGCTATTCACGAAAGACATTAATTGTAATGAGACGAACTCTTACTTCGGCACAGTATTAGGATCAACTATTTATAACTTAGGTGATAAGTAATTTATTTTTCTATCGCGAGCCTAATTTATTTATACATTTTGTACGAAATTTGTGAATACAACATTTGTAATTTATACAAAAATACCCCCTTTTCATTCCGACCAACAAACCTATTCTTTCGAGTGGACAGTATGGATTTAAGACGCAATTTGAATGGAGTATCGACTACGAGTAATGCGGCTTTCAATGGATCACGCTTGGAAGATCAGGATGCTTGCAAAATCAGACTCTAGGTGGCACAGTGTGTATTCTCGACACCGTCCATCGGTAACATTAATATCAGAGACATATCGAAACCAACGAATGGTATCGATCGTGTGTAAGTCAAGAAAGAGCCACAAAAAGCTGATAGATTTTTCATTCTCAGAGTTAAGTGTTATCACAAACAGGTATGAGATAGACTTATCATCCACCGAGCCTTGTCGCTCAATTTGTCAAACATTATCAGCCGTGATTGGCATTAAATGACAACGTTACATCCGGCGCGAATTAATATTACGTACTTAGCAATGAAAAGTCAGTTTAAATAATTGCGCACGTATACCCAACGATGGAGAAATGATAATTGCATGTACTTTAATCTAGTCTAAATCCACAACCTTGCTCCTGTGTGTAAGGAAAAATACTTTTTATCCCCCCGAATAATTACGACCACGAATTTTGTACATATGTAAATTCGAAGAAAAGCTTACGGTGATTTAGTTCACATAAAAACCCCCTGAATAAATATTATTCACGTATAGACTTTTGGTTTGCTGAAAAATGTGCATATTGTCCCTATGGTCGAAAAATTGTTTATTGCATTTATAATCGATTCGATAAATAGTTACAACGAGCCACGATGAGTGGCTCGAGGGACTTGAAATTTGACTCACCGCCTGGTCAAGCATACCACAGGAACACGCTGCATCGACGGATCCTTGACCCTCAGTTCCATAGACCCTCAATTTGAACTCTGCATGGCAGGCTTCTTCTTGAAGCACTGACTCGACTCCACGATACGTCCGAAATTTTGTACGAACATCACTCCCGATGCATAAAAAAAAGAATTAAACGTAAAGTTCGCAACCGCAATAATTGATGCCGGCGCAGCAACACTGACTCTAAATCGCGACCGTGTCTTAGATCGATCGATTAGTTGTTACAACGCAAAAACACTTTTTCGACAATTACATTCCGTGGTCGCAAATAATTGCGTTTCGGTAATCGAGTTCGCGGCCGAATTTTATTGATGGAAATGTAAGGAGAAGAAAGGTATTGCGACGATCAAACACTGACTCTAACGCGACGCGATTATTATAATACGATGGTGGGAACTTGTAACGGCGAGCAAACACTGACTTTAATTCACGTGACTCTACTCTTGATTGCAGAGGGCTGAAGGTAATGAAGCCTGTACGGCTTGGAGTAAAGTACTGACTCGAGATCAAATTGACTCTAAGACTGCATTGCTCGCAATCGCAAATAAAAAAAAATAGGTATGCTAGCTCGCGAGTCTCAACGCACGCGGGCGGAAACTGTCGTCGCGACGCGCGAGACATCAACAGGTGCGATGGAAGTCAAACGATTTCGCGGATCTCAACATTCGCGGATGGAGATCACCGATAACGAACATGCCTCGACACTCGCGGGTGGAGGCATTTAAAATCGAAAAGCAATCCATTATTCTTTAAACCAACGACAGCTTGTAGAGTTCCTGAAAGAAAAGGGGTAAGATAGTGAGAAGTTTGTACAAAAAAGTAGACCGTATTGTGCACAGAATCATTTCATTCGTTCCTGCGAATGAAAATGATACCGAAAGTGAATGCAAGTTCAGTGACTCTATGTAATTTCACTTTGAGGTGCTTATAGAAACGTATAATTGAGTGATTGGTTTCAAAAATAAAAACGCGTACCGTAGCCGTTAGTCACTGTGATCCTTGCTTGAGATAAAGATGTTTGATTCAAGGATAAGAACGTCCGCATATACTGCGTGGCGGTAACTGCGAGAGGTGACCCATATGTGTTTACTTTACATGCGCCGCACTGGACTACGCAAGAATTCCAAGCAAGTCGGGACTTGTTTAATACTATCAATGTCAATACTCCTAATGGACTTGCGACACCAAAAATAATGAATGAGAGCAGAACATATACTATATAAAATGTCTTGAACACAACACACTGGAAAACTCTTGGTGACACAGTGGCACGAGTACGCTTATTATATGAGGATACGATATGTTATGTTAAGAAAATATTTGTGATAAAGTAAGGCAGGAATAGCAACAAATAAGTGAAAAATAGTATGATAGTGAGTTTGACTTACCAAAGCAGCATAAGCAAGTTGTGTAAGTGAAGCAGGCACACCTGTTGCTGCAGCTTATGGAATGTTCAAGTTGCTCTTTCTGGCAAGTTGTGGTAGCACCGTTTCTGCATTAACATAATATTTGATATCATCATTAAAACGTTGTATACTTTGTTCCTTTACTTTTACCCAACGCAAAAACTGCTTTTCTCACATAAGATGAGATTTTATGAAAAACGAGAATGTGCAGTGCTTTTCACGTGCATGCTTGCTTGTACCATATTTGAATGATTTACTTTGCGCATGCGCGATGGTACCCATTCCAACCTACATGTATTGAGGCATGCAATTATTGCCAATTTTGGCCAAAATGATCTTAGATAAATTTAATGCAATCGTGTCACCACGAGCTAATGTGACCCATGCACGAAGTGAAAGTAGTGAATAAGTTGGAACTTACCAAAATAATGCTGAAAAATGAAAATTGTTTGTTCAAAGCCACGGCGTCCTGTGGTTACCCGCGTCGCCAGGAAAGCCTAGGATTCAAGACCGATATTTCAATTAATTCAAAACACTGAACATAAATAACAACTCATCAGTAAAGCCTGGTGCTTAATATTTAACGGGATCACAAATTTTGCTATGGAGTATGTAATAATTATGGATAATTTATGAAATAATCAAGAGCTCACCTGCTGCAACATTCCTCTCACGTCAATCACTGCACTAAACTGCCTCAGCCAATGAGAAGCCGTCTTTTTACCGTTCAGTTTAGTTTAGGTTTAGAACAGCCAATCAGATTGCGCATCGTGCCCGCTTTATAAAAGCAATTCAAACTTGGTAAATTTCAATTACAAAGATTGATTTACTTGCCAATTATATGGTAATAAAATCCGTTCGTCATAAATCAGCTTTTAATTAAATGTTATATGTCATCCCAATCATTATTATAGTTTGCTACATTATGATAAATCGATGTCATTACACGAAATCGTGGTCAATGCAGATATTTGCCATTAACCACAAAAAAGCAAAGAGATACGTATTTTGCGTTATTATTTATTTCATATACCTAATATTACTTTAAATGTATTATCTAATTCGTTGCTAACAAATACCTCCATAGCAATTGCGTGAAAATACATCACCATGAGAAAATTCGAAATGATTATTCGTACTCGTACCTGTACGTATCAAGAGGAGCATTAGTTCCCAGTTTCTGCGACGGAGAGCAGCACTTACCGGTGTTAGAATTCTGTTGAAAGTGGTTGAAAGTCGCTGGTCCGGGAGGTGCTGCCGCCATCGGGAAAACTGTGAACTACTGACGTCTCCCGGCTCATACGTGACGTCATTCGCATTGGGTGTGCCCAAATTGTTACTCCGGGAGGTGCTGCCCCCCCAGCGGCTGATTTCAGTACTAATACTACTCCCGTCGTTTACGCGGCTCGTATACATCCGTACACTGATTAATAAATTGTTGCTTGATGCATACGCTTTTAATACTGGGTATTTTTGCTAAACCCATTAACTTGGTTAATATGTGAATCGCTTATACCTTTATGGACGTATATTATACGTTAATCGGTACCGCTTCGTTCAGCTTTCCTTTCCGTAATTACATCTTTATAATAAGAAAGATAGGGAAAGGAATAACTCACTTGCTATAATCTTTGAAAGATCTTTCCGCGGTGATCAAGGTAACGATGCGATGAAAGTTTACGATAGCATTGATCTTCGTAATTATGCAGTAACAGGGAATTTAAACGAAACTGCGACACGTAGCTATTCGTCAAGTGGGCGATGATAAATGGTCTAAGGCATGTATCTCACATCAGGGCAGGCAAGATTTCAATTTCCTGGTGAACGGATCCAGGTGATGCGGCGTAGAAAAGAGATTACGCTGCGATGGAACACGAGTGGTCGTGAAATCGTCTTCTATTATACAATCGTGCGTACGACATCTGCGAGCGTAGGACGGCCTGATGAATGGATTAACTGAGGCAGACGTTAAAGAAGACGGCGTAAAAAAAATAAGGCTGCCCTGTCGTACGGGCCACTTCTTTCTCTCGCCACTTTCGACGACGGGCATTCCCGGTGAGTTATTAGACTCTTTCCCCCCCTCGTTTGCATATCATTGAATGCATTCCGATAAATAACGCCCGTAGGCGTTCATATTTTTCGTGATGTCGCCAGACCACCGGAGGAACATACGACGGTGGTACGACGCTGAAAGCAAATTCGCGCGGACAGTTCATTCAATGGATTGGGCGTTTGACAAATGTCCAAGGCCTCATCCTTGAAGCAAAACGATGTCACATTTCCCGCGGTTACTTATTCATCGGAAAATTACTTGGTTTACATGGAAAATCATTGAATGTCTCGAGTGTCTGCTTGTTTATCAATACCTGAATCATCCATAAATTAATCCCCTTATTAATGTGCCTGGGAATGAAGACTGGTCGGACGGTTGATGTCATTGTTGCGCTTAGTAACTTCCCATCACATGGTTAATTAGCGCGCGTTATGCCTGCGCGGCGAGCAGGCTCGTTAGTAATAAAAGAGCGTACACGGTCGGAGGGCAAACGAACGGACGGCCGACACAAAAGCCCGACAATTTACGGCGAACTCTGTTTTCTCTTCACTACGTTCGGCGCATGCACGTTTTCTCCGACGATTTCCTGGTAACGGTGGAAAGAATCGAAACTTTCGATGATCGGGCGACGATTGATAAAGCACAGTTTTGAGTTGAGAATTTCTCGGTGCCTCGCATATCGCAGCGATATATCTCTCATTCTTCCGGCGTATCGATGAACGTGTCGCGACCACATTCCGACACCTTCCTATAAATTACGCTCTTACTCTTTGGCCTCGCATTTAATTAAGCTTAATCCCAGACGATTCTAAACAGCTACGGCGATTCCTAAATTTCTCGCCGCGAACGTGAGAGATGTTTTGCAAGATTACGTAGTATCAATCGAAAGTGGTAAAGACGTTTGTCAAGCGCGTCGGCCGATCGATTGGATTAATCGTCGCGGATTCGTTATTAGCAAGTTTCGGCGCAATGGTCGTTCACCCGGATGAATTCACTTTCTCCGGAGTGTCGCATGCCGCTTATTCTCATTCCGGCGCTCTGTACTCCCACGATAAGAGCTTCTCTCCGGCGTGGAAGGTACAGATAGCGCTTACTCGAGATTAGAGGCAGAACGGGGGAGAAGGCTGATGGCGGAGGAAGGCGGAGGAAGGCGGAGGAAGGCCGAGCGTGGAAACTCGGATCTTCCAGGATCACGAAGTCCGTACTCGATCATGCCAACGAGCCAACTCCGTACTCGCTGGCATTCAAATGCCAGCTCTTTGTTCGCTCGTTTCCACGCCGAGCATCATACTCGGATTGTTGCACACCGACGAACCCTCTTCCATGGCCCCCTTCGTTCTATACGCGTTTCTTCATCACTTCGCGAACATCTTGTCACGGAACCGATATCCCTAACAAATAAATGGAGCATGATTTATGTCATGTTGAGTCGTGGGAATACAGCGTCCATTCAGAACGAATGCCGGAACTGTATCTCCCGCATTCTGAATCATCCGTTCGCAATTATTTTCGATCCTGATCTTGAATCGATCGTCGTCGAGTCCGTTCCGAAGGTCCACCGGTATGTTACGTCGATTGCGACGTTGGTGGACGGTAATTATTAGCCGATCGTGAGAAGTGGAAAAAATGATTGTCGCCATTATGTGCTAATGACGCTTCCGAGTGTGAAATGTGGGAATGATATTAAGCGACCCTGGCCGCGATGGGACGCGATAGACGACGCTTCGATCGGATGATCCGACTCGCTGTCGACGTCAATCAATTCCGATTCTTGCCTCTGACCTTCGACATCCCGGCTGATTATCATTGTCAGGTTCGAGTCTCCGAGGATCGGCGTGAACGCTCCAGCAAAATCCGCGAATCTTCCAACGCTGACGGTACGACATGCGCCGAGATTTACCGGAAGGTTTTTACCTTCACTCGCGGTGAATCACGCGCATGGAATCGCAGCTGTCGTCCGTGTACCTTCATGAGGAGAGAAACGGCAGACTAGCATTCGCCGCGCGCGCTGCCGTTATCAGGGGAAGGAGTACGAGATGCATGTTGTTCAATGCGACTCGGCGTCCCAATTCGAGTGGATGAACACTTTCTATACACGTTGCTGGCACACTTTGGCGCAGAAATTAATGTAGCGTGTCCGAGCGACGGCTTGTTTGTTCTACTGCCTTATTCAGCATCTTCCGCCTTTCGTGGGTACGCGCGCAGTCGATGCAGCTACCTCTGCATACTGATTCGTACAATGTCGTCGTGGCGGTGCCATTTCGTCGAGTGTTAGAACGTTGCCGAGGAATGTCTGCGGTCGTTGGCGTAGCGTGTTGACCGGCGTTAGAACGCGGAAAAAGTTCGGTGTACCGCTCTTGTCGACGATTATCTCCCGCGAGAGTCCTCTCCCGGTGACGGTGCTCGAAAGAAGCCACTTATGGAATCGCGAGCTAGACCGATGCGTGTATGCCGAGGCTCCGAGAACTCATAACGCCGAGCGAAAACGATTCGAGTGGACCGATGTAATGGTGAGCAGAGCTCTTCTGGTTAGAAGCTGCCGCGGTAAAGATTCTTCTCAGTCTATTCTATACCGCTTCCTTCTCTGTCAACACCGCGACAATTCGTCATAGATAGTTCTCGAGCATGCGAGGATATAAATCTTAGCGGCAAATGACACTGTCGCAATTAACACATCGACCACCGGCTCGGATATCAATTCTTCGGAGGAGGACGAGGGGAACCACGGCGTCGTGGCTGAATAGACGCGCTCTCGTTCGACGAAAAGTCGAATGGTTTCTATATGCCCCTCGCTTGTCTCGACGCTGTCCTGAATTTATGGAGATTGTTCGACTCGACGAAAGAAAGCTAATCCAAACAGACGCGCGATAAAAGGTTCGGGTCGGCTTAGATGTCGGATAATACTTATGTCACTGGACGATTTCACAACCGGCACCGGCTTTCGATGCCGTGAGTAAGAAAAATGTGCCGCTGCCGCGGCCGCCGCCAATGACGGCTCTGGAATCCAGAAATCGAGAAAACGCAACCGGTAGTGCTCGTGAGCCGAGTTCCGACGCGCTCCGAGCGGCCTACACGAGTCTCTAACCTGTGGGTCAGGAATCCCAATAAAAATCCCCCGGAAAGTTTCTCCTAATTATAATTACTATCGATTAATTGCCACTGACGCAATCTCCGCCGAACGGCAAACTGCGACGATCCCCCTTCTTCTTACCCTTTATTGTCTTTCAACCAGTCTTGATCTCAACATTATTTATAGTACAGTATGAGCCGCGAGGCGAGGCCAGCGAATAAAGCACGCTTGCCGCTTTCCGAAATCCTAATAGTTTCCGAGATACAGCCATTTTTCGACGGTGAGAAAACATTTTTGTATAGATCGACTGTCGCTGATAGTACTATTTTAAAGTACGCGTCAAAAAGCTTCAAGAAAATGTATGATTATCATAGGTTTTGATTGCCGGTTCAAAAGTAACAGGCGATTCAAAAAATCGCGAATTTTCTAAGGGGTACCCCTTCTCATTTTTGCGAAAAATCGAAGGTCGGCGGATCGGATCGACCTTTCGCTACCTGCTAGGAGGTCGAAAATAACTCTGACAGCCGTTTCCCGTTGGTCGAAATTCGCTTTAGTTTAGGAGTTACGGCCAAAAAACTGTCGAAAAAATGAGGTCTCGGAAATGGCGAAAAAATAAAAGTCTTCCGATCGACTTGAATGCATACTGAAAGAGAATTGAACGAGGATCACAAAAATCGCAACCGGAGCCTCCTAAGTCCAATAGCTTCCGAGATATGGCCAAAAAACTGTCTAAAATTGGACATTTCGGCACCTGTGCCCTACTTAATCTCTTTTACGCGACTTGTCACTTATATAGGATGAAAGAGCAGTCCACAAGCTTTCGAGAAATCGCAACCCGAGCTTTCTAATTGTAAGTGCGATTGTTTTCGAGATATGGCCAAAAGTAGGTTAAAATACGTCAAAAAACGTCAAAAATTGAACATTTTTGTATCTGTGCCGTATTTATTGTCTTAGGGTCGAGCTCTCACTATATGAGATGGAAGAATTTTCAACCGCTTTTCGAAAGATGGCAACCGGAGACTTCCAAGTGGAATACTTTTTGACAATTGCCAAAAATTGGTCGGGAATCAATAAAAATGTCAGTGTTTCGGCAGCTATACCTTAGATAATGATTTACATACAAAGAAGCATAAACGTGTTGAATGGCAGCATTAATCTTTACCGATGTCAACGTGGGAATAGGTTGCATTACTCAAGCAATCATTTGATTAATACACTCTCTCGATGGTCTTTTGTTTATCATTTGGTTATATTGCCGGAGGACAGAGCCGCTAGAGGGAAAATAATAATGAATTAAAAAGATCGTGAAGGTAACGTCTCATTCTCAGCATTTGCCATAATCGCGGTCGCGGTCGTCCTCGTAAAATGGCAACGACATTCCTTCGTCGATTATGCGCGACATCAGTGGGAAAGGTAACAAGGATGACGTTAACAATCGCGGAAAAAAAGTCTCACGTTTTCACTATTTTCTGCTGTTTGCCGTTCGCACAGCTGCGCATGCACGCTTTTACCAACATTTATCAAACATTGCGAGAGTCGCAATACTAACACTGACCCTTACGGGAACTCACGATCATAAATTGGCTATTCGACGTACGGCACGGTGTCGTTCAGAAGTTTCTCCACGCAAATGGCAAACGGGATAATCCGTTTATCGGTAAGAAATGATTCGTCTTCGGAGTAAAAATATTCTGGATCAAAACTAAGGCAGAGTGTCTATCGTAGAGTCTATCGTAGAGTTTATCTGGAAGGAAAGATGCAATCGAAGAGCAAATCGCGAAAGGAACGAATCAGTGGCATTCACGATTCGAAGGAGTGCCGAGCGAACGTGTTCTCCTAAATGCCGATCGCCAATATTCTCGCGCCGCTGATTGCTCATCGATTTCTTTCGATTCTCAGCTCTTTCCGTCAGCATCGAGACTGGTCGGAGACGGGCAGAATGTCTACATCTGCGCAGGAGGGTGGGAGATGGACGGACAGATAGAGAGGCAGAGAGAGGTTGCTTCTGATTTACGCGCATACATCCACGTCCGCTCATTAGGGCTAACGAGTCTTTACCGTGTTAGCCCGTTAATTGATCCGATACAATTGCCACTATCGTCTCGTTGTTCCGGCGACCTCTATCGTGATTTACGGATATATCGTTGTACGAAGTATAGCCGATCGTTTATCGATTATTATCGCGGTATCGTCGAAATTCCAGCCCAATCAGCGCGGCGATTTGCTTCGTGATAAACACACATTGCGCACAATGCGGATAAATTCCAGCCAACGGCCGTGCATGAAATTCAATTAATAGCTGCCAGGCATTATCTCATTACGGCATTATCGAAATTCGGTCGAGCGTGATTCGAGCTGGTATACACCGAGTTTACCCGAGAGCAGGCCTTAGAAACTGCATCCAACTACATTTATCTACATCCGATCGAGTGTGACATTCCTTGCCAGTCATTATCTTCAGAAGGAACGCAGCGTCGATTAAAGAATATGCTCATCCTTCGCCTAATCGAGATCGTAGATAAGTGTCCCATCCTCTCGTTGCCAAATGTCGAATGTTACCGCGAGCAGTGTCTCGCTTCTCGTTAGCGCTGCAGGTTATTATCGTCCCCGACGACTGCCTCTTGCCAAGATAAATCCGTTTACGAAGACGCGTTAACAGAGCTTTGCCTTCCATTCAAGATCCTGGGAACTCTCAGGCCTTTCATTCGTGCGTATTCCTTGACGCAATAATTGCATTGTAGAGTTTGATGAAAAAAGTAGGAAAAAGATACTGCGCTGAATGGCACACATGCAGAATCTTTCAAGAGTAAAAACACTTTGTTAACAGCGAAGAAGTCCGGAGCTCAAAATACGTGCAACCTATTGAAAAGGACGTACACCTTTGCGTGAGAAATAGTTTGGTTCACGTGACTGTAATTATGCAAAGCAGGCGAGCTCGCGAAGAGTATACATCGAATGACGATGACGAGGATCGAGGATCGAGGATCGCGTGGTTCGGCTCTCGCGCGACCAAGATCTCGAAGTCGAAGGTGTGTAGCTTAGTCTTAGAGTCGAACGTGCCGTCGAACGTGCCATCGAACGTGCCGTGAACGTGCAGCAGAACGTGACGACATCGACCGATCGCTTTGAAGCTGGAACGGCGTCGAATAAAGGCGAAGAGGAGACTCGGTCAGGGAGCGTCCTGGCATTTCGGTCCTCGATCCTCGATCCTCGATCCTCGAGAATGCAAGGGCACGCCGCGGTTGATTGCCCGATCAGCACTTTATTCTCATCAGCGAGATGCCGGTAACGGACTGGCCTGGACGGAGGAAGGAACACGCTGACTTTATGCCAATCAGGCTGCCGTCACTTCGGTGCCATCGACACTTCTGGTACGCGAGCACTCGGAGAAACTAGGAAGCACTTGCACAACGGCCGAAGAAAACGTGCATCGGCATTCGATATGTATATCGCACCGATTTTGCGCGAGATAATTTCGTGTCAATTACGGGAGTCGAGCGGAAAGGCGAAAGCATTTCTGGGGGCCCGCGGGCGGTCTGAAAAGACCCAGAATCGTGCTGTGCCCTCTTTTGGCTCGAGAGTCAATTTTTACCAACCTTTTCTTCCTGGATTGTAGGTTACGTATTTAATTAATCGGCAGCGCGAACGATACCAGGAAACCGTGGCGATTTTCATTTAGGTACGGCCTTCTAATTGGCAAATGCGAAATAAGCTGGGTTTGCCGCGGTGTCGGGACACAAGGCGACTAATCTTTCCGCGCAGTTTCTATCGGCGGCCGGTACATACTTTACAATGGACAGATACGTTGCCACCCTGACAGCGCGTGCCTCTCACGCATCCGTCTAATCGGGCCTTAAATCGAGACGCATTTACCTTGGCGTCATAATGTCATCCTTCGCACCCAGGCGTAATTAGCATATCGAGCCTCTGTCAACACACTGACTCCATAACAACTCTAGGCTATCACGCAAGCCGTTTGCTCTTCTTGCTTTTACGATCACGCTGCTAAACTTTATGTCGAACGTATCGGCAGACCCACGCGTCGATGGGAGTGAACGTTCACGCCTGGCAATGATAGGAACTCGCAACACCGATGACTAGCCATGTAAACGTCTGGCTCACCTAACGCAAGTCACAACTTCTTCGGGTCTGCATTGACTCGAGTTACTGACTCTGAACTCCGCACTACGTTTCTTTATGTACTCCCATAATTTTCAGTCTTCTGCAGCCGTACGTTACGCAGTCACCCTCGCGTTCATTTTTTCGCCACTTTAGTCAGCCGGTAAACGAATCGTCGACCTTGACCTCCTCTCCGCGAATTTGCACAACAGCTCTACCGGTGGGTGGCTTCAGCGATTTGTCGCGAAATGAAATGCAACTGGGACGCGGCTGATTTAGCATCCGGCTCAGATATTGTTCCTCGGCATCGTCTACTCCTAGCTTGCCAAACTTACTCTTGTCCTCCTGTAGTACCAGCAGCAGCATCGGTAGTAATGATGGTAGTGGTAGTAAAATAGAGTTTATTCGAACATTTGGCTTCGGAAGAACGCGGTGTTCGAAAGTTCAGATGGCGGGTATCGGTGTCTGCGGATCTGCATCGTTGCTCGGGACTATCCCATCACGAGAGGCTTGCACGAGCAAGACGCGAGATAGCTACAGATACCGCAGACAGCCTAGAGGCGCAGGTGTCTTCGTGCAATGACGCGGTATGCCATTAATGCGCCGGCACTCATATACATGGCCGGGCAGATAAAGCGCACAATGATGGGAGACGTGCGTTGACCTATTCAGCACCGGATCCTCCGCGGTGATTTAATGGCGGATCGATACGAACCTCGTGAATCTTCAGCTGGCACTCTCCTCTCTCGCGCGCGGCCCAGTCACGTGAATAAACTTGCATCGCCGGTGAATTGCACGGGCGTGCATTTATCTGCCCGGCTGCGAATAAATGCGCGGACGACCTACTTGCCGCAATGTCAATAATGCCGACGAGCTCGCCAGCGACTTTCGTGCCTCCCCCGATCCTTCGCGCATTTTTCAGCGAATCCTCGACAATGCTCGCCAGCCCGGAATGTCGGTAGACGCTGGTCGACAATGAGAACCGGAGGTGGGAGGCGCTCTATTGTGCGCTGGGCAAATTAATACCGTAATAGGCATGTCTACCGTAATAGCCGAGTCGACCCAGAATCTCTTGCATACATTTTTTCAGCACGATATGATCGAGGTGGCTTGTCGGAGAAATTGGGGAATGTTAGGCGTGTTCGCGCATTGAGCAATATGCGATCAACAGGATATTAATCCGCATTATGCCACCGGAGCGTACATCAATCAGAATTACGAGTCATCGGGTAGCGTACCGTTCCTGTCCGCCAGCTTCTCCAGCCCTATAACGTACAGCGATCGCTAAACGTTTCATCGAGTTTCTTGCCCGGCAGCTCTCAGTCTCTCCTTCTCGCACACCGGTGGTCCGCTCGGCTCGAAAATGCATCCGCCTCCTCGCCCCGACATGTTATACTTTTTCTCGCGTTAGGCTACGTTCAGCGAACAACGTGTTACCCGATGATAATGACAGGAGGTATCGACCGTTTCCTGCGCTTTCATAAATATTCAGCTCGCTAGACCAAGTTCGTGCGGAATGATTGTCGGTACGAATATGGGAAGACACGGGAAAGGTAGGACAGGGAGAACTGTTACAGGGGGCCTTTTTATCGGAAGAATATCGAATGGCCGGCGATGGGATTGCGCAAGGTAGGGCATGCGCGGGGGGTGGGGATAAAACGTTAGACTTTTACGGGCGGACGTTAAGGAGGGTACGGGAGAGGAGTCGCAGTCGGAGTCGGAGCCCAGAACGGTCGACAAAGGCCGTCACACACGGTCCTTTGTACGTACGTCGCTCTGGCGTGCCGCTAGGGACATTTGTTAGTCAGATGATCGCCTCCGCCGCGAAGAAGAAAGTTGCGGCTCACCTTGCGCGTACGCAACACGTCGGTGACATCGTTGACCCGCGCGCGCGAGCCTGCCGATCGTTCCCAGTGCCCGACGGTGGAAAGCAATCGGTGAAAGCATTATATTCTCGTATTTTACACCGTCTAACGAGACGCGTAAAGAGTAAGACGGGAAACGGCGCTTTCCCATAACGGCAACCTGGTTTAGCCTCGTAACGTCTTACATCGATTCCTCGCTCGGAACGTAAACGTTACGGGGGTTGCGCAATGTCGCGGCTAGTGTGATCGGGCCGGGCGAGAAAACGAAGCGCAGGGAACAAAGGGGATGCCACTGAGTAAGGGAAGGCTGCCCGTTACGTCTTTCTTCCCGTAAAGACAGAAATAATTGACGTCGCCGAGCTATCCGATCGTATCATTATCGACGAGAGTATCCCAGAAAGTGTCGTTCGGGCTGTTTTATTTCTTAATTGGGACGGATCGGGTCCGGGTTACCCGATCGTGCACCTCGAACGAGTAACTGCTAAAACTCCCGCTATCCTTGCAATCTCCGATGGAGTTATTACCCTGAGTGACGGTCGCCGATTTATCGAGCTTCCCCTCTCACCCCTTCCCCTACTCTATGCATAAGCCGGTATGCTTGCAGAATATCAGAGCCGGCGCTTCACGCTTCTGAAGCGACACGTAGAACCTGCTCGGATTCCAGCGGCTCTTAAGAATGGGGAGGATCAAGAAATTACATAAGGTCATCCTCGAACAATGGTCAGATTGCGTAGCTGAAATGATTGTCGCGCGAGATGCGAGATAAGAGGCGTTGAGCAGGCTCCGGGCTCCAGTCCATTATGCAAACTCCGGAAACTCGCGTTGCGCAAGCTAAAAAATTCGATATCAACGACCGATCGAGGAGCCGCGCGGTAATGACATTAAAAGCGACGATGGTCCAATGTCGCGCGCGTTTCTCGTCCGACCCATTGGTACGGCCGGTTCGATGCTCGAAGAATCGCGATCGCATCCGAATAAGTTAGGAACAGCTATCCCGCGATCGAACCTAACGTATGATAATTTATGCGTCTCGTTGATTTGCACTGTTTATCGCCGATCTTCGATATCGCATCGGAAGAGGCACGTCTACGGCGCGGGAGTCTCACCCGGGATCAGCATAAATTTGCATAAGAGGCGCATATATAAAATTGGAGCGTAGCATTGCGGTCGAAAGATAACGGCGGAATGTAGCTTTCGTTTCCTAAGGACAAATATGGTTAGCTATGCCGCGTAAAGTGTACATTGCCGTGGCCTGTTCGGCTCATGTGCCGTACACTCATGACGTACGAACTCTCGGCGAATCTACTAAATCAGGTGTCTCACTCGAGCGACGATGTTCTCCGTTAAATGCTGTCCGCGGCACTTGCCATTGCCAGGACGTGTACCGACTACTACCGCTCGGCTACCTTCGGTCCAGCCTCCGTTATTGCCACCAGACGCAATCGCGCTGCGCCGGCAAAATATGATCGGTCGACTCTTTTTACCATCAATCTCCTGACACTTCCTCCTCGGAGACTGGAACGCCCAACACAGCGATTTCATCAGCCGCGCCGAAGAGCGATAGCTGAAAGCTTTGCCCGTATAAGCGCGACTCCTATCAGAGATGACCGAGGAATAAAATGATACTCATATTTCGTGGTGGGCAAGGTCGGATTGAACAATAGCCTGTCGGATCGGAGGAATAATACTTGTAAATTCGATCGAGTCGCGATACTGTCATTCTCCCGTTGCCTCGGCCGGCGCATAGCGGCACCAGATTACGCCCGTTTGGCGCTGTTTTGACAGACGGCGAAGTAGGTTGAAGGAGCGCGGATAGGCAGAGTTAAATTTTTCAATCGGTCACCGTTGAAAGGAAGGTCAATGTGCATTTCGTACGGTCCGCCATCCGTTTTCTCAAACTATTTGCGCTCCAGTAGTCCTCCGTTTCTAACGCTCGATCCTGTTAACGCACGTGTAACGGTGAGTGTTGTAACTCTCAAGGCTGATTCGGGGAGGCAAACGCATCGATGGCTCCGTCCGAGTCGCAATTAGGCCATGGCAGGCCTACCTTCGCCACTTTCTGGCTCGGTCGGCCAACTAACGGGTCAAGCTCTTTGGCAATTGGAGCAACTAGGAGGGTACGACCTTCGCGAGCCTCGCACGTTTCAGCCGGATCGCGAGCAGGAGGAGTGAGGAGGGAAGAGGAGAGGAGAAGAGAACGCCGACGACGAAGAAGGGAATGCTAAATGTCGAGAGCGGATCGCGATTAGGCACGGCGAGACACTGTCTCCATTGTTGGCAGCGCCTCAATGCGCAATCGAGCGACGATTATGTAGAATCGGCTTCGTTTGGTATTGCCTTCCTCGCTTATTAGTCGATCAAGACGCGCAACGCGCGCGCCGTCTTCGGGCATTTTCACGATTTTGCCCCGCGCGCACCGAACCACCGCTCCGCCATTACTTCTTCGTTTACGCCGACACGTAATCGAGCAGGATACGAGACGTCTTGACCCATTTACGGCGCAGCCTGCCGCTCACTTTTACCGCAACTATTTTCATTATGTCGATCGAAGCGCGGAAAAATTTCGAGTAGAGAATAGAGCCGGGGAAACAGGGGACAGCCGAGGGGAGCAGGCTCTAGCCTACGTTCCGTACTTCGAGAATCCATTTGCATACCTCGAGCACGATTTACCTTTTGGCGTCTTCGGCCCGACAGACAATCGCGATATACCGGGAATGAGTCTCAACTCCGCTGATCGAAGGTGTCGCTGACGTCTCTATCCCTGCTTCAAATTCCCGCCGATAATATCTTCGCACGAAGTGGAACAGGAATAATTCCCTGTCGAAGTCTCCGAGCGCAGCGCCAAAGACTTTCCCGGCCGGCGTAATTAGCATAGAACTCGCGCGATAAAATGTAGTACCCCAAATAGATCGGTGGCGAGTGAGAGGTCGAGATAAAAAGGCGCAACAATCGCGTAGTACGTTGGCCACATTTCGGACCGTAGTTCGACGTCAGAGATTATGAGCGACACGTGACGAAAGTACAGCGGCGAAAAATGAGTTTACGGCGCCGTTATCTGCGCGGCCAGTATTAAAAGGGCCGCTCGGGGTAGGCGCGGGACATTTTACTGCTTACGCGTTTATGGCGCACGAGTTGCCATACCCCCCCCTAAAGCGGCCGAGTAAGAGTTCTCTTGTCGGTGATCGAACTGTCGACGGTCCGGATAGCCTCTATGTCTGTCTCACTCTTCATCTTGCAGCGCGCTCACTTTTACTCTCGTTCGGAGTCTGCCGAAAGATCTGGGACAGCGATATCGGGTGTCGTCGAGGGTATTGTTCGGGATGGATCCTCCTTCCCCATCCTGACTAGACTCTGTACAGGTATTGGTCGACCACTTGCCGCCGCTCTATGTCGGCATTGAACTCGCCGCGAGAAGTTGGGGCGACACGCGCATTGTAAAACCTTCCCCTGGAATGCGATTGTGCGGAGCAGGTCGCCGCTTTAGACGGTTGCATGAAATGAGCCGGCGTTCACTTTCGGCTGCGATATGTCTCCGCGCCGTGCGCGCGATAGTTATGATAAACGGCGCCGCGATAGAAGAAATAAATCGCGCGCTATCAGAGACAAACATCCTACGTGCGAGATTCTTTCGAAATAATTAATTCGCATCCTACGCGAGAGAGGGTGTCGCGAGCGGCTATTATATTAACCGAATTACCGCGAACGTGGACATTATAAAATCTGTGGCCAGATTTTTTCTCTCCATTCGAGGGAAAAGGTTGAATCTAAGGCGGTTCGCCGGTATCAAAATTCATTAGTGCGTTACGGCCGGCGTGGTCTATCCCCTTTCGAAAACGAAATCGGGACCTGCATCGCGCGGACGATTAATAGGTGAAGTAATGATCGATCACGGTAGATCGAGCACGCGGAATGTCAGTCTTTGGTGAGCGGTATAAATGCGCCGGTGGTATATCGATCACAGATCAATCCGGCGAGACAGCGGTACACAGGCCATTGCGTCCCGCTCACAATCGTACCCGAGTCCCATAAGGTTCGCCATTTTTTATCGGGGACGAGGTGTCGTGCCACGCCGGGATCGTTATCGCTCCCGATACTCGCGTTTTCCAGACTCCACCAATGATACTCCTGCAACGATACTCCGGCGAGCGCGCCGGCCAGATATATCATTCGAGACGCGAAAAAGGTACCTCCTTTTTCTCGGTGGAGATCGGCCAACAACGAAACTCCGTGTTAACACTAAAAGGTGATTAATTAAAGTTGCCCGCTCGGAGCGAAAATCGATCGTGTTTTCCCGCGAGCCGGTCAGCCAACGGAGTTGATAAAGCAATTTATCTTGTCGCTGAAAATTGATATGGCCGGAGAAGTGGGACGTCGGACGGTCAATTTTGCCCTATTGCCGATTGCCATTTGCGGGCACGGCTTGCAGGACGACGCACTCGGTATACTCGGAGCTATCTCTGCAACAGGCTCCAATGTCGAAACTTGCCCGATTATCTTAAGGGAGTCTCGCTCTATCTTGAGGGAACGTACGTACGCTCGCGGCAAACTAATGAGACCGTGTCACGCCGATACTGTCCGGTAATCGCTATTAATTGGCAGACGAAGTTACGATAACGGCGACATTCGCCGCGCGAACGCCGCGAATCGAGAACAAATCGATAGCTAATCGTGGCTCCACTTGTTAGACTCCATAGACTCCAGTGGCGTAACGCTCCCGCGGCCAAAGACGAACAAGGATCGTTGGAGGCCAAAGGTGTCCTGTCGATTAATATTCAGGTGTCAGCGGACGATGCAACCCCCCGGTCAAGCGATATCTGTTCGCAGTTATTAACCATCATTTGTCAACTTAATGGACAATATCTCGCCTCAAACATCGAATGGAGAACGCTTCCAGGATACGGTGAAATTTTATTTGAACTATCGGACGGTACTAGACGAACTATAAAGACGGTGGACAAAATAATACGAACACCTGTGAAATAATGGAAAATCTTTATTAATAGGGGGTTGGACCAACCTTTGACTGAAGTTCAGATTTAATGCGACGTCGGATAGATGCATAAAGGTCATGGACAATTTTTAAAGGAATATTAAGCCATTTCTCCTGCAGAGCGTTCTCTAATTCCGCATGTCCGGACGGAGGTGGAAATCGGGAACGAAGTTTGGACTCGAAATATTGCCGTAAATGTTCAATAATATTCAAGTCCGGAGACTGAGGGGGTCAGGCGAGATGTTCAACTGCATCGTCACGCTCTTAGAACCATTTTTGAACACACCTAGCAGTGTGGATAGGGGCGTTGTCGTCTTGAAAAAGCGGTCGCTCTCCAGGGAATACAGTCTGGACAAAAGGATGGACATAGAACGCTTAGATAGTGATTGGATATCAAATCAAAGGATCAACCTCCCATGCAGAATAACAAGTGGCCCAAGACCGCGCCAAGATATCGCACCCCATATCATAGTGGCTGTACTGCAGGTGTGAAATACCTCATACTTTTTCACAGGTGTTCGTATTATTTTGTCCACCATCCGTAGGAAAACTGGGAGTTGAGAATTCGTGAGACTAGAATATTGAAATTGGCGAATTAACCCTGGTAGGCGCGACACAGTTCTATTAAACGTCTCGCATTAGCCGGTCGTGATCTCTGTCGGTACCAAGTGCCGTGGAGAAGGCGCCGTGAAGAAGGCGCCGTGAACCCTGGAAGAGGCAAACGCGACTTTAATAACCGCGAAATCGTGCAGTTACATCTCGCCAGGGATAATCAATAACTCGGCTGTTGCCGAGAATACGTCTCTCGCGGCGCAGCAACAATTGCGATAGATCGCCGAGGGACTCGCGAAAAATCGTAATAATTGATTGGCTAATTAGCCGATTTATGCCGCGAGCTGTACTCGAGCGAGTCGAGCGAGCCTTCGACGAGGAATCTCGCGTCGGTTAGATCCTTAATCTGCCTTTGCTTCCTCGCTGGCAGCCGACAATAAACTTTGCCGCTCGTACGGCGTCCCGTCGTTCGCTTATCAAGCAACATTATCTGCGAATTATTCGGTCAGCAATATTTAGGCGGCTGTCGCTCTTAAAGGACGAGAAGAAAGTCCTCTATTTTCCGGATTTTTCTCACTCGCCGCCGATCGTTACGTGGCACATTCGACATGCGCTCGATTTGTAAACCTTTCGGCAACGGTCTCACGTAATCTAACGTATTAATGCGAGATCGCGAACCGATCCGATCGGGTGATTGCGAGGAGCAATTTACAATCCATCAGTGCTACGACGCCGGTCATTACCATCGCGTGCGGCTCACCTATCACCAGCCAACATCTCTCCCTTTCCAGCGAGGCCTCATACATCGGAATAACTTCAATCCAGCCCGCGCTCTGCCATCCTTATTTCATTCAATTGTTTGACAAGCAATTTTTATAATGCATTCCTAGGATATGTGTCTCTTAGGACAAACTCCCCAATGACCAAATATGATCATGATTATTCAAAAATATTAAGACGGCTTGATTTAATTTCTCTCTCATCGAAGAGAAAAATTCAAGATATACTTAGTGATTTTATTCAATATAATTCAAAATTTTTATAATTGTCCTGATTTGATTGAAATGATTGAATTCAGGATTCCTGGCAGAAATCTAAGAGAAACCCACAAACTTTTTAATATACCAATGTTTAATATAAAGTATACTGCCAACTCTACTATTCCCAGAATTTGCTCTTTAGCCAATAGTTGCGGTCAAGCCATTGATCTTTTTGTGACATCAAAAAATAATTTAACCAGTCAGCTCTATAGATTATATGCCGAGTACCTCCGATTTCTATTACATCTAACAATTTCTTTCCATAGTACCGTACAAACAACAACAATGAATTTTATAATTGTACTCAAATATTCCCATCCATTTCCCATAAGGAACGCTAATTCATAGAAGTTTGAAAATTAACTGATAATGTGGCAATTATCAATGTGAACACATTGCTTTAATTCGCATTGTTCAAGTTTCGCATGTAATGCCGACTCGCACGCGTGGCACATGGGCCAGGTTCTACCGGGTAGGCCACGGTACACGATTATAATTTATCGGTCCTCGCGAACGATCGTGTCAGACGTCGAACGGCGGAGCATCCGGAAGTGGGTGGCGGAGAAAAAAGGATTTAAAATGTCACGGTACACGCAGCGCTCTGGCATTGTCGCCGGAGCACAAGGTCTGCTGAATAATTAATGACGTCCCCAGCCAGATTACTCAGACTCGCAGCTGCGTTGTTCTTCCTGGACGTCGATCGACTTAATCGAGGCGATACAAAGGCGGACAACCGGAGCGAAAGAATGCTCGATATCGTCATACGGCAACGTACGCCGTTCCTCCTCGCTCCTCGACCATTATGCAAACGGTAGTGGGAGCTTTGCTCGTAAAGGATGTGATTGGCGGTGGTAAAAAGGCGTTGATGAGACTTTTACGCCGAACGATATTGCGGCTCCGCCGAAATTACGCGATCGCCATAGATTGTTTTGCCTCGACACTCATTCCAATTTGCCACACCGAGAATCATCGACGGAACAGGTTACAGCGTGCTTCTCGCGGGAATTAAGCGATCGGCAAAACGTCGGGACGGGCTTAATTGATCGGGACTATATCGGCGCACGGTGGCGGCCAACGAAACTTTCCAACTGACCGTTCGCATAAATTTCACTTCCGAAACGAAAGAGTGGCTCGCGCGAGCGCGTAAATCGTTTTTGTCCCCGCATTGTTTGCGCTATGTAACTTTATACGCTCGTAAAGTTCGCCTAATAGGGGCGATCGTTTTCCGCCGGCGGACGAGAAAATATAATGTTGGACACCCTTCTCAATAGGAGGTTCGGCTCTCTTGCGCAAACTCGGTGGCAAACGAATCCTGCGCGGACAAAAAGAGGATCCGAGTCCGCGGACTTTTATTGATCATTGCGAAAACGTTCGTTAACCGGAGATACAGTTCGTTGTTAATACGCGATAGGCGAATCCATTCTTGATTCGCGGTGAACTATTGCGGCGAACGAGCGAGCGTATTATGCTTACGGCCGTAAATAATGTCGCGGAGGATGTCGGGGCCCGAGGTACCATGAGACTCTCGGTAAAATAGTGCGCGGGGCATCGCAAAAAAAGGAGGAAGATAGAAAGTGTCTCCTTGAATCCGGCGTTTCGTGAGCAGTCTAGCCATTTTTACGATATCTGCCTCCTAAATCTTGGACGACTTTCGAAACAACTCGAGCGAACGATCGTTCCGTCGATTCGTACGGTGGGCTTAGCCTTATTTGCGATTAGGATAGACTTTTGTTTTCTTGCCGTAGCGTGACGAATGGCGATAGAATTCCGTAGCCACGAAAGCAGCGACATTTTTCATCGATAGATTCCGCGAAATCAACGTTGATTCGGCATCGGGGCGCGAATATATATTTTTCCTCGACAAAACGACTCTTTATGGGAATAGCTGGAACTCGCGCGAATAAACAGACATAGGAATGGTGAATTTTTTTGCCTGACCTCGTGACCAATTCACATGTTAATTACTCTAACGACTCGGCAGGCTCGTTGCTCCTTTGCGCAAGGCGATCCGGTCTAGGATGTCAGGATTTGGCTCGAGCGTATCGCTGCTGAAGATTTAGAGCGGACTAAACGTAACGTGGTAATCGAAGAGAGCACTCACTCACTCACCGCTCTGTGGCCACTCGGTCGGAGGCTCTTGCGGAAATCTAAATTGCGCCAGAATTTTAATCGCTTCATCGTTAAGGACTAATGAACATTTTTACGGTCGCTTGATTGGTCAGGACGATGACGTGTTGGCAGATCCGGAAACGCAAGCCTTATCGCTTGCACTTCTCAGAGGTGAGAATTTTCCGGCAGACGAGCCGAAAAGTAAAAGCCTAATCTGACGAATAGATTGCGATCATTTAGACTTTCGTCTTTGCGCTCTTTGCGAATTACGCTCGCTAATTAGGATCAGGGTCAAGTGCTTTGTCGCTGCTCGCTAACTGCGTTGTGCAAGGTCCTCGGTCGCGTGAGCATAATTAAAAGGAAAAATGTTTGAGCCCGGAGGGGTACGCGCGCGTCAAGGATGACGGCGTCTTTCAACACTTCCCTTGCCGCCGCTGCCGACGCCGCCGCTAATTATTAAGGATGTTTGCACCACCTGAGATTAATGTGACAGTATCAGCACGAACTCGTGTTTCCCGGCGAGATATTATGACTATAACCGAGGGAAAGGAAACTCGGCAGCTGATGTTGATCAAGTCCGTATCCTAAATCCGCGATATTAGTTGCCGGCTTTATTAAAATTACTCATTCCGCCTCTAGCCTTGCAGCCGCTCGACGAAACCTACCGGGAGATTCATTGCACAATCGGCGACCAGCGGGGCTGACGATAGATCTTGGAACTCGTTTGGAAGAAGAGTCACCGGTGTCAAAGGAAAGCTGAGCGTGATGTCAGCGTGCCGTAGGTGGGCCTCGATTTCGATGAGAGATACGAGAGCGAAGCTCGAGGACGAAGCACGTAGGGATCGTAAAGAGAGTGGATTTACTTTTCATTTGCATGAGAAAAGTTGCGGGTCGGTCGGTCGGTCGGCAGGTCGGTCGGTCGGCTCGTCGAGTCTCGCTGTACGATGCGAGTATACGAGCCAGATGACAGCGGCGATCTGTCGCCGGCGAGCTCGTAAAGAAGACAATTTCACGGAGACGCGAGCCTCCTCCTTCGGAACTGTACGGCCATTCACTTGAGTGCTGCCATCTCCCACTCTACCTACGCCTCGCTACCTTCGCGTGGCTACACTGTCACCCCACTGTCGGTCGTCGGCAGTATATAATATAATAATAATGTTTATTAATGCATAAATATAAATATTACAGTATTTGTACAGATTAAACCTAATAAACAAAGTTTCACATTTTTTTATTCTAATGACATATTGGCCCAAAGTAGGCATCTCAAGGGTGATCTTTTTTTATGTATTTAACATTTATCCTTTGGCTTTGCCTCATCTTCTGGTAATAAATTAATATGTAAGTATATAATATATATACAGAACTTTGTATTTTTTGTGGATGCGAAAAATGGCTACGAAAAAATCATCCTTCCTTTGTCTTGTTTTGTTTGACTTAAACTAACTTAATCTAATCTTAACTCTAGAAAAAAAGAAAAAAAAACAATTAATAAAATTATACAAGATTATACTATATTCTTTTCTTAGCCTATATGTACATTTCGTTATTTTACTTAAGTCTACGCAATGTCTTTGGTCTAGTTGCTAGTAGTAGTAAATTTATTATTAATATTAATATTACTGGCAGGTAGCCTAATAATTTTCGAGCCACCGGTACACCTCCGCGGTCGTCGGCAACATTGGACGCCGGCAGCATCGGACGTCGAAGGTTTACGTCGAATCGCTCGAAGACGAGAAGCTGAAAATTCAGGAAATCGACGAGCTCTCGTTCCGGATGGCTGCACCGACCGCCGATCCGTCTTTGAAATATTGTCTCGAGCTTGTTGCAATGCGCGATGACGATATATTATCGCGATCGTCCAATGCGCACTAAACGCTCGAACTTCTAATGGACTGTAACCGCGTCCGAGAGCGTAGACTCGAACGAATGGGAATTTGCATCCCGTGCGAGAACGATCGATCTCGTTCGATTTAATACGGGCAAGGAGTTGCTTCACTGATTATCAACGCTGCTAATCGTCATAACTACGGTTGCGGACCCATACGACCTCTCTCTCTCTCTCTCTCCACTCGTCTTTTGTAATTTTTCCCCTAACCGCACTCCTCCGCGGCGCAGGAAGTACGCAAACCGGTTGCACGGTGCATGACTCTCCCAACCACGAATATTATGTTAACGTTTACGACGATTTGTAAAACAACTTGCATCGATGTAACTTACCTCATCGGAAATCGATACACGCGAAATTATGCAGATCCGTTATGTAAAGGTGGCCGCGCGCTTCGGTATGACGCGTAGACGGATCGTGTAATACGCGACACGCGTTATATATTTGCATATATGACCGGCTGCCGAAAATGGCACGGTTCCTTTCTCTCGTTCTTGGGAACGAGATCTAAACGCGAGCTCGCGAAGGATCGCGAAGGATCGCGAAAGATCGCTGATGCACAATGACGAGGCTGAGGCAAGATAGGTAAGAAGAACATTGAGCGGAGAGCGATATGAACCAAAGCTCGCAGACCACTCGTTAAGCAACGCGAATAACACTACGAGCCGGGAGGATCGTCGGAGGACTTACGAAAGCAACGAACGAATTATGTCCAACGACCATGGATAATGATCTCGAGCGCAATAACGTTTCATCCTGACCAACCGTGGTAAAATGCAGCTGACAATTCTGAAAGATACGAACATCCTTCTCTCTCTGGCCGACGATCGGTTCTACCCTGTTCCGACAGCCTGCGCGAACGCACGACTCTGCGCCGGCAATCGACTAATGACCAAGTAAGTAATACATATTGGTGACTGACAGGGCGATCGACACTCGGAAACTACAAAGTTAAATATCGCCGGCTCCTCGCCGATCAATAAATTCCACTTTCCTTTCAACCGATGCCGATGATCACGTCTACTGATAACTACTCGTTGACAATCTCTCTCCATCTCTTTCTCTCGCTCTTTCTCGTACGACATCGAATCTGGCCCTGAATCGACTGGTTAGCCATAAATTCATGACTAGCTCAGCTCAGTACATTGATCATCGAATGGCTGGAGCACCTGAACTAATCACCCTGTCGATGATATGTTTAGCAGAACAAGTCGATAGTAGACTGTTGGTCTTTACCAAATTTTTATTAATCCACTTGCTACCTGGTACAGCTTATTCCAATGTAGACTAGACTCTATGACATTCCATGGCAACATTTAACTACAAACCTATTATTAATTTTACTATCCACGTCAATTGACATTCCTATAAATTAACGTAGCAATTATTCCTCTGACCCCGAGGATAAAAAGAAAAAAGAGTTTTTAATATGTCAATCGGTTTTTTGATTCGTCATCGAAGACGTCCACCGATCAGATTTCAGTGGCGTCTTAACACCCGCTAGTATCTTGTTTCTCGGCGCGCAAATCCGTCAAAGATGTCAGCGACGCGATCGCGGCACGTTTGGCGGCCGCGAGCGGGCAACGATCGGGCCGGTATCCTCTATAATTACGCTGACACGTGAGAAATTGGTTCAGAATGCGTAGAGGATGGTTCAGGATGGCTGGCGATTCTCGTCGATGACTGGCGGCAGAGGCTCAGTGCCGTATCCGCGAGCCCCATGGGGATCGCCCCCTTCCAGAAGAGGTGCTTTCCTGCGCGCGTATAAAACCAGTGAAAGCGCCGGTCGGCCCTCCAGACTAGCTTACAGTACGACAGCGAGAGGAGCTCTCTGCCGGCTTATATATCGCAACGTGGACTTAGACGGGCCGCACTCGTAAAATCCTCCCACGCACAGGACATCGCGCGCTCCCTCGCTTTCATTCCCTCGCATTTACTCGCGCGCGCTATATCTCTCTCTCCCTCTGTCTGTCTGTCTGTCTGTCTGTCTGTCTGTCTCTCGTTCTTCGTACTCTCGACCCTTGTTCGCCGCTGTTACCTCGACGCGCAGTTTGCACTAGCGATTTCGCGCTCTCGTTCTACCGCCGGTAGCGTCGCGGTTTATTGTGAGCGGAACAGATTGCGTCAGTCGAGACAATGAGGACGATTCTCGCCAGGACTTTAATCGTCCTTCTGATGCTCGGCGTCCAGGTGCTGGCTTATCCTCCGCAGGAAAGACTCATGCCAGGTACGTGAATGACGTTCGATTAATTTCGCGGCTATCGTCGACCTCGCCGGTCACCGGTGTTTCGGGTGAAAAGTGAAGCATCGTGCGAACTATGAGGATTCTATTGAAATTCTTCGACCGCAGTGACGTGATAATAAGATTTTCAGTTTTCACTAAAAATAGAAATCCGTTTGATAGTGTAAGCAGCTTTGAAAAGTGCGCATCCTCGCGGGGTAATAACATTTTCATTTGTTGCGAGTGTCGTCGGCCGGCTACAATCTAATGCTAAACATCTAAGGATACGCTGATCCTAAGTCACTCTCCTCCGATGATTTAAAGTTCATGGCTGAGCCTTGCACAATGCAGCGGGCCGTGTGTGAGAATGTAAAGTGCAACGTCTCTGGTGTCAAGCCCGCAGTTTCGTGCATGATTCACGATCGATAAAGTATTTATTACCGGATCCGTGCAGTGCGTGGAACTGAGAATCGAATCGGTCGGTGGGGCCCGAGGAGCGTTGCAGCCATAATCTGCCTGCCTATTTGAATAGAAAAAAAGACGTTCGAACAGAGAACGGGAAAGGACGTGCGAAAGGTACAATTAAGAGGCCAATGGCGTTGGCCCCTGCCCTCGCATCCTCTCCCGTACCCTCCCTCGTACCCTCTCTCGCACGAACGGCCAACTTTTCTCTCCCGGCAGACTCTCTACAATCTTGTTTTCTCGTCCGCGGGCTCGCCTTTATTCCATACAATTATATTCCCCACCCTATTCCCTTCCTTGTTCGACTCTGGATTTGTCCCGGCATCCTCTCGCTCCTTGGCGCTCACGAGGAAAGTAGAACACTTCCTTCTACAGATGCTAATCTTGATAATCTCGGGAGAATGTCCAGGTCGGAGAGACACTCCGGTACGTGACAGCGTTCAAAACTGCTGCATTTCGAGGTGCGGATGTCAGAGCGGTGCCACTCGTGACCGCTTGGGCTCGCCTTCGATTCTTTAGCTTGAACTCTCGCTTCAAATTGGCAGGAAACGGCCGTCGGATTAATTTCGAGTCGTTAATCCGCCTTTTCAATTCGCTCTCTCCATTGGGGGACCTAAGTAGAGTATTTTCTCTAATCTAAATGGCCGAAAAATGAGTATTAGTGAACTGTCTGTGAGGGTCAGGAGTGACCCAGTGCTCGTCCAGAAACTCTTAGTACTCCGAGGATTAAAAGTACTCTATCCCATAGATTTGAACTCGACCTGAAAGTGAGTCGCAAGCAAAGTTCCGAATTCTCAATAGGTTCTGAGATACAGTCAATTTTCGACGGTGAGAAAAAATTTGTTTAAAGATCGACTTTCGCCAATAGTCCTATCTTAAAGTACGCATCAAAAGCATCAAGAAAATGTATGGTCATCATAGGTTACAGTCGCTGGTTCCAAAGTTATAGGCGATATATAGAATGCAGTCAAAATTCGCCGATCTCACTTGAGCACAGTGACGTCACGAGCTTGTGTAGCTTCAGTCGTATTAGGGGCCGGGGAGGTGAAGGATAAGGGTTGTTATCGCTCGCCAACACGGCTTCCAAACGCTCCCCTTCCCTCTGCTCGCACCCGGTGCGCTTTTTCGTTAATTCTTGGAAATCCTCGATACCTCACCGGCCCGAATGAAGATGTAAATGCCATTCTATTTCATTCTATACTTTAGCCTTCTCCTGGTACCTTTGCATTTCGACGTGTGCGTGTCAGAACGGTGCCACTTGTGACTCGAGCTCGCCTTCGATTCTTTACCTCGAACTCTCGGTTCAGATTGGCAGGAGACGGCCGTCGGAGTAATTTCGAGTCGTTAATTCGCCTTTTCGATTCGCTCTCTCGGCTCTCAGTGAAAGTTTACACTAGCATAATTACACCCAATTTTCATGGACTGCGCCCAAGTGTCATTAGCGGCGGGGACCGTTTACCGAATTGAACGCATTCATTTTTCGCGCTGCCGGGTCTCGATTTATTGCCGGATGTGCGGACTACGTCAGCCTCGGAAAGGTACGCGGCGGGAGATTGATTTTTTCCCCACCGGAGCTGGACACGAATGGTGCCAAGTTCCCATTGATCCGCACCGGTTCGCTGTAATGAGAAAACGATCGCGACTCGCTACCTCTAATTGGTCCGATCGCCATGAGATAGACGAAGGTTAAAAATCCTTATGAGGCCGGCCAGTCCATTATCTCTCGTCATAAGTTGAGCCGCGGCGTGCTTCGATCGTCTCAGGATTTATAGCGCGAACTCGCGTGGCGCACGTTTCGCGGGATCGAGAATCGAGTCGCGGATCGAGTCCGCGGATCGAGTCCGTGGATCGACTCCGGCGATCCATGAAAGGCAGCGCGCGCATTTCTGAAAAACGCCAGCGAACTTGGAAGGCTAATCATATCGTCCGCTCCTATCATTACACTTTCGCTTAACGAGCCTGGCCCCCGATACCACCTATTTTCTCCATTTTCCTGCCGCGCTATCGCGTGAAGCTTGCCCGTTGCGTCGCTGAAATTTTCCTCACTGGCGCCTTATCCTCGAACGGTAAACTTGAAATGCTAATCGCATCCTCCTGCGCTCTCATCCTTTACCTTCTTAACCGAACCGGACCGACATCTCTGCCGAGCGTATCTTCAGCCCGATAAGATTGAGTCAAATCGTTTCGTCCCGAGGATACATATTCCTCCGATGAAGATATAAATATGCCTTCTGAATTGTGGACCGTGCCTCTCGTTCTCGGCACCGGGCAGGATGTCGTTATAAATAAGTCGGTACAATCGTTTGTCGCCGGTTGCGCGAACGGAACCGGAGACCTTCTGCCTTCGAGGGGCACGTAGGCACGTAAAGCGAGGGGAAAGGAGCGTGACTCTGTCGTATCCGAGGAAATCTCGACGAACGGTAGGCAGGCATGCAACGTTCTCGGAAAGGAATAAAGTTACGATCGAAATAAGCACGAGACCGGTCGCGCGATCTCTGCGCCCACGCACGAGAGTATTCTCCCTCCCCCCGTCAAGGACTGCCACTGCATTCTTTTTTCGCCGAGAGAGCTCCTTCTCCGGCGAGTCCTCCGCTTCCCTCTGCGAAGGTGCCAAGGTGCCAAGGTGTGAGAATGGCCGTCATCGTTGACGTCGGTGTGACTGCCGGTGTGGTCGCCGGCCGATGATGTAGAGCACCGTCTCGGATAATAATTCCTCCGAAGGCTTACAACAGAGGAAATCACGTGCAGCACGTGATACCACGTGCTGCTGCACGTGCCCGGCCCCGATGGCGGAGGAGAGCTAAACGAGTCGGAGGGTGAAGTAGATGCCGGCTGGCCGAAGATAGAGGAGGACGGAGGGAGATGGTGGATAAGGAGAGAGAGAGTCACGATCGAGCCTATCCCAGTACGGATTAATGCCATCGGGGGAAAAGTGTGACGGAGTCACGTGCACGCGCTGTCTGCCGACTCGAATCACGCGACCGGCCATCCTGTCAATTAGCAGCTCGTGACGTCTTCTCGTGTCTTCGAACCTTGTCCATCGCTGCCTTCTTACGAAGGCCGCGGATAAACTTGTTTCGCCCACCCCCCCTCCCTCATAGTCCTCCCGCTCCTCCTCCTTCGGTGATGCCTGTAGCATCAAAAAATTCGCTCACCATTCTCTACCCGTAAACAATTAGCATTTTATAGCGAGGTTAATTTACGATGAGCGGTAAACTGTATCCGAGATCCTCTCTAATGGCGTTTAACTGGTACCCAGATAAATGAACGAGGCACGCTACATCGTAAAAAGCAGGTAGTGTCGCGGGGAAAATTGAATCTCCGCCAGGACGGTTTTGCATCTGTCTCGGCAAAGTGCGGCGCTTACGATTGTGCGCCGAGTAATCGACTATCGACGTCTATTATTCGAACGCGCTTTGAATCGGGCGACGGATCGAAGTATCAATTAAGAGTCATATCGTTTTTGCTCACCGCCGGTGTCGCCTTTGCGGCACGCTGCCCGATCGTAAATTTCTTCCCTACGAGAGTCCTGCGTTACATTCCATTTGAATTGCGTGATAGCGTGCTCTCTCGACGATGCCAGGAGTCCGTTATAAGGAGTCGAGCAAACCCGGATCCTTTTTAATCTTTGCTAGCGCCTAGCTAGCAACTCGCTCGCTCGGCAGCAGTCAGTCGCAATTCATGCATATCACGCACTGACATTGGCAGTGAGCGTTTCGGAAGCCGATTGCGCCAATGTATTTTGTAAAAAGGAAGAGACGCAGACAGCTGTCGGAGCGGCTGTCTGTTCCTCGCCGTCTGTTTGTCTGTCGGGCGCGAGCGGGGAAAGCGTGAGAAATTCGACGGAGAGCAGAGAGTACCGAATAATTCTGAGTCTCGCGGTTGAAAGAGAATGGCAGGAGCGGAACTATCCTGTCATTGACACTGATTCGCTTGCCTCTCCTAGCACGTGAGCTGGATTAGCTGTACGCGATCGAGGCAACTTTCACAGCTGTTTCCAAAAACGTTAGCAAACAGACAGTCTCATCTCGTCCCATTGTTCCCACAGTCTCTCAAAACCTATCTCCTCTCACCTTAATTCTCTCAGACGATAAGATTCGAACGACAAGAGGCTGAAAGGGAGTCGCATTTAATTAACTCAGCGTCTGTTCATTTGGCCTCCTCGAATTGTCATGTGGGAACGTGTCATTTCCGGCGGGGCTTTTTCGTAGTTTGCGCACGAACGGGCATCGATCCCGTCGGGATTACAAGAATGCTGCGGGAGGTATGTTGATTTAACCCTCGAGAACTCGCGCTATGGTACTTTGTGCCGCGCCGAGAAAGAATCTAAGATATCTCAATAAATAGAGAAGATTGAAGACTGGCGTCCCGGCTCACTGAGTTTTACAATCTCCACTATCATTTGAACGTATTGTTAACAAAATTATTTATTTATTATAATCTAGGGACGACATTTCTCGAGTTACTACCGTGAACGAAGACGATCGCACGCACAGTCTGCTTCCCCCACCATACTCACTTCTCCTGCCGTTCTGCTGTTATTCTTCGCCTGCCTATCTAGCGCGTAAATGTGTGCGTAAATACATGTGCGCGTGTATTTAGTGGTAGAGAGAAGTAGCGAGAAGAGTGGGGAGAGCAGCAGAGTCGGCGGGGTACCGCGTATACGCATTTTCATGCTTTGCAGGCTCTTCGCAAAACCCGAAAAACTTATATTTAAATAATTAATTTCACATATGTGCTCAGTCACGTTGTGTCTAAGGGTACTAAATTTGTATATAGTAAGAGAATATGCTACATAAACGAAGCAAATGCTGCTAAAAAGTACATTAAAGTAAGTGCGGCACAAAATAACGCACGCGAGTCCTCGCGTAACAGTTCTAGGCGCGAGTTCCCGAGGGTTAAACATCAACTTTCTACGACGGCTATCGCGCGCTACGGAGCGTTATTAGTACGAACGCCAGTGGGACACACGAGCCGGACGGCAGATTTGCAGACAAACGTGAAAACGTCGTTTTCTGTGAGAGCAGAAGGTGGACTCCCAGAGGACCACCGGCCCCGACTTCATTCGAGCAATTAACATTGTTCAGCTGTCCGTATTACATCCGCGCCGTTGATTTATCGTAGCCTTTTTCGGTCGCTCCATTCGTCGGTAGGCGCACGCTGGTCTCTCTTTTACTAATATACCCCTTTTTGCAAGCGCCGTACGTACGCTATGTTTTTCCTCCTCCAATAATAGTTTCGCCGCGATTAACCCGCGGCCATCGAACTGCCATCGAACTGCCATCGAACAACCGTCCAACAGCTATCGTACTGCCATCGAATTGCCCCCGGCCAATCTTTTTATCCTCCCTCCGGGACTGCCTTGCGAAATATCCCGACTATAAAACGCGCTCGATAAATTTTAATATCATAATAAAATATAACGGGGACGATGATAGAATTTTTCCTAGTGCCGCTCGGTGCGTTTCGTCCAACGTGCCGACGGTAAATGGCCTTCTCAGACGTGGCTGTTCTGGCTATGTCTGCCGTACTCGAACTTAAAATATGAAACTGACGTCTTGTAATGAGTTTCACGAGCGAATCAAACAAATTAAAAGGTATATTTAATAAGAAATCGGCCTGACCCTTTGGAAACACGAAGTTCCGCATAGTTTTCACCTCTTGCTCGCTTTATATATTTATCGTGTGAGAGTTTCTTTGCAATGCAACATTGTTTTACGTTATTCTGCCCCACTTCAAGTTTCTATACAGCAACATTTGGCATCATTCGAGTACTTTTACTATTAGGCGACTGTGGCGGCTCGTGTTCGACTATTGAAACATATTTGGCTGGCTTGAGTACTTGTTATGACAATGAATACAGTATAGAGTGAAAGAATCACTAACTACCTTTCCAAAAATCACAACCGGACTATTCTGAGTGCATTAGTTTGGTAGTTACGGCGAAAAGTATCTCTAACATGAGGAACATCGAAGATTAAATCTTAGTCTGTTCGCATAAAAGTCAGTTGAGCTCCCAGGACTATTTACCATACACATTCTGAAGAATTTAAATTTGCCTTGATAAATAAGGATATGATCTTAATAGTGTACGATCTTCCGCATTCACTGTTCCTCTTTACAACATAAAACATTTCTGCAATAACCTTAGTGTCAATCGCACGTAACTGTCAGAAGAATCAATGCGGTAATGGACTCAAAATCGATTATCGAGACATTAAAACGTCGGCAGATCGTAAGGAGAAGGTGAAGACTTAAATGTCCGCACCGGCGGAACTTGACGAGGTTGCCGGCTTCAATGGAGCTACTAGATTCATCCAGTTTCCATCATCCCCGCGTGACGTGACCCCGATATCGATGTCAAGCCTTAATCACGCTCGCATTTGGAACGTCGTCGATTACGCGGGCATTTTTCTGCGTCCTACTTCAGCGTTGGCGTGTTGTTACCGGCTACGAGAGTCATTTCCTTTCGACGGGGCCACGTCCGCACGTACGCTCATACGGAATTCACGTGCGCCGTCTGACGTGCCGGCGCGCTGGCCTGCAGCCGCTGAAATTGGATAACGCTATAAAACAGTAAATACGGAAAATTTGTAGGGCCCTAAATCAATTGGGACATAACACGCGTTTCTCTTACGCCCGCGAAATACGTCGACATAAAATTCACGTTCGCCGGAGTCAGGCAGGTAACCGTTGCACCGCCGTCGGACAGCCGAGTCGCGCTCAAAGTATGCAAAATTCGTGGAAGCTGAAAATCGATCGGTACGTTTCACCGTGCGCGAATGTTTTTCATCGCGGTATGCGAGCCTCGTGAAATTCTCTGGCAACAGCGAGAACGCAAAGTTCGGAGAACTGAATTGCAAGTACGATATTACGCCCGGGGTACGCACTTAGAACGGTGCGCCGCTGAAACGCTCGAAGGGAAATGCAACGGCGTCCAAGTGCATCGGCTGAAACGCGACTGGCAAAGAGGTTCGCGCACAAGCTCCGACATTCGCGAAGGCAGTTTTCAATGTCCCAGTTTGACAGGCAGCTATCGTCGCGATTCCTGCTCTCGGTTTCCGTCGCGCCTACGTACTCTCGTGCACCTTTATGCAGAATTCACGTGCGCGAGAGCGTGGCGGCCGGTGCACTGTCCGATGCACGTGACGAGCGGTGCGTTGCACGCCGTGCGGTCACGTGCACGAGCCTTACGCTATTTACCGGCCGAGAGCGCCGACACGAGAGAGAGAGAGAGAATGCACCGAGCCGCACGTACCCGCGCCGCGTCTCGAGACTCGCCGATAAAACATAAAGCCGCAGATCGGCAAAAAAAGTTCGATCGGATCGATGAGCGCGAAATGCCGATCGCAAAATGCCGATCGCGAAACCGCCGATCGGAGGCGAGAGGTTCATTATTTCGCGATCTCTCTGTAGCTATTCTATTCTGTAGAAGTCTGTATTTATCGGAGACGCGAAGGCGGCGCGCCGATTGTTGCCTTAACGGAATACCTCTTACTTTACGATATACGAGCCATACGAGCCATACGTGCGTCATTGATAATGTCTTTCTTCGCGCGTAGCTCGGTGCACGCACGACGCTTGCGTCGTTAAGGCGAAAAGTATACGGTTTAGAGCGTGCTCTAGCTCGCTCTCCGGTTCGGACCTGGCTTTTATTCCGTAATTTATATATAGAGACAGAGTGGCTGATCGATAAACGTATGTACGTGCCGCCACGGTTCATCGGGGCTTGACCAACAACACCGCCGTCACTCGCCGCTTTTCTAGGTCAACTGTACTGCCACTAATAAGTAATTGCCTCAGTTCGCTGGCTCGAAAGTATGCGGCCCGCAGCGTATCATCTCTTCTCACAGTTTTCGAACGGAAAGCCTGTCTCGTTCGGATCTTGCAGATCTCCGGAGTCAGCTCGAGCCGATCTGCAAGAGGCTCCGGGTCGAGCGACCACCTCTCGTGCATGTCACACTTCTCTATCCACCGGTCATCCTTGAACGTAAAGATGCAGTCACGCTTAGCATAGGCCGCGAACAAAGAGGCAGAGTGACAATGAGCAAGCGGCCGGGCATTCGAAAAATTTACACCCACACCGCTATCTTTCACCAATGAAGCCGTTCTTTCTCGCCTTTTCCCTCCCTCTCCCCCTCCGGCCCTCTCATTTTTGCATTCGATCGCCAATCAGCGAGAAACATTGCGAAGCCACATTCCGCTGGATGCACTTTAGAGTTTGTCACTTTCACGCGGTATTTCGTGCTGCGCGGCTCACGTTACGCTCTTCCCCCTTTGTTCAGCAAACGGGCTGGAAGAGTCGACTCTCAACCGGAAAGTCAGCCTCTAAAGACATCGGTTTATTATCCCGATATCGCCTTTAACCCGATATATCGCGCCACTTTATTGCTCGATCATTTTAACGATCTAAATTAATGTAGTTAAGCGGATCGAAGCGTAAGTGGTTAAATACTGACTAACGGACCGATTCGTGTAGAGATTATCGGCAAATTATGGACATCGGGAATCTCGATAATGTCAGGACGGTTTCATAAATCAGGCGCTTTCTGGGGACACGCATTTTTTTCCGGCCTCAGAGAAAAGCGTATAATTGGGTCGATAAGCGGCGCACCTGCTTTTCGAGGGTCGCTCGTACGGCATTGATTTTTTTCGCAGCCACGGGCAGCACACAGGTGAAAGATAGATTTTTTCAGCTAGGAATGAACTCGATTGGGGCGCGCTGCGGTTTACGCAGGCCACGATCAATTATACGAATTGAAACCAGTCAACCTTTTCCCCCCCGCCTCGCCCTCCCCCCATTTTTTTTCCGCCTAAGCGCAGATTTTTCTCAGAGGCCGACAACGGTGAACGTTGGCTAGCGCCTTAAGAGGTGGAAATTGTCTCTTATTTCTCAATTAAGAGAGGGAGACAGTTTAGAGCGTATCACGCCGCTCAATTACTTTTTGCCGCTAAGGGCGTGTGAGGTATTGGGACAAGTGAGAGGGCGAAAGAAACGGTGAGAGGTGAAGAATTTTAGATAAACGCTACTGACAAATAAACCTGGGAAGGGGTTGCGGCTGCAGCGATAAACAGCTACTCTGAAATTGCAGGAAACGACTCGAAAATGAATCTTGGCACGCGCCTAAATGTCTCAATAAATCCTGTGCTCTGAGGTGAATTATTCCTCTTCCCGCGCATCGACGCCTTTACGTGCGAACGTCGCTGTATACAATGCATAATAGCTGCCCACCGAAGGAACACTGTTCAACGAGCGGATAAGCATCTGAGCCGTTTATATGGGTCGTTCGTGATTAAAGGATAAGATCGGCTGCGTGCCGACGTTCTCTGTCCAGTCTCTCTCTTCAGTCTCTCTCTTCAGTCCGTCGTCGTTCGACCGAGAAGATACATTCCTTTCCCGTAAACGGCGTATCGCAGTTGCGCGTACCGGGAGAACAGATTCCCTTGATCTTGCAGGAGGAAATTTGAATAATACTACAAGGCATCGGCAGAGTGTGTCGCGAGTGGCTGAGGTCGAAAAATGCACGCGCCGCTGCGGACCAATTATGCGAACGGCTCGATTATTGCAATTACGATACGCCCACGCGGCCGAAGGAAAGGCTCTTGCTGGCCGTTGTTGTTTTGAAACGTCGCTTTCCTGCGCCGCTCCACTACACGGCCTCCTGCTATATACCTACTCTACTACAGGCTCGTAGGAGCTCTCGACTGGAAGCATGGGCACGTGCCGAGCGATTTATCTCGTGCGGGAGGCCGCGCAACGTTGAATACGCGGACCGCGATGCACGCGCAGAAGGCGAAGGCAATATCCAATATTGAAACGGCGGCGAGCGAATCGATTTCAATCACTCCCCCATTCGCGGAAAGTAAACAGCTCGCTCCCTCTCCCTACCCCCCTCGACAAAAGTTAGATGTTTCCGCCCGAGTGACCGGTACCCGTGTCGCAATTACGCCTGCTCCACACTGCCAGCCCCAGAGATTTATCATTTTTTTTTTCTTTCTTAACCCCCCGCGTAATTCGTTCGCAAGCCCCGTGTAGCACTACCGCCATCGTTGCCGCCACCGTTTGCTTTGGCGGGCAATGATTTACGACGCGCCGCAGAGTTGCAATCATTGACGAGGGCGCGATAATTAAAACGATCGACTCGTTAGATCCTCGCATTTGCATTCCGCGCGGCCGAAGGAGATCGCATAAATTAGCGGACGACGTCTCGCAGGGACGGTGTGTAGGTGCGCTCACAACTTGACTACCTTTGTCGCAACTCATCGTGACCGTAATTTCGCGTCGTTCGAAAGAAGTCACTCGCGGTTTCTCCTGACCGCCGCAATCGTTCGAACGAGTCCTGTCCCGGGAGCATGTAAAGTATCCTTTGCCCGCTTGTCGAGTAGGTACTGTGCCAGCTCCGGAAAAAGCGGACAATGGAAATGGCGATCGTTTCGAAAGGCTCTTAAAGTTTAAACGGTTATCGCGGAAACGTCCGAGCGTTCTGCTCTTGTAACTGTTGGCGGTCGACGCGCTCTTAATGCTTCTTTATCCTTCGATTATTTATGAAGCGGTCGGGCGGTCTGTGTCTCAGCGGCGCACGGACCTAATCGTAAAGACATTGAGCTGGCTGGCAACATGCACCCCCTCTTGCTTGCCTACCCGGCAGTAAGGTGCTCGGCATAAGGTGCTCGACGTAAGGTGACTCTTAACGACGTGAAAATGATCTCGCGAGCCATTATGAATATTTCGTCATGTCGTGTCCGGCAGCTGGACGCTCGATCGTAAATCTCTGACGTTCGCTCGAAAATTCGCGATTCGCGCGAAAGATCTCGCCGGATAAAGGTGCCCCCCGCTAATTTCGAAAGCCTTTAGGGACGCGCTCATTGGCTGGCTCGCTAGGTTGCTCACTAACTTGCTCGCCGGCTCGCTCGCGGGTATAGCAGCGACGTTCGAACCTTGCGAGGGAAAAGATAATATACGGAGACGTGTAACAAGAAAAAGGTAGACCGCGGATGAGGGGACAGCTCTAGCTGGCGGAGGATCAGAGCGAACCAACTGACGGCAGTTGGGAAATCCTGGCAAACATTGCTACATATAGACTCTAGGTAATTACACAGTGATAGGCGGTCGGTTCCTCTCGCGAGTCTCGGTAACGGCGTCGTGCCGTGTCGTGTAATAAAGTATCTCGGGAGGATTTATAACGCGTTGCAAAACGAATGGACTCGAGCGAGGCGACACGAGGAACGAGATGCATCGCGGAATTGGGCACCGATTCGCATTGCGAAAACCGTACCTTGTTCCGTGTTAACGATTTCTTCGAACAAAGAGCACGAGACTCTCGACTATCGGCCAACTGCTACTTGCCTCTCGCAAATCTTTCGGACACGCGCTCCTTAAATATCTCTCCCGCTAAGAATATTCGGCGAACCACTGCCTTAATAACACTACCATGGAACCGACGTCAAATTTTTGTCGAGCTACCTAAGCTAATGTGATAATTGGCTCGCGAGATAATAAGCCGCGATAGCCGGAATCGAATGGAAAATTGGTAAAAGCAAGACGGACAGACGACTGTAATCGGGTTCACTCACACGGTGAACTTTACTGGGAGCGCTTACGGTCCTTGAATCGAGAGAGTCGAGTGGAAAGAGCTCGAAAACGAGATGCGGTAGCATTAGCTCGATTTAGAACTCGTGACTCGTTCCGTTGACCGACGCTGCAAAAGTCATCGCGATCGGCGCTATCCTTCCTTGCCGAGACTCCTCTCCGACCTTCTCTTCTCCGCTCCCAGTGGCGGGAGGTCGGTGGGGAAGCAGAATGTCGGCGGAAAAAGTGTCCGCGATCGATTCGCGAAAGTTAGACCTCGGGAGCGTTCCTGCACGATCTCCGTTCGCCAACGAAGCGCTTCTAATTGGCTCGAAGGATAATGGGCGAGGGGCGAAACTGTTAACGAGCGTTTCTCGTATTTCACGTATCCCCCGGAATTTCTGCCCGGTCCACTTAGAATGGCCAGCTAATTATCCGGAATCTTGTAGTTCGCGGGTCGAAGCGGTGCGACGACCTAGCCTCTTGCCTCTTGGCGTGCACCTACCGTCCGACTTGGCATCGCAGTCCTTGAGTCGAGCCTTTGGAATGTAACGTACGGCGCATTGTTCGTGACTCCTGCCGCTGCCGGGGCGAAAAATTGCGATTTATGGACTCACCTTTTATTTCCTCTCCCGCCTCCACCCCCCACGCGCGCCCCGTACTCTGCTCATGGCATTTAATATCGCGGGCCGAATGGCGGCATGTAAATAATTGGACAGAGACGGACGCGGCCGAGTCGGTGAAAAGTGATCCGCTCGGTCAAGATCGATAGCGATCCGTGCCTCTCATCTCGAAGGCGCTAAAGATCTCGAGCGTGCGATCGCTGACGCGTGACACTGAAATAATGGCACCGTAAACTCTATTTACGTGACAGTATATTTGCAATTAATGGCGGTCCCATTCGCGGCAGCGAGTAAATCGGCACTCGCGTCGAGCAATGAGCGTAAGGTCGGAGCGAATCGAACACCGTACGTAATAACAATTCCACAGAGAGGGAAGCAGACTTTTCGTTATCGTTACGGCATTTCGATCGAGCCAGGTACAACCGTGAAATATGCTAATCAACTTCTATACCGCAATATTTCCTTTTTGACGCAGGCCGTAAAGACGGGAGTATTCAGTTTGCCTTTCGAGTTTCTTTCGCGTTTCGTTCGCGTTTCGTTCGAGTTTCTTTCTTTCTCAAATCCCAATTATGCATCCGCTCGGCTCGAAAGTACGGCGCACCGCGAACTGGCCGTTACCGTGTCTTTGTCCGCGACAAACATTCCTCTACATGGCATTGTGAGGGCTTGGTCGGCGCTCGCGTCAAGCGTCGTTCGAGTTAAAATTGCGTGCGGCCCGAAAAAAGCGTCTAACGCCGCCGTATCGAAAGAGAGCGGAAATGCATCGTAAAACGTGTTGCGGGTGACGTTAATCGCGCATAACTATTGTACGACTCTGCGTCCTCGTAAAATCGTCGACGCCTTCGAAATTCGTTTACCCAGGCGGCCCGAGCCCGCCGCGTTTCATAAATCCGACCGCAGTTTGGGCAATGATCGAATTTCGTCACCGACTTCTTGCGCACCGTCGGCGGCGGTTCAACAAAGTTTCTTTACTCGCGCCTGATTCATCGTCCGCCTTTTCGTTACTGCCGTCCTCGAAAAAAAATTGGCAACGAGCGGCACGCATTCTTCCCGTTAGACGCCTGAGACTCTCTCCCTCTTCCAATCGATCTCAAGTGCGAACGGCGATCGAAACGTTTCAGAGGGCTCGAATTCTTGCTCGCACGAATTATAGCGCCTATTTTCATTAGCCCCCCTCGAGCGCGGAAAAGTCCACATTCGCCAGAGTGATACGGCGATCGGCCGTAGCGGGGAGAAGCTGAGAATGGCGAAGTTGGCAGTCGGTGCTGGCAATTCGAGCTGACGGTCGGAGCTGGACGCGCATTCCCGAACGAAACGTCGATCGCGCGAGAACGTTCGCAAACTTCCCCGTCTCTTCTCGGCTGACGGTTTTTCCACGAATATCGGGCCCCCCTAAAAGGGCATGGTCAGCGAGCGCGGAATTTCGTTAACCGTCCGAAGGCGTTCCAGATCGGGAGCACGTGGTCGATCGAGCACGTGCGACACGTGATTTCTGACGGTGGACATGCTTCGAGTGAAGGGTTCGCCCAGACGAATGATATCCGCACCTCGAAGCTGCTGCTTTAATCACGCGGCACCCAATTCTCCGACTTTTTACCCCCCATATCCATTTACACCGCTGCCTCGCCACTGTACACAGGTCGTTAAGCGTATGCCTACCTATCCCATAAAGCTCCTTGTCGATTCGCGTCGATCTCGACCGTGTATAATTACGCGCAATCGCTCTTGTTCGCGGTCCATATATATATATATGTAGACGGAGAAAGAGAGAGATCGAAAGTGCACACGTGGCACGCGCAAATATAATCATCCGCGTCCCACGCCACCTCACTCTATTTATACATAAAGCATCGCGACGACTAATTGCCAGACAATCTAAAGATAGAGTGCATCGGTATCGCGCGAAATTTACGGGATCTTCTCCGTAAGAACATGAGTCGTAGGAGGCAGTCGGCGGTTAGAAAAATGATTAACAACCGGAGAACCGCAAAAAGGTTATCGGCGCCTACGCTAATGAGTCCCGCGTCACGCTAATTATACAGCGGATTCAACGGGTGATCCTTGCCAATTCGATCCGCCGCAGGCGCGAGACGTCACAGGGGCGTAAAATCGATTAGACAAATCGGTTTCTCACGCGATCCACTGGCAACGGCTTCTTACCGATCATAGAACTTGACAAGTCTTAACAAGACCCCCCAAGGAAGTGCAATTAAGCGTTCTCGCCGAAGGTGCAAAAAGGAGATCGGACAGTTTTTGAGAGCAGACGTCTCCTTACAGAACACAGAATTGCGTACGGCTAATTATTCTTGGCACATATGCTCGAGCATTCGAGTCGTGCAAAGTCAACGCGTCATTCATGCGTCAGACGGAGTGTAATTATCAGTGGGCTGAACATTGTCCAGGCTGTTTATTCACGTCGCTCACTCGACTAATGAGTTTTCCGCGGAGTCTGTTTTTTGCATGCTCTCATGTCGGGATCAGCGGGGTGGGGTGCCTCGGCCAGATGTAGCGAGGAAATAGATTGTCCGTTTTACGCGATTGACTTTCAATAAAATGCAGCCGAGAGGTCGCCAATGATATCGGGTGCATAACACATTTCGTTTAACCGCGATCGTTCGCCGCGATTATATATTCCGGCGTCCCGCTTAATTTAAGCGTGATTTCGTATATGGCGCGCGCGTTCCGTTATCGTCTACCCCCGCTTCGCTGCGCGAGCTCGAAACTCGAAACTCGAAAGCCGAATCTTGATCGACGATACTTTACATGGGTCAGAGCTCGTGGCAATAAGTAATGCGAGAGTGCACTGTTCATTCTTTGTCACTCGGCTCGGCCCGTTTCACCGGAGATAGGGATCGTCGGTTTCCGGGATAAGTTGTACGTGCGGCACGCAATCGGCCGAGGCGAGCGACGCGATGAATCGTGCGAGCGAGAAGGAAAGGCATTTTGATCGTCTTCCCCGATTTTGCGCCGCGGCTGAATTCCCGACAGCTTCGGTAGCCTTCGCGCTGCTTCGCGCTAAATTACGGACTGTCAGAAGTTGTCCCGACTGCGCGCGAACCGCTTTCTCAGATGGGTCAGGCAAAAGTGTTTAACTCGTGCCCGCGCGTCTGCTCGTTCGGTTGTGCAACAGCTCCTCTCGCCGACCCTCTGTCTGATCCTCTTCCTTCCGCAACGAACGGCCCGACAATCAATTTAATTGATTCCGCGTAATTATCGCCACTGATCATGCATCGTCGGAACGCAATCAGCCTTTGACTGCATTCGATCTCAGGTGTTGCCTTTCAAAGCTCATTAATCACCCTGTCCTCATTGTGCTCGGAACGACCTGTGTAATTGCCTTTGATTCATTCGTACCTCTCCTACCTCTTGGCTCGACTTTTCATTCGGCAACATTTTTTCACCCGGGAAGTATACCGTCTATCAGCGAAATTTGTGAAATCCAACGACTCGGTCCGATCGTTATTGTTCCTTGTCGCCGTTGGGTGGACAGCGGGGAGAGTGCAAAGCGATCCGAAACGAGCGGTCGTAAACTCATCCCAAACGATCTCGGAGAAAGGCGCAAAAAGTGTGCGTGGAGCGCGTAAGCGCAGAATCCGTTTCCTCATCGGCTACACCGCAGTTGGTTCTCCCTTACTTTTACTTTCGTGGCAGTCGCGTCGATGTCGCAACGTCGCTCAACGCGGATGCAATTCCTTCCGCGGTCGTTCGCGGTCGGCGAGAGAGCTAATCCCTTGCTCGAAAAAGGTCCGCTTCTTCCTTCCGCCATCAGACCGTTTAGGAAAGCGACACGAATCGAGTCGGTTGGCCGCTCGCACTGCTCGCCCGTATTCGCCCGCGAGGACCGAGAGCGAAATCGGCGACATAATGCCAGGACCGATTGGATAACGAGTCGAGGAGAGTTGGCCAAACGTCGCGGACCAGAGCTTCCCGAACGTTCGCCACTCGATAACGATGAGAATTTATGGATCGCTGCCTCTAATACCAGTTCTGCGGGCGGCGCAAAGCTGAAAATTGTCCTGCCCTCGATATCCTAATCCTTCGACGTAAAGGTAAGGATTCGGTCGAGGAACAGGTGGCCGCACTAGGCAAGAGTCAATCAGCCGTCGTCACGTCCTTTTCAAATATTTCTCACATCTTTCTCACCCGAGGGAGCGAGGAGCGTGCCAAAGCGATTCGACAATAATCAATTTCTCACATCGGGGGTGAAAGTAAATTGAATTACGCCCCGCGCGCTTCGCCGGTCGATGGCGCGGATCTCTCGAAGTGGCGAGATTAAACGAAAATCACTCGGGGAAATTTGCCGCGGTCAGGTAATGCCCGGCCGTGTACCTATAACGGGTAATTACCGCTTGGGCCCTCGGAATATCTGCCGTTGAACGCCGCTGATGCCGGTACAGTTGGCTAAGATCAGCCTTGCACTTTCATTTCATATCGTCCGTACGATTTAATTTTGCGAACGCTACGTTTCTCAACGCCGTGAGCGTATCGAAGGCTAGAATTCCGTCTAGGCTACGTTATCGCAACTGCATTGGGTAGAAAAACGAACCCCCCCACGTAATTCGCGAGTTTGACCCGCCGCGGGACTGCGAACGGCCCGTGCGATGCATGGAGCCAACTGATGCACGGAGCCGACTGATGCCAGCGTCCAACTATACAATGAGCGGATAATTATCGGAATGGAAGAAACAAACTGGCGGCCGAGAGACTCGCCGAGCGCTCGCCACTCTTTTCCAGCGGTGCGAAAGAAGTCCTTACTCACTGCGAGCGGTGGGTATGTGCCAATGGCTTCTACGATAATTACATCAATTATCCGCGTACAAGGAGAAGAGGCCCTCGCGGCGGCAAGCCGTAGTTTCACTTCGATTTCGAAGGTTTGATTAAACAAATTTAATCGAAAGGTGTTCCGCCGCCGTTATTAGCCATTCTCGCGCGATTAAACACGCGAATTCGTGTCTATCGCAACTTGCCCGATTTCGACTTGGCCGTTTCGTCAGCGGTCATGGGAAACGGTCAATTCCGGTTAACGCGATTGTGTCGAGGAAAAAGGACGCGTGCCCGTGGAAATCGATTTTGCCCTCGCACGTACGTCGGCAGGCCACTTTTCACTCGCGACCGATAGCTACAACAATATTCCCTCTCCCGACCCAATTACAAGACAACCCACCCCACCTTCTTGTAAAAAGAAGCATTGCATCGTGCTTCGCTAAATAACGTCCGTGTTGTAATGATAGCCCTCTGTGTCTGCTAGTCGCGCCATTGCAAAATACCGACGAGGCCTGTGTAAAATTATTATCGATACCCAACAATGGCTGTCGCAATTAGAAGCGAGCACAGGCTGCGCCCGCGGTAAGCCGAACGATTTCCCCTTTCTCGGCCTCACTCGATTCCACTCGTAAAGTGTTCATTTTGCTCGGATAGCTTCTTCGAAAGTGCGAAAAACGAGCGATCGATCGAGTAGACGAAAAATCCTCCTGTCCGATCCGCCTAATGCCTATCCTTTCATCCTATCCCGATTTCTCTACCGGAATGTCCATAACGTACGCGATGCTCTCCATCCAGAGTGTTACACTCTCGCTTTTTACTTTCGTAATTCAGCCGACAGCTAAGCGGTTAACAATGACGAGGGCAACGAGTTTGTCTCGCTCTATTTTTAGCTGGGAGTGAAATGACGGGAGGGCAATTGAAAGGTCGTCCGGAATCAATTGATAGCCGTAAAATGGCGGGTGCTGGCTGCTTGTAACCGGCAGCGTATCGACTCGCAATTATCGCGTCCGATCAGCTCGGTAGACAATTATCGCCCTGTTGAGAAGGACTCTGTCGCTCGTCCGCTGACAATTGACCATAACTCGGATGGGCGACGATGGTTTTCGGTGAAAGTCAAGTTTTCCGCGCCGTTTGGCGCGTCTCGAGAGTGGAACGGGCCGGATCGTGATCGAGATCGAGATCCGCGCTCGACCTTTTTCGACGCGGCTCCCGCGCATCGTTTGATCTCTCAATCGTGATCGCACCTCCGCGCCGATTGACTGACAACGGCTGTAATTACCGGCTCGGCAGCTCGAGTTATATATTGTGCCGCGGTGTGTCCATGCGATATCGAGAGACGTCGGCCGTTTAATGAACGTACCATCCATTCGTGGCCAGCCGGTTTTAAAAGCTCCGATACTCTCCCAGCCTGATGCCTAAGTCACGCTTCCCGTCCAGCCAGTTCGCATCTCGCGGACGGTGTTTCCTTTGATCCTCGCGCGCCCCACACTCGCTAAGTGTACATATTCACCGGTACACTCGCCTTAATTGGCTCCTCTGTTTTCTTCTCCTACCTTACCGGCCTAACTGGCTCCCGTTGGGAGGTCAGGAGCCGCCCAGGAACTTTACACCGCATTATCCGGCCCCGCGCGCGCCGATTTGCTACTCTAATCTCGACGATCGGGCGGATATCGATCGATGCCGATGAAACAAATGCGATTGGTGAGAAAGTGAAAAAATGCAGAGGAATCGCAGTGGGCTCGCCGAGCAATACTTTCTCTGGCTGACCGGTAAACACGGCCTGCGTAACAGCCGAAGAATCCGATCAGTTATCTCCCTGTGTATCTCATAATGAAAGATATTTCCTCGACGCACGCCACTTCTTCTGCTTATGCCGTTCGATTAACAAACGGCGATCGGGGCTCATAAATGAAAGACGGATCGGCCGAATAAATGCAATGGCCGCGTCCGCGTCCGCGTCCGCTCCGCTCCGCGAAATAAGCGTGCTTCGACCGGTGTAATTAGTCGTCGAATAATTAGCTGGTTTCGTGAATTCGTTACGTCTTCCGCGGCCGAGCGCGAATACGTGCTGCGCGAGCTTTAGCCATATCCGTAGCCCGATGTATATTTATAAAAGCCGGCGAATAGTTTGGAAACGAGACCAGCGCGTGGCGATGTCGTCAGACGGGGAAACTGCCGGGAAACCGTATTATGGATATTCTCCGCCCGGCACGTGGAAGTGCGTAAGGCACGTACACATACCCAATTTCGCAATTTTCCCCGCTTGCGCGCCTTCGATCGTCCGCGCCTTCGACAGCCTTCAAAGTCTGTCGGGATTCTTCCAGTCCTCCTAATCTTCCACGACGCAAACAGCATAAAGCAAATGCTGTAAATAATCGAATGGAGACGCAAAGGTGTAATCCGTTGCGAAATGTAGCTAATCGGCAATCTTCACTAATTTTAATAAAAAAGGGACATTATAATCCCCGAAAAATTTGTTTCGTTTCGTCCCGGATTATAATATCCCTTTTTTATTAAAATTAGTGAAGTTTGCCGAGTAGCTCCATTTCGCATCTCAATGATCACTAAACTATAATATCTCTATTCTCCGCGTGTAATCCGTTCTTCGACAGAGATGCAAGAGACGCGATGCGTGCGAGACTAATTAGATCGATGCGTGTCGGGTAAGATCGGCGAAAGGATCGTTGGAAAGGAATGCGCGAAGGACTTCTTCGGCTAATCGCGGATCGAGCCGAGGACAATTAGGGGAGCCCGCATTGGCCGCAATATTATTTTCCAGTCTGAAGGATAATTTATCGGTGAGTGATCGAGCGTGCAGAGCGGTTTATCGTCTATGTTGCTACTGCGATGGCTACCGCAATGGCTACCGCAATGGCTACCGCGGCGGGCAGCAGGCTGTCGATTGTGAAAATCCTTCTCACCAGACCCGGACAGAGACCGACCTACGAATCTCTCGGGGCGATTGCGTCCTCCTGGAGGCCCCGTCACTGGAAGCGCGAGGGGGGAGGGAAAAGTTTTGAGTTGCATTAGATACGGGACCGTGTCAGGACAAATCGATGGCTCGGCTTGTCATTAACGTAGGTGCACCATTTCGTCATTAGAAAGCGTTCCTCTGATGAACGTGAAAGCGCTTTATACGTGCCTCGCAGATTGGTGGGTAATTGATCCTTGCTAAATCGCCAAGAGGCTGATGAGTGAATGGCGTCTATGACGACGCACGTTGCATTCGTCTCGTGACAAAAATTTCCGTGCCCGTAGGCTAGAGATGAGTCGTAGACTCGCATCGTAGACTTACATCCTAGATGCCTCCATCGTTCGATCTGCTCACGTATCTGACCTCTCTCCCTTGTCCGAGGGGGAGAGCAGATACTTGCCTCTCGTCAACGTCTCTTACCTCCTGTCATCTCTTCTGTCCCCCGTCCCACCGATCCCGTCTCTAACAGGATTAGTAAGTGCACGAAACAGTGAACGACTCCTCGAATCTCTATGAAAATCAATTTGCCTCGCTTCGACGTACCTGGAATGTCTGTCAATAAGGAGAACCGCTCGCTTTGCATCTGATACCTTGTCTCGCATAGATCGCGCCTGATCGCGTCAGATGCCTGAAAGCGATCGAACTTTTCTCCCTCGGTAGGCAGGCGGCGAACGTTCGCACGTACGCTACTATTATTCGTGAAAGGGGAACAGATGTCAAGGCGGATAGATACTTTATTACAGCTTGCGAATCGGTAGACGCAGATTCTACAAATTTGTATATAAAACTATCCAATTATCAATGTGTCAAGATTGACGGATACTCGCTTTATTACCGCGTTAAATCGGCCCCGCGCGAACGCGATTGCCGGGCGATTGTATAAATTCGTGTATACAAATACGTAATTACCGCGATACGAGATGAATAGATAGCCGCTTTATTACGGTCTAAGACAGTTACGTCGAGCCAATGGACGGCAATTATATAAATTCGTATGCGCGAATGCTTAATTACTGGCGGCGTAAGGTGCAGGTCGCCTCTTAAATTCTGCCAAACTATTCGTGTGCGAATGGAAAGAGGTCGAGAGAGAGGTGAAAAAATAAGTGAAACTGCGAGTGGAAAAGAATGCAAGAGCGTGGCAAGCGGAGCCCGATGCGTCCTCGATAAAGCTAGCCGACGCTCGAATAACGCCTAACATTTCCGCAATTAACGCACTCCCTGCGGGAATCACCTTCTTCCTACATACTTTCCACTTGTAACGATTCCGATCCATTCGGCTCTATCCTCCAGGCACGCTTCCATTCTGTTATCTGACGATCGGTCAGACCAGAGCAGACCAGAGGCACAATGGGCTGTGGCCAGTCTGCTGGCCATCGATCCTGCGTACCTTCGATCGTCGTTGCTTCTTCGAAAGACAAAAGGCAATCTAAGCGTGGGTTTTCAATTGACCGAGCATGCAGATTACCGTGTTGAAATAGTAATCCCTGTGCATCCGTCTCCGGCCCCATTGCATCAGCTACCACTGCCAGGCTCGATCACCGGTTAAGTCCGTGGGTGGGTTCCGTTAGGTCCGACGGATTGTTTAAGAATTAAACGAACACTTCGGCAGCTCGCTCCGGAAGATTGCGCCGATGGAATTTCGCAAGGCGCCTTATCGTTGCTCAAGGGATGATGGGCCTTACCTTTTACACTTTTTCATCGGAAATCAGATCTCGTCCGAGTTTCGTCATAATTTATTCGCGAGCCTCCCTCCCGCGGAGCGGACGCCGAGATAGGGGAAAATGAATATCTGGAAAACGTTTAGTCGTCAGTTTGAAGGAAAACGTCCGCCCACGCACGAAATTCGTGTCGTAAACGACGATGCACGCTAAACGGCGGATTCTAAACGGCCGCAATAGGGGATTATCTCGAAATTGAGCGCAAACCGATGTGCAAACCTTGGAATTATTGCGCCACCGCGCTCGCCACTGGCATCAACGCTGCCGCGTGTCTGATAACCACAGTTCTTGCCGCAGAAAGCCAGCGGAGTACCTTGATCAAAATAGAGAAGATATCTGTCGAACTCTCTTTTCTTTTTCCCTCGGAATTAATGCGTGAACGGAATATTTTCTCGGCTTGTCGACAGTCAAGTTTTATGCACCGATACGTGCGCCGTGATTCGCGAGGGGGGAGAATAACTGGGACGAACGAGATTCCCCATGCTTCTAGTTGATCTATTAGCATCTTTATATCTTTTTATCCTTGTGCTCTTTACATCCTCATTGCGTACGCGCTCTGTGAGCCAGAACGATTTATCATCGGTGAGTACCTACCCGCGGCACTTAGTATTATCATCTTTAATTAGTATGAGATTAGATTGTGATGAGATGGTTGATGGCTCGAATCGAGAACGTAATATTCCTATTGTTAAATTCACGGTATGGTCAAAAGTGAAAATATCAAGATATTGTATAAGTAGAATAGTGAGTAAAATTTTAGTATTGGGACATTTCTGTGATTGAGGTGAGGAGGAAAATAAGTCTTGAAATGGATTGAAAATCATTGTACCCCATAGATTTTAAAAGTTACAGGCGATATATAGAACCCAGTCAGCGATCTCATTTGGGCACAGTGACGTCACGAGCCCAAATCGATTCGGTCGTATTATGGCTAGGGAAGGTGAAGGGTAAGGATTGTTATTGCTCCCCGAGTTTCCCTCGTCAACACGGCTTCTGAACGCTCCCCTTCCCCCTGCTCGCACCCGGTGCGCTTTTTCGTTAATTCCTGGAAACCCTCGGTACCTCACCGGCCCCAATGAAAATGTAATTAAAATTCTATGTTATTCTATACTTTAGCCTTCTATGGTACCTTCGCATTTTTATTTTCTTCTTCTTCCTGACTGTGTCCCGCACTTGTACCGTACTTAACTTCTTATGAGCGATCTGGTACTACGTAGGATGAAAGAGCAATCAATCTCCTTTCGAAAAATCGCAACCGGAGTCTTCTAAGTGCAATAGTCCCCGAGATACGTTCAAAGACGTGTCAAAAATGGCAATTAATATGACATCGAGTGATAAACTATTCGATTAGAACTCGCGGAGCGCATAAATAGACTACCGAGACGTGTACCCCGCAAATAAAGATATTGCCGAATCAAAAAATGGAACCTGCTTGTGCAAAGGGTCGTTGCATAAAATATTGAATACATAATTAGAGTGTGAAGGAAGGTGAGTAGCGACGATAATGGAGGCTTTGCACGGGTAACGAGGCCATTTCTTCGGCTGCTAAAGGTGCTCGGGCTTAATGAATAAACGTTGACTATCAGCTCCCCGGTATAATTGGCCGACGACCTGACGTAAACGACGCCAGTCGGATGAACCACCTATCGCATCGTAAAATTACATGGCATTAGCGCATCGGCATGATTGCCCGCGCGCGTACCGAGGACGAGCCTGGCGCAAAAGTGGAGTTTTCGAAATGAGAGAGGGACCACCGCGGACCGCTTTCGAAAGCCAGAATCATCGAGCAGTACGCATCTATTACGCAAACTCGCGCGGCAACTCGGTTTTTAACTCGCTCGCTCGCCTACCAGTTCGCCGAACAATTCTAACGAAATTCATTTGTCGGCCATGCGTTTCCCCCGATTATGGCGAATAACGGGAATCTAGCGTTTCGCACTCATAAGTACGAAGAATTAGCGAGAAGCGTGCGGAGGAGCATTCATTCTCGATTCTCCGCTCATCGAGCCGACGGTTTGCACAATTTGGCACCGAGCTACGTTGAAACACCGTTCCCGATTCGATCCTCTCATTACGTATGCTAACGTCGTTCCCCTTTCCTTCTTTGTCATTGGCGCCGATCGAGCGGTAACCGTTCCCTAACAATGCAATCAATGCACCTTTGCGCGCTGAGTCGATAACAGGTTGAAAGAGAACTGACAACGGAGTGCGCTAAGTGTACATTAGCGCGTACACGACCCGAAGCTTGCTCAGCGAGTGAAAACATAATCAGTAGGGAGCGAGAGAGAGACAGAGAGAGGTGGCTGAACTAATCAGACTATGACGCAGAAAGCGAACGTCCGTCGTGAAAACGGCGAAGAAGCCTCGTAGAAGGGATTCTCGGCACGAGAATAAAGTGTAGAGGAATCGTCCGATTCGGATAGTGCATCATCTTGGGGAAGATTCGAGCGTAGGGGAGAGTGGCCCAAAGCGGGTGGCCCGCCTAAAGCGGGTAAGCTCTCTTATATTGCCTAATGTAATGCGATTGTGAATTTTTGCGTATGTCGGGATTACCCGAACACTCCTGAGTTTCGATCACTTCCAATCACGCACCGAGTTGAGAACAGCGTTACCAACTCTTTCACGTAAAAATTACCACACAATTTTGCGGGTTCCCAACCCTTTCACGTAAAAATGACCACACAATGCTTACCCGCTTTGCCCAAACGGCTTACCCGCTTTAGGCCCCCTATTTGGCAAAGCGGGTTTTTGCAGAGACTTTCATTTTTACTTGTAAATAATTATTTGTTGCAAAATGACACCATCTTGCTTTTTTATTGTTAAGTACGATATCTCTCCTACCACATGAAATCAAAATTGTTATTATAATCCAACAAAAACTAAGATTTTTGAGCTTTCAACGTTAGCTTACCCGCTTTAGGCCCTCTTCGCCTACGTCCTCTCGGCTGACAAACAGCGAGTGCTCGAATTAGCATCGAAATCGTTCTGCTACGTGCAAGAAATAACGGAGTGAGTTCAGCGAATGTAAGTGAGAAAAAGGTTCGCTGCTCTGCGACGCATCCACGATCCACGGACAGTAAAGGAAAAAGCATCGCTTTTTGCCCTGTACAATGGCTACTGTCGGTCATTTAATTTAATTCCCAATCAAACGTTTACGAAGGATGGCGGAAGATGGGTCGGCTCGTTTATGCGAGGGCAAGAGCCATCGATCTAACGACGGATGTATTGTAATAATTCGTTCTCGAGGGCAGCGGATCGTAAGGTATAACGAGGAGCGTAATTGGACATCGTGTGTATCAATTGGCTAGAGGGAAGAAGTGCCATATCGAGTGCAAGAAGCAAGAATAAGAGAATCGAAAGAGGGGCATAAAGTGAACGTTAATCAACGATCCTCATTGGGCCAGCTGTACAGCGAGGTGGCCGCAAAATCGAGCCCGTGGAAAGTCGACTTCGTGCCTTTTTCTTTATTAAAGCCAGCTTTCTAAAAAAAATGTCACTGTAACGGCAGCTAGCTTTACCACCAATTAACCGCGTAATATAACGTAGTAAAATCACGCTGCGACCGTGTAATATATCTTAATTAAATTACGCAGGATGCTAAGAATAAATTACGTGGCGCGGGGCTTTTCCATAAAACTCTATAAAACTGTTCGGCAATCGGCGAGGATATAGGCGGAAACCAGTATCGGTCCCCGATTAATGCGGATAAACGAGAAACAACGACCGCTCGGTATATCACTGGCGTGGGTTTACTTTTTGCGTATTACGCTTTTACTCGCGTTTAACGGATAATTATTATATCGCGGACTTTTTGCTGACAGATTTACAGAGCTAACACTTCCCTTACATCGATCCACCGGCGTAATCTTGTCGAAAAAGTGTGTCGCAACTATTTATCACTTGGCGATCGGCCGCGTGTTGCCAAGGCGGAAAGAAGTCGGCCTGAAACTTTGATCGAACTCGCTCGCTGCCTTCGCTGCACGCGCACCTCCCTCTACCTGTCCCTAAACGATATCACCTCCCCTATCACCTCCCCTACGAAATCCCAAGGTGGGCCTTCCTCATTCGAAAAGGAGAGCCGGCCGCAGGAAGCCTGCGAAATTACCTAATAATCCCTGTCCCTTCTCGCGTTAATGGACCTATTTGCAAGTATTAGTGATTAATTAGACGTCAAAAGGAGCACCGCTGACCCGACTTGCCCGGTTCCGCGTTTTCCGGACTTGGCCGTAAACGGAGAGTTCCTTTCGAAATGCACGACACCTCATAATTACCGGCACCACCAATTTCGAGTGCCAGGCGAAATGCCGAGCTAACGAGCTTAAAGTGTGTGCCAATCGTGGGTGCGCTCGGACGACATACATTCGACGCACGTTCCAGCGGTTTGCGGCATTTTGCAAAATCGACGTTGACCGTCTCACTCCTCTCCTCTCCTCTTCTTTCCTCTCCTCCCCTCGCCTCTCCAAGTTCCACTACCCGATTTCAGCTAAACCTACGAATTCCACTTCTCTCCCTCTCTCTCTCTCTCTCTCTCTTTCTGCCTCTCTCGGTTTACTTCCCTGCACGAGCGCACGACTTTCCGACCTCCTTCGCCGGCACCTTTGCAACTCCACTAAAAAAAAAGAGAGATCCGATTCCCTCGACACGGCTAATTGATTCGAATTCTAACTTTGACCGGTATGATAACGAAAGTGAACGGTTCATATCGTGTCAAAGTTATCAGAGAGACTGGAAATGTCACGGAGCAGTGGCCATTTTCGCAAGTCGGGTAGCCTAAGTTCGTGAACTTACGCGGAGCTGCCAGTTCCTCATATCTCGCACCATTTGAGAAATCTGGCTCGATGGGGCAACGGCGTTCGAGGTTTGGGGGGAGGCTCTTACTTTTTCCCTTTCGATCTCGTGTCAGGATCAGAAGCGCGAGCTCAGCCGGCCCCGTCGACGAAAATGGTGTAGGCAAGACATTCTGCCGCTTCTGGTCGGGCAACGTAAATAAGGACGCGCTATTTGTAGCGGCTATGCTGTCCGGTACCGGTAGCCCTCTCGACAGCTCCTTTGGGTCAGTTTCCTTCGGTTCAGTTTCCTTTGGGACGGGTTCCTGGAGGCCAGCTTCCTCAAAGGGTAGAGCCGTAAATTCGTCATTCGGTCAGTTTGCAGTCGCGAGATGATCGATCGACTCCTCGAAGCTATCGACGGACAATCCCGCAGCCGACGCAATTCCGATCTTTCTGAATCACGTTCCTGGAAGGCCGGCGAGTCTTCTTCGACGCGGACGGCGTGTCAGCCTTGCCGTCTCAAGGAATGGGCCGTACGTTTTTCCCGGAGCAATTTGATATCCGCCTGTCCGCGAGCGCAATCGTAACGTCCGATGAATATGGCGATCGACGCCGCATTCTCCGGGTGGTTCGCTGCGTAAGGACGTGTGATTTGTAACGGGCAGTATGTGAGGTATCTATCATGCCGTGTAGTTCCCCCCAACATGGTATCGGGAAAACGAGGAAATCGCGGCTCCTTCGCCGGCGGAATAAAAATGACGGCCGCTATTTTATCCGTCGCCTGCCGGCATGACAGCCAACTGACGGACCGCCAGGCATAAGCTGGCACTGTCAACGTCGCAGAGGTACTGCCAACTGCTCTTGTCGCTGTTCTCGTCGCTGCTCTCGTCGCTGCTCTCGTCGCTGCTCTTGCCAACGCGCCCCGCGGCACGCAGCGTGCGTGCGTGCGCGCACGTTCCGTCCAGGTGCCGTCGATCGAACCGGACCGATGCATTCATCATCGCCAATGTTACCCCCGTGGCGAGAGTTCTTGCCACTTCCTAAACAGCTAAGCAGCGTCGCGCGTCCAGTCGGCCAACTTTATTTCAGTGTCGCGCTCGCGGATCGTGGACAGAACCTCGTCATTCCTTTCGCAAGCCGCCCGCTCCAGGCGACCACTTTGCCGAGACAGCCGTGGCCAATTCCAATTTGCCCCGCGAATTAGGGGAAGGATAAAGGCGAGTCGACAGATTCTCTTATAATAAGAGAAAGCTGAGAGCGGGAAGTCTGGTGGAATCGGCGAAGAGTGTACACAATCGATCGCCGACTCCTGCATTACGTCGATGCTCGTCTCTCGTAGGAAAGCGCGGTTAGATAATGGCGAAACGAAATTATACCAAAGAAGGCAATTTATTAAGTCACGCCACGGCCTCTAGTGCCGCCGTTGCTCAGTCCCTGGCTTACGCCGACGAAGCGCAAGTATCAGGAAATTGTCCGAGGAATCTCTCAGCAACGAACGAGAAACCATCCTGGTCCGAAATCGGCTTCCCCTGACAAATCGCCGTACGTGTCGCGCTCCCACGATTACGAGATCCGTGGCAGGAATTTATACAGCTCCGATGGCAAAATAAACCTGGGGGAAGACGGTCCGCCGATGAAAAGATTGGCGCTTGAGAATGGGCCGGCTGGCCGAGAAGGATCGGTAAATCGCGAACACGGCGATCGACTGGCGAGCAATTTGTTAGCGGGTCAGCGGGAGTGATGAATGCTTCGGCGTGTTTCGTCCGGTGCGGTCGCGATCCGCAAAAGCTCGGCCATTGATCATCTCGAGATGATGGCGAGATGATCGCGCACGCGTCTTCGCTGCAGTGGCCCCGGTGGCCCCAGTGGCCCGAGTAACTCGAATAGCTCGAGCAGCGGGGGGGGGGGGGGGGGGGAGCGATAATGAATCCGTTCCTTCCTCGATAACCAGTTACGGTCGATGGGCCAAGCGGGAAAGCCAGAGATCGAGATACAGAAGACGCTCGGCCGCCGATCCGGGGACCACTTTCTCCGGGCAGACCGGAATATCTTTCACTCGCTCGTCGGATTACTCATCCGCATACGCAGCGGCATATTCACCTCCGAGACTCTCGCCGAGCCTCTCCTTCGGTCTCTCACACACACCGATCCTCGCCGTCGCGACCTGTATTTTATTTTAATCCCTGTACACGAACCTCGTACACCCTGACACGATCGGGACCGGTGTCAGTGCCAAGATCGATCGGTCGGCCGGGAGCAGCCATAAATTTAATGCCTTCCTTTCTTCCTGCCCCACAATTGCCCCTTTTTTTACACCGCCCGCTCTCGGCTCGAAATTAGCCTCTTTTTCCAGCCGCTCTGTCACGCCAATCCTTCCACCGTCGCTTCGCGCGCGCGGTTATCGAAGCATATCCGGATCCGGGCGCAATCCGCGCCGGGCAAGCGGAGTATTTCGAGCGGAATGCTTCCAAGGAAGTAGTTGCGCGAATCGGCAAGAAACCCTGGACGAAAATGGCCTATGAAAGTTACATCAATGCGGAAGCGGTTTTGCCCCATTTCTGCAAGCCTCTTCCTACGTTACCGTCGTAGGAATATGCTGTCGTTACTCGCCGCTGCCGTTACTCGCCGCCGCTGGCACACGATTCTCGGCGGTGCGATTCATTCGCTTGTTTGTTCGTTCGTTCGCTCAGCTTTGCACGCTCTCGAGATTCCGAGGCGCTCGAGGAGCTACCGCGTGAAAGTGATTCGGCAATAGCAGTGCCGGAGGCGCAGCTTTACACACACTTGGAGCGACACGCTCGCGCTTCAACGTCCACGCACGTCGTAGACACTTTATTCGAAGGTAAGGAACGCCAGCGGAGTGGCCGGGTGTCCAAGTGACCACGACACCGGTCACCTTGGCCGTGACGGATGCGCACATAACTCTCCGGAGGCCGTGGACCCACTGCCATTTATTACCTCGGACGTCGTACGCGCTCGTGCGATCGATCGCCGTGCAAATTTCGTCGTCGCAAAGTTTCACTTCGAACCCCGAGTGCGGCCGACTCGCTCGGCGGATCACGGCCCGGCCGAGATCACAATGAGCCGGAATAAGGAAACGAGGAGCTGAATTGGGGGGAAAAAAAGGTCTCTCTATCGCCACAGGCAGTCTGGAAGTCGGGCAGCACGGCGAGATGCGCTAATGAGGACCGATTAGGATCGGCTTCGTTATACGTCTCTCGCCGGTCAGGAAGAAAGACTCTCTCGCGCGTAATTGGGAACGGTCTACGTACACGTACACACACGCATACCTTCGCCGAGGGAAGAAAGTGTCTGCCGTTCGCCGTCTGTCTCGCGATAACCAGATCACTTTTCGTCCGCTTTCACCGGATCCTCAACGTTCGGGTCTCCCTCGTGGCTCCCTTTTGAGAGTCTCCTCCTCCTCGTCCTCCTCCGGCAACGCGCCGATTTCTATCCAACTTTTCTCACGTCCGACGCGTGCGATTGTCCCGCGAGCAGCGTCTGTTCCCCAGCGAAACGCAGCCGAATGCTCGCCTGTGTCGTGAAAGTGCATTAATTCGCGGCACTCGCCGTAATGAACGGTGTGCCTCTCGCGACAACGAGATATTACAATGAAACAGCCCGACAGGCAGCGGCCTATTATTCGCCACGTAATCGGCGTGTCCGCGTGCACGCTAATTCTCTTTCGAACCTTGCCGCCGTCCAGGCCCTCTTCCACTCAACTCTTCCACTCAACTCCTCGATCGCGTTCTGCCTTGTCCACCTTGTCCACTGTCAGTTCCTGAAAACGGCCGACTCTCGCAAGCGCGTATTAGCGAAATATCCTGGCAGCGCGAGATTGTCGAAGAAGGTGGAACGGCGGTGAACGTTCCTGGCACGTTCAGGCCACTTGACGCAGGACAAAGTGCGGCCGGGGCGCGTCGTAAACGTCGCCTATTCCCTCCTTGCGAATTTACATATACAATATCGGCCACCAGCCCAGCAATCTGCCGAGAACGCGGAGAGTCGCGGAGGGCGCACGAAATTACACGCGAACAACGGTGGAACGCTTTGCTCCGCGAACATTTCGTGTTTACGAAGCGGAGTGATTGATGTCCAAAGAGCATGCCGTGACGCCGAACGGAGAACTAAAGTTGCCTTCGTAATCTGAAAATTTACGTACAGCGGACCCTTCTCACGAGCGAAGTGTGGAAAATCCGGCCGAAAGGAGATACGCAATGGCCGCTCTTTATCGGGGATTATCATAAGTTATAACGCCCTCGCGGTAGCTCGCCGAGCCAGTATCGAGACGTTTACGATCGGTACGCTCGCAAAGAAGCCTATCGATGCATCGGCAGGCGTGTTATTAAAATTATTACAGAAAAAAACAAGCGTGCGCCGTAGAACCGACACGCGATGATTTATACACTTCGAAGCTCGTGGAAAGCATACGTTCTGTAAGAATTCCTTACAAGGCTCCGGTTCGATCGTTGTCAGAACCGACGATCGCACGCCACGCACTCCTTCGCGTCATATCCTATTTCGCAATTGCGTATCGCGCCACCAGATATACAGCGAGAATACCCTTGGTAGAATGCACTGCTTTCTCCTCGCTCTTCTCACCCCCCCCCCCCCTCCCACCCCCCTGACGAAGGCCAGTGCAACGTGGCTTCTCGCAAATATTTATTCGCTAATACTTTTAATGTCGCGCCACTGCTCGGCAAGGCCGAGGAAGAGGCGCTTCACTGATGCGTGAAAGCGTCTTGTAGTCTCAGGGGAGTACGTCGATCGAACGGTACTGGCTGGCTACAGAGGCGTAGAGGTGCGTGCATCGTTCTCGCGTGCCAAGCTGCACGTGGATGACGTAAAGCGAGGAAGCCTGTCGAGCGAGGAGGATCGGCCTATACGAGTGGGCAGGATAGAAACAGCCAGAGAGAGAGAGAGAGAGAGAGAGAGAGAGAGAGAGAGAGAGAGAGAGACAGGATGACGAAGACGACGCCGAGAATGCTTATCAACGCTTTCACGTGATCGCAACGATCGTACGTGACTCGAGAGCCTTGGCACGTATATTACGCCCATTATCCAGCACGCACAATCGATCGGCGCATTCTCTCGTGCCCACCTATCATGCGGTAGCCACGGTACAGGCACCTTCCACCTACACCCGCCGGGATCATTCAACTTGGACGGAACGCGGACTGCCTGTCCGTCCGGGCAAGTCTCTCCCAGGACAACGCGGCCAGACGCTAGCAGCCATATTTTTCATTCGGACTGACTGACTGCCAGCCACGACGATGAATTTTGCGTAATCGCTCTACCTCGACCATTTTATCTCCTCGCTGATAGGCTAAGGATCGAGCTAGGCTCGTGCCCGCTTCGTTGCACGTCCTTAACAGCTCCGAGTAGATTTACGGTATCTGTTCCGATAGCGGCCAAAGAGCGTTCCTGGTCACGCTAATTCCGACGATTTCGAATGCAGCGCCTTGCCGGAGATCACGGCTCGCGATACACTGATACCGGAGACGTTGATTAGCACGAGAGATTGATTAATGCGAGAAACACGCAAGCGATACTTTTTTCCGCCCCCTTTCGTTTCTGGCAATGAATTTGCCGTAGAAGAACGTCTGTTCGATGCGGAAAGAGGCTGCAGTCCGCTCGGATTTAATTTGCCGGACATCTTTAAGAGCCCTGAGGAGATTTACAGTATAGCCAGCGAGCGCGGTCGGTACGTGGAAGTGCGTTTGCGAGCGGCGGCAAATCGTGACGGCGAGGTTTCGAACGTAAGTCCAGTTAAGATCGGCCTGGCATTTACGTCGGTTGCGCGCCGCTAATAAAGAGAATGACTGATTATCGTTGGGCTCTCCTTTCGATGGGCGTGGGACGGTAGGAGTCGAGTCTGCTTTGTACTTCGGACGCGGAACGATCGGCTTCCTTTGCGCCAGAGGAACACAATTGGGCCGCGTTAATTCGGCTCAACGTCGCCTAATGTCACCTAATGTCACCTAATGTCGCCTAATGCCCGATGACCATTGAACTTCTTGGCCGGGAAACCGGTACTGCCCTCGAGTAGTCCCGAGCCTCTCGCCGATCGACGAGCAAGTTGTTCGCAGGTTGCGGCAATAAAGCCGGCAGGCACGACAAATAACTGAACCGTTACGCTACCGTACAATGCAGCCAGCGTGAAAATGCCCGGCACGAAATTAGGCACCTCGGGCGCGGATGACAATCGGCCAGGCCTTTCAGCTCAGAGTATCGAGCCATGAAATCTCGTGATCTCAATCGTCGACAGTACCTACTCGAGAGCTGTTCCGGTAGCCTGCCTTTTCCTATTCCGTAATTCAATTTTCAAGCCCGAATCGCTCGAGCAAAGACATCGTCTCCGCTAGAGAGACACGTCATTCGATACGCAGCTAGACGTATATATATATATATATAGAGAGAGAGAGAGAGAGAGAGAGAGAGAAGGGGAAAGAGAGAGAGAGAGAGTGTGAGACTTTGATTAATAACGGCGCACGCCCGGAGAGAAATCTAAATACGTACAAAGATCTTGCATCCGCGTCGAGTCTAATTGGTTTAGCATGGAACGTTAATGATCGTAGCGTCCTTGCTCCGACGATCGAGCCGCGTTCCAGATCCCATAGCTGTTAATGCTGTTTGCTTCTGCTCGCTGCCACTTGCTGCCACTTGGCTGCCACTTGGCCGCTGCTGCGCCTATACAGGAAGAAAACGGTAACAAAGATTCCATGTCCTTGCCACGCGCCTCTTTTTCCAACTCGACCCGCTCCTCGCTGCGCTCGCAATTTCTGCGGATATTCATCGAACACGTCGAGGCAATCTAGCCGATCTGGGCGACGGCAGACTCATAAATATCATCGCCTCTTCCACTTAACTTGACTCACTGCGATGTTGCAAGAGGCGCTCCTGCCGTCGGCGAGATTTTGCATTTGATTCGAATCGATTTCGGACAGGGAAATGACGGGAAAGCCTTTGGCGTGAGCAATCTCTCCCAATGAGAATTACGGTTCCTATCTCGGCGTACATACGACTTTTCCTCCTTGGGGAGAGAGTATCTACCTGTTGCTCGGAGCAGGATAAATCTGGGGCGAAGGTACGCCGCGCGACGAGTGGCTATTTCGAAAATTCACCGACCGCTCCGGCGAGATACAAAGTATAATCAAAAGCACTTCTAGCCGGAACCCCTCTCGATGGAGGCAGAACGATCCGCTCGACGATCTGTAACGATCGTGCCCAAAGGGAATCACGACTTCGAACAGGTTTACATCGCAGATTCCGTCGTTAGCTCGTCCATCGATGCCGAACGAAAAGCGAGACGGCGAGGGGACTGCGGGAGGAGTGCGGGAGGAGTGCAGGAGGACTGCGAGGATTCACCGTCCTCTCGATCGTGCCCGATACGTCTGTCATAATTCTAACTCCTGCAACCCGGAAGTTGGGTACGTCACGGCGGCGTCGGGAGAGAAAGTCACACGAGCATCTGGCCCTCGTACAATTCCAGTGTTCCCCCCGCGGCATGAAAATTGCACCGATCTCATCGTCTCTCCTCCTACACGCTTCGTGCCGTAAGATTTGCCGCCGACGTTTCAGCCTTTGCCCCTGCTCTTCCCTCTTCCGTCATTCCCCGGTGAAGCTATGTAACCTGTCGCCGTCCGAGTCATCGAAGCAACGATCCACGTCGCTCACCGCGAACAGCTCCAAACTCGAGCTGACCATAAATCGCACTACTTTAGAGCCATTTACGAACGGCGTTCCCGGCGGCTCATATTCGTTTCGCACGATTTTTATCTCCCTTTTTTCCCCCCTCCGATAACGCGCCGCGCAATTACGTTACAGCTACCTCGATCGAAACGATCCGGCAAAAGTAATAATAATAACAGTTTCATTTCTGTAATAATAATTATCTCCCACTGCCGATGGCTCGCGCGGCGCGCTCGCGATCCGGGGCAATTAACGGTTAATTAATAGGTCAGTTAGGAAGTCGTTCGCATTGCGACGACGAGAGAGAAAGTCCCACTGTCACCTTCCCCGTGTACCGATATCACTCTTCGCGACCGGCCAATTTCGTTCGTTCGGACAACATCATTTGCATTGACATCGAGCCGTTGCCGCGAGATCGTTTACGCCCCGGCTATCGAAGCCACTATCGAAATAGCTATCGCGAATGATCGATGACGCATTGCCCTGAACCCGATGATAGCACTAATAATTCGCGCCTCGTTGTTCTTAATGTGACGTCGGCAACGACGTTGAAAGCAAACGCTTTATCAAGCTGTCCTTAGGTAGTTTTGTCGCTGAGACGTTCACCTCGTTGCTCAAGCGAGCCAAAAGAAAATGTAGGAAAATGGGCCGCATATGCTGTGCATACCTAATACGTCCACGGATTGGAAAGTGCTCATTCTGAATTGGGAGGCGCGAACCTTGAATTTGACCTTGGCTCGAAGTCAGTCATCCCGAAATGGATACGCGTCTAGGACTGGCGAGGTTCTCGCCAGCACTCTCGCTGACACCGCAAGATCGAAGAGGCAGGCCCCGTGGGTGAGAGGAGTGCACTGTTTCGCGGATCTCGAAGCCTCTGAAAACGAGTTTCGCACGGTTCCCTCGCCGCCTCGTGTAATTATATAGTTCCGATCGTGAAAGTGGCATCGAACTCGGCACACCGACGCTGAAACGCAATCTGAATCGCGCTGAAACCGCATTGCCAAGGCCAATCTCGCTCGGCAGCGACGATGACGACCACGACGACTACGACGACGTCGGTAACGAGCGTGTCCAGCTGTCCCTAGTTATATCTACCTGATGACTGACCGAAGCCGCCCAATCTGGGTCAACCTAGTCTGCCTCCTCTCACCGATTCGGTGTCCTTCGCCAAATTCGATCGATAACGGGAAAGCCGAATCTCTCATCCTCGCCTATTCCAACGACCCGCTAACGCCCGACGATGATTCCTGCAGAAACTATTGAAATTATCGTTTGCCCCTGCGCAGGCTCGCCAACCTTTTCCAGCCACGGTTCTACGTAGAAGCATCGATAGTCTGGTATTAACTACGATGTTATTATCCGTATCGCCCTTTGTACAAGGAGGAAAGCGATCGAACCAATTTCGACTGCTCCCAATGATTCAGCGATAATGCTCGGTCTATCCAATTGCTGGGTTCATTCGGTACGCAAGATATCGCGGTGCGTAGAAATCATGATAAACCGTTACTCGGAACGAAGAGCAGTAGTTCAGAAGGCTGCATGCAACTCCGTCGAATAATAATCGTTTCTCGGGAAGCAATGCTCATTATACGAATAGACATGCGCGCACGGATCGTTTCGCAGGGGGAAAAAGTGGCACATTTTTGCATCCTCCTATCTCCGGCTCGTTTAATCGCCGACAGCGTCCACCTGGCGTCGTTGGGCTTCATCGGGAATTTCGCAACGACTCGCCTGAACGGTAGATCAAATTAGAAAACACGGCCGTGCAACACGCTCCATTAGATTCGGCCCGAGAAATGACTGAATCTCTCTGGAAAATGATATCGGCCGAGTCACGACATCGGGAGGGGAAAAGTGAGGAAGGAGACTCGTAATGGCGAGTGAAAGACACGAAGCGCGCGTACTTTACTCTCTTCCCTTCGGGAGAAAGTTCCTGATTGCTTTGCCGATAAATTAAACGAAAGTCTCGAGTCGTCACGATCCCTATGGCGACGATCGCTACTCCGTGTAGCGAAAATACGCTACACGGTCAACGAGTGCCGCCGCACTTTATCGGAGTATGCCGAGAGACAGCCGGATGCTTTCACTCTCGTGAAATATTTTCATCGGTACTCCCCACTCCATTCCTGACCTGGCACGAGGCCATTATCAGCGCGATCTTTCGACGAAGAGCAGGACGAAGGTGTGCCGAGCATCGAACTCCCACGATAGAATCATTCCCATGATATCGGTCTCCCAGGCGTTTCAGTACCGATGCACGTTCTCTCTTCTTCCTTCTTAACGACCACTTCTTCCAGCCTTCCTTTCAATCCCGTCCCCGTCCTCCTGCGATTACGTAGACCCCGGTATCGTCGTCGCACGATCATCGGTACCGAAGAAACACTCGGCGAGGAACACGTTTCGGTAGACAGACTTTACGATCACGAGCCCGTACGTGCCTCTTCATCCACTCGGATCATTCTCTCCCCGACTCCTTCGAGTATCCTCCTTCAAATATCCTCCTTCAATTATCCCGCCGCAAGAAGGACGCTTCGGCCGAGACGTACGACGATGGCGTGTCGAGCATCGTCGATCGAAGAGATCGATTAACGAGACCCGCCGCTAACGGGCACCGACATCATTTCCTAGAAACTCGCTCGACGATTTCGTGAGCGATTTAGCGCGAGGGGCTGAATTATGGCTCGAAAGCGGATGAACAATTTATGGCACTCGAAGCGACTGTCTCATTAACGATTATCGCTGCCCGGCGTCTTCCCGCGAACGCGTCCGCAGAAGGCGATAGATCCCGACCGCTTATCGGACACTCTCCGTGTCGATGACGCGAGATACTGACACCTCTCGAACAAAGTCTCCGTCGAGCTCGCCGTGGCCCGCTTCTTTCATCCGTTACGTCAGACAGCTGCCCTGCAGCCAGGGCGAAGCAATCTCTTTGAAGTGTAATTTTTCGGGAAAACTGAAAGCAGGAAGCGCGGCGCCAATCCTGGCCGATCCCAGGAGCGGACACGTGCTCGCGGGGATAGATATTTTTCAGTGCTCCCCGACTTAAAGGTAGACGTAATGCTCGCGCGCGGCGGCGTCCTTTCCCGCGTCCCAGGGCGAAAAAAGGAAAGAGAGGAGCAGAGCCGAGTACTCGGATGGTAATCACTTCCTCGTCTGGGCTCGCGGGCCGCACACCGAGCGTCTCACTCCTCCAAGAATCCGGTCCGCTACCAACAGATTTGATTATGTCGTACGCGTATCCATTACAATTTCAAAGCAGTCGGCTACCGTTCGGAATGGGCAGAGAACGGATAGACATCGTTTTTCCGTTCAGGCCACCGACGTAAATGCCGCCGACGTAAAGACAGCTCGTGTCGTCCGCCCCGTCGACTGAATTCGCAATCGAACTCGCGCTAGGGGGAATTTGTGATTTACAAATTCGTCCGCTTTTTATCTGCCGCCGGTAGGTAAGAAGTCGTGGCTCGTTCGCGCCGATCGCTTTCATTAATGCCGCGCGAGGGTAGGAGGGAGGTCCGGAAAACGCGCCTCAGGTGTAAATTGACCACTGGCGCCGACTTTGATGAAGCCTTTATTTATTTATTTACTTATTTATTTATTTATTTTTTAACGGCATAACTGCCTTTGAGTACAATTATAAAACACATTGTTGTTTGTACGGTACTATAGAAAGAAAATTGTTAGATATAATAGAAATCGGAGTTACTCGCCATATAATCTATATAGCTGACTGGTTAAATTGTTATTTGATGTCGCAATTTATACTCGGTGCCGTTCGCGAAAGAGGGGTAGAAATCCAGAAGGGGTAACAAACCTTATGCACTGTGCGATTCGTCAGCCTCTTCCGCCCGTCACCGCGTCTCCACTCCTGAATTAGCAATGAAAACGGGTGGGAAGCCTTTGCCAGGGATACCTTCGGACTCGAGCGACAGAAATTGAAATTCATGAGAGCGCTTACGTGGCTGGCAATCATCGTAAAATTGCGAGTGCAATGCTGAATGCAGCCTAAGCTCGAGCGGGTGGCACCGCGACGCACGCGTTCTCGATGCTTGAATTATGCCACGACGATAGGGTAATTATGCACCCCGCGGACGAGTTTAATTCTCCGAGGACCGGAGTGTCCACTTAATCAGCCGCGCTGTTACGTTCAGGATAATTAGCGTGCGCTCAGACGAACGGGGATGCCTCGAGTAATGCCACGGTGCTTTATCAGCACTTATAGTTATCGTCACTGCTGAGATTACTGTCTCAGCGGGTGCTTTCACTCAATCGCGAATCGGATTACTTCATTCGTAAAGTAACACCTCCGTTTTTAAATAGAACAATGTTGGGAGCTGTCTCGTCTAAAAAGTATATAGTTTCATATCTTAGCTGCTCGCATGCGTTGGCGTTAAAGAATGCCTCGGGGAAAAAAGTGCACCGTACGTTGTGGCAGTCTTTGACAATAAAGCCGAGCGTGGCAAGTCAAAGGAAGGAACGCCGATGAATAGAATGCCGTGCCACCCTGTGCATTATTACTTAAGAACATTACGCGTTGGCTCGTGCAGCGCAGGCATCTTTCACCATCACAACTTGATTGTTCTGTTATGCAGAAAATGCTCGCGGTTAATCGTTAGAAAGTAGACTAGCCCGGCTTGCGTTTCAGGCGAAGAGAGTGACAGAGTGAGAGAGCGAGAGAGCGAGAGAGGGCAGATTGCCCACGTGTCGTCATTCTTAGCGTTCTCTCATTGAAAGCGAATAACAGTGATTTGCAGCGACTCTTCGCTCGGAAAAAATAATCCGCCTGAAAGTGAACACGAGCGGTGTTCGAATGCGGTCGGAAAAGCGAGTATTTTTAGCTCCCGATGAAATACCGACCCGCTAATCGCACCTTCGAACGATCGTAACTCGGCGAGTCACTCAATTTCCGAGCTGAGAACGACATTCTAATCAGATCGCAGAGGCGGAATGGATCATTGACGCGGATCGTGTGCTGAGATAGATCATCTCCTGATAACTCCTTCAGTTGCAGGCCATCGAATCGTCCGCGTTGCGAAAGGAGAAGCGGCGATAGCTGCCGCGATAAATTACGCGAATCGCGTCGATTCGGCCCAACAAATTGTCGGCCAGCTCAGCCATTACCTTCGGAGCGGGCGTAATTGGCACCCCGTGAATTACCGCTGACAGTCAGCCTTTTAACAAGTCCATTCAAAGGACTTTTCTTTTCGACTCCTGAGGTCTGGCCTGGGCCTCTAGCTGCGCGCGAGCGATAAAATTTACAAAAATTCCATCCGACTCTCGCCTCCTGTGTCCGAATAAATCACCGCCGACCGCACTCCGACTAACTTACCCCGCTTTCTCACGTCTCTCTGTCTGTTGCTGTAGGACGCTTTCCTCGATTACATAAAATTATATCTCATTACGGACGATTACATTGATACTCTCTGCTCTCGCAATAGTGCATGCATTCGCTCGTTATGAGATCTTAGGCACTTTGTGTAATCAACCGTACTGGAAAAACAGAGCAATATGTAACGAGCTATTGTTGAAGGAACGGGTTTGCTTTTAATAGAATGTATAATGTTTAAGCGGGGTTTTAAGGTACATTGATAGCCTTGGAGCTTTGCTATGGCAATGATGACCTGAAGTGGAGTATTTTGGCGTTATTTTACCTTATTTTATGTTCGTATATTGCATTATTTCGGACGGTTTCATCGTTTAGGCGGCCGTAGAGGCTTTGGGACGGTATTTGGAAGTACTTTGACGCATTCCTCGCACTGCTATTGCAATGAGAGACCAAAATATGATACTAGGGTATTATCTTATGTTGTTTTGAGATGGTTTATTGCATTATTAGTGGATTTTTCGCGAATGGGCGTGTTTTGGGCGCCGTGACGCTTTGCTATGGCATTGAGCGACCAATGGAGGGTACTTTGGCATAACTTGGACCTATTGGAAGATGATAGGATGGTCAAAAACGCCCAAAAACGGAAAACAATTTTTGGTCTCGGATCGGATTTTTAACTACCCTAACCCATAGATTTTGACTCGCCCTGAAAGTTGGTCGCAAGCAAAGGTCCGAATTCTCAATAGTTTCGGAGATACAGCCATTTTTCGAGGTCGAAAAAAAGTTTTTTTAAAGATCGACTTTCGCGAATAGTCCTATCTTAAAGTACGCGTCAAAAGCTTCAAGACAATGTATGATTATCATAGGTTTCGATCGCTGGTTCAAAAGTTACAGGCGATTTAAAAAATCGCGAATTTTTGAGGGATCGGCTCGCTCTTTCGCTACTTGGTAGGGGTCGAAAATGACTCGGAGAGCCGTTTCCCGTTGGTCGAAATTCGCATTAGTTTCGGAGTTGCAGCCAATAAAACCATCGAAAAAATGGGGTCGCGAAAATGGCGTAAAAATAAAAGTCTTTTGATCGACTTGTGGATATGCATACTGAAAGAGAATTGAACGAGGATTGTAAGTGCAATAGTTTCCGAGATATGGCCCAATAACTCAAAAAACGTCAAAAAATTGTCATTTGAGCACCTATGCCATACTTTGTTTCTTAGGATCGAACTGATACTGTATAGAGTGAAAGAACAGTTAACTCTCTTTCTGGAAATCGTAACCGGAGTCTCCTAATAAGTGCAATAGTTTCGGAGATACGTCCAAAAATGTGTAAAAAATGAAGCCAAAAATGGGTATTTTGTCTGGTGTACAGCAAAAAAATTGTTTTTATTAAATTCTTAATAAACTTGGCTATGCATTGTACTGTGTTCATGGACTTACGATGCCTGGGTGCTAAGCTACGGCAGTAAAGGAGAATTTGCATTTTGCGGACAGACTGAATAGGCAGAGTGAGAGTCGGTGTTACGAACGCAGGGAATCTCGGACGCAGCACGACAGCTGTTCTTCCGAGAACTTTTTAATGGCTTTCCTTAGAATTGATCTAGGTCAATGACACCAGCTGACGGCAGCCATCATTGATATTATTATTCCTCTCTCTCTCTTTGACAGGCATGCCATCTTTTTTCAACTCCGACATAATTGAGTAAAATAAATTCACACCTCAGGAACGCAGAGCCATCTCGAGTTGCAACAAACGTCAAATTAATATAAATAATCTCTACTATTTTAAGACATAGTCTAGCTAGTATGAGATTGTTTAAACAATTGGCATTAATAAAAAACCGCTATCATATTTATTTCTGCTACATTCAGCAACAATTGAAACCAATCAGTGATTTATCGAAAAGTAATTTTAATTAAGAAAACTAGATGAATAATTGAACTGAAGAGATGATTAGTAGAGCATCCCCATCACTTTAGCATTATATTTGAAATTGTTGGGCAGGCAGCAGACGGTAGTCGGTTTTAAACCGAACTCGTCCT